>BTHU01000014.1:32145319-32867819 GCA_036184795.1 Tokudaia tokunoshimensis
AAGAAACCACCTGCATAACTGTATTGTCCTCTTCAGACTGTATGAGAAGCTTTATAAAAGCTATGACATAACCCCTAGGATGCAACCAAAACTTGTTCAAATAATGATTGCTACAAACAAATGATCTTAGTGGATCTTGACTTTGGAAAGAGATTCCAAAAACAACTTAGAAACCTAAGATTCTTGAAGCTAGGGCAGCCATGCCTGCCGTGTGTGACCATGAGGTCGCCTGTGACTTGATGACTGGAGGCAGAGAGGGGGAGAGTCTCTCCTCTGTATTCTGAGAT
Organism: Tokudaia tokunoshimensis; assembly: GCA_036184795.1. Lineage (NCBI taxonomy): Eukaryota > Metazoa > Chordata > Mammalia > Rodentia > Muridae > Tokudaia > Tokudaia tokunoshimensis. The sequence goes on from BTHU01000014.1 coordinate 32,145,607, forward strand.
CCTTTGTCATTGTGAACTGTTCTCGTATGTGTGTGGTTACTCTTTCCACTGAAATTTGTAGAAACGGACACTTGAAGGTGAAATGTCTTGTTTAAAACACTCCCCAATCTACTTTCTAATGGACAGGAAGATCAAACCAGGGCCAGAGACCCCCATCTCATTCCCTGACTATCATGGAAGCTGTGATGTGTTCTGAGGGCCACTCAAACCTAGCTTCTCTGTTCAGGCCATGTTCTTCCTACCAGGAGGGCATGTATAAACAGCCACATACTAATTTTTTTGAGACATTTAAACTACTTTTTCCTTAAATCAAGCTGAGGCAGAGTTCTTCATCTTTATCTTACCTCCATTTAAAACATAGAAAAGGTAGTAGATTGCATCAGCTATGAGACTCCTCTGTGAGCAGCAGCTATTGTTCTCAGCAGTCGTTGCTCTCGGAATACTCAACAGTAAAGGCTATCATCTTCTGGCGCTAGAACACAGAGCTGTTAGTTGACCTGCCAACGGTCACACAGGAATCAGCCATGGGGCCAGTTGGAGTCCAACGTCAAACACTTCTTAGTCTCTCTTCCCCACCACTGCTGTTTGGTGCACGCTCGGTAAATATTTAGATCTTTAATATCTTCCCAGCTGCATTCAGGACAAGAAGTACTCTCCTGTAGATGTACATGCATGTAAAACAGTTGGAGAAAATGTAAACTTGGATTATATAGACACAGTTCTATAGACACAATTATATAGACAGAAAATGCAAAGTTAAGCCCCAACACAGCCAAGCCTCAGCTTTGACTTAGTATTTGTCTCTTTCAATCTTGTGGATTTTTATTTTTTGGATGTTTTGTTCTAAGGAGGCTTTATGGATTGGTTAGAACAATGACCAAATTATGCCCTTAGGTCCTAGATGACCATTACATAAAATAAATGATGTTTATAGGGTATAAGTCTTATTTTTCTTTGTAATAATGTTGAGTGATTATATCTGTACTGAGTAGAGTCCTATTCTAATAACAAGTGTGACTTAATAGAAGATAGCTGACAAAAAGAATGTCCATGTAAGTGAAAATTTGTATTTTCTTTTTTTCTTTAACGAATTATTTATTTATTTAATTTTTATGAGTTCACTGTCACTATCTTCAGACAAGCCAGAAGAGGGCATGAGATCCCATTACAGATGGCTGTGAGCTATCATGTGGTTGCTGGGAATTGAACTCAGGGCCTCTGGGGGAGCAGTCAGTGCTCTTAACTGCTGAGCCATCTCTCCAGCCCTGGAAATTTATATTTTCAAAATGATATATCCTTTTAACCTTTGTGGTAAATAGAGTGAGGGTAAGTTAATGTAAACTTAAGAAAGAGGGTCTTCGCTGGCTCACAAATCAGGTACATCAAGAAAGCTGGAGCTGGTTCCCACCAGCACCGCTCTGATTTGTAATGTCCTGATATCCTTCTTCCCTGTTCCTATGTCACATGATTGGAAGTACCCTAACTACCTGTTCTCAAAAGGCAGGGGAATGGACCTTTCACTCCACTCCTTCCTGGGGGAGGGTTTTGAAGACTTAGTGAACAAGCAACCCTCCAGGCCAATCTTCATGGCAGGCTGTGGGTCCTGGACCCAGCTCTTCATACTTGGAAGGTGGTGGGCTGGTCAGCCAATGCCATATCGTGACTGCAGCCTCCCTGGGATCAAACAATGGAGAAAAGCAAGGATGAAAAGCTGGGCTGAGCCGATGGCCAAATGTTAATTTATCTCAGCCTGCTCCACTGAGGTGTGATAGGATGGGCACAGTAAAAATCTAGTTGAGTTGTGATAAGGAGTGTTCCAGGCTGATGGCTGACTCCCCAGTTCCCACTTCTCTTTGCGTGGAGTGTCACCACAGCAGATATGGACTGAAAGATACTTCATGCAATGGTTCCGTGGAGTTATTAACAGTATTAATAATGAGACATATTGTTTATAAGTCCTGAGCAGAGTTTCAGAGCTTCCCCAATACTGTTATGAATTCTCCCGAGTCCCTTGTGAAGTGACTGGGCATATGTCACTGCAGAACCTTTCTGATGGTGGAGAAACTGGACAGTGAGGAGCTTATGCAATCTCCCCAGAGCCCCGAGACAAGTTTGTGGCTGAGCCTGTAAACTCCTGTCTCCTGTACTAACTGCGGGGACTGCTCCCATTGCGGGGAGGCCCACTTGGCTCAGATGAGGAAAGATGGATGAAGGCTCTTATGTCAAGCCGTATGCTGATTGGTTTTTAATGACCTTTATTTCAATGTGAGGAAAATAACATAGGTTTCCTTGGCTAAACACTGTTTCAGGAAAAGCCGCAAACCAGTCTCCTGAGTCCTGTTTACAAAAACGAACCCAACCTAACTCTGCTGAGTTGACAGAAACTAATAACCTCCGAGCAGTTTCCCTGGCAGCAACCCGCAGAAAGGGGATCTGCACTTTGGGCATCGGAGTGCATTTTACACAGAGTCTCATGGCCAAAGAAAATGAAGGCCAGTGTAAAGAATGAGGTAGAGAGGGGCTGTCCTAGGAGAACACAGTAGGTTGAGACCTGAGACCCAGGATCTTTGGTCTCTGCCTCACTACATTCAGGTGTTCATAAAAATTCCTCCTCTACTCCGCCATCTTTGCTGTTCTTGGCAGACTTTATTTAAACATTGTTAACATTCTATAACTGTGGATCTCGGGATGTCAAAGATCAAGGCCTTAAAACAATAAAAATAATGCCTGGACTGTACCCTCAAGGAAGAATTAATTGGCCCAGAATCTAGACTAAAATAAAGAAGATTAATACTTTAACAAAAAATTATATATATGTATATATACATATATAGGTATATATACATGTATATATACGTATATATATACATACACATACATTAAATATCAAACCAAGGTGTACCTGTGATGCATCTAGTCAATATGAAAGGCTACTTGCAAATCAGGGCATTGGCTTAATGCTTTTCAGGGGACATCTGCTAAGAAAAGGCATGGACTACCACCACACTATCCCTCTTCCAAGGATTGAGCAAACCCTGAGATGGGCATCTTTTTCCCAGGCTCCATCCCTGAGCCTCTCCTTTCCCTTCAATTCTGTTGCTTCACTCACTAGACAAATGGCATGGCTGTTGGTTTAGAGCCCTTTGAGCAAGCCAGTGTCTTGTGGTGCAGACAAGCCATTTGTAAACCATTTGGAAGACAGACGGCATCTGCCATAACTCACCACCTTTCCAGGTACTGGAGAGAAGCCAAGCTTTGGCATTACCTGGAACATTTGATAACGATGATGAGCAACAGAGGAGGTGGAGAGAGCCGCAGGGACCTCTCAGTTATCGGGTTCTGTTCTTTCAGAGTCGGCCCGAGCTCAGTTTGTTTCTTGCTTATAAGGACACCACAATCAGGATCCCAGGAGCACTTTGCTGCGATTTCCAGTACTTGGGTGCAGGAGACGCCTGGGGGGTTAGGGCACCAGTCTCACTTCAAGTAGCTTCCACATTGATAGGGGGGGAGGGGGAGGCATTCCTTCCCTTGTGCGCAGCATGTAGGGAGTTCATGGAAGTCTGACACTTGCCCTCAACCTTCCACCCCAAAGGCTACTTCTGAGTTTGGCCTCACAGAAATTTTGGAAATTATTTGGTTTCATTAGTGAATTTCACTTTCACTCCCAGTTGAAAACTTGAGGAGATGCCAACGAAACACTGGCAAGCTGGAGGTTTGTAAGTGGATACCGAGGGTTTTCTCTTTTGGCTAGGTCTTAAGTACAGTCTTCCTTGGTGTGTGGGGGGGGCGGGACTGGAGTGGTTTCATGATTATATAAGTTCTGAGTCCACTTGACCCAAAGCGGAGAACTCCTACTAAATATGGGTGTCCGGTTTTCCAGGAAGGCATTGCTAAGAAGATGTGTGTGGGGACCTGACCCAGTCACGTCTAGACTGTACTGCAGGAGTCACAATGGCCGCGGAGGCTCATATGCTGCAAACAGACATGACTCTCCACTTTAGAGTTCTCAAAACTAACCTGATAGCCATGTAAGGCGGAAAATGGCCTCATGCCTGTGTATTCATTTAACAATGTTTCGATCCTGATCCCCCCTCTTGCCACACTCGCTTGCCTCTCAATGAGAGTTGCACTTGGGGTTGTTTACCTCTTGTAGAGGGAGGAGAGGACCCATCTGAAGCAGAAGCTCCTTGTTGATGGGGCTTGGCATGCTTTTAGACTCCGGGGTCAGCAGGACTTCTCCTGGGAATGATGTGGGAGTCAGTGCAGGTTTCAACAAGGTCGCTCAGTTCTGTTAGAATCTGGTTGCTAACATGGGGCTGGACTTTTATCATAATGACTAGAAGCCACTTATTTGTGAAACACGGTAAGCACACTGTGAGGTCACTCAGGACCCTCAAGGTTGTGACAAGGGAGGTAAGTGGATGGGGAAACTCTTTAGTAATCAAAAAAAAAAATCCCACATTGGCCCACCACACCACTGACAAGTCTTATTTTACTTACTAAGTGCCCCCGTCTCTCTGAAACACCATAGTCTGTGAAACAAAGACCAGGGGACAGCTTGAAATTTCCTGAGCCATGGCCCTGTTAGAAGCTATGTCCCAGAAGCTGAAGAGTACAGGAGGGCCATGCTAGCCTCGGATCCCTGGCCACTCGCTCTCAAAGATGCCTGAGGAGCAAAGTCTTAATTTTCATAGGCTCCTTCCCATGTTTTCAATTCCCCTGCAGTCGCTGGCAGAGATGGGCACGGGATGGTCCTCATCAGAATTCAAGCCTTCGTTTCTCATTATTAAAAAGCTCCTTCTGAAGCCCCTGAGAAAGCTGGAGCGTGTCTTCACACCTAAGACACATCTTTTCATTTGAATTGCCTGCTTATAGCAAGAAGAATATAAAGAACTGACGTTTAACTGAGCGGGGATTTTGGCCTTGGCTAGCCCCCCCCCCCCCCGACTTTGTTGGCTGTCCACATGGCTTTGGGAGCTCTTCCCTCCTGCTGTCCACACTAAGACCATGTGATCTTTTCAAAGCTCAGTTACACTCAGCATCTCCCACAGCTCCTGGCTCAGTGTGTTCAACAAAAAATTTAGCAAATCAGTGACTGACAAAATGAATTCTAGCCTGCAGGTAGTGAACCCTCGCTTTTTAATTAATTGGCTTATAGATGTAATGGGCTTTGTTGAATATATTTCCTATACCATGAGATAGCCCCCTTTAAACTGTACATCTCAGTGCGTGTGAAAAAGCTGTTTAGCCATCAACACTGTGAAATGTCAGAACATGTCATCACCCCCCACCATGGGAGACCGTGGACCCATATTCCTTGATTACCTCTCAATGCTAGTCCTAAAAATCACTAATAATGGACCCCGGCACCCGATCACTCCCGTTCTGTGTCATTCTCTGCAGACCTGACTGTGCTAGGAGCCTCCCGTGAGTGGAGTGAGACACCATCAGCCTTGGGGAAGGCCCTGCTGCTCTCAGCCTCCTATCCTCCTTATACTGCTGACTGTGAAAACCTCCCATACCTTACAGCCACCAGGGATGGTAAGTCCACTGATGTTGGTATACAAGCATGTTTGGGTCCCTGCTTTTAGCTCTTTGGGGGTAAATACCCAGAAATGGATGTGCTGGATCAGATGGTAATTCCACGTTTAATTTTTAGAGGACCCTCCATCACATATTTCCCTGCTAGCTGTACCGTTCTTCATCCTTACCTGTGGAGTACAGAGGATCCAGCATCCCTACACCCTGGCCAACATTGGATGCTTTTAGTTTTCCTTTTAAGTAGGCACCATAATGAATGGTAATTAATATCTCCTTGCAAATATTTTTTGGTGATGATGCTGGGATTTGAACCTGGGTCCTCCTGGGTGCTAGATATCTACCTAGTCACTGTACCATCTCCCAGCCCTCGTTGCAGTTTTGATTTTTCACTTCCCTAGTTACTTGTCTTCATGGGTTTATTTGCTGTTTGTATATTTCACTTTGGAGTAATGGTTATTCATATGCAGTTTTAATTGGCTTGTACTATGTATGGTTTGAGTGTGTCTTCAAAAATGTCTTAGGCTGGATGATTGGCCCTCAGTTTACTGATGCTGGGAGGTGGCAGAGCTTTCAAACAGTAAAGGCTTTGGGGATGGTTAGGCCATTGGGACACTGCCATCAGAAGAAAGACTACAGTCATTTCCTATGAGATGGTTGTTTCTAAAGAACAAACTGGCTCCTGTATTCCTTCTGCCTTACTATGCCACCGTTTAACCTCTCTCCCTCATGCTCATACCATGGAGTCACATATCATGAGATATGGCTGAGGTGGTTTGAATGAGAGATGATCCCTAGAGATCCTGATATTTAAACAGTTGTTTCCCAGTTGGTGGCACTGTTTGGGTAGGTTTAGGAGGTGTGGTCTTGCTGAAAGTATATCACTGGAGATGGGATTTGAATTTGCATAGCATTGCCCTACTTCCTGTCCTCTCTCTGCTTCATGCTTGCAGGTGAACATGTGACCCCTCAGTATCCTGCTGCCATGCCTCCCCACCGCGATGGATCCCCCTGGAACCATAAACCCAAATAAAGCCTTCCTTTTTCAGTCATGGTATTTTATCGCAGCCAATGAAAAAGTAACCAATACTGAAGCTGGTACTAGGGATTGGCTGTTTCTGTGCAGATTTCTGCAATTTTTACTGCTGTTTGTTTTGAGGACTATAGAAGGCGTTGGAAGTTTGGACTAAGCAGGTTGTTAGATGCTGTAAGCAGGGCTACAAAGGCCATTTTAGTAGGATCCTGGGAGACGGTAGAGCTGAGAGAGTATGACTGTGGAGATCCAGATCAAGAGCTTTCAGTGAGGAACATTATCAATAGGGCTAGAAGCCATTCCTAGGATATTTTGTCAGAGTCTGGCTGTCTTCTGCCCATATCTTAAGAACTTGCCTAAGGCTAAATTTAAAAGTAGTTGTTTAGGAAATTCTCCCCTGTGCCCATATGTTCAAGGTTCTTCCCTAGTTTCCCTTCTATTAGTTTCAGTGTGTCTGGTTTTATGTGGAGATCTTTGATCCACTTAGAATTGAGCTTAGTGCAAGGAGATAAGGATGGGTCAATTTGCATTCTTCTGCATGTTGACCTCCAGCTGAGCCAGCACCATTTGTTGAAAAGGCTATCTTTTTTCCACTGGATGGTTTTAGCTCCTTTGTCAAAGATCAAGTGACCATAGGAGTGTGGATTCATTTCTGGGTCTTCAATTCTGTTCCATTGATCTACATGTCTGTTACTGTACCAATACCATGCAGTTTTTAACACTATTGCTCTGTAGTACAGCTTGAGGTCCGGGATACTGATTCCCCCAGAGGTTCTTTTACTCTTGAGAATAGTTTTAGCTATTCTGGGTTTTCTGTTATTCCAGATGAATTTTTGAATTGCTCTTTCTAACTCTATGAAGAATTGAGTTGGGATTTTGATGGGGATTGCATTGAATCTGTGTATTACTTTTGGTAAGATGCTCATTTTTACTATATTAATCCTGCCAATCCATGAGCATGGCAGATTTTTCCATCTTCTGAGGTCTTCTTCAATTTCTTTCTTCAGAGACTTGAAGTTCTTGTCATACAGATCTTTCACTTGTTTGGTTAGCGTCACGCCAAGATACTTAATATGGTTTGTGGCTATCGTAAAGGGTATTATTTCTCTTACTTCTTTCTCAGCCTGCTTATCCTTTGAGTATAGGAAGGCTTCTGACTTGCTTGAGTTGATTTTATATCCGGCCACTTTGCTGAAGTCGTTTATCAGCTGTAGGAGTTCTCTGGTGGAGTTCTTTGGGTCGCTTTTGTATACTATCATATCGTCTGCAAATAGTGATAGTTTGACTTCTTCCTTTCCAATTTGTATCCCTTTGACCTCTTTTTGTTGTCTAATTGCTCTAGCTAGAACTTCAAGTACTATATTGAAAAGATATGGAGAGAGAGGGCAGCCTTGTCTAGTCCCTGATTTTAGTGGGATTGCTTCAAGTTTCTCTCCGTTTAGATTGATGCTGGCTACTGGTTTGCTGTAAATTGCTTTTACTATGTTTAGATATGGGCCTTGAATTCCTGATCTTTCCAAGACCTTTAGCATGAAAGGATGCTGAATTTTGTCAAATTGACCCATCCTTATCTCCTTGCACTAAGCTCAATTCTAAGTGGATCAAAGATCTCCACATAAAACCAGACACACTGAAACTAATAGAAGGGAAACTAGGGAAGAACCTTGAACATATGGGCACAGGGGAGAATTTCCTGAACAGAACTCCAATAGCTTATACTCTAAGATCAAGAATAGACAAATGGGACCTCATTAAATTACAAAGTTTTTGCAAGGCAAAAGACACCGTCAAAAAGACAAAGCGGCAACCAACTAACTGGGAAATGATCTTTACCAACCTTACATCCGACAGAGGGCTAATATCCAAGATATACAAAGAACTCAAGAAGTTAAACTCCAGAGAGGCAAGTAACCCTATTAAAAAATGGGGTACAGAGCTACACAAAGAGTTCTCACCTGAAGAATATCTAATGGCTGAGAAGCACCTAAAGAGATGTTCATCATCCTTAGTCATTAGGGAAATGCAAATCAAAACAACCCTGAGATTCCATCTCACACCAGTCAGGATGGCTAAGATCAAAAACACAGGAGACAGCAGTTGTTGGCGAGGATGTGGAGAAAGAGGAACACTCCTCCACTGCTGGTGGAATTGCAGGCTGGTACAACCACTCTGGAAAGCAGTCTGGCGGCTCCTCAGAAAACTGGGCATGACACTTCCGGAGGATCCGGCTATACCACTCCTGGGCATATACCCAGAGACTTTACCTGCATGCAATAAGGACACATGCTCCACTATATTCATAGCAGCCTTATTTATAATAGCCAGAAGCTGGAAAGAACCCAGACGTCCCTCAACGGAGGAATGGATTCAGAAGATGTGGTATATTTACACAATGGAATACTACTCTGCAATTAAAAACAATGAATTCACGAAATTCCTAGGCAAATGGTCAGAACTTGAAAATATCATCCTTAGTGAGGTAACCCAATCACAAAAGATCACACATGGTATGAAGTCACTGATAAGGGGATATTGACCCAGAATCTCAGAATACCCTAGACACAATCAGCATATCAATAGATTTCTAAAAAGATGGAAGGAGAGACCCCTGGTCCTGGAAAGACTGGATGTAGGGGAACGCCAGGACAGAGTAATGAGAGGGGGTTGAACGGAGAAAAGAGGGAGGGAAGGGGGCTTATGGGACTTTCGGGGAGGGAGGAAACGGGAAAGGGGAAGTGATTTGGAATGTAAATTAAAAAAATAAAATTAAATTAAATTAAAAAAAAAAAGTAGTGGTTTAATTTCTTTGGTGGAGGAAATTTCAAGGCAGCATATTATACAGGGTTACAGTGAAAAGGACAAATGGGACAGAAATACAAAATGTAGTTTGAAGAGAAAAGGAGCGCTATGAAGATTAATGATGCAGCCAATATTTGTCTGAAAGGAAGACTGTATTTATTAAGGAGATTAGCTTCCTGCTCTGCATTGGAACAAATGGAAGGGCATGCTGAGGGCAAGATGTTGCCCTGCTAAAATTCCAGTTTGTGAAAGAAAGCATCGAGAGTTCATTGCTCCTAGGAAGGAACTAAATTAAAGTGTCACTGCTAATATGATTCAGGAGGCATGGAGGGTCTGTCTCAGGATGGCAGCTAAGCATGGCAGTGTCATGTACATTGTGCTGGCTTTAAAGGCCTGAATGGTTCAAGACAAGGTCATAGATCCTTCCTCCAAAGTTGCAGAGGGCTGCTGAGGCCAGGCAATGTATAGTTGGTGGCCCTCCGCAGAGCTGTGAGAGGCCATTTCATGAAGCTGTGAGGGTGGAAAATGGGTAGCAGTGAACACCCTAAGATGTTGGAAATGCCAGAGCTATGAGGCATCTGCCAAGGAGAGTTTATACAGGAAGTGTTTGATGAGCCCAACAGAGAGAGAGAAGGGGGGAGGAGAGAGAGAGAGAGAGAGACAGAGAGAGACAGAGAGAGAGAGGAGGAGGAGGGAGGGAGAGAGACAGACAGAGAGACAGAGAGAGAGAGACAGAGAGAGAGACAGAGAGAGAGACAGAGAGAGAGACAGAGAGAGAGAGAGAGAGAGAGAGAGAGGTTACAGGCAGCAAAGCAGGAGGGACAGAGCCATCTAAGCCTTGACACTGGACATGGAGCTACAGGATTTATAATTTGCCCTGATTGGTTCCTGTCTTGCTTTGGTTCAGTATTTCCTCACTATGAGCTCATCCCACTTTTAGGCAGTTATATGCTGAAAGTATATAATTTGCATTTTGAATTTATAGGGGGTTAAAGTCAAGAAATTGCCTTGACTGTCAAGAAACTTGAACTTGTAAGCAGTGTTGACTATGAAAGTCTAAAGGGACTTTTGAAGCTAGACTATGTTGGACACTTTGCCTTATGATATGGCCACAAGCTAATGGATTTCAGGGAATAGAATGTGATGATTTGAATTAGACATGCTTCCCATAGTCTTGATATTTGAAAACATAGTTCCTGAGTTGGTGGCATTGTTTGGTTTAGGAGGTGTGGTCTTGTTAGAAGTCGGCCACTGGGGGGTTCATCACCTCACCCCACTTCCAGTTCACTCTCTCTGCTTTGTACTCATGGTTGAGGATGTGATCTCTCTCACACGTTCTTACTATCATGCTACTGGTGTCCATGTCTCTCTCTGTCATAATGGACTCTTATCCCTCTGGAGTACAAATAAACTCTTCCTTCTATAAGACACCTTAGTCATAGTGTTTTATCATAGCAACAGAAAAATAACTAACACAAAGGCCAAGAGGACACTCCCCAGAAACTAAATCAGTGTGGCTGCCTGATTTTTCAAGGTAGCCTTCCAAACTATGAGCTATATCCCCCACCCCTTTTCTTTTTAAAAATTACCATCCTCAGGTACTTTACCATAGAAAAAGAAAGCAGGTAACAGCTTGACTTATGTGGTTTCTTTATATATCCTGAATATAAATATGCTATCTGATATATGATTTACAAAAATATTCTCATATTCCTTGTGATTTTATTCTAATTTTATTATTTAAGGTTTTTCTTTTCTACAATTATATGTAGTGTGTGTGCGTGTGTGTGTGTGTGTGTGTGTGTGTGTGTGTGTGTGTACTATATACACATGTAAAAGAACTCATTCTTTTCTTCTCTGGTATTAAACTCAGACCATCAGTCTTGGTGGAAAGGATCTTTACCAGCTGAACCATCCCACTGGCTGGTTTTTGTTTTGTTTTGTTTTGTTTTGTTTTTTGTTTGAGATAGTTACTTTGTTAAAAAAAAATAATGTAAGTGATCATGAGTCTCTACATAGTATTGAATTGCAATAGGACACAGCCCTGTGACCTCTTTATACACTAATGCAACTAATTTTTTTTGCCTTTAGTTATTATACAAAAATAAATTCCAGTGAACAAGACATGTAGACTCTGACAGGATATTCAGTCTCTACAGTGAGGAGTTAGAACAGGCCATGGGCTGAAATGGCCAAATAATTTAAGTTAAATATTTTAATGAAGCATTAAAAAATAAAAAGGTTCAAATTTACTTTTCCAACATAATAGGTTTTTTTAAAGTCATGTTAAAGTAATGTGCTATTAAAAATATCATTAACGTTGGTCACAGACGTTAAGTTGTCAAAGTTACTGAAGGTAATTTTGACTTTTAATATAGCTTTAAATAATAATAAAAATATATTAGGTTTATTTACCAAAGGAAATTTTACAGTTATAATTGGGGTACATATAAATAAGGACCTAAATTCAATCCCCCAAGAACCCTAACCCCCCCACACACAAATAGAAAATACAGCAAACTTGTAAACTTTCTAACAAAATTAAGTAGGCAGTATTAAAGAAAGGCCGTATCTATACCGAAATGTCGTCTTTGATGGTCAGTGAATTTTGGCTTTGACTTGGAATCACAGAGAAGTTCTCTAGAAGAGGAAGCCTTTGCACAGTTCAAAGCAACCCAACAAACAAGGCTCGATGATAGTAGGAAACTTCCTGAGTGTATTTTATTTTCTTAATGGTATCCTCTAACACAAGGTTTTATTATTTTGATAAAGGCCAATTTATTTTGTGTGCATACCTGGGTGTGCGCATGTGTGTGCCTATGTCCTTTCTGTCCTAGCTAAGAAGCCATTATATATTTCATGATCATAAAGATTTCTTCCTTTGTTTTTCTCTAAGTGCCATAACATACCAATGATTTCATTGTGAATGTATTTTTACATATAGACTGCATACAATCTTTATATATAATATACATATATAATGTATTAATATATATTACATACAATCTTTATATATAATATATATATATAATGTATTTATATATTATATATATATGTATTAAACTGGGGGCTAAAGAGATGGCTCAGAAGTTAAGAGCACTGGCTACTCTTCCAGAGGAACCGGGTTCAATTCCTAGCACCCATATGGCAGCTTACCTGTCTCAGGAGATCTGACACTCTCATACAAACATACATGCAGTAAAATCAAATAAAATATTAATATTTAAAATAAAAATAAATACATTTTTAAAAATTAAACTGAATTTATTCCTTACTCTGCAAAAATGGGGGGCGGGAATCTGCTGCTATAATGTTTAACAGTTTAATCATTTTTTTCTATAAATATTTAAAATATAGAAGGTTAGAGCTGGAGAAATAGTTCAGCAGTTATATAGTTTTCTGGTTTTACTTGTATATTAATTCAGAAAATAAGAGAATATTATCTAGTTGGCCGTCTAATTGTGCCTAATGTACACATACAGTCTCCCAAAGAGTGGGCGACCTGAAAGGTCAGAAGCTGTCGAAAGGTCAAGGTGAAAGTCACCTGGGAAAGGCCTGCACTGTGCAGGTTGGAACAAGAGCATTCTGTAATCTGCTATTGCAGCCTGGTGGGAAGACAGCCAGGGATGCTGAGAGCTTGCCACTAGAAAGACTATTTGTTGTGAAAATTAGAGAAATCGAATAGTGATTCTAGGCACAAAGGAGTCATAGAAGTACCCCGCACAGGGGAAACCTGAGCGTGTCTGAGGTGAGGAACGGGAGCAGGAAAGAGGGAGAGCCTGAAGGTGCTCCAGGAAGAGTAACCTGCCTCTCAGAGGCAAGCGGAACAACCGCTGTGGGAACTTAGGTTACACATAACTCAGCCATCAGAAAATCCCGTTCCTTCAAGGAGTGGCAGTCTCCAGGAGGAGCTTCCAGCACCAAGTCACAAATTATTGATAGTTGTAAATTCTTAGCAGCTATAACAAGAAAAATACCCAAGTAACTTCAAATTAGAGTTGGCTGAAATTATAGTTTATGCTATCATAGTCTTCCTGCGTTGTCTCCTCTGGCATAGACATGGTTAGCACATGCCCATTCTAGCCACACAAAGGCATCTAAGGGATTCATCTAGGACCCTGAGCCCTGAGTGATGTGATCAGCACCCCATTTTGCAACATTTCAGCCTCTGACATCTCTGCATATCCTCTCATTACATGGGGTAATGAAAGGGCAATCTGTCTCTTCCTTGTACAATTCTACACAATACTAAGTAAAACTCATTAAAGCTCCCTTCCCAGAGAATAATATTTTGATTACAAGAGAAATGCAATGATGAAAGAAAACGCTCGTGTCTCGCAGCTACACGGGGCCAGTGTTAAAGTTCTGTGACAGAGGACAGTGAACAGGCTCTGACATGTTGGTCAGCCTTCTTCCCACACAGCGTTCCCAGAAACAAGCATTTTCTCAGTAAGCATGTGTAACTGCATTCACTGGGTGTCTCGTTTTCCTCTGACGTATTTTTCTGTTTATGTTTGTCACCCTCCTTCTCTGCTGAATCCCCTCCTTGTTTTCTTTCCTGGATCCTGTTGTAATAAGAGGATTTTGTTCCTTAAACTGATTTGGAAAGCTTCCTTCCTGGCATTGAGATTCCATCTTCAAATGTCATAATGAGAGACAATGGTCCATCGCTGGCTGTGGGGAGGGACCCTGAGGAACAGGAGACCTGTGGTCTCGCCCGTGTGGGCTGGCTCGCATACACTTCACGAACACTGAGTGGTTCAGTGTGTGTCAACAGTGGCTGCACTGTTCATTCCTACAACACCCGGGCATTAACATGCGAGGGGCGTGGTTTCAAACCTGTCAGGATTTTTCTAACCCGTGCACTCTTTTTGGACAAATCTGTGGGTTTTCTAAAGAACCTAATTGCTCAAACAGAGTTGGATTGTGCGCAAACGCCAGCTTCCTTGGTCAAAATCCACTTCTCCTGGGTTATTGCACACCCACATCTCGCCAAGTCAGGTTTTATTCAATCACCTCCTTGTCTTGAGACACTAAAGATATAATAAATGGTGTTCATAAATATTTCTAGGGAAGTAGGAGACCCATGTATCTTAGCATAACTTGCCTGTAAAACAGATCATGAGAAAGGAATATTAACCTCTGGGGGCTTGTTTAAATAAAACCTTAATTTCCAACGTAGTCTGCATGCCAATAAAAATCAGAATTTTTATCCTTAAGAAGACTTCTAGGGAGCTGGGAAAATGGCTCAGTTGGTAAAGTGTCTGCCACATAAGCATGAAGACCTGAGTTCAGGTCCCCAGAACCCACATAAAAAAAGCCAGGTGCGGGGCAGGAGAGATGACTCCTGGGTTAGAGCACTTGCTGCTCTTGCAGAGGACCAGGGTTCAAGTCCAAGCACCTACGTGGTGGCTTTCAACTACTCATAATTGCAGTTTCAGGGCCTGTCATGCTCCTCTGACTTCCTCAGGAACCAGGCATCCATAGAGTACACACATACACGCAGGCAAAACACTCATACACGTAAGGTAACATGAATAAATCTTTTTCTTTAATGTAAAGCCAGATGCTGTGGGGCATGCCTGTGTTTACAAAGCTAAGGACGCAGAGACGGGAGGATCCCTGGGGCTTGCTGGCCTTGGTATTCAGACGAGATCCAGATTCAGTAAGAGGCCCTGTCTTAAAAAATAGAGAGAGATTGAAGTAGAAACACAGCATTGATGTCTGGCCTAAACACACACACACACACACACACACACACACACTATAGGGACATGAGGAGCTTTGCAAGGTTGCTCACTCAGGAATCAGGACACACTGGGGCCAGAGCCCCAAATGCCAAGGCCCCAAAAGGCCCCCACCTTAGATCAATGTCAGACTGGGGGCTAAGATGGCAGCCCAGTGTTCATTTCAGGCAGTGTCTCTGCCTTTTGATATAGAATCTCATAAACAGAAATATATTGAGAACTCAAGAATTCGTCAGAACATTGGAAACAATATTCCCTCCTCCTCAGCTCCTTCTCAGTCTCTTTAAATCTCTGTTTGACTCTAATGAATGGGAGAGCAGACTAGACTTAAGTCAGTAGAAAGAGCAGACTGAGTCTTTAGATACAGTGACCACAGATATGTCTATACGAGGTACCTGGTGCATCCCTTCATCCACCCACTGCTTTGCTGAGTGTATATTGACTGAGGGGCTGCTATCTGCAAGGTGGTAAGTGGTACCAGATTCTGCAAACTATAAAGAATCTCACATTGTAGCGTTGGAGACAAACATGATAAAGAAACAAACAACCACCTGAGTGATGTCCAACTTCTCTGCAGTCAGAGGAAAGGGCATCCTAGGCCAAGAGTGTCACATAGGGAATAGAATTTGGCAGGTTTGGAGAGCTGAGTTCCTCCCAGTACCTAGAACAGAATTTGTGGAACTTTCACACACATGCCTTGTTCAAACGCAGATCCCAATGCTGGAGGTCAGAAAGGAGCCCTGGTCCCAAGCCCTTGGTGACTGGTGATGTTAGAGTCCTCTGTGGGACAGGCACACTGGGGGGAGAAACAAGGAACTGTGGGGAAATGAGTGTGGAGTCAGTGGCCAACCATGTTTGGAAGCCATGCTGTGGAATTGGGCTGTCTAGGAAGTACACATGTACGTGAAGGGACACAAGAGAGCGCTCTACCTAGCGGCTGCTTCAGCGGCTGTATGTTTTGGATGCTCCCAGCTCACTTCTGCAGGGGTCCTTTCTCAGCCTTGCATAGTCTGACTGCCCTTCACTGCAAGTTAGGATCAATCTGCCCTTCTGCTAACTCCACTTGGAGTCTAACACAGGGAATGATTTTGTCTTTCTCTGCTTTCAGTTTCCCAATTGAATGTACCTACCACCTTACATTGGGCCTGGCCCACAGTTTTATGTGTTAGGAGGAGAAGGGTTCTAGAGCGTAGGGGAATTTCCCCTAGTTATTTGACTGGCCGATAAATACAACAGGAAGCAAATCTCTGGGAGAAGATATGGAGGTGGGATATTCTGGGCAGAACAGGAAAAGAAGGAGAGAAGGACAGGGTCATACAAAAGGGAGGGAGACGAGATGGAGGGAGAAGGAGATGAAGCTAGAGCTGACTGACCCACGTGGTTTGGAGGAGCCACAAGTACCTAGGGATTTCATAGCTGGGCGATGGAGTAGTGAAGTAATATATTTGTCTTATCTAAGCAGTCACTGGTCTAGAAAACACAGTCAATGGCCTCTTACCAAGTCTTAACAAATGAGACAAAGTAGTTTGCCGGCTAAAGGCAGAGGCTCTACACGGCTGCTTAGTCTCTCCAAACCATACCGCACACAAGCCATTGGCTACAGATGTGGTCACAGTACTGGTCCCCCAGACCCAATAGAAGGTTGCCTTGTATTAATGACCACCCTGAAATTGTGTCTTTGTTTCAGGAAGTCCTTGACTAACTTGTTATGCTTAAGTTCTGCTCCTGGGAACCCCATCTATTTTGGCAAATCCCTCATTTGGAAACCTTCTACCCCTCTGAGTTATAAAAAACGTTGTCTTCCTCATATCCCATGCTGACCTCTCAAACCCTGCTTTAATTAATTGCTTGCTTTAATTAGTTGACATGATGATTTGAGTCAGGGACATTTCTCCTCATATCTTTGGGATTAACACTAGCCCATAGGCTATTTTTAATATTTATTTTTATTCTAGTACTTTCCTACTCCCTTTCAGGATCTCACTGTGTAGCCCTGGCTGACCTAGAACTTGCTGTATAGATCAGAGGATAAGTGACTGTTTTTATGCCAGTACAAGTTTTGAATTTATTATCGCACTGTAGAATAACTTGAGATTTGATATGGTGATATTTCCAGCAGGTTTGTTTTTGATGATGATGTTTAACATTTAGTTTTGTTCTGGATATCCTCAGTCATTCATATTTCCATTATTCAAGAATGATTCTTAATTTCTGTGTAAAATCGTGTTGGACTTTTTAAGGCAAATGCCTTAAATTTAATTTAAATTAAATTTAAATTAAATTAAATTTCTGTGTAAAATCGTGTTGGACTTTTTAAGGCAAATGCATTGGATACATAGAATGCTTTTTGATATATAGCTATTTTCACAACTTTAATCCTGCCAACCCATGAGCATGGGAGGAATCTTTCCATAGTCTGGTATAGAGAGAACCACTTGCTTTTGCCTTCCTAGTAGTAGGAGCTACCACGCCCAGCTCCCTCAATCTTTCTATGACTAAATAAGAACACCATAGCTTCTGTTGCATTTTGTAACCACAATTTTAAGTATTGTCTTAATTCATGAGGGCACCTGCTGACTCTTTTGTTACAGTCTCTGGACAGCTATATGAGGTAACATAGGCAATAACAAAAGTTAGAAAGACTATGCAGAAATCAAAGCTTTCATACATAGTTGGTGGGCTTATAAAAAGGTTAGGTCAGTTAAGTCACTTTGGAAAGGAGCCTGGACTTCATCAAAAGTTAAACATAGAATTACTGTGTGACTCAGCTATGCCCCTCCTAGATTTATGCCCAATAGGATTGAAAGATACGTTCTTTCAAAACTTACATGAATGTCTGTAGAAGCATTGTTCATAGTATACAAAATGGAGGTGGGGGGGCGGCGGGGGGGGGCTGTCAATTGATAAGTAGCTACACAATGTGTCGTGTGTCTTTGTAGGGATGAGGGACATCCCCAGCCTGTGCATCTGGGGCTAGTGAAGACTGGCAGGCTTCCCCTTATATAAAGGGTACTGCACCCGGCACTTGATGGCTCAGTTTCATTAGCATGGCTCAACCCATGCAAACAGGCTAATTCAATGGACGATTCTGGCTTTGTTTTTTGAGTAGAAGGCCACCTGCAATAACAGAGCCCTGTTATCTCCAAGCATGAGGTTCTGAGCCATTGTTATTTCTGAAAGTCCATTGTATGTTTCTTGCTAATGAGCAACACAGAGAGACAGCTGAGGATCACATCCTTAAGACTCAATTTCTTTCTTTCTCAGATTAACTTCTTTTCCCACCAAAGCACAAATCCTGCATTAAAATGCCATTAACCTTGATGTGTATCTATGAAAGAATAAAAATTAATTATAAGAACTACCCCAGAGAGGAAAGTTGCTTTAGAATGAGTTAATCACAATGATTTACCTGACAGGCAAAATAATCCAGGGAAATTTATTTAAATGATAACTGAATGTCTTGCAAGAAGAAAATTAAGTAGACCAATTGTTTCTTAGAAATCACAGTGTATTTTGATTATAAAAACAATAAATGTTATTTTGAAAATGTTTTAAAAAAATCAATAAGCGGTAATGAGAAGTAACTATTAATATTTCTAATCTCTTTGCAGAGATTTGGTGGTGGTGTATAGAATCTATATCACAGAGTCTGATTTTCCTGAGAGGGGTTGTTCGATGCAGAATGTCCCTGAGTCAAGGAAACCAACTTCATGTCTGTCATAGGCTCTTCCTCAACAAATCAATTTTCTTTTCATACATTCAAAAATAATTCTAGGGGCTGGAGAGATGGCTCAGTGGTAAACATTTGCTGTTCTTGCAAAGGAACCAGGTTTGGTTCTCAGCACCCACAGGCATTTCACAACCATCCACAACTCCAGTTTGAGGCAATCCAATGACTTCTTCTGACCTCCATGGGCACCGGGTACATGTGCAGTGCACATAAATGCACTCAGAACACCTGCACACATAAAATAAAGTAAATAAATCTAACACAAATTTAAAAAGAATTGTATTCTTGCTTTAACTTTGGAGAAGACTCCAATTTGTGTAGGATTAGTTTGTATAACATCCCTGGCTCAGTTTAGAATAAGTCTTCTACCTTTAACTCAATAAGAGAAGGAAGTTATTTACAGAGTATCCCGAGGCAAGGCAGTGAGCATGTCTCTATACATTTTTTTTCTCCCTACCAACAAGCTTGTTTAAAAATCTCTACTGCTTTTCTATGGACTCGTGTATAGAGTGTGGGACCCATTGGGAGGGAAGGGTAGATTCTTCACTGGGGTTTTACGGACTCACATTCAAGTGCTTCCCCAGCTGTGTTTACAGCACTGGGTTTCTAAACCTCTTGAGAAGTAATCAGTTTTGATCATCTTAAACCCCAAAGTAAATTTTCTTTTCTGGAGATTACTCTGGCTGCTAGCACAGGTTAGTCTGGCTTATTGAACTATCTTTTTAGTGCCCTGACATCCAAAAGTGAATGCTGGGATTTCACTTTGAGGAAGAGAGAGACCTGAAATACAACCCACAACCTTCCGGCAAGGATGAGGGTTCTGAATTCCTCTACTCTTAAAAAATTATTACATCCTGTCTTGTTCCACAGTTATTGCACTGTGAAAGTCTGGTATCGTCAAAATAGTATAAGCCCCTTTAGAGCCAAGATTTTCAGATGCTATTTTTTTTATTATAACACATTTGTTGTATCACTTTCTATAATAACTGATACAACCAAGGACATATTATGCTCTCAGTCGTGTTTGCTTTTCGATTCATAATAAATGTAAATGACATTTAACTTTTTGGTGTCTATAATTTATGGGAGATTTCCAGTTGGGCAATTTTATAGGTAGCTATATTTACTATTCCTTAGTATAAATTCTAAGTATACAACCAGCCACATTTAGAGCCAGGCATTTGCTACGAATTGAGGCTTTATATTATCTACATAAGCTGGGAACAGTCAATAAACCCAACTGTACCTCGATTTCCTTGTAGAGATGATAAAGAATGAGATTAGTCAAAGTATATAACCTCATGATCAGCATGTTGATATGTTTTCAATAAGCCTCAGCCACTGTTGCTGCCAGTGATACAGTTCTAACCACTGTGCCCTTTACCAAGGATTCTGGTCCTCCATCATTTGGAAAGATGCTCTCTTTGCAAAACTGACTCTGAGGGAAAATTTGGCATTGTGGGGACATTTGCAAAAGTGGGTAGCTAATCTAAAGAATTACAGTGCATATTTGTGACACATCCAAGTTCCAAGAAAATGACACAGCAGCCCAAGAGGTGCTGTTTAAAACACTGCATTTTGTCAGGACCTGCTGACCTCTCAGTGGTCAATCCCTGGTACCCTGGGAACAGGTACTGAAGAGCTGCAAGAAGATGCTGTGCCTGTGTTTGCAGTCATCTGGTTCCTTTGCAATGCAGAGGACATAGGGATTATTCGTGAGTGTATCAAGAAGGTGTTTTCCCAGGTTCTTAAAAAGGAAGTAGAAAACATACCTCATTATGCAGAAAACTAGAAAAATGTAGATCAAATTCAAAAGGCCAAGCCCTATACTAAGAATACACTGCTATTTTATTTAAAAAAAACATTAGCAGCTTATAATAACCACTATATAGTATTTGCCACAATCATGGGTTGGCTGAGTCATTTTTCTGTGAATTTTGCCTGTGGTTACTCAGAAGGATGCCTTTAAGTGAGAAATTCAAGATGGCTTCCCTCGTGCTGGCTAGTAACTACCCCTTCAGGTCTCTTGGTGAGGTCTCTCATTCACCACTAGGTGGCCTGGCATCTTTGTAGATTGGTTGCCTCCAAGTTCCAAAAGGGCAAGAATACAAAAGCCTCTAGCACTCCCACAGTGTTCCTAAGGAAGGTCACTCTGGGAACCTTTGGGAATCAGGAGCAGTGACTGCCTTTGCTTGGAGGGCAATGGCATGCATTGTCAGCTAATCATTGCTATGTTACAAAGTAGTATACTAAATTTTCTTCATCTACTTATTATGCTTTCAACTGTGGCATCCTCTCCTTCGAGGCCTTCAGAAACAGCCCTCTGGATTCGTTCTGCAATTACTTTAGTTTGAAACTTCAGTAACTAGAAGAATCTGACTGTGGGATTCCCACTATCTTTCCCACTCTGAGAGTTCAAAAGCTGACAGATGTGATGAGGAATTGTCTCTGGAAGTCAACTTGGGATGCAAGGAAGAGAAGATAGTGAGAAAAGGGGCCAGGCTGAGTCTAACCACACCCATGGAGTCTCCTTTGGAGGTTCCCAGTGCTGCACAAGATTGTGGGGCAGAGGAAGCAAGTGTCAGCTGGAATGTAAAACTAGAAAGCACTTTGCAAACATCCAGGGCGAGGCAGAAGCGTGAGCTGCCCACTACACGGGCTCACTAGAGGCAGCTCAAGTCAGTACTCTTGGCTTCTGTTTGACTTCGAAGAATGTCACAGTTTAGGTGACTCTAAATTTCTAAGGCCTATGACCAAATGCGAAACTGGTCATTTCTCCAGGTATCTAAGATACAGTGCATTCCCTTTGGGTTCTTGGATGTAGATGGAGAAGCAACATGAACCCAAGAAAGTCTATGTAAAGTGATCCTTCAGAAAAGTCCTTCAGAAGAGGACGTGTGGGCAAGAAGGGGGAGAAGAGGAAACTCCACTGGGAATCCACTTCTGTGATGGTGTTGAAGATTCTCTAATGCTGAGAAAAACTCGGGAGTCACTCCAAAGAAAGTGTTAAGTGCTAGGAATCCCACAGTCAGAAGACTAGCATGACAGTGTAGCCTATAACCCTGGTCTCCATATACAGTGATTTGAGGCCAGGCTGGTCTACAAGAGACCTCATCTCAATAAACAAACAAAAATTATCTTTTAAAAATTTCAGATTAAGAAAAGGTTATATTTAGGAATACACACACACACACACGTATTTAACAACAACAATTGGTGAAAAGAATGACAATGAATTTGAAGGACAGTAGGAAGGGGTATATGGGAGGATTTGGAGGGAAGAAAAGGAAAGGAGAAATGTTATATTATAATCTCAAAAATAAATTAAAAATTAATAACAACAAAAATAGGAAATTCTTTCCTGGAGAATGTATAGGAACAGCGTCACACACAGAACAGCGAGCTTTTCTGTAAGTCAAGCAGTTATCCAGGAGGCAGTCACAAGAGGGCCAAGTCACAAATGCCGATGCCTGACCAACTCAAAGAGAAGTGATGGGATTTGGTTTTGTGCACTGTGTATTCAGATGCTGATGTCTGGACATTGGCATTGAAATTATCATTGGAGCATCTCCTGTCTCAGTAATGTGTAAAGATTGTTTTCCATCACCTCTGACTGGTTAATAAAGTGCTGATTATCCAATAGCTGGGCAGGAGAAGAAAATCAACCAGGACTTCCAATTGTAGCGAGGGAATCCCAAGCAGGGGTGGGGTGGGGGGAGCAATTTACTATGAGGTCATAGGAGAGTGGACGAGGACACAGATGGATCAGGAGCAGCCAGGACAAGAACAAGATGGCAGGTAATGCCACATGGCTGGAAAATAGGCCAGGCCAGCATGATGAGGTTAGAATACCTGACTATACTGCCTGAAGCTTTTATATAAATACCAGGTCTCTGTGTTATTTATTCGGATGCTAAGGTGGGCTATAGTGGGAGAAATGTCCTGTCCTTACTTGGGAACAAGGGGAGAGGTGTGTAGAAAGCCCTCCGGAATTAACATTTACAGAGAAGTGTGTGAGTGCAGTCACACAAGGGTGTAGTCACACAAGGGTGGAGGCACATGTGGGTACAGGCACACGTAGGTGCCTTTTCTTCTCTCTTAACATTTGCTTTTGCGCTCAGTGCTCCCTTTCTCATATAAGCATACATACCAGCTCCCAAAACACTGTCATTAGAACCTATTTAGCCTCTTTCCTATCTTTCTACAGCTCTGTAGTTATGTGTGGACACATACACGCACACATATGCACACACACACATGCACACAAGGTGCTTCTGGACCATTGTTTACTTTATTAATACCAGCCCATGTGATGCATCACCCCCTGTCCTGTGCTGACTCCCTTTAACAGCGCCGTCTGAAGTCCTCCTTGCAGGCCAGCATAACTCACTCTAATCCATTCTTCTTGATAACTGTGTTGGCCCATCTTGGAGATAGGCCATAATCTATTCAGCTACTCCCCTAGTACTAGAAACATTTCCTAGCTTTTATACAACAATGACCCCTACAAAATGCTCTGATGATTTCATTCCCCATTGGAGAGTTTCTGGGACGGGATTGCTGGTTGGCTGGGAGAGCATGGGTTTCTTGTTTGCTTGTTTTTGTAGTTTGGCGTGTTGATTTTTGTATTTTGTTGCTGCTGTGTGTGTTGACTGGCTAGAGACTGAATCTAGAACTCTGTAAGCCAGACAAGTGCCCCACCACTGGCCTGTGCTCCTATCCCTTTTTATTTCTGCGACAGTCTCACAAAGCTGCCTGGGTTGGCCTTGAGTTCTCTTTCTACCCCAGACAGTCCTTGAATTTTCAGTCACCTTGCCTCAGGCTCCGAAGTATCTGGTGTTAGGACCCTATGCCTCCAGGCCTGGCTGAGAGTACGTATGTCTTACACTTTCTCTACATACTGCTGTGTCTCTAAGAGAGCATCACATCTTTTGTCTCGTTGTTTCATCACAATCCCTTTCCCACAACTTTGCCAGCACTAAGCACTTGCAGACTCTTTATATTGTCACCAAGCTGCTGGGCATAAACCTTGAGGTCACTGGTAGTGGTTGTGGTCCCTTCAACCCTTGGAGAATCCTAAGACTTTCCTGTTTCTTCGTCATTACATAACTGGCCCGTACATGTTTTATACCCTTTTCCATGTTCCTTTTGTTGAATTATGATTCCCCACTGTCCGGCGGGTGTGGGCCCCATCTGCCATGACCTGCTGTACTTTCTGCTTCCTCCATCTTTGAATGAAGTCAAGTACAGTCTGCTGTATCTATCTTCCCTTCTGGAGGTTTACGACCAGCCAGCCTCCTGCCTCAGCATGGTGCCCGTTACTGGATCTTCTTGCTAGAGCTCTGCTCTCCTTCATTTGTGATTACTGCACACACCTGACCTATGTAACAGAATGTGCGGTACTATCAGAAGCCAGGACACTGAAATGGGGAACTTGGCTACCCAGGTTCAAGGAACCACCGTGAAAGTCGTCTGCCCTATCTCTGGCTGTTTTGTGTGTTATTCCTTTCTCTTGGAGTTTAGATTTTCATCTAAAAGTTTAAGATCACTTATCTAATTATCAGAAATAGACAAACCACCCACCCACCTACTGTGTCATGACTGGTAAAATACACACACAAAGAGGGAACTCTGTAGCTGGTGACAGTGTCTTCCCACCCACCTTTGTGGCCCATCTTCCATGACAGGATATCATCTTTCCATTATATTGCTTTGTTTGTTACTATTTTAAGGGCATTTTTTCCATTCTTATTTTAACTCAGAGAATAGAGAAGAAATGTTGTTTTCAAATAGTTTTGGATCCATCTGCCTTTAAAAGAAAATTCTCCAAATGCTGGGAGATTTGGGTCAAATCCTTCGTGTTGTCTTGCTTTACAATCAAGTCATCATCTGCCAAAAGCAGATATTTTTTTACTTTTTCTTTTCCAATGACTATTCCTATTTTCAAATTTGTTGCCACAAATTTTTAAACTGTGTTATTTTTTAATACTTGCAATCATTTTAATGTCTGCTCTTTTCTGCTTCTTTTAAAAATAGTATTATTAATAATTTAATAATATTATTGATAATTATTTTATTACTAATTTGGTTTTTCAAGACAAGGTTTCTCTGTGTAGCCCTGACTGTCCTGGAACTTGCTATGCTGACCAGGCTGACCTCGAACTCAGAAATCTGCCTACCTCTGCCTCCCCAGTGCTGGAATTAATGCACCACCACTGCCGAGCTCTTTCTGCTTCTTGATCCTCCTTCCTTCATTTTGCTTTTTCTCTTTTTAAATAACCCAGACCTGGTCATGGTCACATGCAAGCATTTTTATACAAGATTTTCAATTTAGTTGTACATTCCATTACTTCTAAAAAATGCTTTATTTAGGCTTTATTATCTATTTTAAAGATTTATTTTATTTTTTTTTAAGTGTGTGTGCATGCATGTGTGTGTGTGCATGCATGCATGTGTGTGTGTGTATGCATGCGTGTCTGTGTGTGTGTGTGTTTTCAAGTGAGTGTAAGTGCCCTTAGAGGCCAGAGATGTCAGATCTCTCTGGAGCTAGAGTGACAGGTGATTGCGAGCTACCCAACGTGGATGCTAGAAGCGGTGCTCAGGTTCCCTGCAAGAACAGTATATGCTCACAACATCTGAGCCATATCTCCAGACACACTTTTTAAAGCTTTTTGTTTATGTGTGTACATGCGTGTCTATGTGCATGTATGTGCAGGTGCTCATGGAAACCAGAAGATAATGTTAATTATAAGGTCTTTATCCTTTGAGTTTGGGGAAGTTTTATTTATAGCCATGCCAACCTTTAATTTTTTTTCTGTGTCAGGATCATAGGAAGGGACTATTGTATTATATTGGCTCATCCATTAAAATAAAGACTTCGACTGGGTGAGGTCAGCCAGACCTGTCATCCCAGATAGTTAGGAGGCTGAAGCCAGGGTTTGGATACATAGAAACGTGGGAGGCATGTAGAAAGATGTAGGTCAAAGGTACCAAGTTACAGTTGTGGCATAGTAAGTTCAGAGATCTGGCATGGGGCATACGGAGGGGGGAACTGTGTGCTTAAAATGTGCTGAGAGTATATTTTAGGTACTCAACTCGTAATCACTTCTCCCAAATAAGATGATATGTTAATTCAACTGACTGCAGTAATGTACCTGTATGTATATATCAAAATATACTATACACCTTAAATATATTTAATCTAAAGTATTACTAAAAGTGTGTTTTGACACTTATTTTTCCAAGATGGCTGCCATAGTGTACCAACTTCCATCTTATATATGTTACAGTGTGGTTGGGCCACATCCTTTCCCACCTCCTTAACTCTGGGCCTTTTAACTCCTTTAATGACAAAAATATGGAGAAATTGTGCCAGGCCAGTTCTCAGTACAACCCATGACTGACTGGCTTTGATCCACTTTCTATGCCAATGGAGTCCTCGGATCTTACTGTGACTTTGTACTGTCTCCTGTATTCTGAAGTTCTCTGCAGAACGTGCAAGTGAGCAAACGTTGAAGAAGGTTATGCACATCTCTAGGCAAGAAACAAGTGCCATAGTCAAGCCATGTCACTGAAAACAGTTTACAAATGGGGTCATTTCCAAATGTGCATTCAGAATACAGAATATAGAATAGCCCCAAGGAAACATGCTGAGGTAGGTGAGTGACAGAGTGTGCCCCAGGAGAGGGTGGGTAGAGCCATTGCTGTGCAAAAGTTTATACCCTTTGTCAGACCGTCAAATACTCCCTCAGTGTGAGAGGGTTTGTTCTTTACGATTTACTTTATGTTTTGTGCAAGGATATTCTGCCTGCATGTTTGTCTGTGCACTGCGTGTATACAGTTCCTAAGGAGGCCAGAAGAGGGCATAAGATCTTCCTGGAACTGGAGCCATAGATGTAGTGTGAACTGGCACTCAGGTGCTGGGAATTGAACTACCCCTGGAAGGGAAGTTCTGAGTCTTCTGAGACAGCTTATCACTCTCTCAAGAATCTGTGTGTGCACAGGACTTCCAGTCTCCTGCCTCAGCACCCTCATGGAGCTGTTAGCCTGTGACCTGCCATTCCACCCTGAGCAATGCAGGTATGAGATCAGCTGACTATGTAAAAGACTATTAAATGCATATCTGACTCCTAACTAGATTGTCCTGCCTTTTCACTTACAAGAACCAAATAGAACCCAAGCACATTTCAGGTGTCACCTCTGCCCTTGCACACCCTTCGGAAGACTCAACGTCACGTCCCAGGACCCATACATCTGCTCACAAGCATTTGTAACTCCAGTCCCGGGGATCTGACAGCCAGTTCTGGCAACCATAGGCACCAGACATACACATAGTACAAACATACACAAGAGCGAACTACTCCAACATATAAAGTAATAATAACAATAAAGATTTTAAAACAATAACAACAACTAAATGCTTGGCCTGAACTCAGTACCACCACTGAGGAGAACTCAGCCATCACATCGCTGTTAGTGAGGTCCTGGACTTCTGCTTGATCCTTCTGCCTCCACGGGGGTCTACCCATTTTGTCTTACATACCTGGCTCTGAAGCCTGGGCTATCACCACTTTCTTCCAGCATATCCTTTGCCTCAAGCTTCTTGTGAGTTCAAATACTTTCTAACTTGTCCGGTTACTTTTCCTTCAGCAGTAGTTCAGTATTTCCTCCAAATTTAAGGGAGAGATAAACCCGTTCTTGTGGTCAGAGCACAGGGATGGTAAGGAATGTGCCACCTTTAGCTGTGAGCACAGTGAGCAAACAGTAGCATGAATTCTCTCCTACGATGGACTGAATCCAAATCAGCGGCCATTCTGAATAAATATATGGTTCCTTTTGATAAATCAGTTTCCATCAGGTTCATACAACAACAATAAGCTGTTTCTTTTCTTGGGGTCGGGGGGGGGGGAGAAAGAGAAGGAAAAGAAGAGGAAGGAGAGGGAGGGGGAGATGAAGAGAAACTGGTTGTAAAGCACAGGCTGATCTGGAACTCAATACAATCCAGGCTGCTTCAAACTCTCAGTAATCTTTCTGTTAGAGTTTTGCGGCTGTGAGTAGACACCATGACCAAGACAGCATTTAATTGGGTTCAGAAATTAACTGTAAGTTGGCTTACTGGTTCAGAGGTTCAGCCTATTATCATCAAGGTACAGTATGGCAGTGTCAAGGCAGGCATGGTTGCTGGAAGAGCTGAGGGTTCTAGTCTTCATCTGTAGGCCACTAGGAGACAAGCTTCCAAGCACACCCAAAGTGACACACCCATTCCAACAAGGCCACGCCCACTCCAACAAGGTCACTCTCTGAACCAAGCATCTACAAACCACCACACCTCCTGTGTCTCAGCTACTCAAGTAAAAGAATTACATGCCTGGCTTCACAAATTGCTTTTGACAGCTCCCCTCATCCACCCCTATCTACAAGAATTGTTCATATGATTGGAGGATGTGATAATGGGGGCTGGAGGGGGGCTGGCCATCATAAATAAGTTGTTTTCCACTTTAAAAGAACAGCTCCCAGTAGTCCAGGCATTATGATTTCCCCTGTTTGTCTGCAAGTTTAACAATTGTTAGAGCATAATATCAACCAATCAGAAGAGAGTTCAGGAGTGAAGGGGCCGGGTAGCCCTATGGAGTTCATTTTATACCCTGCCTACAACCCAACTCTGCTGATTTGCATTCAATCCTCTTTTCTCTTTCCCTTCCCAGGATGAATTTTATCTGTGCATCCGTAGCATGAGGTTATTTCTCCATGTACTAGGCACAGTGCATATAAAAATGAGTCAGTCTCAGATGCAGTAAGGATCCTTTGATGCCCCAGGCAGCCCCACAGCTCCATGGAGCCCTGCACAACCCCATGGTCATCAGGATTGATTTGGCTCCTTTGCTGTCTAAACGCTGTGTCATGGTGGTGCCCCTCTATAGAAACTTTGTCCATCATTAGCAACGGGCACGACTCAAAACATCATTTAATTTTGTAGTTTTACACCTGGAAAGTCTTCTTATAGAAAAAAGATGCAGGAACTTGAGAACTGACGAACTCTTAATAATTTGACCACCAAACTCAGTAATAATTTGACCTTTTTTATATACAGATCCTTCTCCGGCCTTAAAAATACTCTCAGTAGTTCCGCACCTGCTAATGTCAACTTCCTTGGATTCCAAGTCTGTTTATCCTGTCTTAAATAGAGAACTGCGGCCTGTCATGGACAGGTATGACAGCCCTCTGTCCCAAGCACACTCTCACCTAGCCATTCCTATTTCTCCTTCCCTGGTGTTGCCTTTGGGTTGCAATCTGACAGCTCCCCCAGGCTTTTTCAGCCCCACCCCCATGTTGCTCTTCCTAATCAGGCCTTTGCATATTTAATCTCTCCTCAGTACCTATCACTCAGGTTGAAGGTACTCAGGACTAAGGTTGAAGCCATCATTTCCAGTTCAGGAGCAGCAGGTGAGAAACCACAGGTGGCAGATCTTGCTTCCTTTGACTCCAGGATCCTTTCTGCAGAGAATAACTTCAGACCCACTGCTCTGGATGTATACTGATGGGCCCTAGCTTCTCATACTGTAGATTTCTAAGACTTCCTAATGAGGAAGTATGTCACTTGTCTACAAAATCTCATGTGATCATTCCCAAGGGAAGACAGTTCAGGTCCAGCACAGCCCTATGGGTTTATATATATCCTGCCTACAACCCATCCTGGCTAATTTGCATCAATGTGTATGCAACGAACCCCCTACCCTTCCCACCCACCTCCTGGGGCACACACTATTACTGTCATCCAGCTTAGCAATTCTCTGTGGTTTTTCTGTATCTCAAACACAACTGTGGAAATGGCCCCATTTGTCAACTGTTTTCAGTGGCCTGACTTGACTAAGGTCCTTATTTCTTGCCCAAAGATGTGCGCGAACTTCTGGTGATTTGCACATTCAACAGAGAACTTCAGTGGTGTTGACAGAGATGAGGTGTCGGTCATTTGAGCATTTCAGGGTAGATGGCTGTAGGGTCTACTGAGTGGATAATTTGCATGAGAGGTATGGAGACAGGGAGACACCGAAGTAACCAGTTGGGAGAGTGTGGCTTTAGGGTGATTGGTAGCTTGGGACTGACATGTTGGTGACCCCTGACATGTGAGCCCTTGATGCTAGAAAAGACATCCTTTGAGACAATTTGAAGGGAAACCAGGAGAATCATGGATCTTCTCCCTACATCTCCAGGTAGGTGATAGTACACTTGGTCTTCATAGGCATCCTTTAGCACAGCTGCTGTCTGCTCTGTACCCAACCCAGTGGCCAAATAGCACCAAAGAGGAAAACCCCCAGGATGGCATCTTGCTGCCACCCTCGTACTGCCACAGTTGCTATGAGTGATGGGTGGGTAGATGGAAAATGATGTTAATCCAAGGACAAGCTAATCACCTGGGAGGACTGTTCTCCCAGGAGATATTTTCGTGAAAGTCACATAGTAAGGAGATCTCAGGGTTGTGAGTTCTCCTTGGAAAACTATGACAAAGTGAGTGAGAAGGGGATTTTGTTATCTCACAGGGACACGGCCACTAGGAAAACCAGTCTGGCCAGCCTGAGCTGATGGCTGATACTGATAACGTCAAAGGCTCAAATTAAAGCATCACAAACAGGAAACTGAGGTCTGGAGCCTCTAAGTACCCAGACTGGTTAATAACATATTCCCAGCTCCTAACCCTCCATGCAACTCACTGGGATGAGGTGAGTAGATCGGAACACAACATATCAGGCTCTTCTCAGACATGCTCACATCCTAAGAGGAATGAGCTCCTGTTCTCACCTGTCCTTTGGTCCCTGGATTACAGCTGAAGTCAATGCTGCTTCCAACGGATGATTAACTGGTTTGCGTAGGAATGGGGGACTTCGGAGAAGTTTCGTAATGGCACCCCGTGCTCTTACAATGGACAAAGGAGAGCAGCAGGAAAGTGCTCATTACTCGGTGGATAATCTGAAGTCTGGATGGATGTCCAGCCTCCAGATGAGGAAGAGATGGCTGCACCTTGGGCCAGAGTCATCGGAAGAGGACATGGACAGTTCCTCCCTCCACATCACCCAATTCCAAACCTGACATTCTAAGTAGTATGGCTTGCGGTTTACCAGGAAACCTAGTCTTGTTGACTCTGGCTACCTCACTGTGGATTAGTGACAGGTGCCCATGGGGAACTCAGCTGTAAGATGGTCCTAGGCGATCAGACACCTGATGAAAATTCCCTGAGAAATCAAGTGAGTGTCCCTGTTTTGGAGACCCTGTTGGTCAGAATCTAGCCAAGGCTGTCTCTCCATTGATGGTGAGTACTCTTTCATGGTGACTCTCTTTCTTAGTCTTTGACTTAGAAAGTTCAGAGGGATGGCTCCTTGGCTATGATCCTGGTTTTAGAGGACCTGCCCTTTGGTGGATGGAAGTGAAAGTTCACTAGGAAGGAAAAAGTCTCTCTGCCTAGGACTTTGGCTTCTCCAGGACTTTACATGCCCCACCTGGCCAACAACACAGTTCCTCTCTCCCTCTTGCTCTTTCTGTTATATTCCCCAGCAGAATATTTGTGTGTATGTGTGTCCTTAAGTCACCTGTTGTCACTGATGATTCTGAATTTTAAACTTCCTTGGGAAAAGAGTTTGAAGAATTTGGTCTCCTAGGTCTAGAGAGTCATTTCCTAGACTCATAGACCAAGTCAGCAAGTGCATGACAGCTTGAGGCGAGGCAAGTAACAATTTGTTTGTTTCCACTGATGACTGAACATACACAGATACAATCTAGAGATAAGTTATGAAATGCTTTAGAAGCCGATGCTTGAAGTAGGGTCTTTTTTAAAAAGGCCCTCTGGGCTGCCAACGCTACCTCAAAAGGAATTGAAGTTCATCTCAGTGTCTATAGATGTTACCATCATTGGCAGGACCCAGAGCTTTCCCATGTTCTTACCTGGGTGCCAGGCACCCCTGACTATGGCCCTGAGACAGAGGCTATAATTGAGACATGGGTAGTCTTTCTATCTACTGAGAATGTCCACTTATCATCACATTAGTGTAGAAGAAAAAGCTGTAAGGTTTAAGTCATCTGGGAACATGCACAATTTGGACCAAGGTGAGATTGCTAGGGTCTGAGGTTATCACAGGAACTATAGCACTCTGAGACTAGCTCTGCTATTTAATAGCAGAGAACTTGAAGACTTTAAATTAGCCCAAGCTAGCCTCCTTCTCTTGGATAACTACATCTATAGTATTTTTCTTTAGAACAATTTCCACCTTGCATTCTGATTTAACCCTGGCTCCCTATTGATTGTAAATACATAAAAGCTGAGGACCCCTCTCTTAGGCACTAACTATGGTATTGAAAGTACTCAATAAATGTGTTGTATACATGGTGGATTAATGGAGAATGAATGCTTAGATTGCTATCCATTGTTTTGAAAACTAAATGTGGTAGCCAATTCTCCGAAGCTTATGGGGAAGGAAGGTTAGTCCTCCCTTCATCTCTTCCCTGGTCTCTTTTGATCTTTAAAGTGAAATGTACTGAAGGGTACCTGTGTACCTTTCAGACTCTGGGCAGAGCTCTGGGCTTACAGGAAAAGCCTCAATCCATCTTTTGAGAAGGCAATCTACAAACCACACACAGTAAAGTACCGGAGTAGAGACTGTAGAAAGTGCTTCCAAGTACCTGCTTGGGGAAGTTAGGAATGGTTCCATGGAGAGAGAGGTGCTACAGGATTTGTCAGAGTGACACTCCAGGTAGCTTTCAGTGGGGCAGAGGATCTGCCTGGAACCAGCTGGGCACATTGGACAAGTTGCTTTCTGCTCAGGCTTGGTTTTTACATATCAAGTAGTTAGCATATGGGCTTCTGCCAGGGTTCAGTACAGTGACACGAGTGCATCATGTGGATGCGGGCAATGGGAAGTAAACAGAGACAGATTGTTATGGGAACTACGAACAATCAGGTTTTGGCATGTATTAGGACACCCCATTGAACAACGACCCTCTTTTTCACTAGTGTTCAGGAAAGTAAGAAAAACTTAAGTCATTATGGAAGTTAATTATGTCACTTTTAAAATGATAAAGATGAAATTAGAGGTTAAACAAAGAACTGGGAAAACAGCTCTAGATGATACCTAGCTGGGAAGACTTTGATATGGCATATTCACAAACAGGAAAAAATTAGGACCTGGAGCAACCTAGGAGAAGTTGGACTCCCTCTAAGATAGAGGAAGAGCAGATCTGAGCCTACCCTCTGTTCTTTCTGAGACTCCCATGGGCAAAGTGAGAAAAAGATAGAATATGGTCAGTAAGAGTGTGTGCTTTAGGAAATCTTGTCCCTAGGGTAATAAGGCCATGAGCAAGCCTGTTCTCCACTAATATGGGGTAGGGAGCAGCTGTTGCTCTGTGCATAGAAAGAATGACAATGTGAAACTGATTCTGACATACAGGCTGAGAATGAGACCCAAGGGGTAAGCCTGAAAATAGATAATTCTAGAAGAGTAGGGGTAAGCATCATTGCCATCACCACTAACAGTTGCTTGAAAAGAGCTCATATGATTTCTGGGGTTTATGCAAGGATGGTGTCATGTAAACATGGAGACATAGTTATCCCAGGCTTTACACGTGACAACTGCAAAAAAAGCAATAACATGATCATTGTCTTCGTTCTGTTAAATAAGGATATGCTGGTCACAACTTGCATAGTGAACCTTTATAAAATGTGCATCCTCATCAATAATTGGTGTAATTTGAACTTCCGTGAGATCTTCCATCTTCCTACAGAAAGTGAGTGAACCAGAGGGCGAGTGTCTCCTGTGATGTGTGGGGGGTACCTAGTAGAACATCTGTAAATACTGCAGCGTATAGCTGAGAGGGGTTGGAGGTGGGGGATGGGTAGGGGCAGCAATGGGATATCTCCCACATTCCAGAGCTGGAAAACCTTGGTCTCTACCAAGAATGGCCCTGTGGAGACCCTACTCATACCCATCATGCTAAGCACTTGGCCTTAGTTAATGAAAGACTTAGAGCTGAGCTAGTTTTAAAAAAAACAAAAACCCGAGGTCAATGTTATGTAATGTATATACAGCAATTTCATCTCACAGTACAGAGTACCTTCCATAATTATGTAGTTGAGGCTTTTTCTAGAGATGATTTTATTAAAATCACATGAAATCTGTTCCCTATTGTGGCACTCAGTCGTCTTAGAAAACCCTACAAAGATGCTGGGGGTCAAAGAGGGATGCAAACAGGGGCAGAGTGATTCTTCTGAGTCAGAAGGGATGCTTTCGCTGTGGGTTCCTTGCCACAGGGAAGCCTTGAGAATGCTAGCCTTCATTGTCAGGACCAAGAAGTAAAGAGCTTGGAGAATGGACCTCCTCTCCTGCGCTCACGTGAGCTGGCTGAGTAACCAGGAGAGGCCCAGCCTTGAGTTCTGTGAGCTTCCTAATGCTTCCCACCGGCCTCTGCAGAAAATAAAAGTTCCAGGACCCAGCCACAGCAGAAGAGGCTGGTTCCCAAAGAGTAGGAAGTCTGTAGAGTAGTAGCCCAACACCAAGAACACTGCCACTCTCAAAGAATGGCCTTCTCCCAGCCAACCAGCCTCCCATCCTGATACGACTCCATCTCACCTGTCTGGTGGCTCCTCTACATCATTTTGTACTGCTGCCCTTCCACAGACATCCTCATCACACACGACCTATCGTCCCTGCCCCCAGCCCTGTGAGTTGTCCTTGCCACCATCTCCTCTTCCAGTCCAATTCATATTCCTTTTGGCGTGATGATTTTCCCAGCAGCCCTGGCAACACTGGCTACCCCTTCCTCTAGTGTGCTGTCAAAGTCTGACTAGAAATGACTTGTTCTGGAGGAAGAAGGTTAACATCAACTGCTAGTGTACCTGGAGGTATAGTTGGCATATTCCAAGGAGGTATAGTTGGTATATTCCAAGCTACTAAAATTTTTTGCTTAGGGAGAGGTAAGAGAAGCCAACCCCTTCTCCTAAGGTCTCCAGGGCAAAGTGAGGTATGATCCCACCAGTCTTCACTTTGGAACCAATGAGTTTAGTGGGCTTACTCACAGGACTGTGGGGGTTATGGGCAGGAGTGTGGGTGGCCTTAACGAAGCCACACTAGAAGTTTACCAGCATGGATGAGGACTTCCTAATGACAAATAGATGGGAAACCCCCTCCCTATGTACTTCTAGTCCAACTATGTACTTCTAGTCCCTCCCTGATGTCACATACAATTGAGGCAGTATACAGCTGGCTAGGAGGAGAGCCCCCCTCCCCAACTCCACTGCCTTCCTCCTATGAGAGAACATCACAGTCAACCAGCCAAGCTGTGGCAGTTTGTGATAGTCCCGTATGGCGCAGGGTTACCTCTGAGCTCCGGAGTACCTTGGAATTTCAGCAATGACAATGAAATGGTTGTGGGGAGGCAGTTGCAGAGAAGCAGGGTGAGTCTACTATTTGCTGATGCCGGTCTAAACCCCTCGCCTTGGAAGTAGTATATAATGTGAATTATTTTTACATTATCTCATCTTATTCGGCTGTGTGCAGATCATATTAGGTTTTCAAAGAAATTTCTGATAGAAATGACCATGGAAGATGTCATAGGGAATCACTTGTCATTCTCAAGGGCCACCCTTGAGCTCTCTCCTTCATTCTTGGGTTTGGGATGATAGGTCTTCAAAGGATAAGTTCAAGAGCACCCCCAGAAGTGATATGATTTCCCTGTACCCTTCATATATCCATATATACGTGTACATAAGAATAAACACCTTACACCTATCTATTTCATATATAAACCAGGTTGTTAATTAATTTTGCACCTGAAGTTCTTTCTCAGAGCACACTTGCTTCAACCCGGCTCTTCCTTCAGAATAATGCACAGGTAAGAGGCTGAAGTCCGCCCGTCATGATGAAGCATGATTGGAATGGCAGCCCCCAGGAGTGAGAGCAGGAGAATCAACCGTTCAAAATCAGCCTGGGCGACAAGATACCATCTCAAAGGGAGGGGGCGGGGCAGGACGGGGACTACAGTTCAGTTGTACACCGCTGGCGTCACATTCAGGAAGCCCTGGGTTCAAACGCGGGCACGAAATAAAACCAGATGTGGAGGTTCACACCTGTAGCCCCAGCACTCAGGAGACGGAGGCAAAAGAGTCCAAAGTCAAGGCGGTCCTCATAGATATAGGGAGTTTGAGAGCAGACTGCACTAAAGACCCTGTCTAGAGGGAGACAGGGCGAATGGGGAGGTGGGAGAGAGGAAGAATAGAGAAAGAGAGAGGTAGATTCACAAGTAGGACCTCACCCAGTGAACAAACAGTTAGAATCTCCCTGATTTCTTTTCACAGTTTAGGAAAGGCCCTGGTTACAAACTACTCGGGTTCTGCCACTCGATGCATGCATGAGTCATGGTCCCTGCTTCTCTGTGCCCCTGTTCCTTGACCTGTTTCTGTCCCATGTAAATGGCGCTAGAAGCTGACATGGAGGTTCTGATATAAAGTGCCTGGGAAGAGTAAGCAGACCTGGCAAGATCTTACTCCGTGGTCGCTTTGGTGGTCATTATTTCTGTCTCCCCCTCTCCCCCCCCCTGCGTTACCTTAGAATCTGAGGATTTGTTCAAACACAGCAGCTGGAATGAAACAGTGGCGTTTATACTGAACTTGTTTTTAGTCTTTAAAGAATAGGCTACTGTAAATAAAAAAAATATAGAAAAAAATAGGCTACATTCAGCGGCATAGAGAAGCCCTTCTCTTGGCTGACCATATAAAATAGCCAGGAGTATCTCTTCTCTTACACAGGGCACCCGAGCCTTAGCTCCACTCCCAGTTTAATGCTGATTCACATTCTTTATCCCCACCCCACCCCTACCCGGTCTCTCTTCCAAACTTGTCTTTCTTTCACCAGGCTATCCGTGCAAGTGGCTGTGTGTTTGTGAATACAGCCAGAAAAATTCCCACAGTCTTAAAGGCCTTCAGCGAAGTTCTGTGCGCGTTCGTTTCTTGCGCATTTTATGCAAATATATTTCTTCTGCGCCTCGGCCCACAGTTTCAGAGCCAGGAACTCTAACTGCCTCTCCAAGTCGGAGCCAATCCCCTTGGGCAAGGTGAAGCCTGACTAACAGCAGACAGAGGGCGGGACTCAATGAGAGGCGTGGCTTCCTCCAACCTGGCTAGCCTCAGTTTCCTCCTATCCCTGGGGACACCCTGTCTCAGAAAGGAGCTTTTGTCTTGGTGAGCTAATAGTCCCCACCATCACCACCACCACCCTCGAAAAACCTGCACGTGAAAGGTTCAGCTGTCTTTATCTCCCTCGCCTCCATCGCACACACCCCACCCCCTCCGTTTCCGTTTCGAACCTTTTGCTTTTATCAATACAGGGCAGCCACACCTCCCTAAATTTCTATTGGATAAAGCCGTGAAGAGAGGCGTGTGTGTTTGTTTTAAAGCTTCCCAAGCTGCTAGGTCCCAGATGGAGAGGCCCTTTAGGCCTGTCCGGAGTGAGCCAGTGTTTTGAAGTTGCCTCTTGCGCGAGATTCATCTTCCTGCTCCACCCCTCCCCATTTGCTTTACAAGGTACCGAGCTACCAATGTGGACACTCAGGGATGAGGTGCTTGGTTTTTTTTTTTTCTATTTCTTCCTCCAACCGTTCCCCTAGTCCCGCCCACAAACCACTGCTAAGCGCCGAGGTGTTAGAACAGGTGAAACTTAAGTTTCAAGATCAGGAGGAGAAAGATTTTCAGCAGGTGTTTTCTTCATTAGGGGACAAACGTGTGCCTGGACCAACCCAGGAGAGAGAACTCCCCAGTGTCCCCAGGTAGCACATTCCGGACAGTGAATAAATCTGCGAGGGAGGGAGGCTGGCTGCGAGCCATGGGCACACAGCAATTCAACAGGCTGATGGGACAAGACGCCACAGGCCTTAACCAGCAGGCAGGAATCCTCTTCGCTGTCACTCAAGTGCCGGCTGAGTCGTGCCATTAGCCTCTCTTTCCTGCTAGAAAAGCTGCAGCATGGGTGACTTGTCCAGGGTCACACACCAAGCTTGGGACCAAAATAGCTCTGACTCCTCTTCCCTAGCTCTCCCTGCAGACAACAACATCGCCTTAGTAAGGCGCTATCATTCTAACCTGAATCATTTAAAGTACTCCTAATTGTAGGCCTACTGTGGACTGTAACCACCACGTGACGACAGACCAAGGTAGGGATGACTGAGGTTTTACCAATGCCTGAATCTATTATTAATATGCTGCCGACAGCGAGGGTGTTTGGGCAACGATGCTGACAGGCATCGAATTTAGAGTTTTAAAAAGTAGACTTATAATGCCACCTCCAGTTTGTTATAATATTCGAACAGAAAAGCACTAGGAACTCAAAGGGATGTGATTCAGAAAGGCATTAGTGGGGACAAATCCCAGATATTGCTAAGTCTTCACGACCTTTTTTCCTTTTTTTTTTTTTTTTGCACCAACCTACAAAAATCCCTGCCTCGTTCCAGTGTTTAAACTTCCCTTTTAATTCTAATGTTGGCAGCTGTGTGGGCTCGTGAGAACCCCCGGGGAAACAATTATCAGGCATACAAGATGGGCCTGGGAAACAATCAGGCATACGCATTCAGATCTGTACACGGGGCTAGACACGTGCTACGCTCAGGAAGGAAAGTAAATTCCACCCAGCAAATTGCTCTAACTGATTCATTTGTCCTCTGAGAGACGCCACCTACCTGCTCCAAGGTATTCAGGTAATTGTCAGGGGGCGGGGCCTCCGGGGCTGTTTTAGTCCCTAAGGTCTCAGCCAGACTTCCGTGATGTCACAGATTTCCTGCTCTGAACCAACCAATGCCCTCCTTCTTCCTCCAGCCACCTGTACACTGAAGTTGAGACCGGTCACAGCTCAGGCGGCCCAAGACACAGGGATGGAGACTGGCTGGTCACTGCTGCTTTGAAAGCCCCAAACATCTTTGAACAGGTGAGAAGGAACTACTTTTCCCTCTCTTTAGACCCCTGACCCAGAAGAAATCTGATCAAGGATTCTAAAAACAAAAAAGAAAAAAAAGAATAAAAGAAAAAAAAAAACGCTTACTGGATCAGTCCAGAGAAACACTCTTGAGAGTAGAGATGTCTGTGACATGCCAGCAATGCTGTCTCAGCCAGATATTTAATCACATTTGTTTCCTGATTATTAATCCAGCCTCTGTTTGTTGGTAAAGATGATCTGATTCTTCTTAAAAACCCCAGAGAAAAGTGAGGTGAGATGCTTTTTGAAAGTTAGTTCAATTGTGCCGACCAGTTCAGCCTGTTTTTGTGTGTGTGTGTAGAGGGTGGGGGTGGGGGCTGTTGGGGACATTCACAACATTCAGATTGTCTTTTTTTTTCCTTGCTTTCTTCATTCATCTCAATATGAAGCAATTTTGATCCAAAACTGTAATAGGTTTTGTTGTTGTTTACAATAGAAAGTCAGTAGTACTAAAGGAGATAAATTCTGGCTCCCTATGTATAAGCTTTCTTTCTCTCTCTCTCTCTCTCTCTCTCTCTCTCTCTCTCTCTCTCTCTCTCTCTCTCTCTCTCTCTCTCTCTCATAAAAAGCCTTTAGTTTCCTTTACTTGTGGAGAACATTTAGCAGTCTGGATTAGAACTCTGTTTACCTTCAGGCCAGATAGACTGCCTGGTGACCTTTGGTTAAAGTAAAGATTACCCCTTCAAGGCCACAAGAATGTACTGCCAGGTCTGGGTTTTAAATTGTTGAAACTCTTTTGTTGTTTCTATCTTGCTCTTAATATAATAAATATCTGGAGGAGGCTGCTCTGCTAGGACCTGACTTTAAAAGTAATTTTACCTCAAGGATCCATATTTGTTTTTCTAATCCTGATCACGTAACCTGCTCTCAACGGGCCCAAGAGCCCCACTTCACCGGCTAATATTATTAACAAGAGCAGAGGAACAAATTCCCAGTCTGTCTTTCTTATCAACTTAGCTGGGAAACTCCAGGAGAGAAATAAATGACTGACTGAGGCATTTCATTTTATAGACCTCCATTAGCAGCTTTCCTGGGACTTAAGTTAGCAGGCGGGTTTGTAAGGGAATCATCTACTAGGAAATAAGCCCATATACAGCCGTCTAGAAAGTAAAAGAAGGTGCCAAATGTCCAAGAGTATGAACCGAAACAACTAGAACACATTGCCCTTGAGCAGCTCCTTCCTGGTAAGTGTCTGCTTCGAGCTTGTTACCAGTTTCTTTCCAACCCTTGGGAAGCTCGTAGTCTCTTCTCTAGCTGACCTTTGCACCTAGCATCGTCCTTTAAGCTCATGTGTTTGCAGAGTGACTGCTGCTGTGGCCTTAATAACATTCTCAGTTGGTTTAGAGGTTTGTGAGAAAAGGACTCCCCGTAGCCTGGGTTTTGTACGTATATAATTTGTCTTTGATGTTCCAACCTTCTGCAAACTTTCACCCCCTCCTGTATCCCTGGTTAACTAGTTATTTTTACAACAATGGACCTATTATTAAATAACAAATCAATCATTTCATCATTGTCTCTCTAGCTGCTTAGAAAAAATAATATTTTTATTGCCCCCAATTCAAGAAAAAAAAACATGACAGGACAGAAACTAGAGTCACAGTGTGTAGTGCAGGGGTTGAGGCAGCTTGTTGGATAACTTGAAATGTGTTCTCTGAGGCGTTGCCATGACAACTCTGCTGGTTCAGGTGTATACAAAGCTTGATAGGAGATTTTACATCCTT
Organism: Tokudaia tokunoshimensis; assembly: GCA_036184795.1. Taxonomy (NCBI): domain Eukaryota; kingdom Metazoa; phylum Chordata; class Mammalia; order Rodentia; family Muridae; genus Tokudaia; species Tokudaia tokunoshimensis. Next base: position 32,186,175 of record BTHU01000014.1, read on the forward strand.
TAGCACATGACGGAACTTCTCCGGACCTCCATTTCTTTCTTGGTAGGATAAAAGTACCATGTGCTATATAATGTGGTTCTCTGAGCATAGGCAGAGCTAGCGGTAAGCAGTGCCTGGTACTGAGCCAGGGACAAATAAAAGCCAAGTCCCTCTCTGCTGGAGGAATTTTCCTGGGAGCTTAGAGCTTGCGTGAGCCCATGTAGCTCTCCCGTGGCTGCAATGGTTCAGAACCGGGCTCTTATTACTGTAATTAATTGCCAGTAATTAACCCCACTGTTAACAGTTTGGAAAAACACAACAGTCCAGAGGGAGGAGAAGGACCGAGCTGTCACTCCCTGAGCCAGGCAGTGTGTGTCTGCCAGCCCACTCCAAGAAGGAGAGGTCGTTCTTCCTTCTTGTCCCTAGCTCAAGGATCTCTTGATGCATTCACAAAGTTTGGGCTCCCAAAGGCTTTCAGGGGAAGCCTCGCTGTCATCGTCATTTGGGGTGCTCTGACTTTCGGGGAGCCCAGTCCGTTTTAATCATGCTACCACCCTGAGTGGCCTTGGGTACTTGGTCCCCTCTAATCTTGACCTCAGACTCCATGAGCACTTGGCCAGGCCAGTGTGAGAGGTGACAGATAATTGCAACCTGTACCATTCTGTGGAGGGGAAAGCTCATGGGTCCTTCGGAGAAGATCCACACCCTTAAATAGAGTATGTTGTATCCATCAATGACCTCGAACCATTGCATCAGAACAGATGTAGCCCCAGACCCACTTTGAGCTTCTTCTGGTGCCAAAGTGTAACACACATTTCTGCCATTCAAGAGCAAGGGCCCAGTGAACTGAGGACTTGTGGGTTCAAACCTTAAAAATACTACAGCTTGCTGAAGGGGACTCTAAGGAAGAAGCTCAAGCTCCTCGCCCATCTCTTGCCTTGACCCCCGCACTCCCCAATTTAAAACCCCTGCATCCTACAATAGAACACAGAGAGACCCTACCCAAATGCATGGGTCAGAGTAATGGAGAGTCGAGTGGGCGGCGCCTCTCACTGGGGCAGGATGGCCTTATTCATTTAGTTCCAGGTGAAGTGGTACTGCCATCCTAGACTAGGGAGCTGATCTTTGGTTTGGCATCAGACTGTCTGGGCTCAAAGCCCAGTTCTATCATGTGATTTCTTTATGCCCCAGACAAACTTTTTAACCTTTTTGGAATGGCCCTGGCACCATGTTAGTTAGTCCTCATGTGATGTTCTTGAAAAGAAGGCATGGTCGTAGGGATCAAACAGACATGTCGCACAATTGCTAGACTGCATGAGGTACTTAATATCTTTGCCTCAGTCTGATTGTCTGGGAAGCTGGGTACTTAGCTACCCGGGATTTCTGTGAAAACGGTTGCAGGGTTCATGCGTGGGGTTACCTTGCGCATGCTAGGTGTTCAGTTTAGGTGCTCAATTATTCTAGAATGGATATGTTATATTAACTACAGTTAGATGACTTAGCCCATGGTTCAGTCTGGACATAATGATGGAAACAGCCACTGACTGAACACTGCACGTTTCTGGGAAGATCCCTATAGGCTTATAAGGAAAGCCTGTTAATCAAGGTCATATTGTTACCTTGGCCTTCTAGGGTAGAGTGGCTGCCAGTATGGTGGCAGGTCTCTTAAAGATCAGCTGGTGTAGCAATCTGGGGTACAAGACGAGCAATCCAAGCATCTTCCTGCAGTGGGGACTCATGGCTGCACCTCTCAGTATTTCTTCTCCTGTTACTATTAGAGTTCTGCACCCCTAAGGGAGAGTCCAAAAGATCTGCTTTGCTTAGGGCTACAGAGGCTCTCAAGTAGGTCCTCCCCACCTCGGCATCTCTGGACTCCCTGGCAGCACGAAACTATCCTTGATATTTATGTGCCGGCATCACAGACTCACTTTTATGTGGGTGGTAAATTGACTGTCCTCTGACAGTGTCCCCAAACAATTACGACGAGCCTTTCAAAAACAATTTGAAGGAGACTGTGTCATTTCCTTCTGAGGGAGTTAGATTTTAAGTAGGTGCTGTCTCCTAAGAATGAGGATCAATATGAAAACCATAAAAGTCACTAAGAACAGAGACTACAGGGGGCTGAGATCACGGTCATAGAATGCTGGCTCTCTCCTCTAACTTCCCACCTGTCATTGCCTCCTTACTCTGTGTCCTCTGGCTCAAGGAAACTGTAGTGACCTACTGCTTAGCAACACACAGATACAGACTTTAAATCAAGGAGAGAAAGCACCTCCTGTGAATTCCCATTTCCAAAAATGCAATAGGTTACCTGGGGCGCGGGGGGTGCTGAGTGTGTCGTCACTGAAAGTGAGCATTATTCCACATATGTAACACCTGGAATGTTTGGTGGCTGGATGGCTGGGTTGTCAGACAGATGTGTGGATGATAGGTGAATGAATGTGTGGATGGATGATGGATACATGTGCGGATAGACGGTGGATGGGTGGTAGACAGATGGATGGATGATGATGGATAGATAGTTGGATGACCAAAGATTATTTGTGTTTCTTCAGCTGAGATGTTTCTTCACATGAGGCATGAAAATACATAATGTAAAATCAATTGTTTTAAATATTACGTGAGAAAAATGTCTGTCTAGTACCAGCATATCACCTATCCTGTAGCAAATTGCATATTGAAAGTTGTAGCAACAAATTTACAATTTTTATATTTTAAAACAGAAAGGAGCAGAAGCATTCCCACTTCAGACAGGGCAGATGAGCTGACTCCCACACTAGACACATGCAGGCTTGACAATGAGCATTTGAGCATTTTCTTTCTTTTTTTTTAAATCCCTCTGTGCTTCTTCTATCTCTCAAAGAGTCCCTCCTCCCTGCCCAGGAGGCCACATTCCCTGTGGTTGTTTGTGGGTTGACCAGCACACTTCAAACATGTGCCCCAAGTTTCATCTCAAATGTTGTTTGTTTGGCATTGAGTTTTACTCTGGAGAATGCACGCTGAAATACCACCATTGTCACCATTGCCTCCTGCTGACTCGTATTTGCTTCTTGTGTTTGATGCGTTTGTCACAGGGACACGAAAGACTTCACCAGCAGCAGAGAGGAAGCTCTCTAGGAATTCCTTTAATAGCTTCTTGGCACACAGCATGGCAATGGCGGCGTATGCATGATAGGAGGCTTAGCTATGTCATTGCTATCTGTTGAGATGATGTGTATAGCTTGCCTGTGACTACAGTCTGTCAGTCACACGGCCTCTTTTGAATAGAACACCGCCTGCTTCGGCTCATACATCCTCACATTAACACGTGAGTCACCTTGTGTCTTCAAGCTCCTCGTTAAGAACTGTGGTCATACTTGTATGACATCTTCCACAGTATACACACACTCAGCCATTCCACTGGTAGCCCCTGGGGGCCCTTGTAAATTGGTCTCATGGTCACCTCTAAAGACATCTGCATTGTAACTTATTAGTGAACCAAAAGCAAATCATTAGATTTGTACACTGGGGAAGGATTGCTATCCTAAGTATGCAGGAATCTTAGTGGCTGCCATCTCAAAATGTTTTTACCCTGTCACTTAGCCATGTGGAGAAGGGTTAGAGTGGGCCATTGGGAAGATTTACCTCATTTCCGTGGGGTTCACCTCTAGGGATATGTAGTCTCATGAGTTAGTCTCTTGGAATTGCCACAACTGATAACCATAAACTCAAGAGTTTTAAGCAATTTCATTTATTTTTTTTCAGCTCTAGAGTGTGTAGAAGTTTGAAATCGAGACATCAGCAGGGGCACATTCCTGTCTTTGAGAGAGCTAGGCCAGAGAGAATTTACCTCTGCCTCCTCTATTGGGCCCAGAGGTCACTTGCTGTGTGACTAAGTCTTCACATTGCCTCCTCCTCGGAGTCTGCCTTCTCTTCTCTCTCCTAAGGATGCTAGACTTTAGAGATCACTCAGGTAGCCCAAGATGCTCTCAAGTCAAGATCATCTCAAGATCCAACACTTGATGTCATACTTAAGAGACAAATTTCCCAATTAGGTCCATGGGGATAACCATGGCCACGTCCTCGAGTGGGGCATCCTTTTACTTTCTGCACTCACTCTGTAGCTGATGTTCCACATACACAGCCATCTTCTGTCCAAGGAAAAATCTTTATGTAGACCCGCAGTTCTCAACCTTCCTAATGCTTCGACCCTTTAATACATCTCATGTTGTCATGACCCCAAAACCATAAAATTATTTCACTGCTACTTCATAATTGCAATGTTGCTGCTGTTGTGACTTGTAATGTAAATATCTGAAATGTAGGATATCTGATATCCAACTCCTGTGAAAAGGTCGTTCGACCCCCAAAGGGGTCTCGACCCACAGATTGAGAACCACTGGTGCAGACATACTGCGTGACGTGTAAGCAACAAAGAATTAGAAGTGACATTCTTTGATACTTCCATCCTTCATTCCAGTGTTCAAGGCATGGTAATAAGGGTTTTGTGCTCTAAAGACCAACTAGGTTCAACACCATGACAAATCTGCAGAAAAAGGCGATAGAAGCCAACGTAGATTACAGTGGAAGACAGGACAAGCCATATTCTTGGAGGTTATCACTTAAATTAATCCTGATTCCCCCACACCAGGATAAACAGATAAACGTCTACTTCCAAGTACCATTGTCTCAAGGAACTTTAACAAATTAAAAAGTGTCCTAGGAGACTCTTTATCATCACCTGGACCACTTACACGAAGACAGTTGGAAGGACCAGAGACAAAGAGAGAAGACAAGGGAGAACCAGCAGTTCTGTCTTTAACTTGGGGGATGACACACTGCTCCTTCAAAACATGATGCCCAGACTCTCTCACTGGACCCACTTGGACATGTCACCCCTAGCTAGATATGTTGAAACACTGTTTCCCCACTTGGTGAGAACCTATGGCCCTTCCCAACCCAAAATCATGTCATTTCTAAGCTAGGCATTGTGTCTACACTAGTAATCCCAGCCCTGGGGTGGCTGAGGGAGGGTCATGAGTCTGAGGATAGCCTGAGTTACACCGTAAGTGTGAAACCAGCTGGGCTACATATATAGTGAGGCCCTGACTGAAGGAAAAAAAAATCTATGACCTCTATATAAAACATTAAAAGAATATTTTAAAATCATACAGAGCCACCAACCTGTGTGCCTTCTTGTCCTTGGGGACAGTGTTTGGCCAGGCTCTTTCCCCTCAGGACTTCCTCTCATTTATCAAAATCCTACTTGCTTTTGTTTGTCTTTGGGTTTTATGAACTTTTTTGAAGACAGGGCCTCGTGTAGCTCAGGATGGCCTTGAACTGCCCATAAAGGTGAGGAAGACCTTGAATTTCTAACCCTCCTATCTCCACTTCCTGAGTGCAAGGATTAAGGCATGTACCACCAATGCCCAGTATATGTGGTGCTGACGACTGAACCCCAGTGCGTGTGTGCTATGCGACTAAACTACAGTCACCTTTTGTGATCCTTCTTAGGAGCCAGGTGGTCCATCAAGTTTCCTGGGCCTGCCTCAGTGGCTCTCTTGCTCCTTGTCCTTCATAGTTTCATCACCATCACTGCATTTGCCACCTGCATCATGCCATTTATCTAACTCTATTCTCCTAATTCAACTTGAACTCCATAAAGATGGCACTGAGTTTTCTGGAGGTCCCCAGAGTTCAAGACAAGTAGCGGTCCTAGACAGGGCAGCTAGCACACATCTGTAGAATGGAAATGCTTGAAAAATGTTAAGAATTCAAATATATTTCTTCTTGTACTTAGCTTTCAAAAACTTGACTATGTGTTTTAAAAGGAAAGAAAGAAAAAAGAAGAAAGAGGCTCTTCCTGCTCTTCCTGCTATGGTAATCTTTGAGAGGGAGGACACCAGCCTGCAGGCTCTTTCGCTCCATATGCTTCCCCAAAGTCAGCTCTGCCCAGGAGCCCATGTTGATGCTTGGCAGTAATAGAGCATTTGCTCAGATGAAATACTTTGCCTTAATTGTGCATTGTTTGCAGGACTCCATGTTTATAGGCTAGGATGTGGGAGGACATCTTATTTGAGACAGAGCACTTACAGACCAACCCAAGGATGGCAGGTGCACCATGACATCCAGGGGAGGCCTGGTGAGGTCTCCTGTCAAGGGAGATGATGCTTTTTTTTCCCTGAAAGGCTGTGAAAAGCCATCCCCCCTGCCCCCCTCCCCTGCCTCTAGAACTCATATGTAATTGGCTAGCCACGGGGGACTCTGTTCGCTCAACCACTTCCCTTGCCTTTCCCTCTTTCTGAATGTCTGTGTTCCTGGTTATTGACTCCAGATGTGTTCTGCCCTCTCCTGGTTCAGTTCTGTCATTTCCTGGCAGATTCTGACCTCTGTAGAGACCCTTTATATTTCTCTGTTCTTTCTGGTGTTTGAGACACTTTGCAGGCGAATGCCATTCGCAGGTTTCGTTAATGAGTCTCTTGCTCCCTCTTTGAGACCAGCAGTTTAGAAGTTGAGCAGGAGCAGATCTAACCGCAACCCTCCTCAAAGCGAGCTGTGAGTATCTGCCTCCTCCTCCCAAGGCGAAGTACATGTCCCTCCCCTGTGCACACACAGTTTTTTCCTCCAACCTTCCCTCTTAGTTTAAAGATAGGTTTTTGGGACTGGAGAGATGGCTCAGTGGTTAAGAGCACTGACTGCTCTTCCAAAGGCCCTGAATTCAAATCCCAGCAACCACATGGTGGTTCACAACCATCCGTAATGAAATCTGACGCCCTCTTCCGGTGTGTCTGAAGACAGCTACAGTGTACTTATTTATAATAAAATAAATCTTTAAAAAAAAAGAAAGATATTATGTGCACACATGCCATAAGTGACTCTTTGTATTTTCAGGTCATTGAAGCACCTTGTTTTCCTGGTTATCTACAATTCTGTAAGGCAATGAATAATGTATCTCCATTCATATCAGTATGAATCAGTACTTAGTAAAAAGATCACACATTATCAGAGCCTTCAACGCTCACTGAATGAATCTGAGACTTAAGGCATTAATAAGGTCAAGGAGGAGAGATAGGTCTTATCTCGACTTTGGGAATTGCTTCCCCTATAACCTATTTTAAGAGGTTTAGCCAGGGCCAGAGCACTGCTGAGACAACTGCCTGCCAGGCAGATTCCTTTAGAGAGAGAGCAGGTGGCCAGGGCCACTGTGGGAAGCAGTTATTGGCACTGAACCCCTGGGCTTCTCCATGGTTAAGTTTCTGCATAGGAATGAGAGACCTAGCTATGGCTGGTGTTGGGGCCCCAGGGCCAGTTCGAAATGCTGTCACCATGTCGCCCAACAGTGCTTCCCCAAGTTTTAAAGCCTCATCAACAAAAACTCTACACCTCAGGAGTTTCTAGGTGCTTTTGTTCTGTTGTTTTGTGATGCTGGAGCCTGAACCCAGCCTCACACATTCCAAGGAAGAATGTCATCATGAGCCCACACCACCAGACCAAGCTCCATTTCTACTTCATAGATATTTATGTTCATGCAGGGTATGCATGTATGTGTGGCTTCACACATGTACAGGTGCAGGGCAGAAGATAGCCTTGGGTGTCTATATGTGTGGGTGCCCACATGTGTATATGGAGGACAGAAGACAACCTTGGGTGCCATTCCTTGGGCACTATCCTCCGGCTTTTTTGAGGCAGGGGCTCTCATTTGACCTATAGTTTTCCCATCTGCTAGGTTGGCTCAGGAATCTGTCTCCTTCTCAGTGCTGGGATTAAAACTCATGCCATAGGCATGGCTTTTTGTTTGCCTGGCTGGTTTTTTGTTTTGTTTTGTTTTGTTTTGTGGCATCTGGCGATAGAATTCTGGTTCCTGTGGTTTCAAGGTTAGCGCCTTACCAGCTGAGCCACCTCTCCAAGCCCTGTTCCCCAGACTCCATTTCTTGGAACTAAGTTACCTGTGTGATCACTTGGTATAGGTGTAGTCTGTATATATTTGTAAAACATTAGTGTTGGTGGAGGGATAAAAAGATTTTGAACAACTTTAAGTCATCATTACAAAGCGATACCCAGCATGGTGGTAGACACTTGTAACCTCAGCACTCAGGAGGCTAAGGAGGATGGGGTGAGCTACATCTCAGGGATCGTGTCCCCAAATTCCCACAAGTCACGAGATGAATGCTTCTCCAATAGGGCAGAGCCTCCCACTGATTGCCACATTCTGGGCAATGTCCCAGATATAGAGAACTGTTTGGTACCTGGGGGTACTCACACAGCAAAGCTCCCGCAGGACCCAGATGCTCTCTCTCTCTGGGAATATCGCTCCACACTTCCCTCTTGCAAGCCCACCAGCCAGTTGTGCACCTGGTGTCTCTACCACACATGGAATGAGGTGGAGCTGTAACCCATTCAGAGCTTGCTTACAGCTCAGTGGCACACCTCTGATGCACTGGACCAAGTCCACCATTTCCTCATTGCACCTGGCTAGCTACCAGGGATGATGCAAGGAAAAACGTGAAGACTCACCAAGGCAGTTAATCCCAGGGCAGAGCCGGAGCCACAGTGTTGACGCCCCACTTTCCCTACTTGAACTTCCAAGGAAAAAATACTGATAAGGCCTTGGTTCTACGGAAAGCAAATAAGGCACTCACCTTGAGGGGCAACGTTTAAGGAACAAAAGGAGCTCAGCAACCATGATTTTAATAGTCTTTATATTAGTCTTCTTGCTGTGATGGAGTACTGGACAAAAGCAAATTAAAGGGTTTGTTTCTGCTCATGGTTTGAAGGATACGGTCCATGGAGGGAGAGAGTTAGGAGAGCGAGGTGTTGGTCACCTATATTCACCGTCAGGAAGCAGAACGAGCTGAATGCCGGAGCTCAGCTCCGTCTCCCCTCTCCCCCCCTCTAGTCAGTCCAGGGCTCCAGCCATAGACTGGCACTGCCCACATCGGGAGTGGGTCTTCATTCCTCAGTTAAACCTGTTTGGAAATGCCTGGGCGTGTTACCATGGTGACAGTGAAGCTGCACACTCAGTACTTTTAAAAACCAAAAGCAAGGCCACAAACTATGATGAACAATGGACGGGAATTAGTCTTAAAGATCAGGTTAGGAATCTGGTTATTTAGGGACCCTCATCCCAGTGTCCTTCGCCTCAGGCTGTGACGTGGTTCAGAACAGCACCTGTGAGATAAGTGCGTCTATTATTTAGGAACAGAGTCAATGGGGGCTTTCTCAAGGTAGTGAGATAGTGAGGAGTTTCCTGCAGGCAAGGCTGTCTGTCCAGCAACTAACTGCCTTTTTCCTGAGTTGGGACAACTGTCACTATCTAGGGTGACAAGCATTCTCTTCAGACACTTTCAGTTTTGTGTGTCTTTTGTGGGTGGGGCTGCAAGGTACCATTCCCTCTCCCCTGGGCTTCTGTCTGCTCATCACCTCAACCTTTTCATGTGCTGCTGATTTTTAATATTAGTGCTTTGGGTGGCAAAAATAGCACCAATTGACTGTTTGTTTAATTGGTTTCCAGTTCTGTTTTCTTACATTCTGTGTTGTTCACACATTTAAAAATGAGATGAATAAAGTGGCTGAAAGCATCCCCAGATGCCATCAGTCCTAGAGAATAATGGAAAACCGTAGATTCTAATGCCAGACTGTGTAGGTATTGAAAGTCTCCTTCCGTTTATATAAAGCCACAAAATAGCTTTCCATCTTCTTTACCATGTCCACAGACCGTTGTCTGTGCTTTTACAAGCTCCATGCTTCTTCTTATAACCCTAGATCTTATCTCCATCTGTCTGTCTACCTATGGAGAGATTGTTGTCTGTCCTTCTACAGTGTAGATTTCTTCTAGAAATCCCTTCCTACCCACAGACACCCAAATCCACAGATGACTCAAGTTTCTTCTATAAAATGGTGCTGTGTTTACATTTAAGAATCTCGCATCCTCCAGCATACCATAAGTCTTCTTTAGATTACTTAAAATATCTAAAACAATGTAGGAGTATTGTTATGCTGAATTTTTAGGAAAATGATGAGGAAAGGCCACATATTTAGCACAGATGCCTTCTTTCTGCCCTGACCTGTGGTTGACTGAATCCATTAAGTGCTCACACACGGAGGGCTTCCTATCCCTCACCCTCACCCTCACCCTCACCTTCTCCCTCTCCCCCTCTCTTTCTCCCTCCCTTCCCCTCCACCTCTCTGTCTGTCTTCTTCCCTCTCCTCTCCCTATTCCCCCACAGACACAGAGACATGCGCACACACACAGAGAAGCACACACATGCGCAGTCATGCACACACACACACACCCACACAGAGAGAGAGAGAGAGAGAGAGAGAGAAATGCACGTGCACACACACAGAGGTGTGCACATACACACAGACGTGCACACATGCACACAGAGGCATGCACACACTATTCCAACCAGTCCTCAGAGCAGCATCTCCCACGTAGTCACCCAGCAGCAGCAGCAAGGAAGCATCATAGGCTAGCTGAGGGTCAGCTCATCGGTGCAGTCACCAGCCTCCCTCTGTTCTGGGGTTTTGGAGCTTGCCCTTTGCAGGCATTATAGGGGGCCCACAGACAAGTTGGGGTGCTCACTTAGGTGCTTGCTGAGGAGAGATAGCCAGCCTCATAAAAACCAGAAACATGAAGAAATACTGGGTGAATCCAGCTCAGTGCAGAGAAGGGCGTGTCTTCACATACTGAAGCACTGAAGAACTCCATGGATGAGCCTGTGTACCCTGGAGAGGGGAGGAGCCACGGGGAGACAAATTTTCCCTCAGTGTGTAGACATTTCCCTTAGGATAAAGGTCTACCCAAGGATGGGATGATTTGTTTTATAAAGTCATTAATGTCTGATCTAAGGACAACGCTCAAAACATCCTTTCAATGCAGTGTCTATGTGTCAGTTTGCTAAAGATACCAATGCAAGACATACTACCATCCCTACAAGTTGGGGAGGCATTTTAATTTTCTCATTATTTATTTCCTTATTTGTTTGGTTTTGCTGTGCTGGGTCTTATGCATGATAGACAAGAACTCCACCCCTGAGTTCCATCTGCCAACTGGGATAATCCTTCAATTCCTTGAATAATACAGAATCTCCTCACTACTGTTGGAAACAGGGACTCAGGAAACAGTTTAAGGGATACTTTAGGGTGAAATTGGTTCTTTCAATAGAATACAATCTTCTCAGTGGAGCCAAGTGATGTATTTACCCATTTGCTTTCTGTGAGCTTTAAGGGTGTCCTGGAAGGAGAAAGAGGAGGAACACAGCACACCAGGGCCATGTTGTTACAGTAGGCTCCTGTTAGAGTTTCATTTCTATTTCCACAATAATAACACCCTGACAAAAGCTAATGAGAGGAGAAAGGGGTTTGCTGTAGTCGATGTTCCCAGATTACAGTCCATCACTGAAGGGAAATCACTGTGCACTGGGGCTGGAGAGAAATGGACACATTTCATCCACCTCTAAGAGCAGAGAACAATGCATGCTTGCTTGCACTCAACTGTTTTTCCACTTATACACAGTTTAGATCTCTCCCTTGCCTAAGGAATGGTGTCGCCCATAGTGGCTTGGATCTCTCCATATCAATTGATGTAATTAAGACAGTCCCCCAACCCAGACATGTTCCAAGGCTTACCCAAAGTAGAAAAATCAATCCTTCAACTCTCTTCTCAGTTGATTCTAGTTTGTGTCAACATCTGAAAGGCACGTTTGTTTTCTACTTGAAAAGAAAAGAGAGATTGTTGCTAATGTGGGAGACCAAGAAAGTCTGACTTCTACTTTGTGTTTTCTCACTCTAACCTGTATGAAAGCCACATCTCCTTGCCCTCTTCAGACAGGGCCAGAAGGACATGCCTACTGAGCAGATTTAAACAAAAATTTTCTACCCACCTCAGCCTTGAACTCTATTTTTAGGGGAGAAACGTGTTTCTCTGTTAGATTAAATGGTTCTTGATACTGTTATCCCAATAGCTGAGCTCATGTATGTCTAAAAGCAGGATATGTTCTATGTTATAGCAAGATGATGTGTGTTATATGTTCACAGGATAGAAACTCAAAAAAGAACTGCCAGGTAAATGAAATCTAATTTTCTGAAGTCTACCTAGTTCATTGCTGTAGAGCCCAAACTGCTTGTTTGGCCAACTCTCTCATGGCCCGTTTTTTATTTATGTAGACTTTATTTAGTCTAAAGTAAATTCACACAAAAAAATATAAGTGGTATTTACATTAACATTACATTAAGAAGTTGGTTTACTATCTGGCCAAGAGCCAGCAGATTCATTGGTCTGAGAGGGAAAGAAAAGTGGAGTGGGATTGGGCGAAAGGGAAGAGAGGTTGGAGGCAAGGTTGGGAGAGGGGAGGAAGTGGGAAGGTGAAGGGCGGGGGTGGGGGGGTGGAGGGAGGTGGCATTGGAGTGTGAGCTGAACCCTGCTATGTTTGCTAACCTTGTCATGGTAATTCTGTCCCTGGGGCACTGTAGTTCTCCTTAGAGGCAAGGACTCTTATCTTTGCAGAGCTTTGGCATCTCTACTTACAGTGAGACCTGAGAGATTTAAATCCCTCTGATTTCCTAGGTCTTTTACATTGCAGTGGTTACATTATCGGGGTTCTGACCATTTCACACCGGAGACAGGCTGGGAGACAGAGGCTGGAAGGGTTAGGAGGAGAAGACTCTGGCAGCTCAGCCTGCTTCGCTTCCTTTTGGGTGTGACTGGCCAGTCACTGAGGTGCTATGCTCCAGTTTCCTGATCTGTTTAATTAAAAACAAAACAAAATGTCATGAGACCTTGAGAGGATAAAATGACACAATCTAATAATGTCCTCAGCCCAGTGCCTAGCACATGGAAGATGCTAAGTAACTTATTTAGAAGCAAAAGTATAAAAACATCAGTCCATCTGGATTGGTGTGGTGCTGCACACCATTAATCCTAGCAGTTAGGAGGCAGAGGCCGGCAGAGCTCTCAATTTGAGGCCAGCCTGGTCTCACTTATAGTGAGGCTCTGACACACACACACACACAAAGACACATAGACACACACATACAGAGAAAGACACATAAACAAAACAAACACATTTCTTCTTTATTAACACAGAATTGTAGAAATCTATTTGTGAGTGGGATTTTATCTAGTCTGTGGCCTACAGAGGTTTTTATTTTGAGGTTGTTTTTTGTTTGTTTGTTTGTAAGGTGGGACTCTTAGTACTGAATATTATAAAGAATGTGATGTGCCAGTGTATATATATAGGCATGGGGAAAGGGGGCCATACATTTAGTCAGCTTCATGTTACAATTATGAAAGACTCCACCCAGTGTCTGTCTGTATGTTGCTGTGCAGACCATGACCAAGGCAACTTATGGAAGAACTGTGGTACAAAGGGGATTCATGGGAAGTAGGAAGAGAACAGTAGGGGTGTGCAGCGGAGAATACGTTCAAAGTACATTGTATATGTGCTTGAAACATCCTTATGTGATCAATAATAATAATAATAATACTTCAAAGGCACATCCCAATGACTGTATGACCAGCCCTATACCCACCTCTCAAAGACTCCACACCCTCTCCTCCCCTAGCAGCACCCTGGGGACCAAGCCTGTAACACATGGACCTTTGGGAGACCCTTGATCAGACCACTGCAAGGAAGGCAGGGCTTCTCCTTGTCTTCTTCCACCTTCCTTCCCCCAGAAGATCCTGAGTGAGGCTCCTGTGGGACCACACTATACAAACCACACATCAGGTCTCCACCACCATGTCACTGAGAAAGGAACGGCACTTGAAATGAACAGATAACTCTCCATTGGTGCCTTCTGCTACTGCCTGGTCTTCCTTTAGACTGTCTCCTTATGGCAGAATGAGGAAGAGTAGGACCAAAGCACGTGGGAGTGTATGCCACAACTCTAGAAGAATCTCCAAAGACCTAGAGATTTACCCTTCTGCTCTCCTTACAGTAAGATGACAACTTCTTGAGTGGCCCATTTCCATTCTCACATTTATTTTTCACTATTTCCAGTCTCCCTGAAAGCATTTCCTGTGAACTTTCGGTGCCTTCTCAGAGCCCAAAGGACAAATAGCAGTCATGAGGTTTCCTTGAATTCTAGACTGACAACAGCTTCACCCCTCTACCGTTTGCATTCTGTGGTCTCATGGAGAGAGAAGTAAAATGCTGGGCTCTGACAGTTCAGGCATCCTAGCTGAGCTCAGGAATGTAAACAATGAAGCTGACTCGGTGCAGGTTGGAAGGCTTGTATTTTACTGAGATAAAGCTGTGTTTAGACAAACAAGCTCAAAATGTTTGGAAAAGAAGAAAGATGCGCCTCCGTGTGTGACAGGCATGCCCCTTCCACACGCACACACCTTCTGTCTGGTTCATGTGTCTTCATGTCTCTGTAGAAAGTGAAAAGTGTTTACTTATTTTTGAAAAGAAAAAAAAAAGAGTTGGAGGGGAGGGGAGGGGACAGGAGGGAACAGGAGGCTCAATGTACCCTTGGCTTAAACAGTGGCAGAGTCCCAGCAGACAATGGTTGCGTGATCTCTGCCAAGTTATGTGAATGCCCACCTCCTCTCTGGACTTAAGACTCCCTAAAACTTCATCCTTTACATAAGTCTTTGAGGTCTCTCTGTCAGCTCCCGGCCTGGCTTAAAGTTGATAATTGAGAGTTTGTTGATTGTCCAAGAGACTTCCAAAGTATAAAATCAAACATTGGAAAAATCCCATACTTTGGGAACTCCTTATGTATCAAGGGAAAAGACATATTTCCATAGTATCTTTTTCTGGGGAAAATATCAATATCTAATTGAATCAAAGACTACTGTCATCAAAGTCTACTGTGATGGCAAAGCAGAAAGATCCTCTTGTGGGAGCTGAAACTCCATTTTCTAGGCCAACAGAGATAGACCAAAGACAAAATAAATTCTGAAATGCACTAGCAGTTAATCCATACTTAGTGTATGCCTTGTAAAAATCAAACATCTCCAACAAACTTAATTAATCCTCACGTCAGCCCTATAAGGTGGGCTATGGTTACTCTACTCTTTACTGGTTAAGGGCATCCATGCACAGTAGTGGTAGGTTTGAACTCAGATGCCACTTCCCTAGTGATAACTAGACAGATGAGAAAGGTAACGAAGAGTCATCAGATTCGGTTTTCTTAGCAAATTATATCTCTTGTGTGTGATCTACACATTTTACCAGTAGATAGGCCCCAAGTGATTATTAACCCATTAAGATGAGGCTATTGCAGGTCCACATTATTCCTATAATACGAAACAGAAGGACGATGAGGCAAAGCTAGTCACCTGAGCGTTTTAGAGTAGATGCTCAGGCCTGGCTTCCTCAGTCCCAACTCAGCCAGGCTCACAGGAGCTCTGCTCCCTCCCCAGGCCATGGTGTGAACACGAGCTGCCTTGCTCTTTTGTAGGTTTGCACGTTGAGTGACTCTTAGAATATCTTGACCTGCTCCTGAGGAAATACTGCTCTCCTGAGTTTCCTGATCCCTACTCCGCCATGAATCTTGCGGACGACCCAGATCCCAGCCCCGAGCCTCTGTGCGTAGTGTGTGGCCAAAACCACTCCCTGGAGGAAAACCACTTCTACACGTACACAGAAGATGTAGATGATGACCTCATATGCCACATCTGCCTGCAAGCATTGCTGGACCCTCTGGACACTCCGTGCGGACACACCTACTGCACCCTGTGTCTCACCAACTTCCTGGTGGAGAAAGACTTCTGCCCTGTGGATCGAAAGCCCGTGGTTCTGCAGCATTGCAAGAAATCCAGCATCTTGGTCAACAAGCTTCTCAACAAGCTGTTGGTCACCTGCCCGTTCACAGAGCACTGCACCGAGGTGCTACAGCGCTGTGATCTCCAGCATCATTTCCAGACAAGGTAGGAACCCTTCTCTTTCTCCTCTCCCCGAGGCCAGCTAGAAAGACATCCACAAGGGTACAGCAAGGAATCACTCCCAGCGCCCTGGCACTCTATAGAACCAGTGAAGAGGTCTGTTCCAATACAACACAGCTTAGGTGTTGATGGCTGTGAACTAGTGTGAAGAAATATCACTAAGTAGGACTGGGTTGTGTGCATGTACTTCTGTGCTTATGGCTTGCAAAAAATGGTGGTGTGACTGTCAGAGCTTACATATCAAATAGCACCACCAGGTTGTGTTTCAGATGCTTGGACCCAAGCCAATGGTGCTCTTTGTGGAAGTAGCAGGAGCATCAAGAGATGGAAGAAAGAGCTTACCAGGGCATACCTCTGAGTTTATGCTAGGTCCGTGTTCCCCTCTTTTCTCTTTTTCCTGGTTGCCCTCCTCACCAGAATGGACAGAAATTCTGAAACCATGAGCCCGAAGAAATCCTTCTATAAGTAAACCATCTCTCTAATTAATGTAGGATCTGCATCTATTCATTTACTTATTTTTAATTTTAATTTCTTTTATTGACATATGTTCATCATATATAGAGTTGTGTTCTATAATAAAAAACAAATTCTTTTCAATAAGTCAGCTAGGTTTTTACATGAGAAAATCGAAAAAATATCACCCTTCCTTCTAGCTCGCTTCCTATCGCTGTGATAAACACCATGGCAAAAAAAAACAAAACAAAAACAAACAACTTGGGAAGAAAATGGGTTATTCGGCTTACACATCCCAATCACACTGTCCAGCATTAGAGGAAGCTGAGGCAGGGATTTGAGGCAGGAGCAGAAGCAGAGGTCATGGGGGAACACCACTTCCTGGCTTGCTTGGTTTCCATTCTTACAGCATCCGGGGACAAGGGTGAGAGCGCCCACGCTGGACTGGGCTCTCCCATATCAGTCATCAATCAGGAAAATGTCCCACAGACAGTCTGATTGAGGCATCTTCGCCATTGAGGTTCTCTCTTCCCAGATGATTGCAGCTGTGTCAAGGTTACATAAATTTAACCAGAACACCCTCTGAATGACTTTCTGTTTCTCTTTTGGCCAAGGTTCATACATTGGTGGCAGAAAGGAGATGTGCTACCTGCTGCTGGTGACTGGCATCCCCCGCTCCCCCACCTGCTTCTCAGTTTGTCCCTTCTTGGTGTTGTGTGCCTGAGCATTCCTGTGTGGATGGCCTCACTGGTGGCTCTGGCCCTATTCCCCATGAGGAGCTCTTCTCAGTATGCTTAAGGTGCTTAATCAAGTGTGAACAATAATACCACAGTCATTTTATAAGAGGAAATCTTCAGGCTTGTGTTTATCTTGGTTCCTGTCATGGCCAGGGCAAGAGGCAGAAGCAGGTAACTTTTTTAAAGGTCACATACCTTAGGTCATGAATCTGTGGCTTTGCCTCCTGAGACATGAGTGCATTCTCTAACATGAAAGCTTTTCTCATACAAGGGCCTGTGTGTAATGCTTAGCACGTGTTTACCATGCTGGTTATGCCGCCGGATGTCTAGTCAGATGTTTCCAGCATAGATTTATAGTAAATGCTTTCCCCATAGAGGGTGTGGTCAAAGGAGATGGGGGGGGCGTATATGCTAGTGACCTTTGCTGATAATTTTGCCCAGGTCAGAGGCATTTTGGAAAGGAAAGTAAACTCAAGATAGGTTCTCTCCAATTATGCGAAGACCAGGGAGCATGCTGGGTAGGGAATATAGGAGACCTAAAGAGAAAGGGTCCTGGTGGAAATCTGAGCATGTGCCACTAGTGGTCCAGTTTCTGCTATATTTTCATCTTTTTTTTTTCTATTTGGAATGTACTAGTCCCTGTTGCTGCTGTAACAATAATCACACACTTTCTGACTCCACATAACTCAAGTTCGTTATCTCAGAGTTCTCCAAAGGCTTAGAAATCAATCCAGCTGGGCGTCACCCAACCTACATCACGGGGTGTCTGGGCTGAATTCCTTGCGGCTGTAGGGGAGGCTCTTGTTTCTCACCCCTGTCAGCTTCTAGACTCTTCCTCCTTGAGGATGACCAAGCAGTAATAGAGAATAGCAAGCCGGGGTAGACTGTGGCAGACCTGTGGGGCTACCAGGAAAGGAATCCATACTTAGCTGCCCCAACAGAACTTCCATTCATCCACCTGCCCACGCTGCCCTGTGACCAGAACCTCTCAAGGAAGCTGGGGGAAAGTGTTGGCAATCACACAATTGGTAATGATGTGCACTTGGGAAAGAGCTGTGAGGGAGGAACCCCAGACTGACAGAAATTCACTTACCTCTTTTAGCTGTGGCTCTCTGGGGAGGAAACCCCCACCTCAAGGAAGCATAGGCCTCAACACCTGCCTTTGCACCTCTCCCTCCACTAGAGCTGCCTAAGTAGATTGACACCAGCATCTCCCAAAATACATATTAGTCATCAAGTGCTTAATATATGCACAGACGCCCTCCAGCACCAGATCCAAGTATCTGTTTGCAAAACTTAAGAACTCAGCGCTAACCCTGGGTCTGCCTTCTTATCCTTCATAGGCCTTGGCCATGACTGGTCAGTAGACTTTTCCTTCTCTTAAAAGGGACATTAAGAAGACCTGGTAGTTAGTGTTTTAGGCATCTGCTGAACTGGGAAGACTCAGGCGATCAGCAGACAAGTGTCTCTTTGCCTCAAGGGTGTGATGGGGCTGACGGCTGGGACCACTGTCCTGTGGCTATTCTGCGGAGAGCTTTCGTGAAGACATTTTGCTCTTTTTTTTTTTCCTCATTTTTTGAGAGACGTTTTCCCAAAGAAGAAATTGTCCTGGACCTCTATACTGTAGCTGGGGATGGCTTTGAAATCTTGATCTTCCTGCCCCCTGAGTGCTGGGACCACAGGCATGCCCCACCACACCCAACACTTTAGCATTTTTGACCCTTCTTAGTTGTCACTTTCTTCAGTAGGTATGCATAGAAACCTTTTTACCATTAAGAATTGCTGAGCTGGGAATGTAGCTCGGTTGGTAGAGTGTTTGACGACTACACACACAACTTTGGGTGTGATTCCCAGCATCTCATCAACCAGGGGGAGTGGCGCACATCTGTTTCCAGCACTCCAATGATAGAGGCAGGAGGATCATGAGTTCAAGGTCATTCTCTTAACTCTGTTCAAAGCTAGTATGGGCTACCTAATGTCCTGTCTCTAATATATTTATGGCTCACAGCATCGTGCTTTAAATAGCAATGCGTTGTGGAGTGGATTAATGGAGTGTGTATTTAGCATGCGCTGTGCATACCAAGTTTTTGGTGATGAAAACTCTTAAATCTACCTTGTACATGATCCGTCACAAACTGGTAATGTCAGAGAATAGGGCTCGTGAACTTTTTCCTCCTGCTTCACTGAATTTCACATCTTTAACAGACTTGTGTCTGGGATACAGCTGTATCACATCTGTAAGCAGATGCTGTGTCCTCCTCTGGCCATCTACACACGGTGACCTTCAGAGCCTGAGCTGGGGAAAGCTTTAGTAAAACATGCAGGGTGAACTGTGGCTTTGAGCTATCGGCCCATTGCTGACACTTGCCTCAGACTAGAGTACTCTAGGAGTATTGGGAGCCGGGGACCCAGTGTGTGGAGTTTGATTGGTTCTCTTGATTTCTGCCCTCTTATATGTCATTAGATGATGTCACATGTGTCTGCTCAGAGATCACAGTTAGGGGGACAGGGATGGTTGAGTTAGATGGCAGCCTTCCTAACCAAAGTATAATGCCAGGAGATGTCATGGGGCTGCAGTAAAGGGCCTGGCTGGTAAGTTCCTCTCCATATCTCCTGTCATTGTGAGTGTGAATAGACACCAACCAGCTTGCTAGCCTTTGCTTCAGAGGAAGACTTAGGTCAATTTATCATATCTTTACTAGATGATGTCATCTGCATGTGTGACATTTATGAAGAACCATAATAGCCTAAGTCCTAATGAAAGAGGCTGGGATTTCTGCTTCTGAGGAAATAACCTTGGAAGGCTAAAGAAGAAGAAATGCTAAAAACATTCCACTCAGCGTTGCCTCCTAGGGCAAGCACTCTGCCTCTGTCTCTCTCATTATATTGATGTTTTGGTTATGAACCTTAGCCTTTAGTGCCTGAGGTGTCTCTCTATCCCCATTTCTCTTACTCTTTAAAAGTGGTAGATAATAGAGATGACCCTCCCTATGCACCTACTGGTAAGGAAAAAGAAATCCATTGCTCAGTGTTTTGACAGAGGCTGGAATAAGAACATGATTTGCACGTTTTCAGGAAGAGTGTCTTGATGAAGTCTGGCCAATGTCCTGAGAATATCTTCTTCAAAGCTCTGCCCTGGACCCTCTGTGGCCCCTGACTCTATCAGGGGCCCTTTTATGTAATTTTCAGTACAATCCATGCTTAGATGGCTGTCCAAAGTCTAGGGAGGATTTCACTGCAGGGAGAAGGAACCCAGGACTCCACTTTTGGGCCTTTCTGCTTGGCCATTTCAGGTTGGCTGAACATCTACACTGGCACACCTTCTTTTTTTTTTTTTTTTTCATTTTTTCTTTCTATTTACTGGCACACCTTCTTACAGTGACTTTATAGAGTTCTGTTCTTTTGAGGCAAGGTCTCACCATGTAACTCTGGCTGTCCTGGAACTCGATTATGTAGGCCAGGCTGGTCTTGAACTCACCAGAGATCACCTGGCTCTGTTCTTCAAGAGCTGAGATTAAAGTTATACACTACCATGCCTGGCATCATCATGACTCTCTAACCATGAGCCCAACTGGTCCTCGCCTCATCTGTGTTTAGCAAAGAGAAGAGAAAATGAGAAACAGTGGTGGATAACTGAGGGGCCTTGCGGGACAAAGAGGACAGCCAGCAATGCACCAGGACAAGGATTAGGGTTAGGGCTGTTTACTCTTAAGGAAGCTGTAGAACAATACATGGTTATTCCAAGAGAGAGCTTTGATCCCCCAGGGAGTTATACTGATTAGGATTGCATCTGGCAGGCAAGAGGACATCAAGTGGTATAGGAATAAGGAGTTGGGAAGTTTTCTTTTTCTCATGGAATACAAAGTCTCGGTAGCAAGGCTGGGACTGAGATGATGTCACCCTGATGCCATCAGGCGTCCAGGCTTCCTTCTGTTTTTCAGTTTAGTGTCCACCCTCAAGCTTTGTCACCGCGTGTTCCCAAAACTGCTGCTCACCATAGGATCTCATAGAAGTTTCAGGCAGGAAGGGAGTGAGACCGTTTCCTTTACAGACCTTTCTGGAATTTGCTTTAACTTTATTGGTCTGAATCCAGGGCCACCCATCTACAAGAGAGGCCAAGTGCATTACCACCATGAATAAACATGGGTTCTGTTAGAAGAAAGATCAGCTATCTGGTGGGCAACCAGCAGTGGCCACAATATGACAAAGGAACAACGGGAAGGATGTATTCATTCTTATGTTCTCATTCATTCATCTGTTCAAGCTGAATTACCAGGAGACAAGTGGAGGAGCACCCTTCATTTTTCCTAGAACACATACTGAGTTGTCAGCAGTACCCTGCCATGTCCGTTCACATCATTACGAAGTCATGGTAGATACAGCATGCTGCATGTGAGTTAGGGTTTGCACTCTAGGGTATGCGTGTCTAAGAAGAGATTGTACCAGAACTTGCTAAAACCCACATTTAGAAAAGGATGGTAGCATCCCATCCTTCTCAGTCTAGGAGGGAAGAAAAAGAATGAGACAAGGGTAGACAAGCCATGATTACCAAGAGTCATCAGTAACTACTGGCGGATGCAGGCATCATTTTGTCCT
This sequence comes from Tokudaia tokunoshimensis, assembly GCA_036184795.1. Lineage (NCBI taxonomy): Eukaryota > Metazoa > Chordata > Mammalia > Rodentia > Muridae > Tokudaia > Tokudaia tokunoshimensis. The sequence continues at coordinate 32,207,814 of BTHU01000014.1, forward strand.
CCGTAGCAACACTCTGAGTTAAAATGCTGTTGCTGATGCTCTTATGGAGGAGGAAGTTCAGAGAGGATGGGCAGCATAACTCTGACACCCAGCATGAGACAGAGCTGGGATTCAAACCTCAAGCTTGTCACCTGCAGCTTCCTCCTTGCTGCCGCTCACCAGCTCTGACTCACTCCTGCATACCAGCCTTCCCTGCCGGAGAAGTCAAGTTTGGGCCTCAGCAAAATTAGCTGTGAGCGTGTCCGGGTGTCCGGCTCTACTAGGAGTGCGTGTGTCTGATCCGGGCTCAGGCAAAGCCCGGCTCTGTTTAAATGCTCTCAGCCGGCTTTGCCTGGATACCCAATTCTGATGTGAAACTCTCAGACACTTTAGAGCTGATTGCAGTTCCCCTTCCCCCACATGTAGACACTCCTGTGCTCCTCTTCCTCCTCTTCCTTGCAAGTGAAGGCTGTTAAGCCAGAATTTAACTGTCCCTTTGAGCCATTTCTCTGACAACTTAGCCCCTTGCGTCGGCGGGATACATGAACACTTCTTGAATATGGAGTCTTGGGGAGTGTCTTGGCCATCAGAGCTAGGGCACATAATCCCTATCCAACTTTAAGCTGGAAGAAGTAACGGGGTCAGGTCCCCACAAGCAAAGATGTATGTTAACTTCAGTAACTGAGGTTCAGGCACTGCCAGAGCTTAGCCCAGGGAAGAGTGAGGGTGACTCTCTTCTCACAGACAAGACCCCGGTGACACAGCACAGCTGTCTATTTGGGCTCATTGCTATTCTCAAAGAAAACAGTCTGGTCTTCTGGAGCGCCTGTCTTCAGAACTGGCCACAAGCGTCACCTGTGTCAGCATCCATGCTCAGGAGGGGCGGTTCCTCTTTCCGCACCTCCTGTGAATCAGCATCACAAAGCTGAGGGACTCCAGGCTCGGCTATTTTGAGCATCTCTCTGCAGCAGGCTGCAGTATGCCTTTTGATTATTCACGCATTCACCCGTGCGGAGTGGAGTTGAATGTGCCATGCCCGTGCCCTCTTCCAGCACGGCTTCACTCCGGGCCAGGCTGCTCCTAGCCAGTGATGTAAATGTACCAGCTGCTTCCCAAGAGCCAGTCCGAATCCTGCAGGAGGGGCCCATCCCTCTCCCAGGCATCAGCCTGCTGCCTTCAGCCTAAGCCCTCTTGCCAACCATGGTGGGTCTCTCCCGTCTCCCATCATTTTATCGGAAATGCCCAGAACTAATCCTCTTACAGGCTCATGATTTATAGTGTGCCTTAATCTACAGGCTCCAAGTCGGATGCATTATTATCTTCTGATTGTGGGGAAATGAGCAGATTTGCTTAACTGGGCTACACTGGGCTGGCAGGAGGTGGTCAGGAGGAAGGCGGCAGACTGCTTGGAAAATGAAGGCGCTCCTGCTGCTGGTCCTGCCCTGGCTGAGCCCAGCTAACTACATTGACAATGTGGGCAACCTGCACTTCCTGTACTCGGAACTGTGAGTCCCCTCTCAGTGCCCACAACTCTGTGTGTGTGTGTGTGTGTGTGTGTGTGTGTGTGTGTGTGTAATGGGTGGAGGTAGCTTCTGAGTCACTTTTTCAGCTGGTTTTGTCTTTGGCAGTAATTCTACATATACTGCATATGCATGAATGAAATGCCTTAGAGCAGTTGAAGCAGCAGGCTTAGTGCTTTGTGACTTAATAAAAAACATCATTTTAATGGGTGTGTGTGCTGCTTCTCCAACACGCAACCCCCCACTTCTGTGCTAAAACTGCTTGGGGGGTGTGTGTGTGTGTGTGTGTGTGTGTGTGTGTGTGTGTGTGTGTGAGAGAGAGACACACCACGTGTGTGCTCGTGCTTAGCCTTTTCTTGAGAGATGTGACTTCTTCCCCTTTCCATAAAAAGAACTAAGAGAGCGATTAAGCCCCAGAGCTTGCAAGCAGACATGTGCACCCTGTATAAGGGATTTCTGTTGCCATCAGAGCTGATACCTGAAGACGGACGGGGCCAGTGTCAGTGAGAGAGAAAGATAATCTTATGCGTTTAAAAGTGTAAGTTTTGTTTTTATTTTGGATAATTTTTAAGCCTTTAGAAAATAAAGAACTATGCCACTTTGATGCCTGTATTCCCATCATAACAATTTCAAGACTAATATTTTAGCAAGCTCTAGGCCATCCAAGGCTATGTAACTTTATAGCCAGACTGTGCCTCTAAAATACATGCAAACACACACACACAAACACACGCACACACACACACACACACACACACTCGCACGAGCACACACATACACACATACATAAAGATGAACGCATATGTATATCTTTAAAATAGTCTTGGGTAAATTATGCTGTCATAAAATTTTGTCCTCAACTACTTCACAGTGTACTTCTGAAATATAAATATACTTTCCTACATGACTAGGATCTGTTTTATGGGAGGAAGTGACTTAGGCCCATAACTTTAAGTAATTTTCTGGCTCCTTTGTTGAAAGAATTGCAGACTACTATGGCTGGTTTCCACCAGACACAGAAGACATGTTGCTCAGTTTACAGTATTTACAAAATTTCTCCTTGGTAACCAGACAGGATACTACAACAAGAATGATTTTTTTTTTCAGGAATGGGATCTTTCAGTGTAGAACAGGCTGCCCCAGAACTCTCATTCTCCTGCCTCAGTTCCCTAGGTGCTGAGATTTCAAGTGTGTTCTGCCAGGGCCAGGACAGAGAACAAAGAATCTAAACAGAGAGTTTATAGAGCTCTGGTTAGAAAAGCTTACCTAAGTTGCAGTACCACTCACAGATGTGTGGAGACAGTCAGTTGCTTTTGTATTTATTTGAACTCATCAGTCTGTCAAAGGCAGTAGCTACTCAGTGACTGCTTGACAAATAGAATAAGACACTTGAAGGCAAGTCATTTACTTTACAGATGCTGTGTTCCGGGAGTGTCTGATGTACTTAACTGAAAAGTAATGCTAGCTCACCTGAGATCAGAAGGCTCAAAGAGAAAATGTGTGGCTTTATCTTCATTTTGAGGGCCTCTGGGGGAGATTATGACATTGCAAAAGCCTTTCTTGAAACTGTAGAGTGACAGAGCTCCCGTGATTCTCCTGATGGTGGCTGAGGTTACAGTCTCTGGAATCCAGGGCTGCGTTCATCCTTTCTGTCCACCCCACCCACCTGCATCCTTGCCAGTCACTGCATTAGTTTCTCATGACTGCTGAAACAAATGTCCACAAACTGGGCCTCTAGATACTTATTTTTCATTGTTTTGCAGTGCGCATACTTGAAATCAGGATGTAAGTCCACACCCGCTGTCAAGCTGTAGGGAATCCTTCCCATAGTCCTCGGTGTCTGCTGGCTCTAAGCAGTCTAAACTTTGCAACTCGTTCCTGTCTCTGTCTGCATAAGACCTACTCTTCTGCATCCTTTCCAATGCTGTTTGTGTCTCTTTCCCTCCTCCTCCCCTCCCCCTTATTTTTATTTTCCTGCAGTACTGGGTACCACATCTAGAACCTTGAACATGCTAGCAAGCCGCTGCATCCTTACCCCCCTCCCCCTCCTCTCATATCACCACCATGCTTGGATCTAGTTGGATGGTCAGCGTGGTCATATCTTGAGACCCTTAGCCTAGTTTAACTTCAGTCCTAAGGCATTTTATCTAAATAAGGTCATGTTCATAATTCAGAGTGGAGGTATCTTTGGGTGCCACCCTTTGGCCTACTTTAGATGCTACAGAAGCGCCCCTCCATTTAGCTACTCTCAGTCTTAACGACCTTGCTAAAGGAAAGCTTCTCATTTTAGTATAAAAATATTCTTCCTGTAAGTCTATGAACCCTGAGGCAAAATCTCTCAAATTATCTGAGTGGACACAGTAGGTCACTCTGAAGCTCTCCAGAAAGCCTGATGCTACAGAATTTCTAGGATAGCATTTCTAAAAACATTTTGGCCAGAACTTGTGAGAAGTTTCTAGTTACCGAGGAGGTAAAAACTGTCCACTTCTGGTATTCAGAGAACTTTGGGGTATGAGCTGGACCTTGAAGTATAGGTAGGAATTGGGCGCAAATGGGGTCTCAAGAGCAGTTCCAAATAGCAAGTAGCAATGGTTATTATAAAACCCTGGTTATTACAACACTTTGGCAATTTAATTCCCAACCATGAGGGGACTGGTCAGCATTTAGAACCCCAGAGCAGAGGCAGCAGGAGGTGACTTTGTGTCCTTGAGATGAAGAGCATTGATCTCCTATCTACCATGGGCACCCGGACCTCAGAAACAGAACCATGGGGATTTTCTGGCTTCCCTTCCCTCTCATCTAGGCTCTATTACACCAATGAAGTTTGTTCTGTGTCCCCATAGCTTCCACACATGGAGTCTCCATTGAGTTCTCTTCTCTCTAGCACCAAGTTCTCAGCTCATGTTTTGTTCACTGGGGACCTACCTAGGACACTGGAACTAATCAGTAAGTGTTTCAAAATTCACTCCAGGACTGTCCTAACTCACACCTATAAGAACCAGGTAGGAAATGTTTAATATAGAAGTCATTTAGGTAGAAAACAAAAGTCCATGGTGAAGTCCATGACCAACCACAGAATGTATATTAAATTGTGTGTATGAGTGTGTGTGTGTAATATAATTCATTGTGTCTATAATACCTAATGGCATTCAAATTTAATTTAAAAGTAATTTAATCCCAAGCAACAACACTGTGTCCCAGCCAGCAGCTTACTCATATATGTTCAGTTTGACCCCAAGGACCAGGAGTTTCTCACTGGCAGCTAAGTCCTTCTTGAAGCACAACCACTGTCACTTGTTGCCTTGGCTTACAGGAGAGGGAACCCAGCAGAAGAATCCTAAAACCAAGGCACTGGGTGCCAATCTGTAATTGGAGGCAGGGAATCTAGGGCATTCCCAGAGTATGTACTGTCAAAACAAGTACTGAGGCTGGAGACGCATGGTTGTGAGAGGGCACCTGCCACATCCATACAGAACCTGGGCACCGCCCCTGGCACCACAAACCCACAGCCGTACACAAAACAGTACTGGGCTAAAAGCTCTCTCTCTCTCTCTCTCTCTCTCTCTCTGTCTCTCTGTCTCTCTCTCTCTCTCTCTCTCTGTCTCTCTGTCTCTCTCTCTCTCTCTCTCTCTCTCTCTCTCTCTCTCTCTCTCTCTCTCTCTCTCTCTGTCTCTCTCTCTGACCCCAAAGAGAACACAGGCAAGAACCTCACTATTAAGAGTGTCCCTTGAGTTCCCTTCTCTCCAGTCTGTGGAGAGGTGGCATGTAGGGATATGTGATACACAAGATTCTGAGAACAGGTGGATTTTCAGAACCACCCAGAGTGCATTTTAAAGTGCATGACTCTTGGCTTTAACTCAATCCTAGTAAGATTTGCCTCTTTTTGGATGGAGCTGCCATTTTCCTCCTTGAGTTATCCAGATAACCCATGTGGACCACCTTTTCCCATTTCTATAGGGAACAAGCTTTCCCAGGTGAGTCTGTCGCAGTCATTAAAGAGCCCCTTTTCTGGACAGGAGCCATCATCTCCTGACTTCTCTGATGGAAGCCACCTCTATGCTTTGTGGGCCTGTGACCTTCTCTCTGGGTGTCACTGAGGACTCAGAGTTCTACTTACCAGGCAGTGGTTGAGGGATGCTGATAAATGTCTGCATGCCCACCTTCTGAACAACTGAAGCGTGAGGACCAAAACTGAATGGAGTTGTTTCCCATCTTGGCCCATCTATTATCAAGACATGCTGCAATAAAAATTTACGAACACGTTGTAAAATGTTCACCATAACCCAAGCTAAGCTCCTCTCAGATGTTCCAGAGCAAAGCTCTGAACTTGTAGAACTGAAGTAGGCATCACCTGCTCAGTGACCTACTGTGGCATTCACAAAAATACTTTAGCAAGAACTCCAAGGAAACGCATTGATGCTTGGAGTACAACATGCATCTCAGTGGCCACAGCAAAGCCTTAAGAAAATGTACTGAAAATTGAAAGGCTTCTGCTACCTTCAGAGTTCCCTCTCAAAGCATATAAACTCTCTGCCGTAGGGAGTTCTCGACAGGGCAGTTCAGCATGGTTACTCGAACACATGTCTGTGAAATTAATGCTACTGCTTAGCTCTGTAGCTTCTCAGGAAGCCAAAGAGCACCATCTCTCTCTACCTTGGAGTCAGATAAATATTTTTGACTTGGAAGTGGAGCCACTCTTTATAATAGCCATTTCTAGGATCTGGAGAAAGAAGTTATATTCTAGTCCCTGGCCCCATGGGATGGTCGTTCTACATGAGAGTGGCCTGATGTACCTGAACTGTGAACTTGAGAAGCTGGGTTAGTCTAAATTTGCTGCTTCGATCATTAGGGTTGTGGAGGGGCAAGGCCTCCTGGAGAAACTGCTGAGAGCAGCAAGAGAGGTGGGAGCACTGTGTGGAGCCTTGAAAACAGTCCAGTCCAGAAGTCAAGGGCGCAGAAACACAGCTCGCCCACCAAGTATCTTAGGACCAAGGACATGAAACACCCACCACCTCCCTAGAAGAACTTTCTCAAGGCAGTCTGCCAAGCACACCTCTGACGAGTCACACTGACATTCTGCACCAGAGACATTGCTTTGGGGCTCATGGGCCAAAGAGCTGTCAGTCAAATACAGTTAGGCATCCTGGGCTTGAAAGTGAGAAGACTGCTTGCCTTAGTTTTGTCTGTCACTCACTAGGTGGTCTAGCTACTGGCTTTCCCTTTTCTGGGTCAAGGTCTTACAACTGTAATCACTGTGTTTCTTTTTCCTCCCTTGCTGACATCAGCTGTTGGTCCATGAACTATAGAAACAGGGTAGCATCCTTTTCGGAGCTTCGTGTTAATAGAGATCCATTCGGCTGCATCTAGATTACTGCAGTTGTATTCTACCATGGGTGTAGGAAGATGAGAAGGAACAAGAGGAATGACTTCAGCATCTATTTCTTCCCCATTGCCACTGTGTTATTGGCCCCACCCCCACCCCAAGACATTGGAAGTCCACACTAACTGACTTAGCTTTACGGATTTGCCAGCAAATGTTGTCCAAACTGAGTCTCAAAGAATTTGTTTCTTTTTCGCTGACCTTGAAAGGGGAGGGAAAAAAAAGTTATCTGGATTTTTCTTGCCATATGTTTTGAGTATGACCCAAGTTTTGATAGGACCCAAATGGAAGGAGATAAAGTTTACAGATAAAAATAGGGTCTGAGGTGGGACCATCATATTCCAACAAAGGTAAAGATCAGTTTTGAGAAGAGTTTTTTGGGCTCAGTGAATGTCTTTAAAGCATTTCAGTCATGGGACGGTTCTGAGGGAGGAAACCAAGGCCTCCCACCTTAGGCAAGTGTTCTTCCCCTGCACTCTGTGCCCAACCTTCAACACATGCTTTCCCATTTATGTTTTTTAAAGATCTGTCTACCTCTCTCCTCTCCCTCCTTCCTTCTCTCTCTCTCTCTCTCTCTCTCTCTCTCTCTGTCTCGTATTTGAGTACACTGTTGCTGTCTTCATATACACCAGAAGACATCGGATTCCATTACAGATGGTTGTGAGCCACCATGTGGCTGCTAGGAATTGAACTCAGGACCACTGGAAGAGCAGACAGTGCTCTTAACCTCTGAGCCATCTCTCCAGGCCCTCCCATTTATTCTTTAGATTTATAGATTTGGATGGAAATGGAAGCTGTATGTTTCTGGTCCATTTTCACAAGGCTCATTGAAGCCTTCTTTGTACTGATTCTTTGATGTCCACAGAGCATGGCGACCTTGTTCCATGGTTTTATTTAATTTTTCTCCTTGGTAATCCACAAAGTTCTCTTTTGTGAGTAGTGATGCAGTTCTGTTTCGTAAGTCTTCACTGTCTGGTGTAAAATGCTCTTCTTGAAAACCCTCTACTCCATCCAAACCCAGCAGTTTCAGGATTCTACTCAAGGATTGGTCAACTGTGCTCATCTTTCTAGTCATGTGACTCTGTCAGGCAAAGTTAGAATATCTTTAATAGTCCTATCGGTTTGGGTTTGCTTCATTTTTTTTTTTCATCTTCATTTTAACTTGCTTTGGTGGAAATTTTTGGACAACAAAAGGAGAGAACTTCTGGGTCCCTCATATCCATCTTTCTCAGTCCATAGTCAGATCTCTTTTCATCTGTGTGCCCTTGAATTGTTGGCAGCAAATCTTAGACATGATTATCGTTTTAAATCTGTAAATGTTTCAGCATTTCATCTTTAAAAGATGGTTTTGTTTAGTTTGAGGTTTTGTTTTGTACTTTTTTTGGTTGTTGCTCATTTTATTTTTTAAGAGAGGAAATCATTATAAAGCCCAGGCTGGCCTTGAGCTCATGCTCCTCCTACCTCACCTCCCCAGTTCTTGGGTTGTGGCCACGTGCTATTACTTCCAAAAAAAGGGTCAATTGTGAAGAAATGTGTCCACAACACTAATATTACACACCAGACAAGGAACTGTAATTCCTTAACATCAAATAACCAGTCAGTTCCAATTTTCTCTACATTATATTTCTTATGACAGTCTATTTGCAACTTGCTACCTAATTTGTCTTTCACTCTCTTTCCGCCTTGCCCCTCTCCTCCTTATTCATGCTGCATGGATAGAAAAGTATTGTTAAAGTTAATCTACAGAAACAGCTTTGACAAAGTACAAATGCTAGACTAATATAGATTGTAAGTTACCAACCAAGCAGAAGAAATCTTAAGGAAAGACCCAAAGCATTGCATGCTAAAGTCCTTATGAATCTACCTGCCATTTTATCTGAGTTCAATTTGTTGGTGACAAAGTCACCCATGACATTTAGAGAGACCTTAAAGATTACAAAGACAGAAGTGTCTTTCCCCCAGGATAATAGTCTCCTAATTTTTAAATCATAGGCTTATATCAGTAAAGAATATATTCATATGCCTGTCATACATAGTTATCTCTATAGAGATATGTATAGCTTCATAAACATATCCATATATTTCCATGTATACTATCACAGATATATATTTGTGTAACTAGCAATATAGATCATCTGTACATGGTTTGTATGTGTCATCATACTATAGGAATCTATAAGTTTTGCACATCTACATCAATAAATACATTATTGAACATGGACAAAGCCTTTTTAAAAGGCCAAAGTTGCCAGAGTTTTAGTGCGGCCTCCGCTCCCCCTGCTCCCAGCTCCTCTCTCCCACTTGGTGAGTGCTGCTTCAGAAAGAAGTTCTCTGGACTCCTTGGCATAAGAGCACAACATTCTCAAGTTAACAGAGGACAATTCCTCCCTGACATCTGGGGTGGGTCTTGGAAGGAGCAGGCAGGAAGTGGCCCAATTCTGCAGGCCAAATAAAACTTCCAGACTAAACCAGCAGGCACCCTTTATTCCTAGTCATTGTCCTTTTTTGTTGAGAGGAAAAGGACTGTCCTTCTCTTACATTCTCAGTGGCCTCTCTGCCCTGGAGACATTCAGAGTCCCTCAGAGGGAGCCAGGTGTCTGACTGAAATGTATTTACGCAAGAAAGAAAGTGATAAGACTGTTGAGCCCAGCTGGGCTCTCCTACCAGGGGCCCTGAGCCATGCTCAGTCTCAGAGTAATCCTGCTCTCCACACAGGAGACGTTCCTCCTGACTCCGACTTTCTTATTCTCCTGCATCCTTCCAGAGAAGCAGGTTTGGTGGTCCCTCCAGGCCAATTTCTCTTGTTTGACTCTTGTTTATTCTCCTCAGGGCCTGGGCACCCTTCCCAAGCCTCTCCCTTCACTAAGTAACTCTACCCGAACAATGAGAAAGGAGGAAGCCATACATACTTCAAGACAGAGAGAGTCCGTTCATCACCCGGACATTATAACCAGGGGGTCCTAATGAGAAGAGGCAGGTGAGATGGCTTGATGAATGGGGACCAGAAATACTCTGGGAAATTTGGGGCAAGTTACTCAGCCTCCCTCAGCTTTTCTCACAGAAAGAGGAAGGTAACAACACCTACCTCACAGGTTGTTGTGAGCACTGAATAAAACATGAAGTATTTAATACAGTGCCTGGTCCAGAGGAAGCCCTTATGTTGTGGATTTTGCAACCCTAGAACGCACTACCCTAAAACATCTTAGTATCTCTGAAATATACAAAGAAAATTGGCCCTGCTTTTCTTGATGATTTGTAAAATAACAGCACATTTCATAATTAACAGAGTCTTTGATTTGGTGAAATTTGGAACTCAGCCTTGTCCCCCTCTGAGCCTGGGTAAACAGAGATCAGAGAAGAGGGCTTTGGTGACATGGCCCCTCCTTCCCTGCTTTACTAGAGAGGCTTGACTTCTGGAGCTGAGACTGGGTGACATCTTTGGAGACACCTGAGCTGTGTGTCAGCAGACTAGGGCCACGCTTGCCTTGCTGCTCCGCTCCTGCCGTGGATCCTGGACCACACCTGCTCTCTTCCTCCTTAGGAGCCACTCCTCGGCTACTCAGCTCCCTTCCGGTTACCTTGACACTACAGCATCTGCTTCCTCATCCCCATCCATCTGCCCCTTCCTCAATTAGAAGGTGATGACTCAAGCCAGCACATTCCTCCTGTGGTGGAGTCTAGTGACACCTGCGTGCGACCCAGCACTGTAGCTATTTAGAGCCTCCGGGGATCTTGGAGGTAATTCAAAAACTTGCTTTATAAATGGAGAAACTGAGGCATCATAGTTTACCCAAATGACTCAGTCCTCTCAGCAACAGGCTATGTGACCCTGAATAAGTCATGACATTTTGCTGCAGACGAAGCTTTTGTTATTGTATGACATACACCCTCAGGAGCAATAAAACAAGTTGTTAGCATTTTTTTTTGACTAACAGCTTCGGGCAACATAATACCACAGGTGTGACACACATAACCCATTAGAAACTTGAGTCTCCTCCGATGGAGTCTTGACTTCCTGGGCATGCTCCGAAAATGGCATCATGGGAGTTCCCTGTCTAATTTGGTATGAATACAACATGGGGCCGTCTGATGGTAGTAAAGGTGTAGAGTTGAATGCGGCATCCCAAGGTCTTTACAGGACTCTAAGGCTCTCATATACAAAGCTCTGCGGCAAACTACAAGCCGCAGGACAAAGTTTGTTGTCCTTTGGTGGTGTACCCTGCTAAGGTGCCTATGCTCCTCAGAACAAACTCTCACTCCTGCTCTTAGAAACAACCCTGAGGAAACTCACTGGGACACACACACACATACACACACATACACATACACACACACACAAATACAAACATGAAAGAAGAAATAGCTACTTTGGAAGAAGGAAGTTCAACGGGAGACAAGAAAATATAACTAATGGGGTGGTGATTACGATTCAAATACATTATGGATGTGTATAAAAATGTCCTAGTGAAACCCATTTTTACTATATTTACACTAATAAAAAGCATTTTGAAAAGGCAAAGAAGAAAGCGTGGCCTCTGAAGCCACTTAGACCTGAGTTCATACACTAACTGGGCCCTTAACATCCATGTAACCCTCAGCAGTTTATTGACCCTCAAGTCTCTCATAATGATAGTGCTCGCCCCCTGGGATCAAGACTCGGAGTATACATGAAGGCCTTGGTCACCTGCAGCCCTGGGAGTGTGCTGTAAACATTAGCAACTCCGCTGACCTGTGCAGCAGGGGCAGAGGACCCTTTCTGCAGCAAAGTGGTGAGGTGTCCTGAGGTTTAGAAAGATTCCACAGGGAATCCTGTAGGGACTCCAGCAGTTGATCCCCCCACCCCTTGTATCTCCCATGGTCGCCATGACAATAGCACTGTTAGCACATCTTCAAGTTACTCCAGGCCTATAATTCATACCAGTGCAAGCCAGTTGAAGGATGAAGATGGAGTCTGACGTGGAGCTTTCTAGACTAATGGCCTCAGGGTAGAACATGCGGGTGGTTCCTCTGGCCTGTTAAAATCATGCTGAAGATGAGCTTTAGAGCTAAAATGATCAAGAGAGGTGCTTAGTCACAAGTGGCAGGGTTCGGGACACAGCTCCATGCTGTCACTTGCAACTGCCTAAGGAGCATTTCTCCCATATCAAGGCAGATCCTTAACTTTACAGTGAAAAGAAATTTCAGGATCAAGCATTAATGAAGCAGAGTCAGAAGTTTGTTAAAGGGAATTTTTAACATGGGTTTAAGCAACACAGGATTACCAGAGAGGCTCTTATGGAAAGGATAAGACATACCCATATGTGGGTAGGTGCTTTTCATGAGAGCCACACTTTAATGTCTTTACAATAGTCATATATGTGGCATGTTCCATGCTGAAGTGATTTATCATCAAAGGGTCACTGTGAAAATTAAACAGAATTTAAAAAACTGGTTTCAGGGTATATTGGACAGGGTGTGTGTGTGTGTGTGTGTACGCACACACGCTATCTTAACTATTAACCAATCTTCTTTGTGAGATTCCTGGAAAACTCAGGACATACACCTGGTTTTATCTCCATTTTAATATTACTATTTGAAAATATCTCTATATAAAATTAATATTGTTGGACTTCCTGCTCAGAAGGGAAGAGGGGCTGGACCAGGAATTACACAGTTCTGAGGGGAGAAGGTATTCCAATGGAAGGGCATCCTGAGACAAGGAAGCCCAGGAACTGCATAGCTCTGAGAGGAAGCCTCCTCGGCAGGGAACTTGCAGCTCCCAGGGGAGGGCATCCCCAGCAGAGCTGAGGAGCCTCAGGCCTACTCTTCTTCCTCCTTCTCTTCATTGCTTCTGGGCTTCTTCCGAAGACAGAGTCACACCAGGCAGCAAACTGTTCCTGCTCCCTGAGTGGACAGCAGGGAACTGAGCAGACACAGCCTTTATTGCGGGGTGGGGCTTTCTAGGACCAAGATTTCCAAAGTGAATATTGGTGGGATTTCAAGTCCCAGACTTGAAGAAGTTCAGGGATTGGTAGGTTTTCCTGTTTAGACTTTTCACCTAAAATTAGCAAAATCTGGGAAGGGTCCTATAGAAGGGCTGGAGATGACTTTGGTGACAGTTACCAAGGCTGGAAATGGCATTATGACAGTTAGGGAAGTCTCAGGGGAGGGGCCAGGCCACTTTCCTGCCTTGAAGGTTTGTAAAGTTTAAGAAGTTCACACAGGCCATCCAGGGTAGGGAGAGCCTTCCCTTAGTGGTGTGAATAGCCAACGCCTCTATATGCTGGGATTCTTGATTCTTTGCTAGCAAAAGACTTTAGCCAGACTCTAAAATGAGAGGCTCCTTTCTCCTCTCATGCTCCCTCAAAAATTTCTATGTCTTTTCATCTTGCCTCAGCCCCACCAGTGACATTCATAAACGTGGTCAGCCACAAATATTTTTGTTTTATGAGCTCACTGATGATAGATTAAAGTGGATCAACCTCTATTGAACATATATTGGAATTGTCCCTCACTCTTAGAAGATGTCACCACAGTTTTTGTAGAGAGTACATCTGGTGGGGCTAGGTGTGAGGACCTTAGTTCAAGCCCCAGCAACCACTTGAGAAGCTAGGCATCCTTGCATTTACTTCTATAAACTGGTTCTGGGAAGGCAGAGACAGGAAGACCCCTGGAGCTTTTGCAGGAAGCCAGTTTAGCGTAATTAATGAATACCAGGTCCCAGTGAGAGACCCTGTTTCAAAAATCAAGGTAAATGACTCCCGAGGGATGACGTCTGAGGTCTACACACACACACACACACACACACACACACACACACACACACACACACACACACGCACGCACGCACGCACGCACACATAAATAACAAATAAATAAATAAATAAATAAATAAAAATAATTTTAAAATGTTAAGTATCTGGTCACCACCAGTGGGATAGTGGCCTATGTTCCCTGTGACACAAACCTTGATGATAACTTTGCAATAGCATTCTAGAATGAGCACTTGCAGAAATTAAAGCTAAGCAGACTAGGCTCTGTCATGTTTTAAGTGCATGTCCTGGACAGTGGCCCCAACTCCTATGATCTGTGATGACTGTTGTACTGGTGAGGGTTGTGAGGACCCAGTGACACATAACCTCACTGCCTTCATGTGGGCAACATCCCTCCGTGCCAGCTGTTATGTCTCCACTCCCACTACATTATAAGCCAACTCCTTTCTTTCACTCCCTGAGAACTATTTTTTTAAAAGCACATCAAGGTTGGTATCTTCTGGTTTGAGGATCTTCCTTGAAAGTCCACCTTGGTCTCCTTGGGTTCCACTCATCAGGGGACCAGAATTCCTCTAGACATCATGAAAGGATTCTGAACTCAGTAAGAGATGCTGATTCCTCCCAGTGAAAGGCCCCTAGACACTCACCATCTGCTTTGGAACCTTGAGAAATGGTATGTAGGACTTAAAAATAGGGCTGGAGAGGTGAAGGAGACAAGGAAGAACAGTGTGTTCTTTAAAATCAGGCAGTGCCTTTTCGATTGCAAGATAACTGGAAATGTGGTTTGTTTGATTTTTTTGTTTTGTTTTGTTTTGTTTTTCCCAGTCTTTCATTCAGTTGCTGGATGTCATGTAAAGAAAGCCCTAGGGTGACCAGTCACTTTTCAGGTGACTAGTGGGAACAGTCTCCCCACACCTCTTTCTTCCCTGGGGAGGTCAACAGCATTAGACTGAGGAGTCCAATTCATTTTTCTTCATACTCTCTAGCACTTGCGGTCATTTTCTTTAACATCTGCTAGACATTCAGCAAAGACAAGGTATGTCTATCAGTTAAAAAGTGGGCTTTTCTTAGCTAGAGGATGTAAAGGAATGTTCTAGAACACAAATCAGCAAGATGCTTCCTGATGCTTCCTGTTCTGGTTCCGTTTGTCGTTGATGTTTTCTGTTTGTCATTGATGTTTTCTGTTTGTTGTTGTTTTCTGGGTGTTGTTTTTAACCTGGGCGCCACCCCCACCCCTTGTAGATGAATAGAGTTTTTACTTGGTAAAAAGGAATCACTTACTCCTAGGAAGAGGACAATTTAATGATAAGTATTACCAAATACTTATGGACCATCAGGCATGCTCTGGATTCTGGGGATTACTCAATAATAAAGAGCAAGCATAGAGAACATTGTTAAAAAGAGAAGTCCTTTTCTTCTAGAAGACCTTGGGAACAAAAAGAATGTTTGAGCAGATGCTATAAGGAAGAAGAACAGGAGGTATCAGAAATGTCTAATGTCAAGATGAATGGACTCACAGTTGGGTCTTCTAGACAACTAGATCTCTAAGTCCACATCTATGAAGTACATACGCGAGAGGACTCCTGCATCCCACATTCCCATGAGTCCACATCTATAAAGTACATACGCGAGAGGACTCCTGCGTCCCACATTCCCATGAGTAAGATCAAGTGGTGCAAAGGGAACTGACACCGGCTGGTCCTGAGTGTTGGCCCCTGTCACTTTTCCTTGTTTTCACCTTTGCTACATCATTCTATGAGGAGATAAGAGGAGGAGGATGTTTTCCCTCACTGGCTAAACATTACTCTGGGGTTGCGTGCTCTACACATAGATTTTTGACAGAGTCATGAATGCTGAAGTCTGCCTTCTATCTCATCCGTCTCGAACCTGCTTGGCGGGAGTTCATGGCTAGCGCTTTCATTTCCAAATGGTGCAGCTTTCAAATTTCCCCTCAGCCCAGTCATATCTGCTTCTAGCGAGCTCTCTTGGCTCAAACCTTGTCCAAATGTAGCCAAGTTTGCTTATTTTCCCCCCTCCCCTTCCTCTCAAGTCTTTGGGGAATCCCCCACCTGAATGTCATCCATAAACTTTGTAACACTCAAGGGTCATCCACCTTTTGGGTTATATCTGTGATGGCAGGTTGTAGAAACCTTGAGACAATTAAGCAGCTCAATACCATATTTGTGATTCCGATATTTTCATCCGTTTTCCCAGGACATTGAATCTTCAGACTAATGATGACAGTGAACTCTTTCCTGAGATGCTGCACAGCCATCCAAAATTCCCTCCCCATCCCTTGTATTCTTAATAACATCCAGCACAGCATTGAAATCTTCAAGACACTCCCCTAGGCATGTTGGGGGTATGCGCCAATGACCTGTAGGTTTTTCTCTGTTTGTTCATCCTTGATTTTTTTTTTTAACTTTTAAAATTTTACTTCCCTAATATCATTCCCTCGATCTTTAAACTCGCCATGATATACATCAGTCACTGGTTTTTTGAACTACTCTTTCATTTTGTTTCTTCTTTCTGTATCAATAGCACATGTTGTTGGGCCTTTTTCCAATTGCCTGACATCCCCTTGAGTGCAAGGCAATTTTTCAGAAATAATTATTCATTTTTACGACACCATTGTTCGGTAAGCATATTAGTTAAATTCCTGCATTCCCGGGGGCCTTGTGTCATCTGGTCCAGCTGATTTATGCGTCCTTATGCTTGCCAAATATTTCTTTACCTAGATTTTAGTCCAAACTTATCTAAACGGGTTCATAAGTCTCCTGGTTTCTCTTATGTGTACTTCTAAAGAATTTATTTTGGGGGGTTGGAGGGAGATACATTTTCATTTCAATATTTGTCCCTTTTACTTGTAAATTGTTGTCCTTTCAAGCTGCTTGACCTAATTTGCTTATGACTCTTATGCTTATGAGCTTACCAATTTTCTAGCTGTTCCTAAAGCGATGCTTTGTTTCCACCCCCGAGTTGGCTTTTATTCCCCCCTCTGCAGAGCTTCATTGATTCAGGCCGTGGTCCTGGCTTCTTGTTCTTCTTACCTCTACTTTGCCAAGCTATTTGGTGATCCTAAGGGCTTCTGACACATGACTGGAGAGGTGCCTGCTTTTTGCACTTGATATAAACACTTCAAAATCAGAATGAAACAAGAAACATGAGCTATAAATTTCTTTTTGCAAAGAAAGAGCGATGGAATTTGCTGATCAGAGCTGCTTCACAGAAACTAAGTCTCTCAAAGCAAACTATTTTGCCATGAGAATAGTTTGGCACTCATACCCTTCCTCGGAGAAATAACTATTCAACCCAACCTTGTTTGGGGGTTTTTTGCTTGCTTGTTTGTTTCTAACATGGCCTGGCCAAGTCAGCATGGATTTTGCGAGCACTTTGTTGAACTTGACCCAGTTGCTAATGGTGTACTAATGCACTTGATGCCTCCGCCTCCCGCTAGGGAATCCTGAAATCCTCGAACATGGTCTTCTGACATTTATTTTTAGAATCAAGTCCAGTGCTCTTATTTTACTCAAGACAAATGTTTGACCCTATCACGGGAGGACACTCCAATCTGCAACTGCTCTTATCAGTGACCCCTCCCACAGACAGCTTTGTTTACCCGGCAGTAGTTTGTATGCTTAGCAGGCTGACGAGGTAGAATGGCCCTCGACTTAGGGTTTGGTGTGGGTGTGTGTCCAGATGAGCGTTTACCATCACTCGTCATTAGCAAGAATGGAGTATTTGATATATCACTTTACTTTACTCAGAGAGCCTTTGATTTAGTATCAATGCCCTGAGTAAAAGTTGTTGGAGCAAAGGAAAGTACTAAATGTCTGCTTCTACCTATAAGGCCAAGGTAATGTGTGCAGCGAGTGTCTCATGCAGGGATAATGAAACTTAAATACTAGTTACTGTCAGTCATGAAGAAGAAGAGTATCCTTGCTGCTCTGGGCACCCTAGCAGATTGCAAGAAACCACTGGCCCCATCTGGAAGATCACTTTAAAGGTCCACAACAGGTAATGCCTTTGATTGAGAGGGTTTTGATGTCAACAGTTCTGGGGTGTGTGTGTGTGTGTGTGTGTGTGTGTGTGTGTGTATATATATATATATATATATATATATATATAGTCAGAACAGAGGTTAAACTCGAATTAGAGCTGAATTACTTTCTGCAGATAAATGATTACTCAGGAATTGTCTTCATGTAACTAAAAAAGAAATTTCAGATGCATGAACAAATCACTTGAAGACTTGGAGAATGTCAGAGCCCATAGACAATTCAATGAGCAAATACCTATTAACTCCACTATTCTTTTTATCGAAAGACGTTAAAAACTACTCTCATACTTGTCAAGACTAGAAGCCTAGAAAACATTGTGACAATCTTCTGGGAAGGGGACACACGGACATTTGCCGAGTTCAGATCACACAACCTCTGGCATTTGGTGGCTTCATTTGGTAGAAGCCTGTGTGGGCTTGTTGGTACCCAGTGGAACCCTTGATCGACGTGTTTGCTGTAAATTACCACGTCTCCTTTGATGTAGCATTTGCCTGCATGCTGACCAGATTGTAATCAGGGAATCTAACTTACTAAAGGAAAAACAGAAAGCAAACCTTAAAACTTATTCTGCCCTTGGACCTCCCCGAGCTTTCGATGGGCCCAGGCTGATTTAGTCTCCTTCCTGGACTTGCTTCAACCAGTCAGATCTCCCGAACTTGGCCCTGTAGGACTGTCTGGACTTGAATGTTAATCGGCCGTTTGGCTCACTCCTCCTGATTACTTCCAGAAGTTACAGCACACATTGTCCCCGTTGAGGGTCTTCAATGTCCTTTTCTTCCCTCCCACTCCACTCCAAAAGGGCTCTCGTCCCAGTGTTCTTGTTTAGCCTTTCCTGACCATGAAAAGAATGAGACTGGACACTAATGGCCGCTGCGTTTGAACCGTTGTGTGGTGTCCCCAGTGAGCTGAACACCTGTGCATCTGAAGGCTCGTTCAGTCATAGCTCTCTTGGGTCACAGATGCATCAAGGGAGACCAGGGCAGTGTGGGGGAAGAGGCTTTAACCAAACCACCACATCGTACCATGTCATCAGCTGGAGCCTCTGACAGAACAGGGTAATTGGCTCTGATTTTTATTAAATGTAGAGCTAACTCAAGATTAATTGGACCTGAAGTGCAGCGAAGTGTTTGTTTTTACAGAGATAAACCCTGATTCATTCAGAAGAGTGAGGGGGTCGCTTACCCTGCTTGCATGATGCTTGCCTCCTCCCTGACTTCTCCTGGGGTCTGTGGAACCTGAACGTGGCAGAATTCTGTGAGGAAAACTATAGCAAAAGGTCTCTGCCAGAGCAGGGCTTTTGTTTTTGTTTTTGTTTTGTGTGTGTGTGTGCAAACCTGGCCCTCAGACTTGACAAAGAGGTCCCACTGGCCAACCTAGTAGAAGAGGCACTACCCATCCCCAGAAACTGTCCCTATGCCTGGCCTAGCGTGTGATACATGTTCCCTTCCTGTGTTCTGGGTTCTATGCTTGGGAATGATTTTTAGTATTTTTGTAATTGTCAATCTTTTTTTTAAATAAGGCATTAGTATCTAGCCAGTGGCAGATTGAATAGTTGTGCACATTTCTTTTCATCCTCTGGGTCTTCTATTTCATATTCAACATGCGAAGGATTAAGAAAAGCAGGTATTGTCAGTAGGCGACCTGCCCAGCTTTAGGACAACAGGTCTTTGTCTGGTTTGCTCGGGACCAGTTTACCCCAGTCCCAGCCTCCCTATACCAACCTGTTGGAAAGTCAAAGCTGATGGAGTAGATCGGGTATTTACGAAGGAGGAGTGATACACAGTGAAAATTATTTTCTGTTGCCAATCATGCACATTCCTTTTCCTGGCTGGATTACAGGGTATGGCGGATTGGTTCTGGTGGAACATAGAGTGAAGACCAGAGACAGGTAGAGAGATGGGGGGAGGGGGTGCGGGGAGGCGTGCTCAGAGCTGCCCACTTGAGTGGACCCCAGGAGCATCAGAAAGTGCTCAGGGCTGCCCACTGAGCTGCTCTATCAGGAGCCTAGTTCAGAGTCTGGTGCAAGAGCCCAGTGAGTGGTACACAATTAGGCTAGCCTAAGTGGAGAGGTGGATGGAAAGAATGCTAAAAGAACATACGAAGTGAGCCAGCCGACTCTATGCAATTGCTTAAGATAAAAGGGACTAGTAATACCAATGTTTCTGAAGCTGTGTTCTGGGTTCATTGAGAGACTCACTGCAGCCTCCTCCCTCCCCCTCAGATGGCAGGAGCCAATCAATTAAAAACCACTAGAACCAAGGCAATCTCATACTTGGGCATCAAGGGTTCTGTTTGCCATTTCAAATCCTAGGAATGTTGGTAATTACTCCATAATTCATCCGAGATTTAACTCTATGCCTCAGTCAGTGTTCTAGTGCTGTGAAGAGACACCATGACCATGGCAACCCTTGTAAAGGAAAGGATTTAATTGGAGCTGGCTTACGGTTTTATAGGTTAAGTCCATTATCATCTTGGTGGGAAGCATGCAGCATGCAGGCAGACATCGGTGTGGGAGGGGCTGAGGGTTCTGTGCCAGGATCTACAGGCAGCAGAAGAAGAGAACCACTGGGCCTGGTTTGGGCTTCTGAAAACCTCAAAGCCCACCCCAGTGACGACACACTTCCTCCAACAAGGCCACCCTTCCTCATCCTTTCAAATAGAGCCACTACCTGGTGACCAAGTATTCAGATCTGTGAGCCTGGTTGCGGGTGGGGGGGGGGGTGCACATTCTCCTTCAAACCACCACACTCCATAAAAACTGGCAGAAGATTATACAACTTGCCTGCCCCCCCAAAAAAAAATCTCCCTTTAGTATCTGTTTTAAAGACAAATCAACTTTAACATGAGACTCAGTTTACCTTCTTTAATCACCACCCTAGACTCAAGATGAAAGTCTTCACCTAATTGCATGCCTGGTGTTGTTTAGTGACGTCAGGAACAAACAGGTGGATTTTCCTGAGTGATTAGAAACTATTAGCTACGTGTTAAAGATATTTGGATTTTGCTACCACGGGAGAATATATATTATGTTCTCCACATAAAGACCCTGTAGCTTAAGCAGAAATTCCACACAGATGCTGGTATCTATATCATACTGTAATAAATGTAATTTATCCCAGGTTTTGTGTCATTGTTTAGCCAAGTCAATGCCTCATTAAGTGCAGAATTAAGAGGATTCGAGCCAACTAATGCTAGAGACCCAAAGGAATGACTTACTGAGAGCATGCGTGTCCTCCAGGTGACTCTGGAGAGGCACTGAGGACACTTGCTCAAGGACACCAGTCACAGAGACATTGGTAGATTTCTTTACAAAAACGTCTGTTTGGGAATGGGAGCCCCAGACTGGAAATGGAGCAGCCTTGAGATGTGATCCAGCGCTGGTACATCTGGGCTGCCAAACACATTTTTATAATTTGCTGCTTATATATAGCACATTGTGTTCCAGGGTAAAGGTCAGGGAGAATGATGAAAGCTTTGTTGGAAGAATTGCGTGTGGCTTGGGTACTATTCAGCGCAGTGCTTCTAGGTACTCTGCTGTTCCTCGGGGGATAGGATCGGTGGCTGTGGCCTTTGTGTCAGAGTCTTCCTCTGCATGAGATGTGGCATCTGTGTGGGTGACAGGTGGCTTCAGTCATAGGAAGATGCTCTGTGGTTGTCATTTCCCTTGGGATCTTGAGTAAACATTTGTTTGACTTGTACCTGACCATGGGCATCCGATTCTTCATGGTTAGGCAAGGGAAACTATGCCATTCTGTTATTATGGTAGGACCAATAAACCCATGATGAGGCAGCAATGGAGCACTGAGAATGCTTATTAAAGTCTCAGGTGGGGGATGACTTCAGGGCGGGATCAAGTGGTTAGCCCATAAGGCTTGCAGTTGGTGAGGTTCTGAAAACCTCAGGACTATTGACCCTCACTGAATATAACGCTCAAGAATCTGAGCTCTCCTGTATGGAAAATGGAGTGACAGTTCCCTTGGCAACAGTTATCAGGTGCTGTGACACCAAAGACAGGCACGGGTAGTTCCAGCCCTATGGGAGTGAATGTGATAGAAGAGAGAACCAGGGAGGGCCTGGGGAGTGAGAGAGGGGAGGTTGGGTAGGATGAACTTGGCTTGAATGTAAAACTGGGTTTGGGAACCTGACTTGGGGATCCAAAACCAGCTATCTAAAGATACCCGACTCATGCCCCTGGTTCATCCCCCTACCTACACACACAACTCATGTCTGACTCATTCCCCTTACACACACACACACACACACACACACACACACACACACACACACACGTGTCCCGGTTCATTCCCCTTACACACACACCCCTCATTCCAACCAGTATCAGGGTTTGTAATGGTTTTCATAAGTGATGGGATCACTAATCTCTCAGAACACCAAGAGGGTGTTATAGAGTATGTGTTAGTAGATTATAATGATAAAATATAAGATAATGCTCAGATTCATTTCAGGATAAGTCGATTCTTTTGATTAGCCCAGTACCTCCTGTGTCCTTGTAAATAAAAAGACTGGAATAGTTTGTTGAACATTTAATCACTGTAGCAACACTAGCATGTAGGTTAAATGTCTTAGAAATATAGCATTTCAGGCAGGAGAAAGGTTGTGGTGATAGTAGATTTTGTAAATAAATAAATAAGTAAATAAAAAGAGGAACCAGCAAAAAGAGCAAGCCAAACTTTGTGTACCTAAAAAAAAAAATAAATAAATAAATAAATAAATAAAATCTTGCATTCGATGCATTGATGCATGAAGAGAAGTTTACTCTGAGCCTCTTCCTATTTCTTTTAGCCATGAGGGTTTTTATAACTGTTTCTAGAAAGTGATAAACATCCCCCACCACCAGTGGCCCCGGAACAGGGAGGAAACATTCTCACTTGCCCAGGTTCCTGCTTCTGGTTTCCCACCTTCCACCTTCCACCTTCCACCTTCCACCTTCCACCTTCCACCTTCCACCTTCCACCTTCCACCTTCCACCTTCCTCCTTCCTCCTTCCACCTTCCACCTTCCACCTTCCTCCTTCCTCCTTCCACCTTCCACCTTCCACCTTCCTCCTTCCACCTTCCTCCTTCCTCCTTCCACCTTCCACCTTCCTCCATCCACCTTCCACCGTCCACCGTCCACCTTCCACCGTCCACCTTCCACCGTCCACCTTCCACCTTCCACCGTCCACCGTCCACCTTCCACCTTCCACCTTCCTCCTTCCACCTTCCACCTTCCACCTTCCACCTTCCTCCTTCCACCTTCCACCTTCCACCTTCCTCCTTCCTCCTTCCTCCGTCCACCTTCCACCGTCCACCGTCCACCTTCCACCTTCCACTGTCCACCTTCCACCTTCCACCTTCCTCCTTCCTCCTTCCACCTTCCACCTTCCACCTTCCACCTTCCACCTTCCACCTTCCTCCTTCCTCCTTCCACCTTCCACCTTCCACCTTCCTCCTTCCACCTTCCTCCGTCCACCTTCCACCGTCCACCGTCCACCTTCCACCGTCCACCTTCCACCGTCCACCTTCCACCTTCCACCGTCCACCTTCCACCGTCCACCTTCCACCGTCCACTGTCCACCTTCCACCTTCCACCGTCCACCTGTAAGGGAACTGACCCTTTCTTGGGCATCTCTCAACAGTGCCAAGTTAGACAGGTCCTGTGCAATGACAAGCAAGGACATTTGGGACCTTCAAATATCCAGCTTCTGAAGAGAGAGAGAGAGAGAGAGAGAGAGAGAGACAGACAGACAGACAGACAGACAGACAGACAGACAGGCAGGCAGGCAGGCAGGCAGACACAGACAGAGACAGACCTACCGACCGACCAACCAGGACCACAGAAGCATTTCTTGACTTGTTGTTCCTGAGCCATAGCAGATGTGATAGCAGCCATATCTGTCACATGTCCTGTTCCATTGTATGCCGTGGAGTAGAAATTCATGCTTACAAATCCCCCACTCCCTATCCATTAGCAGCTTACAATAATCATAGCTGAAGGCACAGTGCCCAGGAGAGGAGGCCTTAAACTCTTCCAAGCTCTATCAGCGAGGCTGCCCCAGCTTTGGTGGCATAACTGACAGCAAGAGTGACGTGTCTGAGCTCTGACCTTTCTGCTCTGGGTGGCTCACTCCCTACCCAGTCCCAGAGCTCCATGGTGCCTTTATTAAGGTGTGCGGGAGCTGTCTTCAGAATGATGCTTTGGGTACATCTGCAAGCACATCCACTGCCTTCACCCTCACCACCTTCCTGCCTGATCTCTCGACCGGATGCCAAGACATGTCCAAAGTTCTCAAGTCAATGTCCGTCAAGATTGTCTGAGGGAACTTGTTAAAAACGCCAATACTAGGAGGTGCCACCGGGGGATATAGAGCTGCAGCACTGTTATGAGGAATAAGGGTTTGAATCCTGAGGATCTATGCAAAGGCCAGGCAGGTATGGTGGCCTCCATAATCACAGTGCTTGGGAGGCAAGAGACAGGATCGCCAGAACAAGTTGGCTAGTTAAGATTGGTCTGATCTGTGTGCTCTGGGTTCAGTTGTGAGGGGTTCTGCCTCAATAAATAAGTGGAGAATGATCAAGACCCCGATACCAACTCACTTCAGGTTTCCACATGCAACCCATGAATGAGAATAGACTCATACATACGTGCCATACAAAGGCAGAACCCCACAGAATGCAGATGATACTTCCCACAGAGAAGCTGTCTGCTAGACTACTGCTGTTTTGGTCCTGATGCAATTCTCCTGTGGGATCGACCTGTGGATGATGCATAGCATCCCTGGCCCCTCTCCACTACCCTCCAAGTTGAGACAAATCGAAAAGGTCCCCAGACACTGTCAGATGTCCTTTGGGCGAAATAGGGCCTTGATTGAGAACCACTGTCTTTGAAATTCTAATTCCTAAAAGGAAAGTAGGACCTGGCTTCTCTTTTCACAAGCTTTCCAGTCTTGAGCATCCAGCAGAGTTTTTTCTTCCCTTTCAACAGCACTTAGACTCCAACCCTGTTTCCATGGCCTAGAGGGTCAACAGCTATCCTAAGGTACACAGTAGAGTTCTTCCCTCCAGAGCCCAGGCCCTCTGTGCTGGCTAAAAGGCTATTAGCCTGCCCTGCCGGTAAACAATACCAGGCTGTCTGCATGTGTGGCCAAGTCCCTTGCAGCTAGAAAACACAGGTGCTTAATGACATGGACTTGATAAAAGGCTCCTTTTGGAGGTAATGTCCCAGTTGACATTGTGTGACCTCGGGAGAACAGCAGGTATCAGCTCCCCTGCTGGGACGTTTGGCCCAGAAGTTGCAGAAGCATCTGTCTGGCACAGGGATGACTAGGCTGTCTGAACTGTTCCCCAACACCCTGCGGTCCTTTGGATCCCAGACCCTAGGGAAGTGGAATGTGACGTGCACGCACACACGTGTGACTCAAATGCTTTCGGGAATTCCGTTGTTTAGTCTGTCTCCTGTGGTTGCAACTTCCTCTCCAAGTGCTCGTACTGGGAACATTCTTTTCCAACTGGCATAAGTAGAATTTCCTATGGGCCTCACAAAGTGCTGGACTGAGAAAGGCCGCCCCGCTCAGCGAGGAAGAGCGTTCCCTGCCACTCCTCATGGAATATGAATATTTTGTTTAAAAGCACCTTGGCTACAAATCTACTGCTCTGGGGGGGACCTCTTGGTCCTTCCAGCTTTTGGAGGTAGCAATCTTCGTGGCAATGGGTGCCTTCCTGACAGAAACACTGCATGTGTTGATTGATGGTATGTGTGTCTTCAGCTCATCCCTCTCTAAGGCACACAAGCCACTGAGTCAAAATTATATTAAGAAATGATGTTACCTTTATTTGATTCTCATTGGAGGAGTAAATAGTCCCCTTGGGGTGACAGCTCTGTCTTGTCTACTTCTTTATAATAGTGGCTCTTCTTTATCTAAAAGAGAAACTGAGGCAAAAAGTGTTTTCTATTCTGTCCAGCAATCACATTGTATCTCCCCCCACCCAATGTTCCTGGAGAGAAATAAATAGAGCACCAGAGTGTTGTGATGGAACCGAGCGCACCAACACCCTAAGATCTCGGGGTCCTAAGATCCCTCTTAGAACTCCGAGTGCTAATTGTGGCCGAACGTCGAGAAAAATGAAGTGCAGAAATTGTGGCTTGCCCGCAGCATGGCTCAAATGTACAGCAAATGTGGGGTTTCTCAGTCACATGCTGGATCCTGTTCCCAGTTTATAGGATGCTATGTGTTCACGGCTTACCACGTCCATTCTCCCCAAGCTTATCTGTTTACGAGGTGGAGACACATCAGAGCAGGCAGAACCTAACAGCTAGTTGTCAGCTCAAATAATTTACACAGAAAACATTCCCTAATCTAAATATTGTCCCAGCCACTGTCTTAGTGTTCCTCGTCTAGGGAGCTGTGGTGACAGGCATGAAAGGGGCACATGGCTGAGCCAGGCACAGTCAAACTCTCTTGTCATTATTAGGGACAGTAAAGACTATCTAGGGCAAATTGAAATTAAGTGGTTTACTTAAGAGAATACAACCAGACAGGCAGAACAGGAACAGGTAGCTCATCTTCTTGATATATTTTATTTTGGGAGTTCTTGAGACAGGGTCTCTTATAGTCCAGGATGGCCTTGAACTTCCTATGTGGCTAAGGGTGACCTTGAGCCCCTGACACTTCTAATGTTACCTGCCAAAAGCTAGGACGAGAGGCATGTGCCACCGTGCCTCGCTTTCCTGCAGAATTTTTAAAATAGCAACTATATTTGTGACTACAAATGCATGTAAGAAACTTTGTGTCTTACAATTCTTCTTTATTGCTAAGCATTGTGACCTCATTTTATGCTATTTCTAAATATAATTTTAACTTCTTAGCATAGAATTTTTCAAACATTATGTAGAGAATCATATAAGGAACCCCTAATGGATGCATCATCCAGTTCTAATAACTATCATCATTTTATAATTTTATTGAACCCATTGTCCTGCCTTTTTGGTTTGGCATTTTAAAACACATTCCAGATTCTATAGAATTTTACTCCAATCGCTTCTCAGCCTTTTGGCTAAGATCAAGTATGTTGAAATTTACTTTAGATACTTTAACCAAATACCTTAATATCAGCACTTAAGAGGCAGAGGCAGGCAGATCTCTGAGTTCTGGGCCAACCTGGTCTATAAAGTGAGTTCTAGGACAGTCAGGCCTAAACGGAGAAACCCTGTCTTGAAAAACCAGAAGGAAAAAAATACCTGGCTGACTAACGGGGCTGTAGATAGCATAGCCCTAGGCTTAGCAGCGTTCATTTAGACATGCGGCTGCCATTTTTAGTACTTTTAGTATTTTTTAATAATGAATTTTTTAAAAATGTCTAATTTTTAGGTTTGCGTGTGGCAAGACTTAAATTTTCAGATACCACTAAGCTAGCAAACAGATTGGCTCACACCCTATAAATCCCAACGTGCCTGGCTCTTGGGATCCAGTCAGCTTGACAGTTATTGCTCACTGTGCGGGGCCCACTTTCCTGAAGGCTGGCTGATTTTGCAGGCAGCCCCTTCCTATAAATGAGACGTGCAGTCATAGACCTCTGTGTGTATAGATTTTGAATCCACAGATTCAAATGCTAAAAGAATTTGAAAATAGAACCACTTCTGTGGTTCATAGATAGAGTCTTTTCCCTTGTGACCTGAACAATGTAATCCAACCATTAGCACTTATGTTGTATTGTAAATTATGAGTTATCTAGAGACAATTTAACATATAGAAGGATGTCTACAGGTTATATGTAAATATTCTGCCACTTTATATAAGAGACCTGTGTATTTGTGGATTTGGGTATCTGATGGAAATCCTGTACTGACTCCCACGGGATGTTGAGGGAAGATGGTACATGATCCACCTCTGATGCGTCTGATGGATCTGGGGTGGGTGGCCATCATGCAACAAATCCATTTGCTATGGATGTCCTGACCATTGGGGAGATCCGTGCTCTGCACACACATTCATCCCTGTCTTCACTCAGGTTAGACCAGCATTGGTCAGTTATCTGCTCTGGCCAGGTTAGACCAGTGTTGGTCAGTTATCTGCTCTGACCAGGTTAGACCAGGCTATTCCTGCTTTCTGAATATTTTGGAGGAACTGGAAATGATTCTTCAATTCTGTGTTCTGTTGCCATTTTCTGAACTTCTTTCTGACACTTTCTGCCCCTTTGCCCTTCCTAGCCTCTAGTGGATGTTATTCCATTCCTTTCTACATCGATAACTTGTTGGTTGTAATTTGTGGGGTTTTTTGTTTTGTTTTGTTTTTTTCTGTTTGGCTAGTTTCACTTAACATAACATTGGTTCCATCCATATCATCGCCCATGACAAACTTCATTCTATTTATGGCTAAATATCATTTCATATACATTCTATATATGCAAATATACTACATTCTTCTTCTGGGGGGATTTGTAGTTATTTAATAAGCACCACAGAAAATACAACTTGTTCATAACTTTACAACCTAGGAAAAAGCAAGTTCTCTGAACATAAAGATATAAAATCCTCTACCTCAAATTCTTATATTTGAAGTTATAAGCAGTCTTGATTCACATAGAGAGAAAGTCAGTGCCGATAAGATAATATAGAGCCTTGTGCTTTGAATGCTGATGATGTGTGTGGCATCTGTACACTCAGTTTGGGTTCAGTTTTTTGTTTGTTGGGTGGTGTTTTTGTTGGATTGGCCTTATTGCTGTTGCTGTTTTCTTTGATTTTGTTTGTTTTTAGGACAGGATCTTGCCATGTGACTTTGGCTAGCAAAAGAAAAGACGAAAAGAAAACATAGTGATCTCTGAGTATCTGCATGAAACTGATTCTAGCACACACACATATGTACACATACATGCACACATACACACACATGCACACATACACACACGCACACATATACAAACACATACACACACATACAGACACACTTAGACAAACATAAACACAGACACATGCATACACTCACACATATATACATACATATACAGATACACACAGATACCACACATATTCATACAGGATAAGAAAGCCTGAGAATGCCCAAGACCCTCATAGGAAATGTGATAAGGTTTCCATATCACCTATAGACATCCATGTACTATTGTAAAAACATCTCTGGATTGCTGATTGTGTCTGATACAGTGTAAATACTGTGTGAATGGTTTTATAGTATATTAATTAGAGAATAATGACACATTGGAGAGAAAGCCCTCCCCTGCCCCCAACCGCACTTCAGTCCAGGTGCAACCACTTTTCTGTGTATTTTCTGTGTCTGCTTAGCTATTCCACTAATGTGGAGGGTCCACTGTACTTTTGCCTAGAGTGAAACCTTTAGAACATGGTCTTTGAAGTTGGAAAGGCAGTAAAACTTTGTTGAGCAATTAAAAGGGACAGGGCATGCCCACCGTTCCTCAGCATCCAGAGAATAGCTTTGGGTGCATGAAGTGGGACAGGCGGGCCCAGGTGACCAGGGAATGCTCCTCATCATAGTAGCTACAAAGCTGGGGGTTAATCCACACTATCTTCACCAGCCTCTTGGTCAACAGCTTTCCCAGAGCTTTACAATCTCTTCCCAAGGTAGTCACTCTGATGGTATAATCCACAGCTGTTGGTATCTTTACTGCACACCAGGGATGGATGGCTTGATTGGTTAGTAATTCAGATGCAAGAGCTCAGAATTATAGAACTAGTTCATAAGTAAATGACACGTTCACTGAGGTAGGAACCATGATTCATTTGACATCCACATGGCTAAGTTCCCTAAACTAAATTTTTGACATAAACATGGAAGTAAACACTGAGGAATGTGTCCAGGGAGCAGTGCGTCCTGTGACTCGATTTCTGGTTTGTTCATCATGCCAGTGATAATGAGAGATTTTGATGGGTGTTACTCAGAAAATTGTCTTATTTCTTTGTTGTTGTTGTTGTTCATATATTTATTCAGTCATTATAGCTGAAGAACAGTACTAAATATGGTATATAATTCTTTTTTCTTAATTAGACATTTCCTTTATTTGCATTTCAAATGTTATCCCCTTTCCTGGCTTCCCCTCCAAAAACCCCCTATCCCATCCCCTCTCCCCCTGCTCAGCAACCCACCCACCCCCTCTTCCATATCCTGGCATTCCCCTATACTGGGGCACCGAGCCTTCACAGGACCAAGGGCCTCTCCTCCCTTTGATGTCCAACAAGGTCATCCTCTGCTCTATATGTGACTGGAGCCATGGGTCCTTCCATGTGTACTCTGGTTGGTGTTTTAGTCCCTGGGAGCTCTGGGGGTACTGGTTAGTTCATATTGTTGTTCTTCCTACGGGGCTGCAAAACCCCTTCAGCTCCTTAGGTCCTTTCTCTAGCTCCTCGATTAGGGACCCCGTGTTCAGTCCAATGGTTGACTGAGAGAGCATCCACCTCTGTATTTGTCAGGCATGGCAAAGCCTCTCAGGAGACAGCCATATCAGACTCTTGTCAGCAAGCAGTTGTTGACATCCACAATAGTGTCTGGGTTCAATAACTGTATATGGGATGGATCCCCAGGTGGGGCAGTCTCTCGGTGGCCTTTCCTTCAGTCTCTGCTCCACACTTTGTCTCTCTGTCTCCTCCCATGGGTATTTTGTTCCCCCTTCTAAGAAGAACTGAAGTATCCACACTTTGGTCTTCCTTCTTCTTGGACTTCATGTGGTCTATGAATTGTTTTTTGAGTATTGTGAGATTCTGGGCTAATATCCACTTATCAGTGAGTGCATACCATGTGTGTTCTTTTGTGATTGGGTTACCTCACTCAGGATGATATTTTCTAGTTCCATCCATTTGCCTAAGAATTTTATGAATTCATTGTTTTTAATTGCTGAGTAGTACTCCATTGTGTAAATGTACCACATTTTCTGTATCTGTTCCTCCATTGAGGGACATCTGGGTTCTTTCCAGCTTCTGGCTGTTATAAATAAAGCATGACATACACATGGGCTGCAGATGCATTCCAGTTGGTAGAGTTTGTCTACATGTCGGGAGCTCTGCTTTGATCACTAGCACTACATAACCTGAGCATGGTGACACACACCTGTAATCCCAGCACTAGGGAGGTAAAGGCAGGGAGATTTCAAAGTCACCCTTGGTTAAATGGCAAGTTTGAGTACTGCCTAGACTATACCAGAGCTTGCCTTTAATTCCCTACCCCCAAAATATTATGGAACCAATATGCTTGTTAACTTATGCCGGGTTCCTATCCTAACGACTGCACTGAATGTGTGCACATCCTAGGTTGGCAGCACTCACTGTGACCCATTGACTGCTTCTCCTCACGGCATAATATTGCTGAGGTTGACTGTCCTCCTTTGAGGTCATATGGCTGCCTGGAATCTGGGGCTCGCTGCTGCTGCTGCTGCTGCCTTGCGTTATGAGACAGGAGGGCACCACACTGAGTGTCTGGGAAAAGATCAAAATGCAAAGTCTGGCAAATGCAGATTATCTTCCTGCCACCAAGAGCCCAGAAATCTAAGTTGCCCTATCTAAATCAGGAATCAACCGTGATCGTGTCTCCTTAGGTAGCTTCCAGACAAATACCATCCACTTTGCAAAAATGGAATGCCAATCACCAAGTGATTATGTTGATTAAACAATAATTAGATGGGTACTGGCAATTTGCAGTGTGCAATTTGCAAATTGCTTCTTCTAGCAAGAGACAGGGCACGGACTGGCACCGCTCAGGTAGTATTTCCAGAAAGTGGGTGTGAGCTCACGAAGGATTTCGTTCTCAGAACCAGCAGTGCCCCTGCCTTCCCAACTCCACAGCTTCTTCACTACCACCCCCGCCCCTCCCCAACACCATTCCCCGCAGCAGCACAGCCTGCCATGATTCCATCCAAGACAAACCTTCAAGTGACCTGGTCCACAGGAAGAGTAAGCAGTTTTGAGCCCCCAAAATAGCAGTTTTGGGCTCTGACTGTCTGCCAGCCTGGTTGATAAGTCTCACCACATAGTTGATGATGGCCAGTGAACTTTGTTGACAAGGGACAAACATTTCTGGGATCTGTAAAAGTCATAATAAGACTGGCCTGGCAGCCAGGACTTCAGGACCTTTGTTTGATCTGTGTGGGCAGTCAGATAAACTGGGATAGGCTGAAGCATAAAATGGCGAGAGAGAGAGAGAGAGAGAGAGAGAGAGAGAGAGAGAGAGAGAGAGAGAGAGAGAGAGATCGAGAGAGATCGATCGATCGAGATCATGATGTGGTAAGTCTTAGTCCTTGAATTTCCGAGCTCTGATGCAGTATTTTATTAATCTGCTCTTAGCTCCCCAGCCAGCGGGTGCAGGCACTTCTCGCTATTGCCCCAATGTTCTGGATTCCTGAAAGAAAGACACATATACACAGCCTTACATCTTAAATAACTTTAAACAGCTCAATGGCTGAACCACTCCCTGATTCTACGTGACTAACACACACTTCCCTCCGATATTCCTGAGTTAATCTATACTTCATCTTTGCTGCCGGACCCTGCTGGGCAGCCCTCCTGGGGCCGTTTTCCTTCTGCACCGACTGGCTCTCCCTCCCGCACCTTTCGGGCAGGGTCCTTGTTTTATGCCTAGCCATGGTGGAATTCTCTCTTTCTCCTTCCCAGGTCCCTTCCTAGGAATCCCAATAGTCCCGCCTCCATCTCCCTGCCCAGCCATTGGCTGCTGGCAACTTTATTGACCAGTCAAAAACCAACTGGGGACGTGCTTCGGGTAACTTAATTAGCATGAGAACACAAGCCAATACACAACTTGTTAATTTTGGATAATGGCCTGGTGGGCACACATGTGCCGGACCCAGTGGCTCAGTGGTTGTGTATTTTTGTCTCTATCTAGTTGACTCTTCAGAAATGCTGTTGACTTTCTAGGAGTTGGATTGGTCCTGGAGGTAGCATTGACTGGTAGAGAGAGTGTGGTTCGAAGTCATACAGAGCTGTTTCTTATCTGTCACTTACTAATTGTATTAGAACTAAACCTCCAAGGAAAATCCTCCCTGCTACGTGACATTGGGAAAGAGACATATCTCTAAAATGGAGAACAGCTCTGGGTCGGTCTCAGGTTTGGCAATGATTATAGCATGTGGCATATACTATGCATTATTTCTCTGAAGGCTGCTGCCCCTTCCAAGCTTGGCTCTTCACTTATTTCTAGGGCAGGAAACCCCTACCTCTCCATCATATCCACCACAGTGTCAACAAGAACACCGCAGTAGTTACGTTTTTACAGCTGTGGCTAAAATACTGACGAGAAAACTTTGAAAGAGGAACAGTTCATTGCACTCCATTTCAGGCTTCGGTCTATGGTTGTTCGGCCCCATGCACTTGAGCAGAATGTCATGTCGGTGGACATACGTGATGGGGAGGTTCTGGTGAACTCATGTCAGTGGACATGCATGATGGGGAGGTTCTGGTGAACAGGAAGCAAAGAGCAAGGAAAGGACTAGAAACAAACAAACAAAAAAAATGTCAAAGGCATGCCAAGGACTCACTTTCTTCAACAAAGTCCCATCTCCTAAAGTTTTTACCCCCTCCAAAAATAGTGTCAGCAGCAGGGAACCAATTCTCATTATATAGCAAGGTCAAGGGAAAGTCTACCAAACATTAAGAAAGCATACACACACACACAAGCTTCTAGGACTGTTTATCAAACGATATCTTTTTCAGAAGACTATTCGCACTAAAAGAGCAACAGTGAGTCACAGACTCTTGGATTTCTGGTGGAACGAAGACCTTTATCCAAAAATGTCAGTTTTATGTAATCCAATTGATGGTCAATTTAAGAGTAAGGCCAGTCAGCCAGATTGTAATTAAGTTCATGGAAAAGAAAGCTGTCTTCTGGATGTCAGTTCTCAACACTGTAATTAGCCAAATCCTCTCCTGTAATTATCTAGATCCTCTATTTATTACTGACAGGCAAGCAGGAGGATGGGGGATTTGAGTGGAGTCCTTGTTGAGTACTTAAGGGTGATCATCAAAGTCAAAAAGGCAGCTGATTGTCCTACATGTCTGAAAGCACCTGAACACTGCGTGTCCTGGAAAGTACCTGGGTCAGTCTTCCAGGTTCAACACTGACACAGAAAAGCCATGATCTGCTCATGTGCCCACACCATCTGACTTTATATAAGCCACATTCAGAATTACCAACATAGCATGCAGTGTCTATAGCGATCCTTCCTTAATTTTTGTCAAGAGTCCTGTTCTTTAGTAGGAGATCACCACAGTTAATCATCTGCCTTTATATTATAATGAACTACTCACAATAAAAGAATTGACTAACATATTCATAAAAACTTACAATATCTAGAAGAGTTCAGATCCAAAGGATGCCAAGTTCCCTCTTGGGAAGACCTGCATCCCTGCATATGCTAACACCATGCAGTTTCACAGCCTGGTCTCCTGTCTCCATTCAAAACTGAGTGAAAGTTTCACTTGAGCAACTCAGAAGCCCATGGTGCCCCCCAATAAATCTAGGGACTCTGTTTCCTCCTGGGACAATTAAAATATTTGACCCCATTGATTTTCACTGTAGTTTCTGGTGACAGATTTTGGTCATGAACAAGGTTAATTGGTAAAAGGTCAAGTTTAAGTTTTACTTGTGTGTTTTTCAATGTCCATTGCTGTTTCCAACCTTGGATTATGGAATCCCTCAAAATAATTGAAAAGAAACAAAGAAAGAAACAAAATCAAATGGATCAAAGCTTAAAGGGCAACCTTAATAAAAATAGAAGCCAGGACCATGTTTAGGGATGAATCAGGGTAATAGTTTTAAGTTATGGTGTTTTCTGGACACAGCATAATAATTGTGCATATGAATTCATAGCATTTGAGATAGCATGCTTGGAACCTGTGCAGGCACAGGCCAGCATTGAAAGAGGAGGTAGACTCTAAGTCCCACCCCTAACAACAGCTAAGGAGCTGTTCTAAGCTGAGGACTGATGGAAAAGGGAAAGTCTGTTTCTTAAACAGTGTGCACTGAGGTGGGTAGATCACCCTCCAGTGACAACCCCGGAACCAAGAGTATATGGGCAGCGTATGCTCTACTTGGTGGGCTTCAAAAAACCATAAAGAACACAAAATTGGATAGGTAGGGGAGATGGGAATGGGTGTGGGAGAAGTGAAGGAGGAGGTAACTAAGACCAAAATGTAATGTACAAAATTCAAAACCAGCTAATAAACATGGGGGCGGGGGGGACTAACCACTGTACTATTAATCAAGTGTGGATAGGAAAGGCCAAGGTTTTAACATACACACAAAACTTATATTTAACAAAAATGATTTTGGAAATGTGTGCTGAACATGTAGGGTTTTATGACATTTACTCCTTCGTGCTTGTGTGTGTGTGTGTGTGTGTGTGTGTGTGTGTGAGTGTGTGTGTGAGTGTGTGTGTATGCCCATATGCATTGAGAAATTAATGAATAAATTAAGTTTATAGAAAAGAAGTAGAAGTTATTTAGGATGTTATTTCAATTTTTCATGCAGTTTTTGAACAAGGATTAGGATGAGTAGTTTTCACACAGGTAATTACAGTGAAGATTCTAATTACTGCTAATTACTAGAATATTCCCATATCACCCTTCAACAAGTGCTTCACCAACTGAGAGCAGAGAGCTGACTGCTGACTAATGCTTGATACCATTCCTCTCACAGATCTCAGGCTCATCGCTTAGACTGAAATAGAGTCCATAGATTCCAAAGGTTTAGTCACTGAAGATAAAATCGAAAACCCTTTAATGTGATTTATTTTAAGCTCAGAATTATCACTGGATTTACTAAGATGGCCTTTTAATGTAGCCCTTGAGAGAACTAGAAGTTTCAGAAATAGGGGCTGGAGAGATGGCTCAGGGGTTAAGAGCACCGCCGCTCTTACACTGGGCCCCATTTGGTTCCCAGCCCCCACATTTGGTATCTTACAACGGCTTGTAACTGCAGCTCCATGGCCTCTGAGAGCATCTGCCACTCACTCGCATAGACACACAGGCAGCAAACAGACACACACGCACACACCTAAAAATAACAAAAGTGTATCTTTTTGAAATAATTTGTGATCATATGGGCCACCCCACTTGGTGGGCTGCTTGCCAAGTTTTATTTTAATGATATCATGTAATTAAATAAAACTTTAAGAAGTACCTGTTAACATGTTAAGTAGGATAACGCAGCCTGATTCATCAGAAAGGTGGGCAAAGTGACCACTCTCCTTAGTCAAACTGAAACGATTCCATAGTCAAGGAAACCCTTATCTTGTTCCTGTAGGAATCAGCACATGTAGGCTCCCCAAGACTTCAAACTTAGATAGTTGTGAGGTAGAATAAAGGAAGAAGCTGAATATGTACCTCAGCCAGCACCGAGGAAAAGGTGGTCCTAATAGTTTACAGGGCAGCCATTGATCAGTGATCACCCAGGGATACGCAGGCATGTAATCCTGTCAGATAAATAACTAACGAGAGGCAAGGGCTGCAGACGTGGTTTTTGCCATTTGGTGGCGACCCCACCCTATAGGGCTTACCTTGATAGGTTAAGTGTCAGAGGCTGGAGTCCCGTGGTTCTGGTGTTCAGTAGCCGCTGCAGAAAAGGCACGTTGCTGCGTTGATGGTAGAATGGTTCAGTGGCATGCCTCAGAATATACCGTCTCTAAGAGTGTGCACTTCATTTGGTCTGATTATGGACACACGGTCCAGAAGCACGTACACATGTGCACATGAAAGACAACGTTGAAAGCAGGTTAGCAGCAGAATTGGACAGGAAAAAATTCACGGGTGGATTTTGTTCCATATTTTTGTTTTATTTTCTTCCCTGAATCTCAGTTCCTTTCTCTTTTTACATGTGTGTGTATGTGTGGTGTGTGCATATGTGTCTTCACACATGGAGGCCTGCAGTTGACATCAGGAGTCTTCCTCGGTTACTCTCCACCTTGTTCGTTGAGGTAGAGTCAACGGAACCCAGAGCTCACTGAGAAGATGTGATCTAGCTTACCCAACTCATTCTGGAGATCCCATCTCTGCCTTTTATATTCTTTCCATGGCGGAATTCCAGGTGGACTGCCACACCCGCTTCCCTGGATTCCGGCAATGGGAGCCAAACATTTATGTTTGGTAGCAAGTGCTTAATCTACTGAACCGTGTTCCCAGCCCCAGTCAGTTACCTTTGAGGTGAAGTCAGAAAAGAGAACTATTTCTATTCGATTTTAATAAAACGAAGGAGGCATTCATGACTGTGTGCTATAATTGCAGTTTTATATACAAGTTGAAATACACAAAGGCCATGTGAGACAAGGACGTGGTGCCAGGGAATGTCTGAAATGGCAGGAGAACGCATCGAGGGCCACCGTTCTTCCGGACAACAGATGCAGTGTAGTGCTTAGCATCTGCAGATCCAAGTTTTACATTTCCGTTACATTTAGAACCTTCTGGAATTAAAGACAAAAGATCCTATTCATGCTTGGCTGAAGGCGTGTAAGTGAACCCTGAAGATCTGGAGGGATGACTGCAAAGCTCACGCTGGCCTTGGTGCACCTGTCTTTTCCTCTGTGTGAAATTGCTGGCTACAACCGGGGGCTGTATTAGCAGTGCCTAACCTTCCGCCTGACAGTTACAGTAGCCGCTTAAATGTCTATGAATGAATGAATGAGTTCAGCGAGGTTGTAGATTTGCGTAGTTGTTTATTTGTGGTACAAATAAAAAAATGTGGTACAATAAGGTGCTTTCAAAGGTCACAATCACATAAACTTCATTACACTGCCTTGTTGTAGTCTGTTACTGTACCTGCTTTGTGTATTAACTTTATTACAGATATGTATGTTTAAGATAATATAAGCTTTGGTCCTATCTGATTGCAGGCATACACTGATGGCCTTGAGTATCACCCAGTACCTATACTTCCATGTGAGGTCAGAAGCAGCCGTTGGATTAAACAAGCAGGATTTGACTGGTAGCTACAGAGGAGAAGCTAACTTGCACATACCCTGCAGCCAAAGTGGGTGACATGAGGAGGAACAATTTTTTTTTTTTTTTGAGGAGGGACAATTGTTAATGCCTCAGACTGCAAGAGGGCTGGCCTAGTGCAGCCACTGTGCCCAGTGAATGAACTCAGGCAGAACCATAGCGAAGGGGTTGACTCTGACAAGAGAACTGAGGGACTTACCACAGCATTGGGAATCCCACAGACCGGGGAGCCAGCCACTCAGTGCTCCACGTTTACATAACATCATTTTGAGGTCACAACACGCCAATTTGCCGAAAGAGTGCTATTGTTTCCATTAAACGTGTTGAGAAAGAAAGGAAGTTCATTTAGCACGCATAGACACTGTTTGGGAAGATGGAATTTTTATCTGATTTATGCAAAAAAAGATTTTTGCACAAAAGAGCCAAATGTCTTCATGGGACACATTGGCAAACAGGGAGGAAGGACGTAATTTCTCAATATCCAAGTGTTGAGTCGTGTGCTTTGGGGAGTCTGTGACTTCCAGTCTGGAAAGGGCTTAGACAGATGTGACATTTTCTTGCTTACCCAAGGAGTGCCCCGTAATGGATGTGAAGGAATGGAGGAATGGTTTTGAAATGTCATCTGGAAATAATTTCCACTTGAATGCCATGTCACCTTCTCCCATGTCTATCTCCACACAGAGCTGTGACCCCTCTGCACAGCCCCTGGGGTTGATGGGACTTCACAAAAGCACAGAGACCCCCCCACCCCCACCCCCAAAAAAAAGACTCTTGCCGACATCTGGGTGCCCAGGCAATTTGGGAAGCCCATTAGAAAACCACAGTGGTCAGGCTGCCTTGACTCCCATTACCCCAAAAGCCATTTTCCATCAACCCTGAAGGAAAAACCATTGATCCATAGCCCAGTTCCCAAAAATGTGCTATTTACATGCGTGTGTGTGTGTGTGTGTGTGTGTGCACGTGCGAGTGCTTGCATAGGCCTGTTTATGTGCTCTGTGGTCTCTGCCACTGAGCCCCATCTCCAACCCTCTTTATTTTTTATTTTGTTTTTAACTGTTCACTTTGGTATAGAGTCTCACTCCGTTAGCCAGGCCAGTTTGGACTCACTCTTAGATAAAGCAGAACCTATTCCCCTCCTGCCTCGGCCCTCTGAGTAGCTGACATCACAGGCCTGTGCCACCAGGGTGAACTCATTTCCAAGTGTTTTAAAAGTAAGTAGAACAATTCTCAATGGAACCAAAAATAGCAGGGACTAAGAGCTGTGTAAAAAGCTGGCCTCCTTCACTACCCCCCAACCCCACCCGACCCCCACCCCTGCATACATATCAGAATCTCTAAACAGTTGACAGAAAACCCTCATTGTCTGTAGCTCGGGGATCACCAGCTCCCCTCCCCCAAAATGTCCAGGAAGAGAAGTTGATGACCTCGAAGAGGCCAGAGAGTCATAGGATGGATAAACTGTCCTGACATCTCTATGAAGAATTAACCTGGCATGTGGACTGTGCCCAAACCCACCACCATCCCTCATCAACCTCTGTCAATTGCACATCTGGTTTGAGCTTTGGAATTCTTCTGAGGCACCCCAGGGAGCCCCGCGCGTATTTATCAGACTCCCCTGGTTATCTGCTAGGCTTTGTCTAAGCTAAACAGTGAGTTGATTCTTCAAGTTTCTGGGAAACTCTGGAATTGCATACAGTTTAGATCTGCAAGGGTTGCTGTAAAGGAACATATCCAAGCAGTTGTTAGAAGGAGGGACATTTTGGACGTCCATCTAAGAGACTAGCATCCAAGTGAGCATACACTCGGAAGCATCTGAAATAATGAGCTTCTCTACCCCATCCCTCAACTAGCTTCCATTAAATCTTTGGACTAAAGCATAGGATAAAGGGGAACTATGTACTACTGTCACTGGTAAGAGCTTCCTTTTGGGGGTCACAGCCCTGATTTCACACTGTCTGCTACTGACAAGGTAGCCAGCTCATCTGGTATGCCTAGGACTGGCCAGTTTTTATCTGGAAATTCTGTATCTCAGAACCAGGTTAATCCCAGGCAAACAGGGACTGCTAGTCACTAGAGGTTAACAGTGACCTTGGTCAAGTTAATCTGTATATTGTTTCCAAATCTGCAAAAGAGAGAGGTTGATCATGCTTGCCTGATAGGTTATAACAGGGATAAATAGGTTGAACTTAAGTGCTTAGAACTGAGCTGTCTTCAGGACAATGAATATTGCTTACATTGTCATGAGACAGGTATGCAGAGGATTTAGGTCAAGATAAGAATCTCAGTACTGTGTCTGGCTTCCAGTTCTCGCCACCATGTTGAATCTCGTCTGTACCTGTAATGTGGGGGTATAACACCCCCCAGGCTAAGGCCTGGTTCCATGCGTGCTATTAAAAGCACCAATCTAATGAGTGCCACAAGCACCGTCATGACCAATAGCAAACAGGGCACACTGGCCAGGATGGGCTACTTGCCGTGCCTCCTCTCTTGAGAAAGCCTGCTTTTAACAGCAAATACCTTATCCACGCAAGAGTATATAAAGTCTGGAACTAAAGAGCGCCCTCTAGAGGCAGAATAAATAATCCACCTAGCAGTGCCCACGAAGCTCCAATAGGATCCTTTTAAAATTCTGCTTCTAGGACGAGGAGGCCAAAGCTATTCCCAGAGATAATTAGGTTATTTCTGGAGATGAAGATCGGCGGTGAAACTGGAAGCCGAAAGGCACACAGGGACCTAGGATGTGCACTCCGCTGGCAAATGGCCCCGATGACAGGGCAGAGGCAAGGGCACAAGCTGTGTGATGCCCGGGTCTCTCAGCTGCAGGCCTGAAAGCTCTGGCTGATGAGAACGGGCTACGCTTGGCAGAGCATACCGCCTGCGTTCTTCTCAGAAGCCACCCAGTAGCTGCAGTGGATGGTACGGAAATAAAGAATAGAATATACCCAAAGGCTGCTTCTAGTTTTCCTGTGTCTCCTCTACTTCTCGTGTTCCAAGCACCTCTCAATTATCAGCCACCAACGTGTATGGCATCTTACAGCCCTAGTGTGCCCATCTCAGCTGGAGGTCAACATGCAGAAGAATGCAAATTGACCCATTCTTTTTTTTTTTTTTGGTTTTTCAAGACAGGGTTTCTCTGTACAGCCCTGGCTGTCCTGGAACTCACTTTGTAGACCAGGCTGGCCTCGAACTCAGAAATCCTCCTGCCTCTGCCTCCCAAGTGCTGGGATTAAAGGCGTGCACCACCACCGCCCGGCTAGTGTGCCCATCTCAACCAGAATTCCACCATCCTCTCCAGGTACCAGCTGTGTGAGACCGGGAAGGTTCTCTGTGCCTAGAAAATATACCAGTACTTTCCTCATAGAGCTGGTGTGAGGATAGAATGGCTCAGTACATACAAAGCATTCCACAACATGCCTGGTCCATAGTACATAGTACATTGTACATAGTACATAGCATAGCTGTCAGTGTAAATTGCCCCAACTATTGACAATGAATTTGAATTGTGAGTTGAGGTTCAAAGGATCAAAACAGAACCAGATTCTTACGGAAGAATTAATAGAAAAAAAATAGAGGAGAGCCATTTATACGAAGGGAAAAGAGACCCACTTCCTCTCTGTGCTGCTTTTCCATCTTACCCCAACCCTCAAATAGAAACCGGCCCTGTTCAGAGACTAGCCAACTGTATCTCAGGCATGCCTGGCATCTTGGGTAAACTGAGTCATGTGTGCCTACTGAGGCTGGCAGCTGGCATTGGGCCATTCATTAATTCCCTGCATCTCAGGCATGCAGAGCATCTTGGGTAAACTGAGTCATGCATGCCTACTGAGGTTTCCATTGGACCCTTCTTTACCTGTGTGAACTCTATCCTGAGGGCACATTGTCCCTCCTCACACCCCAGGTCGACCCGAGAGACCCAGGCAGCTAGAATGCAAGTTCCCAATTCACGTGGCTTCTCTGCTTGTTTGAAAATTTTCCTTTCTGGTGTTCATTAACAAGGGAACTGGGTGGCTGGAGAACTAGAGGACGTTTCCCCCAGCGGTTTGGAGGCAGAAGAGAGGCGATGTGCTGCTGGTGGGGTGATGGGAAGTCTGTTGGCTCTTTAAGATGAGATCCATCTAGGTTCAAATGCATTCTCTGCCTCTAGCCTGACTACGAGAGGGTGTGCTCACCCACTGCATCCTCCTTGACTCATTAATTCATGCCAGCCTCACCCAAGACTGCACATAAGCACCAATGTTTATTACTGGCATGGTTTCTGGTAGCTAGGCAAGTGACCCTGTGTCCCATCCCAGGAGGCGTGGGTTTTAACCTAGAAGGGGTATCAAGAGAATGTTAAGAGTAACTTATAGAAAGCTCCTGGAAGGAGGCTTGTGTTCAGGAGCAGAAAGCTTGGGAACTGAAACAGTCCTGTTAGTAGAAACTGCACTGTTCCTTGAGTCTCTTCCAAGTATCATGAGAACTAACCAGCAGGGATGGGTCCCACTGTGTGTGTGTTGGGGGGAGGGGAGTGAACGCAGGGGGGAGGGGCTCAGAATCCTCAGTGGGAGTGTTTGGAGGATGATGACTGATGCACTTATTTTTATCTCAAACACAGTAGAGATGTCTAGTGTTTTACATTCCAGGACTTGTGAAATATTGCCATATATTTAAAATATAGGCTTCTTCCTCCCCTACTCCAAAAAGGATTAAAGCAGCTTACAACTATTAAACCATGTCTAGTCAGCACAATTAGAAGCATAAACAGAAAGTATCTAAAAACAGAAGGAAGAAAAATATAGCTGTTCTCAGACCCCTGAGCTGTTTTAACACAGCCGGTGACACCCTGTCTGCCTGCACATTGTACACTCCAAAGAAGGCTTTAGTGGTGATCAGGGTAAGTGTGAGTTTGTTCTCTCAAAAGCTATGATCTCTGGGAGAGACAGAATAGTCATTCAAAATGGAAACACTGGATGTGGCGGCATACACATGTAAGCCTAGCACATAGGATGTTGAGGCAGGAGGATTGCAAGTTCCAGACTAACTTGGGCTACATAGTGAAAATCTATCCAAAAACATCAAGGAAAGGAAAAAAGGAAAGGAGGGAGGGAGGGAGGGAGAAATTTTGAATGCTAACTGTAACTCCATGAAATGACTGGCTGGCAGTTGGCAGTGATGGCAATCCTGTGTAGGCCAATGGTCAGAGAACCTGAAGAAGTGACTTTGAGCGGAGCACCTGTCAGCTTCGCTCCTTCTGCTGCCTTCCTCTCCAGTCTTAGCATTAGACTTCCCTGTGCCTACTGTCCCTAGCCCCAAGAGTATGGCTTAGCCTTGCCACACCCTAGTAGTGGGGCTGGTAGTCAGGTGTCCCAGTTTAATCCACAGTTCTCTTCTAACATTTCTCCTCCTGCTGATCTCACTTCCACTCTGTGCATCCCCATCGCGTGTCACGGGGACACTGTATGGAACCCACCATCCCCAACACTCAGCCTGCGCTTACCTTCTTGGGGCCTTTGAATCTATACCTTGGCTATTAGATACTATTCCTCATTTTTCTGGACTCACCTCTCCTAAAAAGCCTTCCCTTATGCCCCAGGCAGAGTGAATGCTCTCCTGTTCTGAGCTGCCCCCACACTAGTCTCTACTAGCATCTCTCCATTAACAAGGCATGACGTTTTTTCCAATTTGTGTGTCTCTCGCGTGCACACATTGTATAATATTTTTCTGTGCTTCTATTGTGCCTACTATTCACCTTGAGGTATACTAACCACACTGTCACCTTGAGGTATACTAACCACACTGTCACCTTGAGGTATACTAACCACACTGTCACCTTGAGGTATACTAACCACACTGTCACCTTGAGGTGTACTAACCACACTGTCACCTTGAGGTGTACTAACCACACTGTCACCTTGAGGTGTACTAACCACACTGTCACCTTGAGGTGTACTAACCACACTGTCACCTTGAGGTATACTAACCACATTGTCACCTTGAGGTATTCTAACCACACTGTCACCTTGAGGTATACTAACCACACTGTCACCTTGAGGTATACTAACCACACTGTCACCTTGAGGTATACTAACCACACTGTCACCTTGAGGTGTACTAACCACACTGTCACCTTGAGGTATACTAACCACACTGTCACCTTGAGGTATTCTAACCACACTGTCACCTTGAGGTATACTAACCACACTGTCACCTTGAGGTATTCTAACCATACTGTCACCTTGAGGTGTACTAACCACACTGTCACCTTGAGGTATACTAACCACACTAGGTACAGTTTGTTGCCTTGCTATTGCATTCCAGGCTGTGCTGGGCACTCCACATGACTAAACCACATGGTAAGTAGACATAGTAAATGAGCATCACTGGGTCCAGTTGACACATGGGAATGAGTCAGGGGCACTGACTGAGGGAGCTGAGTAGATTTGCAGAGTGGTAGCTAGGTATTTTCAACTGGAGAGTCTATATTGTCTTTCACCACCCTGTGTTTCTTACATGGCCTTCCATGAACTTGA
The DNA here is from genome assembly GCA_036184795.1 of Tokudaia tokunoshimensis. Lineage (NCBI taxonomy): Eukaryota > Metazoa > Chordata > Mammalia > Rodentia > Muridae > Tokudaia > Tokudaia tokunoshimensis. The sequence continues at coordinate 32,251,977 of BTHU01000014.1, forward strand.
AAACATGAATTTTGGTACAATTCTAAAAAGTCCCCCAGTACACCAGTGTAATGAATGCATCAAGAGAAGGTATATGATCAAAAGCACTCATCAGTCTTGAGTATAGGCATAATAATTTTAAAACATATATTGAAGCTGAGTGCAGGATACAGGTCTATAATCCCAGCATGCAAGGGGCTAAAGCAGGAGGATTTTAAAGCCAAGGCCAGCTTACCAGCCTGGGCTACATTGTAGTGAGAATCTTTTCTCCCCAAACAAAACAAAGCAATAAAACTTCCAGCATTGTGTAGGTAAGTCTGTGAGGAAAGCAAACGCCAGTCAAAAGTATGTTCTCCCTGTCTCCTTTCCCCACCACTTTGGTTTTGGAATATGTGGGACTAAAGAGGGATGCGTTGAGTTTTCCTAGGGAAAGGGCTCCATATCATGGTCAACCACAGGTACTATCTGTTACCAGGGCTGTATGGGCACATCCTGCAATTTCCAACACAGCGTTTCTGTCAATGCATTACTGGAAGGGTTTACTTAGAGCCCTGTGGTTGCCACAGAGCTAATCAGTTAGCGGACATCAAACTGGTGTCTCTACCACCAGCCATGGAAGACATGAGAATCTGTGAGCCAACTCTTCCCAAGCCCCAGAAGGAGAAAGGAAGGTGGCATCTCTGTCTTAGAGGAGGAGGATGCATGGCCATCCTATTGGGCTAATTGTGGCACTCAAAGTCTTCCTATGTAGCCCAGGCTGGCCTTGAGTTCAAGTCCTCCTGCATTATCCTAATTGCTGGTGCTACCACAAATCCTAAAAGCATGTGCTACCACACCTGTCCACACCAAAGCTTTCTAACAGAGAAACTATCACCGCATTCAGAACTTAAATTCATTAATTGAATTATTTGGACGGTTATTTAGATTCTAGAATATTGTTCCTTGTGCTGGCCAAACAGCTCAGCAGGTAAAAGCACTTGCCCCCAAGCCTGATGACTCCCGGGACCACATACGGAAGGAGAGAGCCAGGTTTTGCAAGTTGTCCTTTGACCTCCACACACATGTGCTCTGAGTGTCCTCCCCCTCGTAAGTGAATAATTGCTAATTTATAAGTTTGTAAGTTAATAATTTTTTTAAAAAAATTGTACCTTAAGTAAATAATTATTTGGGTAAATGTTCCTCTGTGAATGCCACCGTCTCAGAGGTCATTACACACAACTATTTTTCATGTTCTTTTAGGGGTTCAGAGCCCTTATCTTGAAGAGTCTGGGCGTGAAGGTGGTGAGGCCCGTCCTCTGCACTGAGACAGCACAATGCCGTGGGGGAGTACAGAGCATCACATGGCGAAGACAGGAGACTGTTGTCTCTCTTAGAAGGCCACCAGCCATTCGATCATAGCAGTTCCATCCCGTGGCCTTGCCTAATCCTGGTCACCACCCAAAGACCCCCAATCTCCAAGCACCATGCTCAGATTAAAATTGCATAATCTTAATACCACGGGAGGATTAAGTTTCAACACACAAACCCTTGAGGGATACATTCAAACCATGTCAAAACCATAGCAGATGCTGTGCTGACAATAATTGAGGAGAAACAATGAGGGGAGCATAGAACCCTGTTAGGAGGCCAGGACAATAACTCAGAGAGGGGGCGGACCAGGGGGCAGTGGTGATGAGGAGCTGTGGTTTTCCGGACTTTTTTTTTTGGATTGGACTGTACATGGGATGTCAGAGGAAATCAAGGAACCTGAGGATGAGCCTGAGGGTTTGGCCTGAACAGATAAGAGGCATACAAAAGCTGTTTAACACAATACGAAGGATTCCAGAAGACTGCTTCCCAGGTGGAATCAGGATGTGTGGATGTGTGTTGGGGATGTATTAGATGTCAAAGCGAGGATGTGCAGTGGGTGGTTGGACCAGTGAGTCTGGAACTCAGGGAAACTGGAGAGACTTGGGCTGGAGCCCAGGCTGTGTGAGGGAAGAAATCATGGAAGTCATAACCGGGATTCAGACGCCCACTTTTCACTATGACCCTGACCGAGGAGTTTCTCCCTTCTGCCTTCCCCATCTTTTATCAAAGAGGCGGCATATGAGACCTAATGTCTCAGAGCAGCTTTGAGAGGTCACATTTGTAAAATAGCACCTTGTCCATAGCAAGAGGCTGGTGGCTGTCTGCTTCCACCGGCCAGCCCCTTTTTGAGGAGTATGAACCCAGGAAGTCCAGGAATGTCCATAAGAGCTCTGACCCCATCCCTCCATCCAGATGAGTGTGTTCTCACGTTCACCGGCCCTTGTTGTGTAAGCCTTGCTCCCCGGTTTAAAGATAATGGTTAATAAAGGGCTAGAGCCTGTGATTGGGCAGTAGAGAGAGGAAGGTGGGACTTGAGAATCAAGTGAGGGGTCTTGAGAGAAACCACAGGGTTGGAGGTCGGGTAGATCGTGATCCTGTAGCCAGAAGAAGTCCACCTTGAGGGCAGACTGACGGAGCAGAAACAGCAAGTAACAGGGCGTGTGGCTGGATTATAAATGGCGCAGGACCTGCCCCGGGTAGGCTTACAGCTTATAAATAAAACACCAAGTTTCTGTGTCTCTTATTTGGGAACTAGATGGGAAAGAGTCTGCTAAATGGCAGAAAACTCCTGACAAGAAATATTTTCACACCAGGAGAGTCATGCTGCTGCTGCTACTTCTGTTTCTTTTTCTTCTTTACCCTTTTCATTATTTTGAGACAGAGAAGGGCTCCTGCAGGTTACACAGACATCTGTGTAACCCTGGCTGTCCTAGAACTTGCTCTGTAGAGCAGGTTGGCCTCAAACCGAGAGATCTACCCATCTCTGCCTCCCAACTCCAGGGATTAAGGGTGGGTGCGTCACCACCATCTGGTTTATATTGCTTCTTCGAGGACTAAGAAGAGGGAAACAGGCCTGGCGCTTTTGCATTTGCAGTTTTTCTATTAACAGGGCTTGGAATGTGCTTTGCTTTGAGATAGACGTATGCTGCATGTGTGTTTGTGTTTTGTTTGGACCACACAAGTGTTTTTAAGCACAATTTGGTGCCAACATTTTTTTTTAAAAAAATCAAAAAAATTCACATTAAAATGTGGGGTCTAGTATCCGGATTGCTCGCTTCTGACAACACTGGACTAGCTTTCCTCAGCATAACTCTGTGATGGCAACGGAGTCCGTGTACTTCAATCAACACTCTACGCCATGGTTCCTGCCTGGCTTACCGCCCTCACTCCCTCTCCTCCTCGCTTCACTAAGCTGCTGCATTCAGCCTCTGGGTTCAAGTGAGAGCAGACCAGGCAGTTAGTGAATCCTATGTGAGGAGCTGAGTCACATTTGTATCAGAAGTAAACTGAGAGCAGTCATTCCATTCGTGAGGAGATCAGCTCAAAGCAGGGTTGCATGGTTGTCCAGGCAATGGTGAGAGAGTGGAGGCAGCTTTCACGCTATCATAAGTGGGTCAGGTCACAGACAGCAAGGAGCCCTTCCCTGCAGATGAGCTAGCACCACCCAGCAGGCTGAATTCTGTGGAGGTCCCCCCACTCAGGACCTTTGCGAACCATGTCCGAGTTCCATCCAGAGCCTCGTCTCCCGCTCCCATTAGCAACTCAGACCAAAGACATGAAGATGTCCTAGGAAGAGCTTTCAGGTTTTCTCTACACACACTCAATCCCCTCCTCCCAAAATTGCAGGGCACCTGGTGCCTTGGAAGCAGACTGATCTGTGGTTCACTGCTGGCTTCAGTGAAGGTGCTCAGGAGCCCGCTTCATCAGTACCAAGAAAAATGATCTCAGGACACTTGTTTCTGCAGACAGATTATCCAAAGCTTGTGGTTTGAGTTGGTAAAAAAAAAAATAGTTGTCTGTGTTCCTTACTCCCATCCTTCAAGTTCATGGCCATCACCACCTGAGAATGCTTAGAGGCTCAGGGTAACTGAAGGGAGCATAAATCCTGCTTGCTGTGAATACGGCCCAGGGTGCATCCTATCTTCCTGCCCTAGCCAACATTAATCAGCTCTTCCTCCTCTGCTTCCCCCCGTTTGTGCCTGTAAATCAAGAGCCCCCAGTATTAGTCACTGCAGAAGCGATAATTAGTAAGTGCAAGTCATTACTTTCATCCATCACTCTGTGCCTCAGATTCAGCCAAGAAGACGAAGAAAGCTGACATTATAAAAGAATGAATGGGTCGTCATTATCCTGGGCTTATTTTTTTTTTAAGCTTATGAGTCTGAAGATTTCTGTATTGTAGATTCTGCAACCTCCCCAGCCATTATAACTACAGCTAGGAATAGAGGCCAAGGAGAGAGGAGTCATTCATTTTACTCTGTGTTCCTTTTCTGAACTCAAAAATAGTCTTTAGAGCCCCAGGAATCTGAGGAACAATGGTGTGTCTTAATGGTATGGTCTTGGAATTTACACTCTTCGGGACTCTAAAGGCACCAGAACGACGTTAGGCTGTCTCACTGGGACAGGCTATGTCTCCAAAGAAAGTCACAGCTTGCCATAGCAACCGTTCCAGACACCTGTGCTCCGGCTGAACGCACGGTCAAGGGCACCCCTGCCTGCAGAGAGGCTGTCTCCAAATCCACGAACAAGTCATGAACTTCCTTTCTATGCACTGCTGACCAAATGTTGCTGGCCCACAGGGAAGTGTTCCGCTCTCCGATTACAGCTTTGGCGCTCTCCGATGCATCCCGGCTCCTATTTTTTTCCATCACACAGTATTTCGTCCAATTTTTAAATTTCCCATAGCAACAACTTTTCTCTTCTGGAGCAGAATCGTTCTGAGCCAAAGTAACTGATGAGGAGAGTAAAAACAAAACAAAACAAAGCAAAACAAAAAAAAAAAACCCTCACCAACTCAAAAGGGTTGGTAGGCTTCCCAGAGGAAGTGTTGGGCAGCTCAAAAGTAAAAGCTGTGGCTTGTTCTGGCCTGTTCACCTTCTAGAAAATGAGGGTGTAAAGTTGTGTAATCATAGGCCCTTTCTACTAAGAGTAACACCACATTTCATCACATTTTAGGATGCTACCAATTGTTAGAAGCATTGTATTATATTGTATTTGCTGACAAGAAAAGGGAATCTTTACATGTGCTTCCAGCTAAATTATCCCAAACACCATTAAACAAGGCTAGGTTGCTCACAACAGACACTATTGACTTTAAAACGCACTTAGGTGAACCTGGCAACTCCCTCTGGCCAGGGTTGCATTGCTGGGTGTGAAACAGATGATCCTTTTCCATGAAAAATGTAATATTGCTTTTATCCCCTTGGGGGTGTCTTTCTAATGAAGGAAAACATTTTTTCCTTATTTATTTTATTTCAAAATTGTGTATATGTATGTGTCTCTGTGGTGTGTGTGTGGGGGACATGAGTATAAGAGGAGCGAGCGTCCATGAAGGCCAGAGGAGTCATATCCCTCTGCAGCTTGAGTTTCAGGAGGTTGTGTGAGCCACTCGACATGGGTGGTGGGAACAGAGCCAGGCAGCCTCTGCAAGAACAACAGTGTGTGCTCTTAACAATGAGCCATCTCCCCAACCCTCAGGGCATTTGGGGGCTGGAGAGAGGACTCAACAGTTAAAAGCACTGGGTGTTCTTTGAAAGGACCTGGATCCTCTTTCCAGCACCCACAAGCAAGTTCATAACTGTCTGTAACTCCAGTCATAGGAGATCTGATGCCGCCTTCTGGCCTCTGCCAACACCAGACATGTGTGTAGTTCATACACACACACACACACACACAGAGGAGCTAAACCCTGCTACACATAAAATAAATAAAGATAAAGTAAGCACATAAAGCATTTGGAAGAAAATAACAACATTGTGGACATTTTTCTGGAGATTGCTATCTGCTTCATTAAAACAAAATTTGCGCCCCTCTCCACCGGGTTTTTGTTGGTTGGTTGGTTGGTTTTGTTTGGTTGTTTGGTTGGTTGGTTGGTTTGGGGGGGTCTTTTTAGACTTTTTGGCATATTCAGTAACTCTTTAGTCCAGTGGTTAAGCATAATAGACTCTTCATAAATCTATTTTGATCATATTCTTCCCCTTCCCCCAACTTCTGCCAGATTGTCCTCACTTCCTTCTCCACACAACTTTGTGTTCTTTCTCGCTCTCAAAGAAAAAAACAAAATCAAACAAACAAAAGCCCAATAAGACAAAACAAAAACAAATATTGCACAAAAACATGTGATGTTCTGTGATGGCCAACCACTCCGGGTCAGGTGCCTGCCTGGAAGGGTTTGATATACCTAGTGCCATCCTTGGGGAGAAGCTAATTTCCTCTTTTTCAGCAGGTATCAGTTGCAAAGACCTTATGAATTAATGTAGGGCTTTGTGTCTACTTCCCCTTCTTAGCGTTGTCAGTTTTGTCTGGTTGGAACTTAGGAAGGTCTTGTGTGCTGTCTTAGTCTATATATGAGTCCCACTGTGTCTGGAAGACACTGGTTCCTTGAAGCACCCACAACCTCCAGCCTTTACACACTTTCAATCTCCTCCTCATCTGCATAGATCCCTGAGCCTTGAGGGGAAAGATTTGATGCGCACATCCCATTTAGGAACGAGTGCTCCAGAGTCTCTCACTCTCTACCCATAGTCCATTGTGGGTCTCTCTGCTAATTACCATAGCTTGCAAGCATGTGCTTCTCTGATGAAAGCAGAAGGATGGGACTTAGGGGTGTAACAGTATGTCGATAATAGAGTCTATTGAAGACATTTTCATGGCAACTAGAGTCAGTGATGCAAAGAGAGCAGGAACCCAGCACAGAGGGAAGAACACGGCGACTCCTCGATAGTTTCAGCCATGTTCAGGCAGAGGTGCCTGCTTCACAAGTGATGCTCAGTGTCCCCAGTACACTGAGCCCAGAGACGGGGATGTGAGAGGAGTGAGTGTCTTGGAATGGAAGAAGTCAAGCAATGGCTTCTATTTCCTGGGAGCTCTGTAGCAAGGTGCTACTTCATGTCAACAAACTTTATGCCGATAACTATACGTAGGTTGAACATTTTTTAGAGACATGGATAATTTTTAGTGTTTGTCATATTTATTTCTGAGGTATATGAATTGTTTACCAGTAAGTGTGTATATTGATTGGTTGGCTAATTAGTTGATCAATTGGTTGGTTGATTGGTTGATGATTGACTGTGGAAGAGATGTCCACAAGTGTGCAGGTGCTCAGAGAGGTCAGGAAAGAGTGACAAATCCCCTGGAACTGGAGTTGTGATCCACCTGATAGAGGTGCTGGAAAGTAAGCACAAGTCCTCTATAAGAACAGCCACAACTCTTAGCCTTAGAGTCATCTGTCCAACCCCTAATTACTTCAGATCGCACAGCTAGGTACACTCAGGGCAAGTCCTCTGATCCCAACTCTAGGATCCCTCCAGTCAGGTCTGTGTGTCTAAACTCCAGCAACTGCAGGCTCACAGTGGCTCCTGTCTGTTCAAGGACATAAAGCATCATTCAAGTAAGGTTGCAAATGTGTGTTCAGCTGGGTACAGTGGCGTACACTCATAACCTCTTCACTCAAGAGACTGAGGCAGGAAGATTGTGAGTTCCAGGCCAGCCTGAACCACATAGCAAGACCCTGTTTCAGAAAACCTAAATAAATAAATACTGTTTATTTTAAATAGTTCAGTCACAATATGGTTACTATGCTCTTTCTTTAAAAAAGAAAAAAAAAATAAAAGAGAGCCAGAGAGATGGTTCAGTGGTTAATGGCACTTGCTGACAAGCTTGAGAACAGAGTTTGATCCCTAGAACCCACATGGCAGGAGAGACCTGACTCCCACAAGTTGTTCCCTGACTTCTATGTGAGCTCCTCCTATGTGTACACACACACACACACACACACACACACACACACACACACATATAATAAGTGTAAAAAAGAACAGTAACTAAATAGAAAATAAAGACTTCAATCATACAGCAGTGGTCCTCAGCCTTCCTAAGGCTGCAGCCCTTTAATACAGTTTCTCATGTTGTGGTGACCCCCCCACACCCTAAATTATTTTTATCACTGCTTCATAATTGTGATTTTGCTGCTGTTATGACTCACAATGTACCTATCTGCGTCTTCTGATGTTCTGAGGCAACCCCCAAGAAAATGTCATTCAGGGTTTGCGTGATAAACTGGGTAGAATAACTTAATCAGCACACCTGTGTTAGGCCAAAGGAGCTCTTTAGGATGATTTCTGCTGGATCAGCGGCTGTGTCATCTGATACCCTCTCCAGCAGAACAGTGAATTGGTTAAGTCATCACCAGTGTCTGACCAAACCTTTGTCAGTGAACTGTAATGATTGGCCCATTGGCAAGGAAACATGCTTGTGAAAAAATAAGGATTCAGATCGGCTCAAACGCCGGTCTTCAGAGCCCTGGGCATTCATTCCCCCCTCTCCCTAATGTACTGATGATGGTCTACTTTACAGCGTTTGGGTTTTGGGGAAATTCGGTGAATAAAATGGATAGAGACAAGGAAATGAACAGAAAGGTTTCTATTGTCAATAAGAAAAAAAAAATCAAAGATGTTTTTCTCCCCCAATGCTGTGAGATGTGACATTTTTCATTGTGTGAGAGTCCCTGGCATTGATTCCTCTAAAAACCATGCAAGGCGCTACCAGACCAACCCAGCAACAGGAATGGAAGCCATCGGCCCACCCCCTAGAGAATAGCAGTTCGAGTAAACCTTGTGGCTTTGTGGCAAGTGCGATTCTGTTTCCATGGCCTCCTAAATACGGGATCTGGGAGTGGCCTCTCATATTTATGTCCAACACTGTGGGATCTAAACCAAAAGGAAGGGGTGAGAATGTGATTGGGGGTTTTTGTAGTCACTATAAACACCAGTAAGAAGCAGTCACCAAGACCAAATGTAAGAGATCCCTGTCCTCAACCCCAGTCAGGCAGATTTGATTTCCTACTGGTCAACAGTGGAGATTATGCTAGGAGAACATAATGGGCAATTTTAAAAATTACTTCTCAAGTCATTAATGTATTTGGCTGGCAAGCATACATTGAATTCTTATGTGTGAAAGGGGAGGGGGGTATACAGGGACAAACATGTATATTGGGGAAGTCCTGACTAAACGTTCTAAGTGCCCCCCTGGCTTTGTTCCAGCTGCAAAGGGGCCTCCCACTATGGCCTGACCAAGGACAGGAAAAGACGCTCACAAGATGGCTGTCCTGATGGCTGTGCCAGCCTCACAGCAACGACGCTCTCCGCAGAGGTTTCTGCAGCCGCCACCATCTCTTTAATGACAGACGAGCCTGGCCTGGACAACCCTGCCTACGTGTCCTCAGTGGAGGATGGTGAGCCGGGAACCAACTCCTCAGACTCTGGCCGGAGCAACCGAACTAGGGGTGAGTCAGTGGGAGGGCGTCTGGGAATGGACTCTTGCTTTTCCCTGGAATTGCCCTCTGTAGAATACTCGTGGCGGAAAGTTCTAGAAATGTTTTTAACAGGGGAAATGGTTCTGGTAGTTTTGGCAGCCACTCAATGTCCAGTTCTCCAAAGGGAAATGAAACTTTAAGTGACCATGTAATCTGACTTGGTAATGGTGGGTGAGGCGAGGCCTGGTGATTTACGGTTCCTGCAGAGACGGGACCTCCCCTGCCTTCTCTGGAAAGGGATGTTCTATCCATGCTCACCCAAGGGAGGGGAACAGATTTTTTTTTTAAATAAGTGAGATATGTTATTTCACTACATAAAAAATTTAGAAATACAGGTAAATACACTGTTATCATTAAGAAGCAAGCGATCACTGTTCTAATATCCTATTTATTGTCCCAGTTCATACGTTTTATACCTAAAAGATTTCTTTTTTGCTTGTTTTGAAGCAACACCTCACTCTGCACACGGGCTGGCTCCGGCCTCCTGAGCTTCCTGGCTAACCTCTTGAGTGCTGAGATCACAGGCACACAGCAGCACGCTTGGCTAACGCGTGGTTGCTGTGAACCTGTGACTCTCTCGTCTCCATTGACATCTCTTTCTGCAGCACGGCCCTTTGAGCGCTCCACCATGAGAAGCCGGTCTTTCAAGAAGATCAACCGAGCTCTGAGTGCTCTCCGAAGGACGAAGAGCGGGAGTGCCGTTGCCAACCACGCTGACCAGGGCAGGGACAACTCTGAGGACACCACTGTCCCCGAAGGTAAAGGGAATCTCAACCCACCCCAAGACTGGCCACAGGCTGGTTTGCCAGAGTCACTTGAGGGATGGTGGCAGTCTGACCAACACCTCTGTGACCTCTGTCTTCCCAAGGGTAAAATAGCCTCGAGTAGCCTCCTCTCCTGAGTAAGGACAGGGTCTTCCTCTTGTCTTCTTTGTCGTCTTTTTACACAGGTGAGGAAAAATTCGTCTGTTCCCGGGCTCCAGGTGCAGGCTAAATGCACATGAAAATAATGATTATAGTTAGAGAGTGAAACGCTTTTGATTTCATTCTCACCCAGTGGCACTGTGTGCACAGGCTTCCGTTGAAACAGAAAAAGTCACATCCGCTGCAGGCTCTATATGGACTGATAGCAAAGTCCGTTCCTTTGTTTTGCCTATTGTTTTGATTTTCTATGCTAACTTATTTATAGTGTGCGGGTGGAGGTGACTGTGCACACCCCCACACACGCGTACTCATGTGTCACCGTGCATGTGACTCATATGACTGTCAAAGGACAACTTGTGAGAGTTGGTTCTCTCCTTCTGCCATGAGGGTCCTAGGCTGGAATTCAGGTCAGCAAGTGCCTTGAGCCACTGAGCCATCTTGAAGGCCCTTGAAAAGCGTCTTAGACTGAGTCTGGCACATCAGCTAGACTAGTATTCTTAGTGTACACACACACACACACACACACACACGCAGAGAGAGAGAGAGAGAGGGAGAGGGAGACAGAGAGGGAGACAGAGAGACAGACAGAGAGACAGAGAGACAGACAGACAGAGACAGAGTGCATACAAGATTTTAACTTGATGCCTCTGGCTCTTTTTACACCTTCTAAAATACTCTTGAGGGTTGAAGGTTAAAGCCCCAGATGCCTTATTTCCTATGCTTTGGAAAATTCATGCCCAGCATATGAGACTCCTGGCTTGGCTAGCCTTCCCCCCCCCACCACCACCACTTGCCCACCATGCTCTCTCTTCACGTGCCTGTGTGGCTTTGAATGCCTTCCAGCTGGTGGCCAGCCTGTGCCCTGCATCTCCTTCCCACTGCCAATGTAACTCTTTACCTGGAGACGGGGATAAGAATCCACCTTTGTCAGTCAGAGGACTGAAGACAAGCATCCCAATATCCTAGCTCAGTATATGGAGAAGAATATTCCTAAATCCTATAACCTTTAGACGAAGAATCTTGATCAAATTCTTTCAGGTCCTGACTAGGACAATTTTGACAGTTTAAAACTGTTTTTAACGCTTCAAAGTCACAAGGATTCCCATTGGTCTGGCTCAAGGGACATCGTTTAAGAGTGTGAAACTGAGGGCTGGAGAAATGGCTCAGTGGTTAAGGGCACTGGCTGCTCTTCCAAAGGTTCTGAGTTCAGTTCCCAGAAACCACATGGTGGCTCACAACCATCTGTAATGGGATCTGATGCCCTGTTCTGGTGTGTCTGAAGACAACAACAGGGTACCCATATACATAAAATAAATAAATCTTAAAAAAAAAAAAAGAGCATGAAGCTGGTCATGTCCTTCCAAATCACAGGATCAGCTATCATCCAGTTGTTTAAAGAGAACAATGTTTGTGTCTGTTGTAAAGGTAGAAAGGAGAAAGGGGGGGGGGGAAGAAAGAGGGAGAATCAGGATCTTTGATCACTATTTCCAAAACTTTCTAGGCTTAAAATGATTTTTCAAAAAATTTCCATTATGATACCAGACATGTTCTGACACATGCGTGTGCTAAAGCCTACTTACTGCAATCAGAGCAGTTTAAGCATTAATTGAACTCACTCGCCCACATACTGTTAGCACCAGGAACTGACAGATTGAGGCAGCTACTCGCAGCCTCACAGAAGCCATTTGCTGACATGAAATTAAGTCTGAATGGAGTTTAAGACCCACATTTACAATGTCACAGGCTTCTTCTAGCCACTATATTACCTCCCCAATATATAGTAATGTGTAGTATCAATAGTATAATGAACAGTATATAGTAATGGCAAATAACTTTATTTTTCTACACACTTTTCATAGAGAGTTGAGTTCATTTAAACAAGTAGATTGTGGTTATAGGCTTTAAAAACAGTCGTAAAGAGTGATGTATGCAGAACCAGGTTCATTTTGATTTCATTCATGTATCTTTCCAGCTGACAGAACTAAAGGGGACCCCAAGGACTAAGGCGGCTGTCCGCAGCTGCTGGACTCGAATGTCTCTTCCTTTTGCATCCTAAAGTATCCGAGCTGTATGAAAGGAGCCACTTCCCAGCTAGACTAGGCGTGACTTGTTCTTAGCAGTTGGTGTCCCCTCTAGACACTTCTATTCTGACTGAAGTGGAAGACAGTGCTAGTCAGTGCTTCTGGGTTCTTGGTCCCTAGGGCCTGTCCCTGTGAACTTTGACCTACCTGCCTGGGAACACCTAGCTCCTGGGGAGCGATTGAGGCCATGAATGTGCCAGCCCTCAGAAGCCTGGTGTTCCTCACCTGACTTCCGAGGCCACCTCACTCCACCTACACAGACACACACACACGAATAAAGGACTGTCTGTCACTGTGCAGCTAAAGACAGTTACTCTGTATCTGGCACAGCCAGGAGGCATCAAGGAGGGAGCTAAGAAATGCTTCTTGGGAGACGCTGACTCGGGTCAAATACTAAAGTTAGGAAACGGTGGCTCACTTCGTCTTTGACTCTCTCTCTAGCACTGAGGTCAATGATCCAGGTAGATGAGGAACAAGCCTTCAGAAGGCAGCCATAAGTCCATGACCGTGGCCTCTTCGTGCCTGTGAAACCAGGTCTTTTGACTGCTGTGATTGACAGCAGTATCTGCTAGAGGGCTGTTAGCTACTGGAGCCTGAAAAGCAGAGTCTCTGGGATCTTCTGAAATGACCTCAGAGGACAGGACGAGCACGTTCTATGTCTGTTCCTTGATAAGAAAGTAATGAAACCCCAGTTCACTCCCTGAAGACATCGGCTCATTAGTTTGTTCCTATTCAAGCAGTAAGCATCAGCCGAAGGCTCCTGTGTGCAGAGAGGTCTGTGCACAAAACCGAGGGACAGCCAGAAATTGCTGCCTCCACGATGTAATCAGAGTAGTTTGAACGTTAATTGTGAAGCAGTCTATCAAATTAACATCGGGAACAGCCCGATTAGGACAGCTACATGAGCCCAATCGTGAAGCCAGTTGCCAGATTGTGGCGTCCAGGCTGTGCTATGAGAGATGCGCAGAGAGCAGTAACGGAAGGCTGGATACCGTGAGAACAGTCTGTAGGAATCATGTGTTTAGCGACAGTGAGGAAGAGAGAGATTGGGATAGAGTTGAATTGGAATTGGATTATTTCAGGCGTGCCTTGAAGGAAAGATTGGGTTTCGGCCCAAGATGAAAAGCATTCCAGTAGAGAAATGTATGCTGGCACCAAGGCAGGAAATGGGTGCCACACACGAGGAACAGTCAACAGTTTAGCTTGGCATTCAGGGCAGCTAGAGATGCCTGTCGAGTAGACGTCTGAAACGAATACTGTTTCTGCCCATTTCAGTCTTCCCAAGGTTGTTTCACCTGATTCCAGATGGTGAGATCACAAGCATCAAAATCAACAGAGCGGATCCCAATGAGAGCCTCTCCATAAGGCTTGTGGGAGGCAGTGAGACTCCTCTGGTCCACATCATCATCCAACACATTTATCGTGATGGAGTGATTGCCCGAGATGGACGACTGCTGCCGGGAGACATCATTCTCAAGGTGCCCGTGAGGCGTGATCGTGTAACCATAGGCTACAGGAGCATGAGCTGTAGGCTGTGAATGGCACATAATTTAAGTCCTTAAAGGTTGGATGGGTAGGTGGAAGGAGAGATGGATGACTGGCCAGAAAGATGGATGGATAGGTGGATGGGTGTATTGATAAGTGAAATCCTTCAGAGCCAATAATGGTAGATAGGTAAATGGATGTTTAGATGGATGGTGGATCGGTGGGTGGCTGAATGGATGCATACATAGGTGGGCAGATAACTGGATGGGTAGATGATAAACAGGGTAAATAGAATGAAATAAAGATAGATACTCTCTTTCCACAGTTATGTTGATGTAAATTTCCTATGAAGAACTCTAGTATAGCAGAGATGGGTCTTTTATTCTTCCCCCATCTATTTATAAACACTTCTCTTTGTTATTGTATCTCTCATCTCTTTGTTACTGTATCCTTTTCTGTCTTCTCTGCCTTTTCTCCTGGGCATTGTTTCCATGGCTCCTCTTTTCTTTTTCTACTTATTCTTTCTTCTCTTCCTCTTCTTGATCCTTCTGTGGCCTTTCCTTTTAAAAGAATGTTAGGAGAAAATAAGACTGGCACATATATTCTTTCTTAAATTGTAAAGCAGATCAATGGGGGCTGTTGTTGTATTTGATCTAATTGTGTTCAGATGCCCTTCTGCAGAAAATCTCCCGTGGCTTTAATGGCTACAGGCGGCTCCTGACCCAGAGGCATTCCAGGGGAGGCAGGAGTGGAATGACCTGGCTTGGGCATACTGTCCTCCGAGGCATGGTTGAGAAGAGACTTTCCAGAAGAATTTTCTGGACAGAAAGGAGGAGGGGGTGGTGGGAAACTGTTTATCAGACAGATGTCAAACCCTCCCTAAGCATCTACTTCTTATCTGATACTCAGATAACAGTTCCCATCTTCGCAGGCAGCAGGGGGACAATTCCCATCTCAGTGTGAGCTGTTTGCTTGGCAAACTAATTGGAATAAGAGGAGAAATAATTGAAACCAGTTACTGCAGAAATGTTGACATTCCCACTGGTCTCTGGGGTGTGGCACAAGCAGGGCCCATCACCTTAGTGGACCACAACCATCAGGACCCCGGTCACAGTGGGGGGTTTTTTCTTCCTGCTCCTGTGGGGACTAATGCCTGGGGTTGGGGGGGGGGGCTGCAGAAGGAAATTCTCTTTGTTGGCTCTGAGATGGAGGCCCTTGCAGATAAAAAGAATGCCAGGAGCTTTCGCCAGGTGACCCTGACTTCTCTCGGCCCTGGGGATAATGGGATGGCAGGCTCTGCCACCTTCCGGGTGATGCTCCCTTGCATTTGGACAAGGGAGTGCCTTGTCTTCTCTGAAGGAGCCCCATCCACCTCTGAGCTGCAGCAGGAGGTGCGTGACCTCAAATAAGGCCCTTTCGGAGCTCAGTCCAATGTGCCTCTAACGATTGAAGGCTTCAAGTACAAAAACTGTTAGCAAACTCTAGAATGTGAAGAGGCTTCTTGCTCGTGGTGGGGCCCCTTCCGTAAGCGGTGTGCAGGGCTGCTGAGAACCGTTTCCTTCCAGAGTGGTGACAAACACTGGGGGCTACAGCCTCCAGGCTGGGCCTGTGGAGCCAGGATAATTAAAGCCAGAAAGTCAGCTGCAGAAGCAGTCCTGAAGATTATTACCCCCGAATGAGAGGACTAGCTTCGGGATATTTAAGGAGTACTATAGAGTGACCAGCCTTTCAGTAAATAGCCTAGAAAGTTCCTTTTGCATTAATTTGCTTGGAATTATTCAAGCCCCACGCATCCCTTTATAGTTAGAACACAGACAAAGGACCTTGCAGACATCCATCTTGATTTGTTACCTTGCATTCCTATAGACACTGTCACACTCACAAATACACACCCTCAAGGATACTGTATCATACAACAGCACCCTCAAACACATAGGCCAATTCACAGGCACTGTATCATACAGCAACACACATGGGCTTGGGCCCACTCACACATACGATGTCATACAACACACACACATACACACACACTCTCTCTCACACACACATACACACACACACATACACACACACACACACACACACACACACACACACACACACACACACACACACATACACCCCACATGGAGAATCTGAAGTAAAAGTATGGGCAACCCAGTAAGATAAAGTTTGTTGAGTTTTGGAAAATCTCAACATGCTTTGTTCTAAATGGCATTGGCTATTACCATCTGATGTTGGGGTGCAGATCAGTGGCTCTAAATGGCATTGGCTATTACCATCTGATGTTGAGGTGCAGATCAGTGGCTCTAAGTGGCATTGGCTATTACCATCTGATGTTGGGGTACAGATCGGTGGCTCTAAGTGGCATTGGATATTACCATCTGATGATGGGGTACAGATCGGTGGCTCTAAGTGGCATTGGATATTATTACCATCTGATGTTGGGGTGCAGAGCAGTGGCCAGGCTTGTGCTCTGCACGCACTGTGCTTTCAGAATGCAAATTTGAGTAAAACATGGAATTTTTTTTTTCAAGACAGGGGTTTCTCTGTATAGCCTTGGCGGTCCTGGAACTCGTTTTGTAGACCAGACTGACCTCTAGCTCAAAGAGATCTGCCTGCCTCTGCCTCCCGAGTGCTGGGATTGAAGGTGTGCGCCACCACTGCTTGACAATGGGAAATGTCTGGGGTTTTTCTTATAATTACATCTTTTTCTTCCATCCTTCCTTCCCTATGAACTAAAAGAAAAATCAAATTGGCAGACAACATGAAAGTCAGGATTCTGCAAATAGACATACAGGCTGAGGTAAGGACTAGGGTGAAGGAAGGCAGTGCAGAGTCTTAGAGGCCGGAAAAGTACTGTGGAAGATTAGGCTGTTTGGATACAGGATAAAAGGAGATGGCAGAACAGACCAGGGGACAATATCCTGCTGACTCTGTGGGCTTGGACCTATGTGCATTGGATTCTTGTGATGCTAAGGATCAAACCCGTGCTGACCTGGACCTTTCAGAAGGCTTATAGTGGGTATACTTACTCTCAAATGGCTCCACCCCCAGGTCAATGGCATGGACATCAGCAATGTCCCGCATAACTACGCCGTGCGGCTCCTGCGGCAGCCCTGCCAGGTGCTGCGGCTCACAGTGCTGCGGGAGCAGAAGTTCCGCAGCAGAAGCAATGCGCAGGCGCCGGACTCCTATGGACCTCGGGATGACAGCTTCCATGTAATCCTCAACAAAAGCAGCCCCGAGGAGCAGCTTGGCATAAAGCTGGTGCGCAGGGTGGACGAGCCCGGGGTGTTCATCTTCAACGTGCTGAATGGTGGTGTCGCCGACCGACACGGCCAGCTGGAGGAGAATGATCGTGTGCTGGCCATCAACGGACATGACCTTCGATTTGGCAGTCCGGAGAGTGCAGCTCATCTGATTCAGGTAGGTCAGAAGTCACCCTGAGATCCCAGTCAGAAATACCCACGTGAGCAGGAACACTCAGCTCCTGTACCACATGTGCTGTGAGAACCTTCCCTCTAAGGACGTCAGGGGAAGGGCTGGCATTGTCAACGAATAAGGAAAAACCCAATGTACACAAATGGACAAATGGTGACCTTTACTGATAGTATTATGGTGTTACGTATTTTCTCTCTCTCTCTCTCTCTCTCTCTCTCTCTCCTTCCCTCCCTCTCCCCCTCCCCCTCCCCCTCTCTCTCTCTCCCTCTCACTCTCTCTCCCTCCCTCCCTCCCTCCCTGTCTCCCTCTCTCCCTCTCTCTCATTCATATATATATATATATATATACACACACACACACACACATACATACATATATACATATATATATATCCTACCTTTGCCCTCGAGTTTGCTTTGCTTCTATTCTATGGTTGCCTGCCAATATAGTGGCATATTATATTCTACACGTACCTAGCTAGAGCAATGTCCAGCAAGGTTAAGCACTCAATGAATAAGTGTTTATTATATGTAAATATTTAACTAATAAATTAGTCAAATTATGAACAGGTGAATATATATGTAATACATTTTGCTCATTAATTTGCTCTCTGAGGGATTTTTTTTTTTAAATCAAACCATTTACCACCTGCATTTTGTTTTCATGCTTTTGACCCTGTGATGTAATCTGTACTTTTTATCCCCTTGACTTTGCTTAGTTATCACTAGTTGAGCAGCCTCTGTCCCAAGCAGTGCCTGGCACAGTGATGACCATGGTGGCCATGGTTGCTTGATTCTCAGAGCTTGAAAAACATCCTGTTTCTGGTTTTGTACAACCAAGAAGGCAGAAGGCAGAGCTACACTAGAAAAACAGACAAGGTGAAATAGTCATTCATGAAATAAGTCTCCTTTGTCCCCCTTTCAGGAAGAAGCTATCTTAGCTTAATATTTTTACCCCGTCAAAAATTAGACTCTAAGGGGGTTGTCAATGTTTTCAAGTTACACTTGTTAGCGCCCTCTGCAGGTCACTCCGTGTAACTCCCATTCTGGAGCTCATCTTTGCCAACTGTACTTTCGCAACAGGCAAAAGAAAAACTCTAACTCATGTTATTTGGAAAAATCTTGATTACATGTGGCATTTTACTCTTGAAGATTAATAACAGAAGAATATGTTTTTCCCTGAGAAAGTAAATGTATGAAATAAAATCTTGCCTAACAGTGGGAATTCCTTTAAAAAAAAATATCCCCTTGCTTACTAAACAAAGCCAATCTGCTTTATAAGCAGAAAGAAAACTTTTTATTTTTCAGGAAGACTAGGGCCAAGCTAGTTGGGAAAGAAATTTTAAAAATAGGTGCTGTAAAATACACACACACACACACACACACACACACACGTGGATTTTGTTTATGTGATACCTGTAACACACACCAGGCTTCAGGTATTAAAGTAAATACCCTTCAAAGATTGGGACGATAATTTCCCCGGGGCCTCGGCTGTTCTGCCTACGTGTCTCCCCCATGAATCCCGTTTGCTCACAAAGGAATTCCCAGACAACAGCCCTCTTGGTCCTGTTCTCTCCCTACATACCACACTATTTTCCTACATAACAGAGACCACAACGGTCTTAAATTGGACGAACTTTACCTGTGTGGAGCCCCTAACCTCAGCTCACTCAGCAGCTACTGGGGCAGACCTGTCCCTAGTGTAAGACACCTGGAGAGTCAAGGCCCTTTAAGAAGGAAAACTTTAAGAAAAAAACCACCTCATACAGGGAGCAGTTGACTCACTTGGCAGCTCAGTGAGGACCACGTGAGTCTTCACCACCGCTGAATTCTCCAGCTTTTTGAGCATCCTTACTGGAAAAACTACATGGAAAACAAGCCTTTCGGAACAATCTGGTGTCACATCTGTATCCCTGAGGGCCGGCAGATCCCACCCAGTTATCACCACAAGAACCTGGGAGTTCAAAGAACATGAGGAATTTCCATCCATGTGCAATTCTAGACTAGTGAGTTATGTTTGTTTAAGAGTTCAAATGTATACAGACAACAAAGAAAGCAATTGTGAATTTCAAACTAAATAACCTTTCATGCTCTTTTCTTATTTTCCTTCCTTTCTTCCTTCCTTCCTTTCTTTCTTTTCTTCCTTTCTTCCTTTCTTTTTTCTTTCTTCCTTCCTTTCTTTCTTTTCTTCCTTTCTTTTTTCTTTCTTCCTTCCTTTCTTTCTTTCTTTTTCTTTTTTTCTTTCTTCTTTTCTTTCCTTCCTTTCTCTCTCTCTCTCTCTCTCAACCCCATAAACTGAAAAAAAAAATCAAATCAGTTTATAGCAGTGGGTGGGAAGTGAGGCATTCATTGCCGTATGCATGATTTTTGTTCCTTGGATAAAATAATGGTTAAATATACAGTTATTTCATCCACAATCTGAAAGTCGGCCTGTTAAACCTTTGAAAAGAATGCGGCAGGACTTCCAACAGACCTGAAAGTAAACAATGCTCTGCCCGACTTGCCTCCATTTACTCTAAAGACAGCATTCCAGGTCCTGAGTTGTGCTTCATACCTGGAAAGAAAAAGGCAGAACTTTTGTGGGGATTTAAACATTCAAGTCCCTAGGAGCCAATAAGAACCACCAGTGAAATCGGACCTGCTGGGTCTGCCTGTGTTTCTACAGATCAGCACAGCTCATGTGGAATCTAAGCGCTGCTTACATAAATTGCCTTACCAGGCTCCCGTAGTAAATTTAGTGTGCATAGACTAAACTTAAATCTGCTTATGCTCAATTCTCAAAGCCCAGATGATTACTAAATAGGACTCAAAGTTCTCCCATTTTCTTGAGAGAGTGGAACTTGGAAACCTGTATAACATTTCATGAGAAGGACTTAGGCGGAGCTGTACATTACATGCAAGTGTTTAGGGGCCCGGAAACCCCATTGCCCTCTCTCCGGCATACATACACCCCTCCCCACCCCCACATGCTTATTCCTTTTCTGTAGAAAGGAAATAATCTTGGGAATAGTAACATCCAACTCCAGGAAGAGAAGCGGTGCTGAGGCAGGGGAGTGCTGAAGTTGTCCTTTTGTTTATCAATCAACAGTTTCAGGGATCCGGGCACCAGATTCTTACGTTGACTGTGTCATTGACATCTGCATGGCCCTGCATAAACCACCTATATTTCCTTCATCTCTCAGTCTCTTATTTCTACAAGATAATGCACTGCTGAGAGTATGAAGCTGTATATAGAGCTACAGTCTACTAAGAGAAATAGAGCAAGCATCTAATCTAATTCTCCTTTCCGGCTCTGGTGGAATGCTCAGATCTTCTTACCACCTTTCCTCAAAGCAATTCAATTTCCTGTCTCTGTGACCAGGTCTCTGATGCTCTTTAACTCACGGAAGAGGTTCTACTCTGTAGAAGAGAGTCATGATTTTTTAAAAATAACATACCAGGCAGTGCTTAATACGAAAACCTCAGAGATGGGCAAATTCTAGGTTTGCTTACACCAAGTTCATACATCAACTTCCCATGCAGTATTAGCTTATTCTAAATTTATATTCCTGAAGCCTGTAGTCTCTGGCTCTGTGGGATTAATTTTCCCTGAGAAGTTCTTTTGCTGGCTAGAGGGAGAGTAAGGGTGAGAACTTCATTCCCAACCTTGTTACTTAGTTTCTTATATCTGTATAGTCAACAAGGACGACTGGTGACCTTGGCATGTTTCTGGCTTAGCAGTTGGTTCTAATGTCTGTACTGCCAAGGAAGGACCGTGTTCCATCATATGGGTCTCAGAGATAGGCTGTGCTGTTGTGAAGGCCTGACAACCTTTCTGCCACCTTCTAGTGAATTGTTAATAATGAAGCAGATGTCTGTCCCTCTTGGCCCCATAGAACACAGAGACAGTAGTCTTTGCGTGAAATAACAAGATGGAATTGCATCCTGATGTCCTCTGTGTGTTGGTTCAGCTAGCAAGAAGACTCTACTAAGATGGCTAGACTAGCATTTATTGTCTTGGTCCAATTCCTCACCCCAGCCATACGCAGCATCATTCGAGTGGGACCAGGGCTCACACTGTAAGCACTGATACTGAAGAGTAGGAGTAGCTGCCCCAGAAAAGAAACCAGCGGGATGGAGGCGAGCCTTCTTTAAAGATGGTTGTCGTGGTAGGCAATGGTTTGGGCTTGTCTTATAAGACATGGCTAGAATTGGCTGAAGTTCAACTTAAAGACAGGCTTTTTAATTAGTGCCGTATTTAACTGCCGCATACTACTTAGAAAAGTTCAGTTCCCTGTTCAGGGGAGCATGGACACATGAGTTGATTGACTGCATGTCCCACATGTTATAGTGGAATTGAACCAGGGGCCATAGAGAAAAATGTAGGATTGATGATGTCTGGCGGCTCTGTGACCTTCTGCATGAATGCAAGCAGAGCTTCACGGTGCCCAGGGCTTTGCTAGCCTGCACAGGATGAAGCAAGAATGATATTTAAAAGTTGAAGAAATGAGGTCACCAAGCAGTGTAGAAATACACGTTCCACAAGTGTCTATTGACGATCACTTAATGCTAGCTAGACTGCTGCTTCCAAGAGTAAGATGCAAAGGATGAATTTTGTTAAGAAACAATTTTTTTAATTACATTCATTTTGTGTGGTGTGTGCGCACACAACTGCAAGCACAAATGTGCAGTCAGGGTCAGATGACAATTTGTGAGAGAGGTCACGTCTCTCTGTCTATCATATGGGTCCTGAGGGTTAAATTCAGACTTTGGGGCACTTTTACTAAGGATCCAAGCATGTCTCAAACCCCATGAATTTGGATTTGTGTTCTGTTTTGTTTGATTTTTTTTAGAAATTGTTGAGCGATGGGGCATGGTGGTCTATGTTTATAATCCCAGCACTTAGGAGACTGAGACAGAAAGATGTTAGGTTCTCCATGTGAGCTACATCCTCTTCTTAAAGGGGAGGAGAGGATGATCCAGGAAGAGTCTTACGAGTGGCTGGAAGGCTGAGCAGAAGGCATCTCTCCTAACAGCTGATTCCACTGGCTCCGCGGTAGCTCTTCTCTGCCCGTGTCAAGGGACCGCCCTTTCGAATATGCTTCTCTCGCAGACCTAGACTGTGTTTAGGGTCTGTGCCACAGAGCACAATTGTGACCCCCAGCAGTCCGTTTGGTTCCCTTCCCCCACTTCACATGTTTGT
Organism: Tokudaia tokunoshimensis; assembly: GCA_036184795.1. Taxonomy (NCBI): domain Eukaryota; kingdom Metazoa; phylum Chordata; class Mammalia; order Rodentia; family Muridae; genus Tokudaia; species Tokudaia tokunoshimensis. Next base: position 32,274,455 of record BTHU01000014.1, read on the forward strand.
AGAGAATAACACTGCAACATGGTGGAGGAGACGGAGACTTCTTAACCTGAAAGTCTGGAAAGCCAGCACAAGGAAGACAGCAGATAAACCCCCCGGGAGCTGACTCCTCTCGCTTGGGGCACAGTTTTGATCCCAGCACCTAGGAGGCTGAGGCAGCAGAGGGTGAGCTTCAGGCCAGTAAGGGCTACATAGTGAGACCCTGTCTCAAAATAATAATAATAATAATAATAATAATAATAACAATAATAATAATACCAACTATTATTATTAAAGCATATATTGTGTATACACTCTTGTTTGCCCATGTCCCCAGAGCAGCACAAATAGCTTATTCACTTTCAGCTTTCCTTATAATTAGGGTAATTCCTTGGCTGGGTGAGAGGCTTACACGGGTTCTCTATCAACTTTTGTTCTGCTTGTATTATCATTGCCCGATTAGCCGCTTCTTGTAAAAACGACTCTGCTCTGCAAGGTTTCCTGCATATCTGTGGGTTCGGAACAAAGAAGCAGTCTTGCCTTCACCCTTTCTGTGCCCCTACCTTGTCTCCCCTTTTACATATCACAGTCACACCAGTGGAAAGAAAGACTCTAGTGCCGGAGACTGTTCCTCAAACCTGCCCCTGCTCCTGAGAGTTAGTGCCAGGACAAACACGAGAGCCCACTTCCTATCTCGAGGGCTATGAAAAGAAAGTGCACAGAATAGCCTTCCTGTGAACAGTTCATGAGGTGGCTGGTAAGAGCCACAGATCCAGCCTCGCAGAGAATTTATTTGCAAGGAAATTGATACCCGTGTTATTGATCGGGGGTGTCGGTCCTGCCAACCGCTTCATTTTTTAGTCAGCATTTGAGAGCCCGATGAGAAATGTGTGCTCGAGAAAAAAAAAAACAAAAAACCAAAAAACGTGAATCAAACAGCTTGTGAACTCTTCCTTGGCAATTTGGACTTTGCCTGGCGAGTTGAGCCGTGTGGGATTCTCCAGCGTTCACGTTTCTTATAAGGTGTTGCTCAGAGCGGGCTCTGCTCGCTCTCCAAGACAAGCAGGATACAATTTCAGCCCAGAGCAAAAGCCCTGCCAACAGCCTTCCCAACAGCGGAGTTTCCCCAAAGATAAGAAAGCAAACTGGGGCTCAGTGACTGAGGCTTTGACCTGAATGTTTATAGCTGCTTATCTTCCCATGAGTTTTACTTCAGCGAGTTCTTGAAGATAACCTCTTAGGGTGAGTGAGGCTTGCAACCCAGAGGAAGACATACATTATTATACATTATTACAACACTCTCTTCCAGAAACTGAACTGTGGGCGAGGTAACAGTTCTGTGTGTCAGCTTTCTTCCTGATGCGTTACCTGAGCCGTGTGTGGTGTGTGTGTGTGTGTGTGTGTGTGTGTGTGTGTGTGTGTGTGTGTTGTTGTATTGCAAGCCTCAGCTGCGGTAAGGGATCCCGAGGAGTTCAGCATAGGCAAAGGAAGAGCATGCATGCGCTGACTCGTGAGTTAGGGCTGTGCGTAAAGGAAAGTAGCCAGAACTTCCTTTGTTGAGCCATTTTCTAAATGGGTATGGAATGAACCCCTCACCGAGCTGGCCATCCACAGCGATATTTATAATATTCTCACTGCATCCCAACAAGTGTATTAAAAGTTAGCCTAATGTATAATCACCCACCTGATGACCTCTGAGTTCCAAGAGAACCTTGAAGAGAGATCTCAGCGTGAGGAAGGTTTGGGTTGCTCAGTTCCGGATCATGTGCATTGGCAGAGCGCTTGGTACTTAATGCCCTAGTTCCTGAGTGGGGGCAAGTTCCTGAGGTGAGGGTGTAGAGGGAGTTAATGTGCCTAGGAGAGGAAGATGAGAGAAGTGGTGTCCTAGTCTCTGTGGACTGCTATGGAAACAAAGTCCTCTACAAGCAACAGAAATGCGTCTCTTACCATTCTGGCAAGATTCGGGCAGGTTCAGTGCCTGGAAATGCCCCTCCCATTCACATCTCTGTGTGTAATGTGTGCACATATATGCTTGTGCATGCATTCATGTGTCTGTGGGCCTGCACATGCCACAGGAGGCACGGGGAGCGCAGAGGGCAGCCTGGAGTGTCAGTCTTCACCATCTACCCTATCTGAAAGTTTCTAGTTGTTCGTTACAGCATGCGCCAGATGACTTCCAGAGATTCCCCTGTCTCTGCCTTCTGTCTCATAGAACACTGGGACTACAGACCCTTGCTGCCTCCCCCATCTTCTTGTGGGTTCTGGGGATCCAAACTCAGGTCCCCATGCTTGTCCAGCAGGTCCTTCACCCACTGGACCATCTCCATCCCCAAATGACTTTCTTACTTGTGGTATCTTCTTGTATCCTCGTGTGCTGAAAGCTCTGTTGTAAGGGCACCGATCCCATTCATAGGGACAGAGTCAAAGACTCACCTGGTAATACCATCGCCTTGGGGGTTAGGATTTCCACACATGAGGGGCACATACATTCAAACCATAGTCTTGGGGGTTAGGATTTCCACACATACATTCAAACCATCGCCAGCAAAAGGCAATCATCCAACAACTCCCACTGTCTGAGCTAATGGACATGCGCAGTGCGGGCCCTTTGTTGTGACCCAATTTCTCCATGGCCCTGTAGCCATGCCCATGAAGGGAAACGTGTGCATATCAGTGTCTGTCTCTGCTGCAGTGAGTGGTCAAGAGCCGGAATGAAGAGAGGAACTACCAGATCTTACATTTCCTCATCTTCCTGGTGTCTGAACCTAGCTTCCCCCAGGTGCCTTTCTAACCGAGTGGAGCCACGCCTCCTGCTGCACTGCTCACTGAAGTGACAGGGAGGATCCACTAGTCACTTCAGTTTGGGGAATCAACCTTGTCTCTATGAGATCCGCAGGCCTAGGGTCTTGCCTATCTTCCCTGCAGATCTGACACCCCTTGGGGACTGGCAAGTGTCTAGGTTCCGACACTTGCAATGAGAGATACAGGAAATTGATCCTTGGCAGAAAGCTACTCAGTGATTTACCATGTGGAATGAACCTTTCCAATAACCAGTACATTTGTTCTTCCGAATCTTCTGCCCAAGTACCTGGGTGTGAGGATCAGAACTAGCAGTAGTCAGAGCATTTCCATTTCTGTGAGGTCAGAGTTGCTGTCTCTCCTCTTGCTTCTCTCTCTTCACTGCTGACCTTTGATCTGGAACTACTATATGATGTGGACTACTTCATACCATGTACCTTACAACAGAGAAAGAAAAAACTTTCAGAAAGACTTTCAGCCTGCAGCTGAGCTTGTCATTAAGCATACATTAGCAAGATCTAACGGTGTCTCTTCAAAGATTTACCTGAGTCACACCTTGGTGCCAAAGTGCAAGCGGGGCGCTGGCATGAAAAATCTAGAGTTTTCTGACTGGAGAGATGGCTCAGTGATTAAGTGTGTACAGTGTTTTTGCAGAGGACCTGAGTTCAGTTCCCGGCACCCACACTTTGTGGCTTACAAATACCTGTACACCAGCTTCCGGGAAATCCAGTACCTCTGCTGACCTCTGAGGATACCTGCACTCCCATGCACATGCCCACATACATGCACACATATGCATCGTTTAAAAATATGTCCTTCCATCTTTGACCGCAGTTTTAAAAAAGAAAAAAATCTAGAGGGTCAGGGGTATTCGGTGCTAACCTAGCATACACAGAGGAGGCCCTGGGCTTAGTCTCCAGCACCTCAGAAGAAAAGAAATTGAGGGACTTTACTTTCCATTAAATAAAGGTCAGAATGAAAGTGCTATCCTGGTAAGGCCCTATGCACATGGCTAATTTAATGTCCTCTTGTCTAGGCCAGTGAAAGGCGTGTTCATCTCGTCGTGTCCCGCCAGGTTCGACAGCCCAGCCCAGACATCTTTCAAGAAGCTGGCTGGATCTGCAATGGCCAGCGGTCCCCAGACCCAGGGGAGAGGAGAACAGCTCCTAAGGTGAGGCCCAGCCAGGCATGCCGGCAGCTCCTGCAAGGGGCTACTTCTTGGGAAAGCTGTATACTTTAATGTGTCTAAGGGCTCTCTCTGGACTTTGTCGTTTCAAGAAACACTACTCATGAAACTAAAAGGCCAAAGTCCCGTCTTCATACTTGGAAGGTGACAGGTGTCTCCCATCCAAGCAGGCGCAATGAGGAAGCTGGGGAGTGTTAGATCCCAGCTTGCCAGCCTTCTAAGGGACCTGCTTTCTAGTGTAAGCCAAATGCATGTCATACTTTTTACCAAGAATCCTTCACATAAGGACTGTTTTCCATTCGCTTTCGAAGGCGACAAGCAGTTTGCTTGATTTCTGGTTTTTGAGTTTCCCAACCTGCCTGGAAATTACCATTCCCTTGCTATTCCCCAACCCCTGCTATTTTTAATGTTTGTGTTTGTACAAAAGACTAGGAAGATACTTGCTGTACTTGAAGCCCATGAGCACTAGGGGAGCTGGGCCTGAGACAAGCCCGGAGCACATGTCTTGTCTTATGGCATTCAAATCCAGAAATTTAAAAAATACATTAAATTATTCATTTATTTTGTAGGACTAGGTGTGTATGCATGTAGTCACACCTATGCTATGGTGTATGTGAGGAGGTCAGAGGATAACTTGTGGCAACTGGTTCTCTCCTCCCTCCCACCATATTGGTCCCAGGGCTTAAACTAAGATCATCAGGCTTAGTGACAAGCTCTTTTGCCTACTGAGCCATCTCAGTAGCCCCCAGGAGATTCAGCCCAGTTTATACGTGTCTGTGGCTTCTGTTAGATGTGAGTCTATGCTTCATTTAGATGGTGTCTAATAAACACATTGTCCAATCCAGATTAAGAGCCCTCTGACCTTGGTTTTGCATTCTGCCATGATGATGAACAGCTTCCAGTAGCCTCTTTCCCTCATAGCTCGTGCCATTGTGGTACTTGTTACTAAAAACAAACAGGGCTAGAGACGGGACTCAGTAGTTGAGAACACTTGTTCCTCTTGCAAAGGACCCCCTCCAGTTGTTCCCAACACCCACAAGGCAGCTCACAACTCTCTATCCCTCTACTTCCAGGGGATCTGATGCTCTCTTCTGTTTCTGAGGGTACTGCTTACACATGGTGGTGCACATACATGTAGTAGGCAAAATATACACGCACATAGAGAAATAAATGAATGTTTAAAAACAACCAAACACCCTTATATGCAGCCTATTTCTGAAACAGAGATGATGGAATGAATGAATAGATTTTTCTTTCCATATCAGGCCATAGATTGAGTTTTTTGAGTATCATTTGCAGAAAACATCAGGAGCCTGAAATCATCTTTATTCAAAAACTCCAGCCAGTGACATCTAGATAAATCCTTAAATTTCATGTTTATGTATGGGAAGCAATCTAGATAGACCAAGTATACTCTACTAAATAGTTTTATAGATAAGGACTCCCTGGTTCCTTCTTCCCAATAAATACTGTTAGTGTTTTAAAGTTATCTGACAGTATTCACTAATATCAAACTATACGTGAGATTTTTTTAAAAAAATCTTGCCTGAAGCTTATATCTAACTAACTAAATTAAGTAGAATGTGTTATATTTTCATTCATTAAATATATAAATAAGACCTACACACAGTGAGGCTTTATTACTTTTTTTAGAATTATTTATTTTATGTATATGAAAACACTGTAGCTGTCTTCAGACACCAGAAGAGGGCATCAGATCCTATTAAAGATGGTTGTGAGCCACCATGTGGTTGCTGGGAATTGAACTCAGGACCTCTGGAAGAGTAGTCAGTGCTGTAAACTGCTAAGTCATCTCTCACGACCCAATGAGGCTTTGTAACTCCTACCTACCTATCTACCATGAACCATGGAAAAGCCAGGACGGTCTAATGAGATCTTTGTTACAACCTTGTATCATGTGTCTGAACTCCCGAATGCAGTCCTTTCCATTCATACTTGTCCCTGCCTTCTACGCACCCCTGACATACCCAGAAAGGGATCTACATGGCTGTTTGATGATTAAGTTTTAAGCTGATTTAGGAAAACAGCATGGCATTTGAAAATAGGAGTTTAAATGCTCCCAAGAAATGCCTAAGGAAGCAAGCCATGATTCGTGGGACAGAAAAGCTTCTTCCCAGTTGAAGAGTTAAGCACCAGTGGGCACGTCTGTAGGCCTGTGGTCACCTGTGTGAGAGACGAAGGGGAACCCGACCTGCTCAGTGTCACCGAGACACGTTACCATACCCTAGTGCTGATTATCAAGGCTCCTGATGCTTTTTAGATACTTAAAATGTTTTATTGTTTTCAAACCCCAGGTGAACATTCTAAAACCTGAATATTCCATAGGTTTCTTAGTTACCCATATTCTTTAATCAATATGAACTATTTCACCATAAGTCAGCTTTTTAAAGTAGGAACTGAGCAGAAAAGACAGAGAGGATTATGTCTGCCATACTTTCCTCCTCCTGACCCAAACTGGGCTACTCAGCATGAGGAATGTACTCAGCGGTTTGGGTTTCTCCATCACTGTCTGTCTGTCTGTCTGTCTGTCTGTCTCTGTTTCTGTCTCTCTGTCTCTGTCTCTCTATCTCTCTCTCTCCCCCCCCCCACCCCGTGGGGAAGTCAAAAGGCCATCAGAGACACAGGCCATGTGCAGTTCTGGTGCTCAGCCACTTGGTTCAGCTGCTTGGAACATACCAAAACATGGGAAAGATGTATAAAATAGGCCAAATTTTTGCATCTGTGTATGTTTTGCGTGCACGTGCATATGTGTACTCATAAATATGTGAACGCATGCGCATGCATGAAGGTATGCACGTAGCAGCCAGAGCATGGCATCAGGTATCTTGCTTGGTTACTCTCTTCCATATTGACTGAGATTGCTTCTCACTGAAGCTGAGCTTGCATATCTGACTAGTCTTAACTGGCCATCGCTCTCTCTGTGGATCCCCGAACTCTGGATTACACATGAGTCACCATTTTGTATGGTTGGCTTTTATGTGCGTGCTACAGGATCTGAGCAATGCTCCTCAGACTTGTGAGGAAGCATTCCAGCCAAGGGGCCGTCACCCGAGGTCCATTATGTAAGAGAAATTTCAAACCTAGAAAAGCTTGCTGGGCTGGCAAAATTGCTCAGTGGGTAAAAGTGTTTGACGTCAAGCCTACCAGAATGGGTTTGATCCCTGGGACCCACACAGTGGAGTAAGAGAAGCAGCTTCTGTAAGTTGTCCTCTGACCTCCATCCACGTGTATGTTATAGCATGTACCCCTAAAACTTCCACACACTCCATTAATAAATATGATTTCAAATATGAAAGATGTACTGATGATATTCATGAACAGCGAGTGTTCTGAGAAGTTGGCCTACTGTTAATCAGACATGGCTGACTTCCTTGAGAGATTCAGGATCCAGTCCAAATTTATACGATCCAGATTTCTACCATGGTCCCCAGGCTGTTGCCTTTGTATGTTCAGTATTCCGCTCTGCAATGTAAACTTCTCGGAGCAAACCCTTAGAGTTTGCGATGCTATATTTGTGATGCTGGACTTTGTGATGCTGTAACTCTCTTGATGCAAATGGGAGAATGTGTGCGCGTGGAGAAGCCTTGTGAGTGCATGCGCCATGTTCTTTGTGTCTGTGCCTTCAGCCTGCAGCCACTTGTCATGAGAAGGTTGTAAGTGTCCGAAAAGACCCCAGCGAATCTCTCGGCATGACCGTTGGAGGGGGAGCATCACACAGGGACTGGGACTTGCCTATCTATGTCATCAGTGTTGAACCCGGAGGAGTCATAAGCAGAGACGGAAGAATAAAAACAGGTACAACATCAAGAGAATAAAGGCACTGGGGTGGCCGGCAGAGCCTGGGGAGGAGTTAGCAGCTTGCTGAGTTCGCTAGCTGCTCTCCCAGAGTCAAGGAGAGCATGTGAGAGGGAACTGGCCATGGCTGCTGTGTCCCTTTGAGCAGGATGAGCATGGGTATAGCTGTAGCCTAGGCTTACCCCTCTGAGTGCGTGGGAGTGGGCATGAGGCAGCTTTGCTAGGAAAGCTGGAGCCCCTGGACTTTGCAGACTGAACAGACAGCCACTACACCCATGAGCGAGTTGCTTCTAAAGCAGTTTAGTTCCATGCAGTCTAACAGTCCTATGGATTCTATGGATTGATCCAGTCGTGGAACTAATGTATGAATTATACCATTTGGTAGGCTAAATGGGATAGATTTATGGCTAGATCTTGATCCAATGGTATAATTAAATATCTCTAGTGGGACTTTGCTCATTGGTGAGAAATGGGCCTCTGTTAGCCACGCGTGTTCTGGGCTCCTCTACATAAAGGAAGGTATCCAGTTTACCTCTGTGAGTACATGTTTTAATAACACTGTTCAAGCCCATGAAGAGGTCACCTAGGTAGAGGAACAGTTGTGCATTTGAAGGGCTCAGATTTAAGACAGAAAAAGGTTTCTCAAATACATTCACTTGAGTGTGGCATAGTAGGCTTTAGGCAGTCAAAAGGTGATGTCCCTTGCCATTTTCCTCCTGACTGCAATTATTCTCTAGGAAAAAAGATGATGTATAAGAGGCAAAACAAAAAACAAAAATCAGGAGATAGTTGAAAGACGAGACATCAAGGGCAGGGGGATCCATCTTAAGTTCTCTTGCTACTCAGCAAGTGCTGGGGTGAAGAATGAACTCTGACGAGAAGTGACTCAGTGAGATGCCTTGTAGCACATCACATAGGAGCAGTTTTGCACAGAGTAGATTCTTAACTAATGCGATGCACAGAGATGTATTGACTAGAAATGGTAACTGTACTCCCCCTCTGTGAAAGCTAAGGTTCAGGACCATTTCTTGTCTGCCCCGGGCTCCTGTGCCAGACACTAAATCCCGTTTTGTCCCTGTTTGTTGGTAGTGTCCTACATGCCAGGCTCTGTGCAGGTACCGGAGCCTTATGTCAACTGCTCTCATTGTGTGCCAAAGAAAATAGGAAATTAAGAGAGTGAAATTGCAGATTGTCTTTGGTTAAGTAGTAAAGGAAGCTATTTATGTAAGGCAACAGGTGAACATGGATAGGCCTTTGTTAGAGACTCCCAACAAGACATTCCCACATGCTCTACCATCTGCTAAATGGGACCAGTCTTGTGTGTCTATGAGCTGAAGATGTGCGCCTCTCCTCACCCTGCCCATGTGCCCGGTCAGCCTCTGTCCTGTCACACGGAGCAGAATCCCATTTGTACTCAGTGAGGTTGCTTTTGCTTCTCTGGCCTCAGGTGACATTTTATTGAATGTGAATGGGACTGAGCTCACAGAGGTCAGCCGGACAGAGGCCGTTGCTATACTGAAGAGCACACCCTCCTCAGTGGTACTCAAAGCCTTGGAAGTCAAGGAACAGGAGGCCCAGGAAGACTGCAGCCCAGCAGCCCTGGACTCCAACCACAACGTGACCCCGCCTGGTGACTGGTCCCCATCCTGGGTCATGTGGCTGGAATTACCACAGTGAGTCCCAATTCAGCACCCCTATGGATTCTATTTCTTAAACCACTCTCACTGGCTTGGGCTGATTCACGGGCATTAGCATCTTGTTTGGACCCAGTCTTCTCTGTGGGGCTGTCTGAAAGAACTGTCTTCTGTTGGCAAATGAAAATTCATATAGAAATCTTAGGGTGGAGGTGGAAGTCTAGACAGAGAAACTTCTAGGTATTCTTGAAGTGTTTGTAGTTACCAGATGGTTCATAGAAGCCCTACTCCGAGGCTTCTAGAAGCTCTGACTATACACACAGCAGTACAGCAGAACACTGTGGCTTCAGAGAGTTAAGCGTCTGCTAGCTGGGGATGCTTCTCAGAACATCACTTCTCAGTGACTCTTCTGGAAAGTTTTTTTGGAAGCAACTAGGTTGCCATTTTTCTGAGGTTTAACAGGAGCCTTGCAATGAACTATAAAATTACCTGACCTGATGGATTCAGAGGATTTGGAAAGATCTCCACAAAATGAATTGACTACTTAAAGGACAGATAAATTTGATGTTTGTTTCCTTGGTCCAGAGCAAACTCTGCTGGCCTTTAGATCATTGACTGCAAGTGTGCAACTTTAAATGCTCAAAACAGGTGTCCCCAGCAATAGATCCATCATCAGAAAAGGTGAAATAATGGAAGCAAGATATTTATTTGGTTTTAAAACACTTTCTTGAAGGTAGAGATAGCTCTTATTTATTTAGTAGCCTCAAATATAAACTGGTCCGGATTCCCTTTGGGGATTCCACTAGTTGATTAACATTACTTTCTACATCCATAGGCCTTTAAAAGACCTTAGAAAGTGTAGCACTGAGCATTGAGGCCAATTATAGCTGTTATAGTTAAACAGGAGACTATTATATTGAGTAAATTTCCTTGAAGTGACATTTTGGAACTATAATCCCAAGTCTGTTTTGTTTGAAAGCTCCCTCGTTGGACTCTCAGTGTTCCTTGGTGTGAGGCAGAGAGCACTGAGCCCGTGGCTCCTTGCTTCCCCGGTATGCCCCCAGTGTTGACTGCAATTCTCTGCTCTTGTTGAGAAAGAGTGAAAGGACACAGATGACAGGGACTTCCATATCCTCGGAGCCTTTCCCATCCTTCCTCCCCTCAGTGTTTAATGACACGAGAGGTGAGCAGCTCGGAGGTACCAGAGCAGAGGAAGTGGAAGTAGCTCTTCTTTCCTGAACCTTCGGTCCACTCACAAGTAACTAGCGTTGCTCAGGTCCTGAGTGTGTCCAGGGAAAGTCTATGTCAGAGCTTGTTTCTGCAAAATGCTGGTGAGCTTAGGCTTACAGAGTATGGGGCCTTCGCAACTGCTCAGTCTGCTTCTATAGCATAAAGATGGCCATAGACCATCCATGAACAAAAGCTCGCAGGCTTGGCTGTATAGTTGGAGACCCAAGCCTAGATATCTGTACTCACTCAAACACGATGGTGGCCTGTGAGTTCTTATGCTCCAAGCCTTCTTGAAAATTAAACCCAAGAATTGACCCGGGGCATCATGACAGTCGATGCACCCCGTGTCCACTGCTGGCCAGTGGCAGGTTAGGTGGATGTCACACTATAGCATCATGTTTTGTTCTTTAGGGGTGGCACCTGTGATGGCCAGGGTCAAGCTGTGTGAAGACAAGGCTATCTCATTCCCTTCTCTCCATATGTGGCCTGTCCCTTTTATAACTAATGTTCAGAAGAGCTGTCCAGTCCTCTCAGCTCTCTGGGGACCCCCGAAGTGTGCCTGGATATCTGCTCTTGGCCTTTTTCTCAACTCTTGGTTCTGTCTGTTTGCTGGCCATGTTCTCCTCAGCTGCCCCACTCTCTATCGCTCAGTCAAATGGCTGTTCCTTTGTGACCGCTTTGATTCCTGAGGGGCTTTTTCCTCTTCCGATTGCATTCTGTATGATACTCTTTCCTCGGGGCATTGTCTTTGATTTCCTTGTTTCCTTCTTTCCTCTCTTTACCCTCCATTTCTTTTTTTTTTTTTTTTTTTTTTTTTTGGTTTTTCGAGACAGGGTTTCTCGTATAACCCTGGCTGTCCTGGAACTTGCTGTGTAGACCAGGCTGGCCTCGAACTCAGAAATCCACCTGCCTCTGCCTCCAAAGTGCTAGGATTAAAGGCGTGCGCCACCACCGCCCGGCGCTCCACTTCTTTTGACACAAAGCCTTGGTATGCAGCCCAGGTTGCCATCAAACTTCCAGCAATGCTCCTGTCTCTGCCTTCCAAGTATCGGGATTATAGGCATGTGTGACCATGCCTGGCATCATCTTTGAAATCTCGTTTGCACTGAGCCCTTGCACTTCACACGGAGCAATTGCTGCATGGATATTTTAAATCATAGTGCTATGATTAATTATCAATTTCATTTTCCACAGAGGCATAGCGTTTGTGTAATAACCGTTTTCTAGTGAGTGGCTCTCCTTATTTCTTTCCCATTACCTCTCCCCTCCTGCTTTCTTGTGTAGCATTATTAACTCTGTTGGCTCAAATATCTTTTAGTGGTATATTTTTCTTGTCTCCTGGGCAGCTGTCTCCTAAAGGCTGATAAGAGAGAAAGGGTCAGAGCCATATTCCAGGTATAGGGTTTCTGTGTTCTCCTAAACCAACTGAGGTCAGCTGAGCAGGCCACTCATGACCCCTGGCCATAAGGCTCCTCTTTCTCGCATGGGTGTCTGCTTGGGTTCTCACTCTTTGCACGTCTTTCTTCTCTGCCAAGCTGAACTTGGGGAAACCTGCCTGCCCACTTCTGGTGTGGTTAGCTCAGGGTCCTTTCTGCTGACTCTCCTCTGTTTCTCTTCACCCTTTGCCAGCTCTCCCTCATACCTGGTAACTCTTAATTTTGCTTAAGACAATGAACTCTACATTTCTGCTTCCAGGTTTCCTAGCCAGTTTGATAGTGAATTTAATATATAAAGGGAACCGTGTGTTCTTCATTCCGCCAGATGACACTTGAATACAACTACACGGGCAATTTTCAGGTCTCAGCTCTGTCCTGGCCTCATCTCGGTAGTACAGCTTCAGTTCCCATGGGGCGGGGGTGGGGCTGGGGGCAGGCATCCACTCGCCGCTCTCATCTTGAAAGCTCAAAGCCCTTACCAACACAGCAGCATTATCTTACACATCCCTAGCCCCTGGAGGGAAGTGATGCTGTAATAGATTCCAAAACACTCCTTGGCAAAATTAAATTCTACCTGAATTGTTAGATTCAGACTACAATTAAACCTTCATGATACATGCCCAGAAGTGTCTAATTTACAAATACATTTTACTTTTCACTTGACAAAGCACGAGAAAGGATATTTGCCCTAATATACAATCTTGCCAGTTATCTAAAGTCCTCCCTGACCACCCAGTGACAAAGCCTGTCAGCAACAGGGCTAGAATCAAGAAACCGTGGCACTCTATGCTGGAGATGCAATGGACCCTGCATTTCTGCTTCCAGGTTTCCTAGTCAGTTTGATAATGAATTTAATATATAAAGGGAAGCGTGTGCCCTTCATTCTGCCAGAATCTGGAACAGAACGGAAATCTAAGCAAAGAGGGTAGCCTCAGTACGCCATGCTGGCATTTCCTGTGTGGAACCAAATAGCCAGGAGAAGGTGATAAAGATCCAGATAAAAGTGCATTAGTAGTCGTGTGCTCCTTGATAGCACCGTATGCTGGGGGAACCCCTGTAGCAGCTCCAGACTTTGTGCTAGCTATACAAATTATCAACTGCCATTCAACAGAGAACACTGATGACATTTTACTTTGTTAGCTCTCAGGGCCCACATTCCACATCTGGAAGTTCTTCAAGGCATGCTCTCATCTGGACTAGCATGATAGAAATATGCATTAACTCAGTTCTCTTCTTGCCTAAGAATTTAACCCTTTCCTCCCCGGAAGCCCCTGGACATACTTTAATTGAGACTGTTAATATTGAAGAGGAAGGAAACTGACCTCAGTACTTTCTTTTTTCTAGTTAAAGCCTGACACTTAGACCATGAGCTAGGTCCATTGTGTTGGTATACTGAAGCCATGCAGTGTAAGGACAGTTATGAAGCCACTAATGTTTATGAGCCCTGAGTAAGACCAGAGTCTCTTCTGAGAGCTTCACATGCTCTGTGACTCAGAAGGAAACGCAAGGTTCAGAGCTGTCAGATGACATGCTTACACTGCATGGCCGAGGTGCAAGCTAAGCCTACCATTCCCGACTGAGTCTAGGATTTTAATCACGATGCATTAGTAAGTTGGAAGTATCCCAAAGAGAATGCTAAGCCTATATTTAGCTTCAGCTGATTTATGTCTGGTTTTTTTTTTTCTACCATAAAGTGAGTTCTGGAAGAGAGTCCTGCACCAGATAGCTTTCACTGCTGCTTGCTATTTAGATAGGAGAAATGACAAGAAATTATAGACTCCTTCCTTGTGTGATCGAAGTTCCATCCATCAAAAACCAAATGGCCACATCATTTCAAAAGCAAAGCTATTTTTTTTAAAAATGTATCAAGCACTTGTCCCCAAGCCTACCTACATGTAAAATGATGCATTTTAATGTTTACTATAACAATGGGCGGACCTTTCCAAGAAAATCTGGTATTTCAGAAGGTCTGGAACTGCTGTTGTGTAGACATTTACTGATGAAACAATAAATCCCTTATGTACTAAGAAAAGCCTTTTATTGACTTCAGAATCTAGAGGGCAAAATATCCTGATAAAAGTATCTACTATTGTGAACTATAAAAGTCATGAAAGGTTACCATAGAATGCTCTGCAGACCATTTACTTAGAGCCCCATTTGAGCAGATTTTTTCGATTCCCTGGATTGGGTCAGAGTGCCAGCAGAGCGCAGTTAACACAGGAGCCCTAGTCCAGGAGTTAGTCACAGGAAGAGGCTCTCTACAGTCTACCCAGAGTTTAAAATTAGTGGTAACGTTTACGAGTAAGTTAGGGCAAAAAGCTGAACTATCCAAACAGGCAGGGCTAACAAAGTTAAGATGACCTTTTGTAAAAGGACTGAAACTGGTTATGTGGTCAACTTTATGTTCTCGAGATAAGCCCAATCTATTGTTTTCCATACTCGGCCATTGCTTTTCTTCTATAAATACATTAATATACAGATGCGGTGTTTGGATTTGTGATTCCAATATAAAAAAAAAATGAGAATTTAGAAAAAAAAAAGACAACAGGTCAAATTAAGTCCAAAGAATCCAAAATTATTAAATTCTCTATGGCTAAGATAATGCAATAATCTAAAGTATGGAGAATCAATTCATGATCTCTGTTGCTTCCATACCACGGGAATTACCTTATGATTCAATCCAGTCAGAGACATGGACTTGACGCTTTCTTGGCTAATAGCCACAGTTTACATTCTGACGTTAAACTTCTATTTTGGCTTCTTGGTTTTTTAAGAGGCAGTGCCTCCCTTGTCTTAGTAAACCTCTAACTTAATCCTAGGCAATGTTGCAATGTTTTGTTGAGTAAACTGGCATAGGAGGAAGAATAGGGGAAATTAAAAAAAGTTAATTTTTAAGTGTCTTGCCCACATGTAGGTATGTATACCACATGTATACCCTGTACGTGTGGAGGTCAAAAAAGGGTGTTTGGATTCCCTGGAACTGTAGTTACAGACAATCCTAAGCCATCATGTGGGTGCTGGGAACTGAACCCCGGTCGTCTGGAAAAGCGACACGGACCCTTCATGCTGAGCAAGCATTCCAGCTCTAAACCTTCGTTTCTTGAGCAGCTCAAGGCTTCTCATTCTTAATTTGCTCACTTGAGTTTAATTTCCCAGTGAGCCTAACCATAATCACACTGGAAAACTGACCAAAGCCCTTGCCATTCCTTACACCAGGCCAAGTCTTTCTCAATTAGACCTAAATCAAAAGAATGAGCTCAGGGTAGGAAAAAGCTCCCACTCACATCCAGAGGGTAAAGTCACTTAATCCAAACGGCCACTGATCTGAACCAGCTGCCAGGTTTCCCAGTGGGTGATGAAGTAATGCAAGGGGAGAAACTGGTCATCATTCCCAACTAACCAGTCTGAAGATGACGGAGCTTAACATAGTGAGGTTTTGCGGCTACAACTGAACAAGAGGGTAGGAGCCCGAGTCCCTTCCTGCATGCATGCTACAGGAAGACAAGGATTTTACGTATCACTGACATTCTCCAAGATCAAGAGCACAGTACACACTCAAACATCTACAAGTTGACCTAAACCATTGCCTTTTTCACTATGAAGAATTTTAGAAATAGATACACTTGTAATTTAATATTAAGTTGACTAGCTTCATAATTTTAGATAGTTGTGTTTACAGCTGGTCAACATAAAAATATTTGGTCAAATAGGGCCCACAGAAATACTTACTGAAAAAGAAAACAAAAACAACTCCACAAAACCCCCTCCCCCCTAAAAAAAAATTGTCCAAAGACTGAGAAGCATTTAGTTTCAGAGACTGCTCTATATACCTAGTTATATGCCAGCTTCTACAGGACATATGTGCTACTCACAGAAGGTTTATGGGAATTAAGACAAGTACTTAGGAGTAGAAATGTGCTTTCACTAAGTGAAATTTATGTTACTGGGTTTTTTTTAAAATCATTTCAATGAAAGAAAATCTTGTACATGGTGTTATGGGTATGTCAATGCCTCTAAAACAAAAAATGGGCTTGTTTTATTTCAAATGAAAGGGACAGTATGAAAAAGGCTATTGAATTAGTCAGGCTTCTCTAGAGGAACTGATAGAATGAATACACACACACACACACACACACACACACACACGAATTGTTTACCAGCTAGTCTAACAATGGCTGTCTACCAATGGAAGGTCCAAGAATCCAGTAGTTGCTCAGTCCATGAGGCTGGAGTTTCAGATGGTCTTCAATATATGCTAGAATCCCAAAGAAGTAGTCTCTAATGCCAGTGAAGGAAAGGACTTGCAAGGGAGAGCAAGAACAAGCAGGCAAACAGAGAGCAAGCTTCCTTCATGTCCTCGTATGGACTGCCAGCAGCATGGCCCAGATTAAAGGTAGATTTTCCTACCTCCACATAAGATCTGGACTAAAAGTGGGTCTTCCCACTTCAAATGATTAAGAAAAAAGAATCCCTCATAGGTGAACCCAGCCACTTGAATTTTAGTTAATTCCAATGCGATCAAATTGCAACCAAGAAGAGCCATCACAGTTGTTAAATGACGAGAAAGGTCAGCAATCAGTGTAATGACCAAACGTCATTGCTTAACATTTCACAAGATCATTTTTATTGATTATCAAAAAGCAACTGATTATTTTAAGGTACAGTCTATAGACAAAACATTTCATTTCTACCAACATAAAAACACTTATCTTCCAGTCAAAAGCAGCTCCTAGACCATAGATGCACATGTGGTAGACAAGGGATCCAAGAGCGCCCCATCTTCCAACACACTGTGTACTGTAATGCGGCTGTTTGCACCTAGCTCTGACAGCCATGACTATCCTAGTTGAAGGCTGTACTGGTTCTCAGCCAGCTGCGCTCCTCCCTTCCCTCTGTGCTCTGCTGCGGCTATGCCATATTGTTTTCCTACAACAACTGCTCCACTATTTTTGGCTCAGTTTCCATTCACTTTATCTACAGTCTTCTCTAAGTTTGTGTGAGTATAAACCAGCATCTTCCAAGGGTCAATAGAAAGTCTACAACTTAATGAAGTTCATTAGCATGTTAAAATTATTGGCCTTGCGATTAATCACTAATTCAGAGGATGTCTGTCTTCCTTACAAATTATGTAAGCTCCTATGTATATAAAAATTATATTCCCTCAGTATGTTCCACTGTGGGTTATCATTAGAAGCATTGAGACACATCCAACTTTTGGTTCATGCATCACTGTGTCCTTAACCAAAAAATATGGTCATCTTTCTCAGCAGAGATACAAATAGAACATAATACTAAGTCCTTCTGTGGAAAGGGTGTTCGACTATGGAAAGAGAGATCAAATACAAGCATAAAAAGTGCTATCACCTGAGGGAGACACGCAGTATTTTTCATTTTAAAAATGTCCCCCAAAAATGAATAACTCACAACTAGTAAACTCAACTGTACAGACACTAATTACATTCTATTTCAGGTACTTATATAACTGTAAAGATGTGATACTACGAAGGAACACAGCTGGAAGTCTGGGCTTCTGCATTGTGGGAGGTTATGAAGAATACAGTGGTAACAAACCTTTTTTTATCAAGTCCATTGTTGAAGGAACACCTGCATACAATGATGGAAGAATCAGGTAATGATTACTTAGCAAAAAATAATATTCAAGTATTTTTGTTTTCTACATGTAAAAACTTGGTCCCACTTGAAAGAAAAAGCATAGACTATAGTTTCCTGAAGAGTGAGAAATTCAAACATGAGTGTAATAATTAGGTAGTAAGAAGTCCAAAATTATAACCGGCCTTGCAAGTTCCCATATACTACTATACCTTCTAATGCAAGCTGAGTGGGGCTTGGAGAATTTATGTGAAGGGGAAAATGAGATCACAACTAAAATGGACACATATGACAAACCCTAGGACCACCCAAGTCCACTTTGAGGAGCTTCAACCATGAAGTAGTTCTGATCACAATGCTGTGTTCTTTTTAGATGTGGTGACATTCTTCTCGCTGTCAACGGTAGAAGTACATCGGGTATGATACACGCCTGCTTGGCAAGGATGCTCAAGGAACTTAAAGGGAGAATTACTCTCACCATTGCTTCTTGGCCTGGTACTTTTTTATAAAATCAATAATGGATCTTAGAAAAATCACAGATAGGCTAGATAAAGTTGTATTTATCTTGTCAATTTTTATATTTAAAGAATATATTGTAAAAAATGCCAGAAAAGTATGATATTATGAAAACAAGTTACACTTCAGAGAATGTTCTCAAAAATAAAAAATGATAATTTTTATTTGGTGTAGAGGATTTCTCATTACTTCAAATCTTTTAAGTTTATATATATTTTTAATTCAATAAAAAGCCCATAAAAACTTACATGGTTTGTACGCCACACTTAATTCAAGTCAATTACAAATGTGGTATAAATGGAGTTGAAGACAGAGCACATTATGGGCATTTAAGTTTAATGGCAGAGGATTTAAATGAGAAATGGTATCTTCTAAGTGACAGCAGTCCTCTTATTGGTGGCTCTAACTGCCTCATCCTTTCACACCCCACATTCGCCCATGGGCCCCACCGCTGCTCTGGAACACCTCTCGGGGTTAGTCCAGATTTTAACCTGTGTTCTGGTTTTAATAAGAAATGACTGATCTATCACTACATCACTGAGTTTATTTTTATTCTTAGTGTGGAAACGGTATAAGAAATACCCCCATTGTACGCTCCCACTGAGCTCTGGAAAGCATGTTAACAGCAGCCAGAGCACCTTGGCCTTGCTCAGAGAGGGCCATGACGTGGGCTGATGCTGTACAGGCCAGTCAAGTTCATGTGCCTGCGGGAAGCACACAAGTCGCATCATTGGGGCCACCCAAATGCCTCAACCCATTTATGAATTCAGATATACAAATAGTCCATTTAGTTACTATGGACCCTAACTCAGAACACTAAAATCCTGCTATCAAAAACTGTGATATCAAGAATGCGTCCAAGTTCTTGAAGATGCAGGAGTGTCACAGAGTGAGACGAAGGCAGGCTTCACGTCAAGAGGGGTTCTGCAGTGCAGGTCTTCTGCAACAATATCCCACTAACCAGAAAGCCAGCCAAGATGAGTCCTTGACCTTTACCATACCATGTACACACGGCCAGCCTTAGCTCGAAATCCCCTGCTGACTTAATTCACATTACTTTCTTAGATATAAAGTCATTTCTGTCTTTTATTCTTTAAATATTACAAGACAAAGATTTTTAACTTAACACAAAAAAAATGCACACTTTTATTTTGGAAAAGAAAAAGTTAACGTTTCATTCTAACAGAACAAGATTAAAGGTATATTTCTTAAACATTATCCAGAAAAATAAGGAGATTTCTAGCATCTATTTCTGGGACTGACGTACACAAGCAGTGGAGCCTACTCGGCAGGGGCAGCTTCCGTGCTCTCCTGTTCCGGGACCGGCTCGCTGCCAGCCTCTTTTCCTTCTTTGCTTCTTTTAGACTTTTTGTGCTTGTGTCTTCTGTGACTGTCCCCTTCTTCACTTTCATGGCGACGTCTACTATTACTGCAGGAAAAGGAATTGTGTTTTAACAATGGAGACAAAATCAATCTGGTCTAACCAGTCAATGTAAGCCTGGATTCCAGATAAACTTATTTTCTGATTTTGTAGAGTTATTCTGCATGAGATTTTACACACAGATTACATTTGGGTGTTATCTTCATCCATACCATCCCAGATTTTCAGTACTCATTACTTTGTTCTTAGAGCCTTTATGCAAATCTTTTTCTTAAGAAAAAGTCTTTACAACTGGAAAAGGAAATACTATTTAATAGGGTGAATTTTCAGACACAATGGGCATTAATTAAAATTGATTCTAACTTATTTTAAAACCACAGGCCCCAATTTTTTCTTTAGGCCACACAGCATTTTAATATTTTACTATAAAGATTGGGTCATATGCCCAAATTCCTCTCTATCAAATAGATAATGTAAAACAAATAAAAACCACCCGGACATCTTATTTTTATGCCATGATAATTTTGTATGAAGATATTAAAAGAAATGCAACCTTGTTAGATTTAAAAATTGGTTTTGATGCTCACGAGGAAGGAGCTACACCAGGCTGTTCTTAGAAGTCTTTCAGTTAGGACTAGTCTCGAGTTAGCTATTTGGAACTGGGTCACTATTAAAGAACAAACCTGCGAGAGGACTTGTGCCTTGTTTCCTCCTTCTCTCTGTGCCGTCGCTCTCTGTGCCGCTCTTCTTTCTCCCGACTAGCTCTATGGCGCTCGTAGCCTCTCTCTGCATACTCCCTGTATCTGTACCGCTCTTCATCACTGCAATGCAAGTGCGAACGCTGAGACCAGGACTATAATTATCTGACTGTGAAAAGGAAGAGCTTCTGAAGCCCAACAGAAACCAGCACGTTAACTTGTATTTGCTGGACCAAGTCACAGATCAGTGACACATCTAACTTAAGGCAATACACTAAAATAATGGCATCCTGTTATATCTGTTTTAATGACAGAAGATTCATGCTATCTCCTATTTTATTTCTGGAAGAAAAAGAGACCTATAGTTGATTTAAATTTTAATCAACAAATATTTCTTTTTATTCTCATTTTATGATTATATATATATTTATATATCTCAGATATAAAATCTTATCTGCAAAACCCTGGACATGTAGTAAAGATTTCAAGAATATATGGCTACGGTGGCTTCTACAGTAGAAGGCAGATGAAAGAGGCTAAAAAAAAATTTAAGTGTTTGCTTTTTATCAGCAGAAATAGTACAACTTCCACCATGTGCAGAAGAACAGACACGAAGGAAAGATCCATCAATACCTGCATTCCCACACAGAACATATAACCTGTATCTTAGCTACTTCACCTGCACCCATCTCTGTCCCTGCCTACTGTGCATTAATGATGTCATGTGGCTAAAAACTTCAAATCCATGCATGCAAATTACAGCTCTGTTTTCTGGGGTTTACACACATGTATTTACCATGCTGGGCTTTTTCCTTTTTGTACCTGACATGAAAGTCAAGATTTTAAAACCCAGTATCAGACAGTTCTGTTATTTAAAATAAACATCTTTTATAATACTGTCAAAAAGAATCAGGAATTTGTATGCAGCGACAAGATGCTCAAGGCTCTGCCTGGGAAGAACATGCTCTCAGGGGAACGAGCTAGCCTGGGACCACTGCGCAAAAGGAGTGACACTTAACGCCAGACCACACTACTGCCCCAATAACGACCTGGGATATATTAAGACTGTAAATGTTTTATAGAAACATGCTTGAAAACACACATGGACATGTATGAGTACAGCCATGCTTTTGTCCTAAGGAGCATGTTACTGACAGGCAGCTGGAGTGGCAGCGTGTGCATGAACGTGCAGCACGCTCTAAGCCCATGCACTGGGAATGCTGACCTCCACTCCTTTAAATCTCAAGGCTTCTCATCTGTAACTGACAATCTTTTTCAAGGTTTCTATGAAACCAACAGTAAATGGAATTCTTGCCCTGAAAGGATAGCTCAGTGGGGAAAGGTTCTTGCTGCCAGGACTGGCAACCCAAGTTTAATCCTCAGTTTCCATATTATAGGAGGACTGAACTGACTCCTACAAGTTGTCCTCTGAGCTCTAAGGGGCACTAGGGGATGCACATATGTACACAGCACATTATAAAGAAATGGAATTCTTCAAGGAATTTAGTGCTTACATTTTCAGAAGCAGACCACTTCCTAAAGATTTCTGGGCCTCTATTCTCTCCAAGGTAAAACAAACCAGTACAGTGACAAATGAGTATTACAATTAACTCCGTCAATGAGGTTTTCTTTGTATGACTCCAACTAAGCTTGCATAAAACGAAGGCCAGTTACTTCACAATGCCATCATGTGTACCCCTCCTTTTCTCCTTTTGCCCTAGAGCCAAGTCTTGGGGCCCTTATACTGCTGGAGTCGGCCCTGCAGGAAAACAGCAGCAACGCCCCACCCTTTCTGATACATGCCACAGTGTAAAGGTTGCTCCAGGCCTGGAACTCATTAAAGCAGATTTTCTAACATCCTATAGCAACCAGGCTTCTTTCTGGCCCTCAATTAAACTGCCTTAAAAACAGATGTTAAAACTGCTCTCTAATTTTCAAAACAGTGACCCTGTAATTTGTAATGCAACACATACTATATATGTTTTGCTTTTAGAATATTTTTTGTCAGTCTTTAGAAACAGCTTTTACTTCACATGAGTATTTCCAAGTACAATTTTCCTAGGACAAATCAGAACACAGAATTCCTCTACCTTTTGCTTTTCTGGCTTTAAGTTTTTTCTCAAATTTAAGTAATGCCTTAAAACTCAGCAACCTGAAAATGAAAACATGGTTTAACCACTACCATTTTCCAGAAACTAAGTAGCCCCTGTGGTGCGTGCATGCATATGGTGAGTGATGCAAGAATCTTCTTCCAATGCATTTCTGTGCTAAGATTCTTGACTATGACACATACATTTTATAGACAATATGCTACTTTGAAGGTACATTTCAACCACATTAAAACTAGACAACTTCCTGAAAAGAATCCTGCCCTTGAACTTAAGCAGCACTATGTGTCCCACTTACATGTATGTGCCATACTGTCATTTACCTATTTGATCAATAAAATTGTGTTAAATACCTACTCTGTGTTAAGTCATGAGCAAACTGGGTGGGAGGAAAGCTATTTTTATCATCGTTTCCAGTTCTTTGTCATACAGTCTTTGACTGAGTCAGTTTAACAGTACTATGGATTTAATATGTAAAGACAATGTATGAATATTTATGCATTTTAGGATACAGCACTATTTCTTCCTTACAACAGGACTCAAAATATCATTCACATTAAAAAAAAAAATAGATGAGACACTCAGTAAATCAGTATTTTTAACTCAGAATACATAAAGTGGCAGTTTTATTTGAAAATAGTATATATTGGAAATGTATATGAATTACCACCTAATTAAACGTATGTAAGACAGGATAGAGACTAGCTTGAGAGGGCATGGCTTTGCTGGTATGCCATTCATCATGTGGTCTAACCATAAGCAATCATTGAGAAATTATGTTTAGGAGACAAGACAGAAATCTGTGAGGGGATATAAAATTCCTTTAAGAACAAGTGAACAACATGGTATGAAAACTGCTGCTTATAGTACTTCGAATCCTCATGAAAAAAATGAGTACGATTTCCAACTGGCTTTTCTAACCATACCTTTAGTACTCCTTTCCCAGTGAACTGGAATTCATCTCCTCGCATCAAACAATACTGAGTAGAAGGGAAGTGTGCTCAGCGCCCTGCACCCCAACAAACCTGTTGAAAACGCTGGGGGTGGGGCTGTGCTCCCGCTCCCGCTCCCGGGTGCGCTCCCGCTCCCGTTCTCTGTCCCGCTCCCGCTCCCGGTCCCGGTCCCGGTCCCGGTCTCGCTCTCGGTCTCGGTCCTTTTCTCTCCGTGCATAATAGTCCCACTGCTTGGTGGTGTCCACAAGGCTAGGCCATGAAGGAGCAGAACTGGTAAGGTGGGGGAAGGCAACTAAAGGGAAAAGCACATCGAAAGCAAAGGTTATGGATCTCCATATTACACTCTATTTGCCAAGAAAAGGAACCACAAACTTTCCAATAGTGAAACCAGAAGACACTGTTTATTCCTCAGCACCCACAGGGCAGCTCACAACTGTCTCTAATTCCAGTTCCAGGGAATCAGATGACACCTTCTGGTATCCATGGTGCATAGATACACATGCAAGCAAAGCACCCGTGTGTGTGTGTGTGTGTGTGTGTGTGTGTGTGTGTGTGTGTGTGTGTGTGTGTGTGTGGTCTTTTATAAAACCATATTCTTTTATAAATCCATATTCTGAATACATGAGTACATGATATAAAACACCCAGAGAAAGGATTTGAGAAGACGGGCTTCACGAAGGTGAAGGGGTTCCGAGCACTGACTAGTATTCCAGACGACACAAGTTTGATTCCCAGTACCCACAGGGCAGCTCACAACCATCTTAACTCCAGTTCCAGGGGATCTGACTACTCTTGTTTTCCATGGGCACCAAGGAAGCTTGTGGTTGATACACAGACAGACATACAGGCAAATCGAAATACACCCATACTCGAAAAATAAAATTTTAAGTATTTCTTTAAACAGAGAAACTGAATCTATCCAAAGTTTTGGGTCACAGGGACCATGCTCTCCAGGTGGATTGTGGGTAATCTCTTCTTCTTTCACTCATTTCTGTCCTGGCAGTCAGGTGAATGGTGTGGCTTCATTACACAACACCACCACACAAGCTTTAAGAGTCATGGGTTGTCTAAGTTATGGATGTGAACCTTTAAATCTGTGAGCCAAAATAACGATTAAAAAAAAGTTTGTCTCCTAATAGTCCTGAAAAACTTATTTTTAAACTAGGTCTCACTTCATAAACAAGTCTTCAGATCATATTCAGAAAAGATATTTTATGTTGCTCAGTGGTTCGAGGATGAATTATAAAATCTAAAATAAACAACATGAAGGTAAAACAGAACAGCAAGGAAACTCTGTCCGCTGTCTTTATTGTCAGGCTTCATTTGGCTAGGATAAGGAGAATCTCTCCCTCCCTCTCCTCTCCTCATTTTTACAGTCTGCTTTTAATTAAAGGCTTGTCCCTGGGAGGAAAGCTGGAAGCTATACAGACAGTAGGTGGGAGGTTCCCGCTTCCTAAGAGTAAACACAAATACCTGCTAGAGTTCTTAGCCATTTAGAAACAACTCTACAAGACTGGGTCAGTACTCTCATATCTCATAAGGAATGACTTCTGATATGGATGGGGCAGTCACTGTTTCACCTGTACTGAAGCAAATACATGGACAGAGTGGCAAAAACTCCCGATGCCAGCAGATGGACTCAATGAGTGATGCTTAGGGAATGCTTGCGTGTGTATCATAGGTACTGTGCTAAACTTGAACTCTAGCTCCAGTTTACATGAGGAAAAGAGTCTAACTCATCACAGGCAACCACAGAGTTCATGATTCAACAATTACTTTGAATTGCTACAGGGGTACAGAAGAGGGAAGGAGCTTTGTACCCTGCAGGAGATGGTGGAGATTGTGAAAATGGTGGTGAACACTTGGACACTTGGCCAAGAGCAGGACAGGTGCCTCAAGGTAAACTCACAGCCTCAGGGGAAATGTTTTACTTTCCGTTTAATGAATAAGCATGGCACCAGGACATAGATTCTACCACAGAAATGCCTTTTAAGTCCATTAATATTTCTTCCACCTTCAATGGAGGAAACAGGACATCATAATGTACACCTCTGGATGAGTGCTGTAGAGAGACCAGAACGTGATGCTCTGGAAGACAGGTCCCATGAATGATGATGCGGTAAAGGCCTCTGAGAAGCCATATATCTAAAAGCCCTCTACCTGTTTCATATGCCCACAAGCAGGAAATCAGATCCACAAAGAGAAGCTCAGGTACATCTCTTGCTCTCTTTACTAAGAAGAATGGAAACTGAGAGATCATTAGCCTGGAGACCCACCTAGGTCTTCTCTTTATTTCACTATCCTTTCAGTAGTTAGGACTGAACCCAGGCCCTCACTCATTAGCTCATACATTCTATCATGGAATCGCAGCCTGAGCCATTAATCTAGTCAATTAGTTAGAACCAATGAGTCTAACTACAATTTCTACAGGAGCATGGATGGGGTATTATTTACAGGCACACAGGCAAGTGGACAATTTACTGCTGGCTATGAAATGCCTTCCCCTAGTTGAGTAACGAGCTGCATATATTAGCCTAGGGAAAGGTGGGGCCTCTTATGGAATGTTGATGGGGTGGTTATTTGCTTTAATCAAAGTTCATGTGTGAGTGCAATGGCCATGTCATACTTAGAAGACAGGAAGTGCTTTACAGCATTCCACCCTCTCTTCTTCGACTTTGTCTGAACCTTCCAAGGGTGACACAGGCGTCCATTTAGGAATGGCATTCAATGGTTAGTTTTGGATCTCTCATTTATGTCTTTGCTGCAGATGCTATCTAATCCAGACTCATCTAAGCCTCTCTTTCTTTCATGTCACACAGTGAGGCAAGCTCATGATGCTCATGCTTTTCTCTTGCTGTCTTTCTTTGGGAATGTGTTTCACCTAACACTGTGTACAGTATTATTCTTCCCACCTGTCCATGCTCAGTATCCATTGCAGGGACTCAGGACTTTGCTGGAGAAAGAACCCGCAGAAAGGAGTATGGTGTGAGAACTCAAGTGGACCTTAGTTCCTGAGGCAGTGGCACTCTATGAGAGGATTGACTCCAACAGGAAGTCATCCTACCCTGAGGTAAAGGTGGCATCAAGTAGCATCACACTGCTACAGGAGAATCCTTCATAAAAGATGCAACATACAGGAAACGCCACTATAATGTTAAAAATATTGCCACAGCTAACAGCCACCACCCTGACCAAAGCAAGGCCCTCCACAAACAAAAAGACTGAGTCACTGAAGGGCTCAAGTCATCACTAGTATTTTAGCAACAAAAAAAATGTATTTTTAAAATTAAGGGCCATATGCTCCTTGAAACACGTTCCTGAACATTTTTATAAAGCATAATATAAACAAACATTACTTTCCTATGCTGGGAAAATAAAAAGCTTCATGTAATGTGTCTCATCACGTCTGCGTCCTTGTGCCAGTCTGGAAAGCCGACTTGTTCTGTCTCCAAAGTAAGCCTGTGCTGCTGGTGTGCGTGAGCACAGGCTCCCTGGGGCCCAGCCATGCCGCGCCACCCCTGCAGTTCCTAAGTTTCTGTCCCCTTCCTCCATACCTCTACACGGCATACACACTCAATTCTCAAGATAACTTCTTTTCTGTCCAGTCACTGGCTATCTCCCTACTGACCAATGAATTGAATAAGGATAACCATTATAACTCACCACACCCATAAGTTAGTACAATGTACAGCATTTTAAAGTAAATAAAGGAGCATCAGAAGTCTTTGGTGTGCATAAAGTTGTAAAAGTGAAAAAAGAAAGGCAGGCGGCGGGGGTGGATGATGGTGACATACACATAGCTTACCAAAAAAAAAGGAATAAGGGGGAAAAAAAGGTTACCTAGACACCAGGACTCATGGACATTGAGACTGAGATAAATCCTAAACAGTTTCAGGATAAGCTGAACTCTCAATACCTATTGTGCCACAAATTTTTAAAGCATCAATTGATAAAGTATATTTTCTGAAGCCATCTGACAGATATACAAACTTAATTCTTTCAACTGCTATTTCTTAGTCACTCTGCTAACTTAAGCCATGAAAACATGTTTCTAATTCTTTACCAAGATGCACTCTGCTGATCCACAGTGGATCTGGGTGGTGAGTAACTTACCACTGCCATATGGAAATGCTCGTGCAGAACGGCTGTCATAGCCAGAGGAATGGCCACTGTGGAGGAAAGAAGCGTCTTTATATCTAATGCAAATACGTACTCAATAGTTCAGTGGAAACAAAAGGAGAGGAAGGCAAAATTAAGTCTGAAAATTTGTTACAAGGTCTTGCTATTTTGTAACATAACATGAACTTTTTTACCTCAAAAACCTCAGACCCTGTAGCCACTTGCTGGTACTGTCCAGCCTAACTCATGCAATCAATTTCAGCTTGCTCAGTGAGACAGACAGGGAAAATCTGAGACTAAAGAAATGTTTGAGGTTTAAAACTGAATCATAAAAAAATTGATTTTAATGACTGTTAGTTATAGATCATCAGTAATTTAGTACTTTAGATAGAACATACTGGTTGAGAAACAAGTATGCATTTAACAAGAACGTAATGAAAACTAAATTCTCACCTCTCACAATTTTCTTTCTGGAGCAGCATTTTGAAAACTACATGGATGGCTAGATGCCACCATACTAAGTGAGCCCAACTTTCCAATGCTTTTACATAATTTGACTATACTTCTTTGAGACTATCTCCACTCAGAGTGAAGTAATGGAATAGCTCCCATTTACTAGTGAGTTCTGCCTGCTGAGATGTGCACTGTTCTAATCACAATGAAGTCTAGAGAGACAGTAAGCAAGCAACACTGATGTGAAATCCTAAGGGACTTAAACACAAACTGTCGGGGGGGAGGAATATTCTTCAATACAGGAGGCTAAGAAAATAAAGGACAAGACATGAGAAAATAAGGCCACTGCCTTAGGGGACTGCTCAGTCATTCTGTAAGGAAGCAGGGATGCAGCAGGGTAGTGGAAAGAAAACAGCTTTGCTTTTTATTAAGGTACAGTAACAGTTCTTTCCTCTTTCCAACAGATAAAAGTTCATTATTAATAATTTCTAAAAAATTTTTTATTTTTCTCTTCCCTGTTTCCCTTTTCTATAGTTTCATAAAAGTAATTAATACAGATTAAACTTATGCATGGACAGGTGCTATATCTATTAGAAAATGCAAGCAAAGACATATTTGTAAGGTTCTGCTGCAAAGTGTCAATGATCAATAACTCAGAGTACCACACTGCTTTACCTTTCTATTGTTGGTATAAGAGATGGAGGTGGAGCGCCTGGTGGAGGGGGGAAACCTGAAACATTCAACCAAAGATAAGATATTAACAGGAAGTATATGTAATACTAAGAGTGAAACACAGTTGCTGAGTACCACTAATATTTTCTGAGGACACAAACGTGCTTCTCTATGTCATAACGAACAGGAAAAAACAAAGCTGAAACTTATAAACATTTTTTTAGAGCAGTAACATTGTTAATTAACAATCTGGTCTAACACACAGAGCACAAACCGTCAGGACACCCGGTCTTATTTTCAGCACCACACACAGCCCATTTTGTGTGTCTAAGAAAGTTAGTTTCAGTGCCTTACCTTTTCCACATAAGATATATAGTAGAAATGCTGCCATCAGATTATGTTTTGCAGAAACACAAATAAAATAGCATTTACCTCATTTAAAAATATTCTGAGTTTCAGATTTATAGAAATTTCTTTAAAGCATGTAATTTGCAAATAAAATCTAGCCAGTAAATATATGTGTTCACAGCAAGAAAATCTGCTATGAAATGTTCTTTAAATAACATAACCCAACAAACTACAAAGCAAGGCACATAACGGAATTTTTTGATTAGTCTGGAGGCAAATAATCTGTATCTTTGTCTTGTGCGGTCAGCACCCTCAATCACTTGCATAGCTACATGAAATTCCACAGAACAACATGGCTAAAGGGGCCTGACTTAGATGTCATCTCCTCTGTACTTTCAGAGTATGACACAGCACCACAGCCCAAGCAAGGCTTCACAGTTCCACAACTCAAGAGACCTATTTTTTTTTCCAGGTTTTAACAACGTCCACTATTAGGAAGGAAATGCATCAAATTCAACAGTTTCAATCCTTTACCCTCAGGTTTACATTCTGATGGAGACAAGTTCATTATTGTACCCCAACTGTCTTCTACTTATTGGCAACTTTCCTGATGACTTAATACCTTCTTCTCAGTGCTCTCTGGGGACACGAATCTCAGTTCTCTCATTCTTCTCAGAGCATTATTAAATCAATCCTTAGCCCTGTTTCAAACTATGTTAAGTTTACTATGCTTGTCACTCGGTCCAGGCTTAGCCTCTGTAACTCTTCTACTAACATCAAGACAAGTCCAGGCTTAGCAGTTACAATAGTAGTCCTCAAGTCCACGTCCTTCACGACACAGGTTCACAGCCAGACTGTCTTTCAGACTACAAAGGCACAACAGTCCCTTAGACTTCCTCTGCTCAGCCTTTTCTTAGCCACATCCAGTCAGTGACTGTATTCCTAGCTAAGCATGGACACTCACCTTTGCAATCTAAACTTCATTTTCTGCTCCCTCCAGGTCATTCTGAATTGAGACCCACTCTCCTCAGCAAAATCACTAGAGACTTTTTCTTCACACTCCTTGGTTTTTACACTGAACTTCGTAACTCATCTTTCCACTGTGTTCACCATTACACAGTAAGAAGTAACTGACAGAAACGGAAAGGACAAGGCTGAGCTACACAAACACTCCTAAGGCCCAATAATCACCACTCTAAACACAAGTGCTCAGCTAATTATTAAGCCATACAATGCCGTGTGGTCTAGAACATATTTTCTCATGACAATGAATTATGACAGTGGGTAAACAACCAGAAACCACGATAAAGTCAAGATAAATTATTTTTCTTTTCTTTTTGAATCACTTTTACATACAATAAAAGTCATTGGTCTAAAAGGCTTTTCAAACAGTGATTTTACTTTACATCATCTACTATTTTCCTCACAGATTGTTAAGGTGAGAATTTCTAATTCTATAGAAATGGGTAAGACAAGTTTAAGAAAACTAAATTGTCTTAGTGCTGGAATGTAGCGAAGGCAGAGCTGAAAATAGGACCTTGAAATCCTGGTGAGCTATTGTACATTCTAACCACATCAACACCGGCCCTCCTGTAACTATAAGCTTGAAATTTCATGTTCATTAACAATGATGGAGAAGACATGAAAAAAGTTTTACCTGGAGGTGGTACAGTTATTGGAATACCTAAAAAACAAGTGATGAAATTTAATATAGTAACTGGATTTCAGAACCTGTTATGTTTTTATGCCATCACCAAAACAAACTTTGAAATAAAACCCCTGACTCAGGGTCCTGGCTTAGCACTCAAGAGAAGCGCTCTGTTTTCTTGTGAACCAACAATTCAAGTACAGCATCCAACTTTCCTGATGAAAAACCAGTCTAACAACTCCATAACAAGATTGTCCCACTAGGTGGAATCACAAATAAAGTTAGAAGGCACATCACTTAAAAAAAGCACACTTGTGATAGACAAAATCAAACTCCATACGTTGAAAAGCTCACTAAATTTGGTCATGAAAATACGGTTTTGTTAGCTTAACACTTTAGTGGAAATCCTGCAGGGAAGAAAGATTCAGGCTATCATACACTTCTGAAAAGTCCAGTGTGGGCTACCCAAGTGTGGAAGCTGTTTTACTGCTGTTACCAGGAGCCATAAGTCAATACTTTCTTTGATTTGTGGAAGCAGAAAGGGTATAGGAAACTTATATGGACAGACAGACAGACACACACACACACACACACACTAATGTAAGCATAGATAACTGCCTTTTAGAGGTGTTAGTAAAATGAGTATTTCTCCACTATATGTAAACATTATAACCTTTAAGAAATAAGCTATACATGAACATTCTAAATTTGCGCTGGCCAAATGTCCCTGTTAAGTATTAAGCATCTAAAATTAAATCCAAAATTTAAGAAATATGTGAAAGCCAATGTATAACATGCAAACTGGAACTACTTTTAGTTGAAAAAAATAATCTCAAATAACAAAACAAGAAAAAAATTGAAACAACCTTCTCATTAAAGGTTTTATATTATAGATAAACCCCATTGTTCAGTCTTATTAAATCCTATCTTTAAAACAGCCTCAAAATTAGCTCAAAGAAGGGGGCAATTAAATTCATTTACTAGCTGCATGCAAGTGAACAGAAGCACTTTCAAATGTTTTCTTGAGCAGAGAAGGCTGCTGTTAGCTTATTTAAACTGCTCTGGCAGACATGTTTTATCGGAGTGAGGCTTTCATGAGCTTAAGACAGCACATGGCCTTGCACCACAGACGCAAGTACCTGATCCAACACCGTTAAATAGAAGGCCATGCATGGAAGCTACAGATCGAAAAGGTATGGAAGGCAGCTACGGCAGTCACAACCTACCAAGTAACTGCAGCAAACACATACTCCTCTACCCCAAGGTTTTCTCCTGATGCTTCACATGTCACTGAAACCTAACAATCTAACAGAGAACCAAGAATCCCAAATGCAAAGTTAAATGAAGGAATGAAGGAATGAAGGAAGGTAGAAGGGAGGGAGAAGAGAGTGTGTGTGTGTAGTCTTTACAACAGTATAAATAACTCTACTGAACCTTACCATCTGAGTTTTCATATTCAATATATGAATGTATCTGTGCTGTTTTTAATGTGTAGCCCAGTTCCCTCTAGGTGCTACTTTTTTTTACTTGAGTAACATTACCAAAACATGTTTATGAGTAGCAAGAACTACGTTAGCTAAACCTACTAAAATGAGAATTTGTGCACCAAAAAAAAAAAAAGACACAATTACTAGTAAAGGGTCTTCGAAACTCAGTACTCCAAAGTATTTAAATGTGAATCAAGCACTGAAGGCACACGATCAAATTAATTTTTCTCCAAAAGCAGTTAAAATTACCGTGTTGGTTAGGTTTATGTCAAAGTGACACAAGCTGGTATCATTTGAGAAAAC
Organism: Tokudaia tokunoshimensis; assembly: GCA_036184795.1. NCBI lineage: Eukaryota > Metazoa > Chordata > Mammalia > Rodentia > Muridae > Tokudaia > Tokudaia tokunoshimensis. The sequence continues at coordinate 32,306,828 of BTHU01000014.1, forward strand.
AGTCTCAATTGAGAAACTGCCTCCATAAGAGTGGCAAGTCTGTCCAACATTTTCTTAAACAGTGATTGCTATGGGGACCCAGCTCATGATGGTGTGTGTGTGTGTGTGTGTGTGTGTGTGTGTGTGGAACACGAGCCTGAAGAGTGTCCTGAGCTGTGTCAGAAAGAAGGCGGAGCAAACCAGGAGACACAAGCCAATGAAGTCTCTGCTTCAGCTCCTGCCCTGAGTTCCTGCCCTGACTTCCTTTGGTGATGGAATGTGATGTGGAAGTATAAGCCAAGTAAAACACTTTCCTCATGTTGCTTTTGGTCATAGTGCTTTATCACAGCATTAGAAACCATAACTAAAACAATTATAATCTGCCTTTAATTAATCTTACTATAGTAATATCCTACAAAAGATTTTTAAAAATCAACTGGAACTATGAACAGAGTAAAAAAAAAAAATAACATGCTATATCCAGTTGTTTTTCCAACTGGTGCCTCTCCAATAAAAAGTTTGCACGCTACAACAGGCTTCTCCAAGGGAGACCTTTATTTATTTAAGATGTTACTTCAGTGTAAACAATCGTTTGTGGAAAAGGACTAGACAGCTGAGGAAACATACAGCCAATTCCTTGACACCCAGAAACATTTCCAAGCTATAATTAAGGAAGTTTAATAATACAATGGAAATCCACATTTTAACTTAAACATCTCTAGTATTTAACTTTTCAAAAAACAAAAACAAATAACAGAAAATTCATTCCAAAAATCCCTTTTTTCCCCCTACAACGGAAATCTATATTTTAACTTAAAGATTTCTAGTATTTAGATTTTTAAAAAACAAGTAAGTGACAGCAAACTCATTCTAAAACCCCCTTTTTTCCTTCCCTGGACAACTCTAATAGACTTAAACATACAAATCAAGTACTTTGCTTCTGGTATGTATGTATGTATGTATGTATGTATGTATGTATGTATGTATGTATGTATCTGTCTGTCTGTCTTATTTTGCTCTGAGACAATGTAGTCCTGGCTAGCCTGAAACTCTCTAGTGAAACGGCTGGCCTCGAACTCATAAATACCTACCTGTATTTGACTTCCAAGTGCTTAGACTAAAAAGCCTGTGACAACACCTCTAGTCTTATATTACTTGCCTGGAAAGCCCTCTGTAACAGTAGTATATTTAAACTTCAGCAAAGTGAATATCCATTCACGTTCATGCACTTCCTTGTATCAGAGTCACCTACAGTTTGTGACTGCTGGGACATTCTAGAATTTCTCATTCAAAATGTTAAAGGCAAAAAACAAAACAAGCAGAAACCAAAAACAAAACAAAACAAAATAAAACTGCATTCCCAAGAAATCCTCAGATCCTCAGGTTGTTATGCTGGGACCAGATACTGGATTATATAACCAACACTTCTATCTTAACTTTTGAGAGACTTGGGTATACAGTTGAAAACTTAAATCAACTTCAAATTTTTATGAAACAAAGACATTGTCACATGACAAAGTATACTGACAATTTATACTACTGTCAGACAGTTGGCAGAAATGGGGGGAACGGTCTATGGAATAAAAACATACAAAAACACAGAAAGAATATTTAGTAGCTTTTCCAATATGTCATGACTATTTCTAAAATGTAAAAGGGGGTCAGGGAGGGACCTAAAATCCCACCTAGGGAACTTGGGCAAATAGAGAAGCAGTATTCCTACTAAATATTAAAAAACGAGAAAAATGACCTGTACCAGGAATTCACACAAAATACTCGAAGAAGCACATTAAAAAATTAAGAAGAAAGAAAAGAATGGAAAAAAAAAAAAGGTTGAACAACGATTACAAGTAAATTCATTTTCACCAGTAATTTACAGAAACATTCTAGGCAGCTTCTGGCATGGTCCCCGTAAGTCCTTCCTCCTGGTACAAATGCCTTCATGCACTTCTGGCATTTGAATCCTCTTCTAAGTGAGAGGGACTTCATTACACAGACAACACAAAACCAGCAAAAAAAGAAATGACAAGGTCAAAGCCATGAGCGGGCTACAAAGGCAGAGAGAAATGTCTGCTGGGACTCTTTCACAGCCAGTAAGCAACTCCGGCCTGATTGGTCCACAACCCAACAGAGAAGAAAGGGCTAGAGAGGCAGGGCTCAGCAGTATAGTGTGCCAGAGGCTGTTAGCTCCCAGCACCCATAGGGCGATTCATAACCAGCTGTAATCCTCCTCCAGGGCATCTGACACTCTACTCTGATCTCAGCAGGTACCAGATGTGGCATACATGCATGTAAAATCCTCCTACACATAAAATAAAAACAATACATCTTTAAAAAAAAGAAAGCTAACTTTTAATCAAAGCGAGTGAGCTTAGAGACTAAGACTTATTCAATTAAGCCCTTAGAAATGACTTCAAAGTCCAAGAGAAAACTTCAAGTAGAGAACTTGACCAAGTTACTGTTAGATTCCAAATCAAGACAAAAACAACATGCCATTTTAAAATACTAGATTCCAGGATAATCTGTAATGTAGTAATAGAAAACATAATACAGCAGTGGAGGAGTGTTCCTCTTTCTCCACATCCTCGCCAACAACTGCTGTCTCCTGTGTTTTTGATCTTAGCCATTCTGACTGGTGTGAGGTGGAATCTCAGGGTTGTTTTGATTTGCATTTCCCTAATGACTAAGGATGATGACCATCTCTTTAGGTGCTTCTCAGCCATTAGATATTCTTCAGGTGAGAACTCTTTGTTTAGCTCTGTACCCCAATTTTTAATAGGGTTACTTGGCTCTCTGGAGTTTAACTTCTTGAGTTCTTTGTATATATTGGATATTAGCCCTCTGTCGGATGTAGGGTTGGTAAAGATCATTTCCCAGTTAGTTGGTTGCCGCTTTGTCTTTTTGACAGTGTCTTTTGCCTTACAGAAACTTTGTAATTTTATGAGGTCCCATTTGTCAATTCTTGATCTTAGAAAAAAAAAAAAAAGAAAACATAATACATATCTATCTTTTATCTTTTAAGTCCAAAACAAAGATAAAAAAACTGGCAGCATTATGTGAGTTCTGCTTCCTGTTTCTCACTAATTCCAAATCCCATCACTAGTACAATGTAAGGCTAGAAAATCCTGACTTAGGTCTCATGCTTCTACTTTAAGCTAAAGTCAGAGGCTTGGACAAAAACAAGTAAAATGTGTACAATTTTTTTGAATATCATTTAACAGAAATGCTTTATAAATTAGAATAGAACATACACACATATATACTGAACACTGTAGAATGCTATGAACTACTGTTATTTTAATGAGTAAACCAACTAAATTGCATAAAGAAAGTCATGATAAAATAAATGTATTAAAATGCTATGACACAAAATTTAAATGATGGAGTTTCTAGCATGTCTTATCCAAAAAGCTATTAAAAGCTTTGTATTTTTTAGGATCACTCAGTCATCAAACTCATAAAATTTAATTCCCGTAGAAAATAAAATTCTATCTCCAACTCAAACATATTTGATAAAAATGACACTATTTTATTTACTTATTTTGGGGATTTTGCAACAGAGTTTTGATGTAGCCCTGGATGTCCTAGAACTCTCTCTGTAGACAAGGCTATCCTCGAACTCAGAGATCCGCCTGCCTCTGGCTCCTAATTGCTGAGATTAAACCACCACCACCCCACAAATGTCAATACTTTAGAGAAACCTTATAGTGGATTTTTATCAGCTCTTCTATACTCATGATGTTACTGGAAGAATAGAATAAAAGAAAGGCAGATATTATAAAACCATAACCTAAACTCTACAAACTACAGTGCCAACTGTGCACTGAACGGAACAATTCAGGACACAGCTCACTTGGTACAGTACTTGTGCAAAGCTTGGATTTGGTCCCCAGAGTCCCATCAACTGGGGGTAAGGTTCAATCTATCTGCAATCTCAGCACTCTGAAGGTGGGAACAAGAGGACTAGAAGCTCAAAGTCATCCTTTGCTACTCAGATCCTACCTTAAGAAACAAAACAAAAAAACCCAACCAACCAACCCAATTAGTTGTGGAACTCACACCTAAAATCTCAATACCTGGGGAGGCTGAGACAGGAGGATTGACAGGAGTCCGAGGCTAACATGGACTAGAGATCCTTCCAAACTTGCTTTCATGGGCAGGGTTGGTGGTTAAAGTGTTTGCTGTTCATTGAGCATGATGGCCTGAGACTACAGCCATGAAAAGGTGGAGCATAAGGCTGCATCTGTAGTCGAGGCTGGGTAGGAGGAGAGCATGCAGGCAGATCCCAGGGTCTCACTGGCTAGCCAGGCTAACAGAGTGCGCATGCTCCAGGTTCATTCAGTAAGAGGTGAGACACTGTCTCAAAGAATAAGGCAGAGGGCAACAGAAAGAGACCTGAAGTTAACCTCTCACTTCCACAGTATTACAAGGAGACAAATGAGCGAGCACCCATCCTCTACATACAGACATTATGATTTGAACATCCAAATAAAAAAGGACATTAAAAACCCATCTTAAGCTTTTAATATCTATAAAATATACATAAAACATTAAATCTAATTAACATTTTAAAGTGTAAATTATGAGCTTTCCCAAAATTAGTTCACCACCATCAAATTCTTCTGTTTTAGAAACAAATTAAGCTAAACCCCACTGGATGAATTATAAGATGACTCCTCTATAGACTACCTAGAAAAGGGAAACTCAGAAAGAAAGTAGAACAGAGATGGCCAACGATGGGGGTGGATGTAGTTACTCTTGAAAAGGTAGAAATGGGGAGATGGGAAGATTTTAGGTACAGTGATGCTATTAAATAAATGAGTCACAACTGGTTAGAATTATGAACTCATATGTGTGACGATAACTGACATACAAAATAAACTAGTCAATAATACCAACCCTGGTAATTTTACAGTATTTTATTCTAATTTTCAATGATTTCAAACCCGCCAGATAAGTATAAGATAATGCAATCCCAGGAGATAGTGAATGGATTGAAGAACAACTAATTCTGCTCTCACAAGCTCCCCAACCTCTGCACTTGATGCTGGGGAAGGAAAAGGTCTTCTAAGATGCTGCCATGCATGTACACAGTCCTATGACTCAGCCTTCTTAGCAGGTACAGACCCACTTCAATCAGGTTGATAAAGAGAACAGACCAGAAAAGTGTCTGCCATTCTCTATTCTGCTATTTTCAAGTTAATTGGTAAAATTTTGAAACCTCACTAGTATCTATTTCAAGTGTCATCCTAAAACAAAATGAATTTACAGACGGGCTGTACTTATATCAGTACCTTAAGAAAGGAAGCAGTCAACGTATTAGATACTGGTTAGTGTTCCACTGGAAGAGCATGGAATTATACTAATGTGTTCCTGCAGCAATCTCACAGAATAGAATTTTTGATCCATTGGACAGTGAACACATCTTTAATTACAGTGGCCAGGACTATCACTGTTTTCAAGTTACTACTAATGTGGTTATATTAAACACATTAGCACTCCCAGAAGTCTCTTCTGTCTTTGAAGCAGCCTCCTTTACTCTTCATTCTATGATGGAGGAGGTCCATGTCTTCAGATGGATGCAGGAGGAAAAGAGGAACACTACACCTCCTGCCCACTATCTGACTGTCTTAGAAGAGAACTGTTCTGTCAGCTTATATTTTTGAAAAAATTTTCAGATTTATTTATGTATGTGTGAGTTTCATCTAAATATATGTATGCGCACTGCACAGTGGTCAGCAGAGAACACCAGATCCCTTGGAACAGGAAGCACAGATGGTTGTATCCACCACACAGCTGCTGGGAACCGAAACCAGGTCCTCTGCAAGAGCCATCTCTTCAGACCTTTTTAGCTCATAATTTTAAGAACTACTTAAGAATACTCACTCACATGATGAATCCTATCTATCAACCTCCACACAGAAATGACCGAAAATATTAAGCAATTGCTCTTCCAAAGCAAGAGAATAGTGAAAAATATAGTTATGCTGTGATAAAAGGTTTAAGTTAGGTCTGTTCAAAACAAATCTTGATATGCAGTCTATTTTCTTAAGAAAAAATTATTAACATCCAAAAAAATATGGACCTATCATTAGTTTATCTGTTTCATTATATTTTGAAAAAAAAATTTTTAAGAAAAGTTACCATTAAAATATATTTAAAGAAATCTCAAAAGGGTTTTCCCCTTTACATTTCAAAATTTCTAAAGAAAGCATAAAAACGGTGTTTAAGAAATACAAAGTATCTTTCAACAGGTGATACCTAAAGAGACCCTACCCACACAGCTTCCTTTCCAAGGTGCCTGTGATCCTACAGTGCTTTAGTGGTGACAGAACAGTGTGTCTGTTGGTCTACAGCAAATGGCATCTGAAAATATAGCTCCAATTTAGCTGGTATGTACCTACACAACCACATAGTTTAGGTGGTGCAGGCAGAGTGATTGAACTACCTGGCAATCTGAAAGTCACCTCCTATAGAATGGAAACATAAATGTGACTAGTTTACAGTTTAATTAGCTGACATGCTCAGGGAATGCCTAGTACTCACAGGCCTAGTAGCCCTGTGGGAGACATAGACTGACAGCATTAACTCCTGACAATAACATACCACAGTAAAAATGAAGGGTAATTCAGATTGTCTCAACTAACAAATAATCTAGTATGAACTGATAACTCCATACAGCAAACTTAAATATGGATATAAAGCAGGGAACTGAGCATTAAGTATATAATTAGACTAATCTACAGAAAAATAAGAGGTACTATATATGACAATGTCACAGATTCAAAGACTTGTTATCTTTATGAAAATTACATAAATACGTGTATCTGTTTTACATTTTATTTTGTGTATGAGACAGGGTATTAGAGTCCATGTGGAGGTTGGTGGTCACATCTCTCTTTTCAAATGTTTTGAACCTATTCTAATTCGAAAAGTGACTTTAAAATCTTTTTTTTTTAATACAAGTCAACATAGTTTATAATTCAGTAAGGATTTCTCCACACACTTCTTTTTTTTTTTTTTTTTTTTTGGTTTTTCGAGACAGGGTTTCTCTGTGTAGCCCTGGCTGTCCTGGAACTCACTTTGTAGACCAGGCTGGCCTCGAACTCAGAAATCCTCCTGCCTCTGCCTCCCAAGTGCTGGGATTAAAGGCGTGCGCCACCACCACCCGGCACTCCACACACTTCTAACAAACTCAGTTTGTAGCTACTATTCTATTTTGAGGTCAATATTATCATCTGTTTATTCTTCTCTATTTTAAAATATTGTTTCTGCTATGCTCAAACAATAGAAAAACAGTAAGATACAATAATAAAAAAAAACAATAAATACAGGAATAAATAAGATTCAGTGTGAATTTACTGAAGATAAAATGCTACTTTCAGTGCAGTATAATGAATCATAGTAGTACTTCCAAATATTTATCTTCACCTTTCAGCTCCAAATTTAAGAAACTCTAGCTAAGCAAAGGCCTCTCCCCAAGGCCTCGCCCCACGTCTTACCTGGTGGTGGAATGAGAGGCGGGGCGGTGCTGACAGTCGGAGGAGGTGGAAGGAATGGAGGAGGGGGAAGGTGAGTAGGAGGAGCCCCTGGAGGGAAAAATGGAGGTGGTTTGCTGAAATTGTTGTCTACTTCGGTGGCAGATCGGTCAGAAAGGACCTAAAATTAAAGCATAATTAATTAGAAAGATGAGCAAATGTTCTTATCTAATTGAATCTTGTTAATAAGTTCACCTTCTCTAACCTAACAAGTCAAATAAAATGGTTTTTAATCCTCACACTTTTAGGGGGTAATATTTCTATGTGATTGTGCTTGTAAATACATTGTGAGAAGACTCACACACCTACTATTAAAAATGTTCGTATTCGAAGCTTAGAAGAAAGAATTAAGACTACCAAATGATTTTCAGTAAGAACTAAACAAAGCATATTAAGTTAGAAACAAACACAACACAGCAAGTCATCTCAGACAAAGCTCAAATACTAGAGTAAGGTGCAGCAGTGATCAGTAGAGATCGAGCTGAGAAATTCACATGCCTACAAGCCAGGCATTTGAGGACCTAATTTTACCACCAAGTAAGTAAAGTGTTAAGTATGTGGTAACAGGTGGAAAACAAGCAGTTATGAAATGTAAGTAACTTTTCACGTGAGCCTCAGCTAAGAGCAAAAGCTCCCCCCTGGAGAAGAGTTCAGTGTTGCCTGTGTGACTAGCTAAGAAACGAACACCACAGGATGGCTCGAGCTTACTAAAGCAATACAGGAATGCGACTACCATAGATCTGGAAGTCTACTGGTCACCTGACGGATTCTGATGCGTAATGACATTCTTGAATTCTTACTAAAACATATTTAAATATATAATTCTTTTAACTAAGGTTTTTCTACATTTAAGTACACAATTTTTTGAGTATTCTACTCATAACCTAATAACATTGGAATTTATTTTAAAAAGTTATGACATTGTAATGGTAGGAAGAAAAAGAAATATGCCCTACTTTTACAAAAAAAATTACTTTTAAAGATAATTTATTCTAAGATAAGGATAATTTTATGTTAAGAAGCATAGAAATGCTAAAAAGCACATTTTTAATACTTTATTGACAATCAACATGTAGGTGGTAGAACTCTAGGTGATTTTCCTCTCACTTATCAATGAGCTTATATAGTATGTTTATAACAAGCAAAGGAAAACTTCACTAACAGAAATTAAGAGATTATGGGAAATTTTTCTAATTAATATAAATAAGGCCAATGGCTTTGAATTTGAAATCCATCTGTAGCACTGGAAGCAAGTGACACAGCCTAGCAGTAGCGGGTACACACACACACGCACGCAGGCACACACACACAGCATCAATTAAATCACAATGCAGAACAATTGGTTTTCAGATACAAAACCTGTATATTGCTGTTCTCATTTGCACGCCGCCTTCCTTCTACTCGACTGATGGTTATTGTTTGACCAATGACATCAATTGCTCCTGGTAATCTCCTGAAACACAAAAGTTGAATCAATTGTTTCCTCTAACTAGATGATTGAAAAATAATAAAAACATTAAGAAATAAATATTTTCTGTGATGTATTTTTAAAATAAAAATATATCGAAAGAATTTCTCTGAAGTAGTCTCACTACTTTGTAATCTGATTTTTTAAAAATAATAATAGTTTGTAAACAATTTTATCTTCATGGAATAGAAAGATAGTAGTAAACACTAGACAAACTGAAATAAAATTGTTAGCCACTACCATTCCAACAAATATAATTCTAGTCCTCACTTAAAGTTCTCAAAAAAAAAAAGGCTTGAAAAGAAATAACGGTTATTTTTACACACAAACAAACCACATACACCATGCTCTTTAGTGATGTATTCCAGGTTTTGAAACATCAAAAGAAAAAAGGAAGCCAAGTTTTCCTCTCTAGTGACTCTCCTGATAAACACAGATAAACCTGCCTTACCTGCAGTTTGGTATTTATAATCCCTCTCAAAGTCTGAGAAGGTAAGGATAAATGGTCTACCATAAACCACTCTAAAGACTTAGCAGGGACACCCAGTAGGTTTCATCTGTTTGTTTTGTTCTGTTTTTTCAATAAGCACTATTATGTAGTTGCGGAAGGACTTTAAGAGTATTATATGCCCAAACTGATAAGAAAGAGGAACTATTTACAGAAACAGGCTATGAAAAGTAGATGTAAGAATCATCTCACCTTCCAGTCCTAACAATTTAAACTTTAATATGTCACAGAAGTAAAATAATGGGAATATAACAGATGCTTCCAGCTACCAAGTCAAGTTCTGAAATGATGAATAGATGAGTGACAAAGGCCTGCTATTTTTTTTAGATGCTTAAGAAGTGCTATACCTAAGTTCTCCCCCAAATTTCTTCAAAGAAATCCACTAAAGCTTAAATAAAAAAACAAAACAAACAAGTGTATACGCTTTGTATACACTTAGATCAAAGTACAGAGTGCAGCTAATTCACATAATAATTGTACAGCAAAACTAATTTTCATGCCTGAAACTCCATGAACTATGGACTTCCAACAAGGAAAGTAATTCCATGAACTTCCCTCCAACAAGATAATTAATTCACTTTTGAAAGCACTGGGACTCCTCTGGAAACAATGTATTAGCAAGTTTGTTCCCAGTAATCATTACTTTATAGCCATAAAAATAAAGAGAGCCATCACCAAAAGTACTCAAGGACACCAGAGATGTCATCCAAGTACAAGCCGACATCCTTCACTGCCTTCTATACCAGACTCAACAACCTAGCAGAAAATTCAGATTTAAACCAAAGACAACAGTGCCCATGTCTTCTTCCTAACTCGCTTTTTTGGGTACAGTTTGAATACAATAAAACCATGTTCAAGCCTTTCTAATGGTATGCAGATCACTTACTTCCCAGTATCCCTCAAAAAGCCATGAGCAGGAGTGATGCACACAACTAGACATATGTTCTGTTTGGAGAGTTATTTTCATTTTTATCCAAGTGTGTGCAGGTGCCCATGAAGGACAGACGAGACTGATGGCCCCCGGGAGCTGGAGTTCCAGGCTGTTCACAGCCACAGATGGCCCCAGGGAGCTGGAGTCACAGGCTGTTCACAGCCACAGAATGTAGGTGCTGCAAATCAAACACCAGTTCCTCGCAAGAGCAGCAAGCTTTCTTCACCATTCAGCTGGCTTTCCGGCCAGCGATTCATAGAATATCCTCCAGTGTAACTGGGGAAATACCCCAACTTTGACATTCCAAATGTGGGGAAGCAATCAGTCCTCCAATTGGTACTCTATTCCAAAACTATGCGGGATCACTGACTGCTTCCTACCAAGGCACATACTCCAACGCACTGCCAGACAGGATGCTTCTTCCCCTTATCATTTACAGGCACCAAAGCCTCAACATCAAAATCTACTACTCTATTCCTACTCTGTTCCCCACTGCACACTTGGTTCCCTTTCCCAGTTTTAACGCTTATTCCCATCAAAAACTCTCAGCCACATTTGTTTGGATCTGCAGTTTAGACTGCAAATTGTCTGAGTCAGTAAAGGCACTCACTGAAAAGTAAGTCTAAGACTAACTTCTCTGCAGTAGGGAAGAAGATATCTAATAAACTGTAGTACTGATTACAACAACTTTCAGTTTTTAAAACGTCTGGGACAGGAGGTTTGCAGCTCTTTCAACTTTACCTTAGAGGAGGAGCACAGATTAGTTTTCTCAGCTTTAAGTAGAATAATCACAAGAGATACAAGATAGCATACACCATGTTTATACAACTATGCAGCTGAGAACCAGTCTTCACAATACATCTCAGAAGGAAGTCCAGAACACAGCAGTTACCTCCATTCCAAAAACTCTTTTCCTTGTTTTTTTTTTAAAAAAAAAAAAACACACCAAATAATTCACTTATATCAGAATAAATCTGCCATAATGTTCACAAGTGGATTAAGACATATTCATAGGTATACCAAAGTAAACAATAGTACCTAACATAAAATACAATGAAATAAGTTAGAATCCCATTAGTTCTGACCCACATTATGGAAATACACTGAATCCCATTAGTCCTGAAATGTGTCCCCACCAAGTGCCCCAATCCACCATACTGAGGATCAAACCTAGGGCCTCATGTTCGCTAGGCATGTTGCTTGAAAACATCCAGCAATACTTCACCACAAAAGAGCTGTTGTTACCTCAGATGTCAACATAGTACAGCTAGGCTGACTGGGCTTCCAAAGCTCCTCAGTGTGGCTGAGTCGGATACTGCCATTCTCATAATTCTTAACATTAGTCTCAACTATATTACAAGAAACAGAGCAGAGACTAACCACTCTGGATGTCGGGGTTTTCTAGCTTAAACAGGCTCTAGTTCTTAAGAAGTTTCTATCTTGTAAACATTCTACAAATATGAAAACAGCTCTGGAATTAAATTAAAATGTTGTATTTTGATGATTCCGATGTCCCAGAAAGAACTGAAAAGGTTGCTAACAAAGATACAACTGGAATTTCTCACTGGCAACCAGGGGTCAAAGGTCGTTTGCTAATCACTGTCAGAATTTTATGTCTAAGCTACCTACTTTTATCAGGCAAGGCAAAGGCATCCCAAGTGCACAGCTCTTTAGGATGTATGATAAAAATAAAGCATTCGTTTGCAGATTGCTTGCTGGTAATTCTAAAACTTGTATTAACTGAGCATGTTACTTACGTTTACTCATAACTTATGTATGACACAACAACTATTATTATCCACATTCTTACATACGAGAATACGGAGCAAAATTGTACCCTGTGAATTCTTTTTGGGAGAAAGTATGATAGGTAGTAATTATTAAATTTGATTAAAAATAAAATACAAAAAAATGTTTTGCCTAAGCAACCCAGAACACACATATTATATTAAAAATGGAGTTTTGTAAAATGATGCTTACTAGAAAGGAAAATGTAGTACAATTATTAAAATCAGATGTGATTCATTATAAAAAGCATAATAAATGACACGAAAATCAACAATACTACTTAGAACCACCAAATTGACTATAACTCAGAAATTACAATCATATGCTTTGAAAGCACCAAAGTCAGATGAAATTTACAGTATCTGTACAGCAAAAACAGAAGGGGACTTCACAGACCCATTCTAACATTCAACGCTGTGTGAAGTACAACAGTGAGTCGATCACATCAGGGAAACCGACAGTGGTGCAACTTCACTGAGGAAGACCAAGTGTTCTTACCTAGCACATGCAGGGCTTTCTAGGAAGGACCATGAGGTCCCGAACATAAGTAAATATATGTGTATATATGTAAAATGCAGACGGGGGCCACTGTGCAAATCAAGTTTACAAATGAGTTATTGCTGCAAAGAAAATCTAGAACATTTTTCTAGCTTTATATTTCTGAGATTTTTTTTCATAACACAGTTTCTAATGAAAATAGGAAAGCAGACATTTCAAAGATTTAGTCTCTAAAAAAAAACACTTGAATTTTTTCTTATATTAAAAAATTAAATATATTTATTTAATATGTATGAACTTTTTCTGCATGCTTGTTTGTACAACATGTGCATGTCTGAAATCTATAATGGTCACAAGAGGGGGTCTGATCCCCTGGAACTAGAGTTAAATAGTTGGGAGCCTCTAAGTAGGTGCTAAGAACTGAACCTGAATCCTCTGCAAATGAACTTAGCCACTGAGTCATCTCTTGAACCCCCAGCTTTTAAAAATTTTCTTATTCCCAAATTAAAGACTAGCTAGTGAGGTGTCTCGATCAGGTCATGCAGACATACTGCCGTAAGTTCTCCTAAGTTACTGTAGGAAAGAATGAACCAACACACAAGATCAACTTAAGTACAGGAATGGGAACAAGGGACGTTTTAAATGGTGTGACGGGCACAAGCCAAGAGAAGGAATGTAGATGAAGTATTGTGTGGGATGCCTACTGCAAACATATCTATCATTCAGCTTGGAAACAGATACATAAAATCCTTCTGAAAGTGTTTAGTGATCAATCAAAAGGCAGAAAATAAAAAATTAAATGTATATTAAACATTATACATAGGACTCTGAGGCTATAAATGTTAAGCAAAGCCAGTTCTCAGTATAGCGACATCTGTAGTTCTACTATAAAACTCCATGACAAGCTAGCATTTGATTTGAATCTTTCAGACAACACAGAATTAAGCCTCTAAGCCAATTTGGATAGCAATGTTCTTGGTCAGGATAAATATAAATCCAATGATTATTCACTTAGTCAAATTATTTCTTATACAGAAGTATCATTGACACAAATATTAAAGTTCTGAATTACATGTAATTGCTATTTGACTCTACATATAAGATCTTTCTTAAAGTATTTTCAAATTTTTCTTGATTCTACATATAAAGTTTTGGTATCAGTTAAGCATAATTAAAGTCTGCCAATCAAGATTATTAAGATACTTCTTTTCATTTTTTAAAAAGCTATGGTGTATTTTGCTGGTAATGGGATTTATATATTTATTTAATGTGTATGAGTGTTTCGTATGCATATGTGTACCACATGCGTGCCTGGCGCCCACGGAAGTCAGAAGAAGGCATCAAGTGCCTGAAACTGAAGTTACAGGTAACTGAACTGTATGAGTGCTGGAAATTAAAACCAGGTCCTCAACAACTTCACCACTGAGCCATCTCTTCACCTCCTCCCTTGTTTTCCCCAATTCTTAACCTACAAAACCAAAAACTGTTCTGAAAATTTTTACCTTATTAGTTACTTAGACTGATAGGAGTTAAAAAAAAAAGTCAAAATACTGTCTTTGATATGAATAGCTACCTTTTACTTTGACATGAATAACTTATTCTTTTCTAAAAGCAAACCTCAAATTGACTAGAAAGTCTTACAATTGACTAAGAATATATAATTAAAACTCTACAGGAAAAAAACACATTTCAAATCAAACTTTCTTTGATAGCATTACTCCCCTTGCTTTTCATAAAATGCTACAATCAAAAGCATCTGCCATAATTTGTGCATCTAAAAATTTTTCAATTAAATGATTAAAAAGGAACCATAAAGATCATTAGCACATGATTTAGACATAGGAAGAAAGCATAAAATTCAGTAACGACAGCCCTGGTTTGGTTGTAATTATTTAAAATCTCAAAGGGCATGTTAAAGTTATCCTGGTCTATACTTCCAAGTCATGCATTAGAATGTGGTCCTCTCATATTAACTATTGTCAGCCACATATGCTATGTGGCTAGCACTGCTCACTGTATCCTCCGGAGATGACATTAGTCCCATTTCATAGGCTCAGGGAAATTGTGTCTGTCATTGTACACATTGTGAGTACAAAAGTCAAAATGGTGGGATCATAAGCCAACCCATTAGTAAGACAACAGTACAAGCTGATAGACCTACTTAGTAAAGGAGCAGGCTTACTTAGACCTGTAACTGGATAGGATTAGAAAGACTGTGTGGAGTTAAATTTTGGAGGCCCCCAAAACTAGTTTAGAAAAGTTACATTTCATGCATAAGCAGTGAAAAATAGCTGGGAACATCATAAAAGGATGCACAGAAACAAAGAATTAACATGCAACCAAGGGGAGAAAAAAATAGGTTTCGAGCACCCATGAGTGTGGTTCAATATAACAATCACATACTAAAGGCCAAAAGGATGAATAAGATACATGCTAGGTCTCAGCAAGATGCCTCAAAGTACACTCTGAAAAAGCATTGGGGGGAAGTATGATAATAGTCTCAAAACTTGTTATCTTATGATATACTAAGAGACAAATAATACCAATGATCTAAACATGAGGAAGTAGCCAAGGTTTGAAACAGCCTTACCTTAGATCAGGTGACTCGGCCCTCCCATATCGATCCTGCCACTTCCCAACGCTTGAACTGGCTTTTCTGGAGGCAGTACTTGTCTGAGACTGAGAAGAGGTGCTGTTTCTGGTGAGATAAATTTTCTGTGTTTTTCTTACATACTATTGTCTCTAACCCCCCTTCTGTTTATTCTTCTTGGCATGCTTTTCTAAAGTGCTTGGACATGTTCCTACAACCCTTTCAAGACCTGAACACTCGCTGTGAACCTGCCTGCTGGAGGCACTTCAATAGATGTGTTATCAGCATCTTATTAACTCTAGGATATTTTTAGAAATATTTATCAACATAGTAAGGAGTAAAGATGCAGAAATGAAAAAAAGAACCAAGGGTATGTCCAAATAAGAATCAAGGAACAAATTTCTGCACCCTTATGAATTAAGAATTTCTGCCATTTCACAAAATCTTACTCCAAACTGGAACTGCTTTCTCCTACGCTTCTCAAAACCATAGAAAAGTATTGTCAGCACAACTAGCTAACAGGAGGCTCTTGATGTGTTTCTTAAAAAAACTATGATAAATCTTAATTTCAAAGTAACAGTTCTTTCCAAGAAATTTCCCAAAGCTATTTTATCTCCAGCAACATGCTCCCATAAAGTTCAGAGAGGCGCAATGCCATGCGCCTGTAAATCTAGCACTCAAAAGACTGAGGCAGGGAGACCACAAGCTGGGTACATAGAAAGACCCTGCCACAAATAAATTCACCTATTTATATTCTTGCCAATCCTGTAAAAGAGCAGTGTTCTTTCAAAGCTACTGAAAGTATACTGTCTCTAAGTCTACTTCCAGAGACAGATACACAGGAAGCAGGAAGAGTGAATACAGAGGAACTGAAGTGACTGTCACTAGAAGAAGTCTGAGTGACAGCTACATTGGGGAGTCAGCCCTGCCTCTGGGTTTGATATTTTACACATACAGAAAAAAAAAAATTACTGTTGTCAATTGTCACGGAGGAAAAGAAATGCTCAAAGTGAACAGCTCCAAAGGAACCAAGTAATATATTAGCTGACTAATAAAGACACTGCACAGAAAGTGTATGAACAAAAGTTTTTGCCTTTCTTCCTTAGTCTAAAGCAGAATAGAAAGAACTGCTAACAAATCCTGAACTCTAATTGTATACGTGTGTTTTAAAGGCTAAGCAGAAATTCCAAATCGATTAAGATTGTATTTGATTATCAATCAAATAAGTATTATTCTGAAGCTACTAGAAGCAATATTCTTCTCATTATGAGAAAAAAGGAGACACATGGACTAGTTCTGAGAAAGAAAGCACTATGTATTATCAAATTGGCTGTAAAAGAAATGATTTCATAATCGAAATTTTATTTAAAACTATGAACGTGATACGTTCATACTGAAATTGCTATCTTTCCCCCTAGCTGTATAATGCTAAGGAGGCCCTAGAAATAAATAATGGCACCCCAGTACCATGAGCACAGCCACCAGCCTGATCTTAATTTTAAATCAGTATTTTCTCATAAAAGGAATAAATGTCTTGAGAAGAAACCAATAAAGTATAACATGAGCTTGGAACTTCCTACTAATGCCAAAAAGTAAAGTCAACACACACACACACACACACACACACACACACGTTCTTTCACATACAGTTATACTGTTAGTGAAGTATGTTGGCAATACCAGCACTAGAGGCTGAGGTAGAAGGATTGTGAGTTTAGGGCTAGTCTAAGCTACATAGCAAAATCTTTCCCCAAAAAATTGAAAAGCAGAAGCTGGAGAGATAGCTCAGTGGTTCAAAGCACTGTTGCTCTTTCAGATTGCCCAGTTTTAGTCCCCAGCATCCACATGGCTGCTTACTACTGCCTATAACTTCATTCCAAGTTATCCAGTCCCTCTTCCTACTTCCTCTGGAACCACATACACACGTGGTACATGTACACACATGCGGGCAAAACACTCTAAAATAAAAGCAATTAAGAATGGGTAGATGGCTCAGTAGATAAGAGCACTGACAGCTCTTGTAGGAGAGTCTCAGCACTCACATGGCAGCACACAACCTTGTCTGCTCCAGAACATCCAACACTTTCTTCTGGCCTCTGTGGGCATCATGCACACATGTAGTACACAGACTTACATGCAGGCAAACACCCATACACATTAAAAACAAAAATTTTAAAGTTAATCACTGATTTACAGACATTATAGTAGCAACTTGCTTATTATAAAAATCACTAGCAGGTGCTGAATTTCTTGGGGTTTAGGACATTTGTACTAAGTTTCTTTGCAAAATTATTTTTCTAAAGTGGTAGTAGGGACCAGACTCAGGACCTTGTGCATGCTAGGGCAAGCAGTTTTTCTCAAACTGAGCAACATCTCCAATGCAAAAATTACTCATTAAATACAAAGGGGGACACAAAACTTGATGCAGAACCAGAAAGGCATCAGCACAAGTAACTGACTAGATTTATCACCATCCTAACGCGGGGCAGGTTAGG
The DNA here is from genome assembly GCA_036184795.1 of Tokudaia tokunoshimensis. Lineage (NCBI taxonomy): Eukaryota > Metazoa > Chordata > Mammalia > Rodentia > Muridae > Tokudaia > Tokudaia tokunoshimensis. Next base: position 32,324,623 of record BTHU01000014.1, read on the forward strand.
ATTACTCATCTTGAGGCTGGAGCAATGAAGACCCAGCTTCATTCACTATTCTCAAAGCACAGCAAGTAATAAGCAGGAACTTGCAAAGTCAGACTGAGGAACTATCTATAAAACAACTAAATCACACCCTTTTAAAATCCAATGTCCAATAATGCAACAGAAGGCTGCTCTAGTTGATAAACAGCTAAGGAGAGAGCTCAAATAAATGACCCTGAACTGAGTCCAAGGTCAAGAAGAAGAAAACTTCAATAAAGGACAATACTGGGATAAGTGACAAAACTGAAGACCGAGGGCATATTAAATAAAAAGTATTGATTCAGTATTAGATTTTCCTGACTTTGGTAACTCTGCCCTATTCATAGTTATGTAATAAAAATCCATCCATGTTCCTAAGAAATACAAGATGAAGTGTTTAGAGGTTAAGAAAACAATGCATCCAATGATTACCATCCAAATTAGCATCCAAACAGTTGAGAAACAACACATTAGGACCTAGTGAACTGTATAGATGCAGTTCTCCACACTTTACCTATAACTCTTAACTCTGAACTTGTCAAAACAAAATAGTAAACCATGAAAACACTAAGGAAGTGGTAAAGTTTTGTGTCCAATCTACTTGCCAGTTTATAATATATTTTTATTTGTAAAGCCTTGTCAACATGTAAATTTATATCACTCTTCTGGAAATATGTACTTCAAAAGAAAATAAATAGTATGAAAACTTATAAAGTTGAAACAAAGCAATCTGATAAAGTAAACAGAGAGCCCCCTTGGGTATGCAAACCTTGGGGCCACACCCTCAGCTTTGGTATCAACGACTCAGACCTGCTCCGGTGCCTGATGCCCCACTGCTGCCTCAGTCTGACTAAGAGGTCTATCCTGGAAAGATCATTGATAACATAGTCTGTGCTGGCTTCCTAGAGAAAGGCAAGGACTCCTGCCAGGGTGACCCTGGAGGCCCTGTGGTCTGCAATGGAGAGCTCCAGGGCCTTGTCTCCTGGGCTATGGCTGTGCTCTGCATGATAATCCTTGTGTATAAACCGAGGTCTACAACTATGTGTTCTGGATTCAGGACACAACTGCTGCCAACTAGAGATCAATCCCTCTGCAGTCACTATGCCAATAGAGTGAATTTTTCTTTAAAAAAAAAAGCAAACCTGCTGGGCAGTACACAAGTTACAAGCTCACCATTTCTACTAACACCTGATTTAAGAAGTTCTCTGCCAACATCGATCTATGTATCAGTAAGGCCATCTAGAACTTTAGCAATGGACATCTACTGCTTAGGCCAGAATCACAGATCACTACCCTTAAATATCTGTTTTATGTCCTGACAATAGTATCTTCCCCCTAAACTCAATAAAAATTATTTCCAAAGATTTTACCCAATCTCCACATATATAAATGATGATTCCCACACATACTTTTTAGGGAAATATTTGGCAATGACTATAAGAGCCAACTGTTGGTCGGCTGAGCGGTGAGTGCAGTGTCCTTCATTCTGAGGAGCAGAGATGACACTAAGCGTGCTTCCATCAGCAGCAGAGACCGTCACTGTGTCTTCCGAGGACAGAGTGACGCCTACTCATTTCCCCGTCCTTCTTTCACATGATTTTTTTTTTCTGTACCTTACCATCTTTTCACCCCAACTCTCATTAAGCATGTCTTCCATGTCTTCATCTCTCCTTGAATCCACTGTCGTCACTGTTATCAGCCCCTGAGAACACTCTCAGTTTTGGGCCCCTCTATCCAAGTCAACCTGGCATAACCTCCACCACTGTGAGGTACAACCATAGCTGTGCTTCATGGACACATCTCAGGCACAGCTGACCTGGCTCGTTTTAAACCATGTCATCAATCGAACCATCGAGGTTACTTGCTGCCCATGAATGTCACACCCTGCTGCCTTTGCTTCATGAAGAACACTGATTTACAACTGTCCCCTTCCTCACGTCTTCAGTCATTATTATTTCTAGTCAACTCACTCTCAGATATAGAAAATATTGCAATTTACTTTACCTTGAAAAATATGACCTTATACTCCCCCATTTTTGTCTCTGGAGCCACAAACAAAAGAAATAGTCTTTAAAAATTGTCCCTATTTTCACTTTTCAATTCCTCTCATGTATCTGTTTTGCGTTTGAAACAGCCTCTTTTTATGTAGTCCTAGCTGTTCTGGAGCTCATTACATAGACCAGACTGACCTCGAACTCACAGAAATCCACCTGCCTCTGCCTCCCGAGTGCTGGAATTATAGGTGGGTCTTTTGTTTCAACTAACGCTATTCAAAAGTCTTTTTAATTTACATGTACCTTTTCAACCTACATGATTCGGGTCAGATGGCCAATGACCTTCACACCTGAGAATCCAATAGACATCAGCTTTAATCTTATGCCTCCTTATTGGTCCCTTTTAGTGATTTCCATTTATTTGTTTTAGAGGCTCTGTCCTCTTACCACTACCTGATTACTATTTTTGATGGTTTAATTAAATTTCACAGCTTCCCTTTGGATACCATTTGAACAGTGATCACTGGTTCAAGTTTCTGTCTCTAGCCAATACGCTTCTCATTCCAAAGCCATATATTCAACCTTCCAATTTCCATTTTCATACTGAATAGGAACCTCAACTTTGATTCCCTCAACTAAATGTTTTGTCTTTTCTCTCCAAAAGCCATTCTTCCAGTAATCCTTCTCATCTCTTAAATGACAACACAGTCATTACAGTTGTATTGAGCCAGACAAAATCCTTGAATTCACTGAGGGAAGTTTTTCTCTACAATCTACAACTAATCAGCCCTGACATGTCACCACAAGCCTTTGCAATACACCCGGTAGCTAACTCTTCTGACCACTCTACCATTACCTTGGTCCAGGATACCATTATCTCTTGCCTAGATATTGGTCCCAATCTCTTTAACCTGATCCCTGTTTCTATCATTGTTCACACTGTAAGCAGTTCTAAGTAAAGCAGCTAAATTGAGACGTGAAAACCTCAGTCAGATAATCATATTGGCTTGCTAAAAATCCCACTGTGACTCCCCATTCATTTCAAATAGAAGAACACACAAAACTTTTACATCACCACGAGATCTGATACAATTCAGCAAGTCTCCCAAAAAAGAGGGGAAAGCCAAGGAAAGAAAGATCCTATCACCTTTAAACAGCTCCACTCTTAACAGTGAACACCTAGAGAATGTTTTCATGTGACAACACTGTTGTACAACACCTTACAGGACTTAATTCATATGACACGCGTACCTGGAGTATAATGGAAGTACTATTATTACATTTCATCAATTAGGAAATCTTCTAACAAAGATTAGAGAATCTGCCCAAGGACACTCAACTAGTAAACTGCTGAGTTAGAATTTAAACCCCAGAAACCTAAGTCAAGATTTCAACCTCATAGCAAAACTCTAAAGCAGAAGACACAGAAAATTGATGAATCAAAGTTGACCTTTTATAAAAAAAAAAAAAACCCAAATCCAAGAGAATACTATCTATTAAGAGATCAGTACTTCTTAACTTCTATAAACTATTTAATCAAATGTTTTATGAAATTTCATTTAGTTTAAATAACATTTAAAATTTTTCCATATCAATCCATAAAAATCTTGGCTCTCTTTTAAATGTTTCCTTTTGGATTAAAGCTTCAAGAATCTTTGTTTTAGCTGGTCATGGGAACACACTCCATTAATCCCAGCACCTGGGAGACAAGAGCCAGGCAGATGTCTGAGGCCAGCCCAGTCTATATAACAAGGTCCAGGCCAGCCAAGGCTACACTAGGACTCTGTCACAAACAAATCAATGACTATTTCAGTTAGTGATAAGCCTTATGCTTTCCCATTAGGCTCTTTCTCCATTAGTATCCTATGAAGTATAATTTCTCATAACAGTAACAAACTGTAGAACAAATGCGGAGATAACTGGAATATAAATTTAAGCAAGTAACAAAAGAGATCACTAGGCTGGTAGAGAATTTGTATTGGCTGAGTTGGCTTATCTCAGACCCAGTCCTGTTACCTTGACCTAAACCAAGACTAAGCTGCTGGCAACCTCAGCCTTTCCTGGGCTTCACTTATTCTTTAGTTTCTGAGTCTCGTTTCCATTGTCACGAAGAAACAATTGTCACATCTAAGTGAAAAGAACATTTTTTTTTCCTGCACAATTATTCCTATCTAGTATTTTATAAACACAAAACTGGGTGTTATGTGAAAGCAAAGAAAGTCATGGGACTTTATGGATGAAATTTCTATCATTTCTTTTACTAAAATACCTTTAAGTTCATAGATCTCGACCTAGAAGTCCACGGCTCTTTATGTCAGGATCCACACAGAGTGAGCAGCACGGTCAACCCCATGTGCGGAGGACTCTGCAACTATGCACCATGCTGCACTTCTAATACTCAGGGGTATTGTGTTTTCAAGATGGGATAAGCATCCTGAAGAGTTTCTTTAATAATGACTTCAAACTAACAGACTGCTGTAGTTTGTACCAGAGCACTGGGAGCCTTCATATTTAGGATAGTATTATAGCAGATACAGCACCAAGATCCCAGTCCTGGGATGTGACTGTCTAACTAACCTGCTTGGTGGGAGGCCAGTCTTGAACAATGATGGCGGAGAAGTAAACTCAGCTTTTGTAGATGGAAGTGCTGCTTCTTTCTCTGAATTTCCAGTTCTCCCTTGCTGTACCTTCAAAAAGAAAACTGGGGTTACTATTCTGTTTAATTAACAGACCACCAAGCACAAGGCACTTTTAAGCCCATAACATCTGTTCTGAAGTTAAATATGAAGAATGCACCAAGTCTGGCTATTTATTATGTGAGTTTAGCATTAGGGGAAAGGCATTAAAAATGGACTCAAGGATCAAAATGTTTCATTTACTAAATATTCAGTTTGTCACTTAGAAGCCCCAATAAATTGTAACCCCTGGAGATTTATAAGTTACTTGTGAATAAAGTAAATGAATGTAGGATATACATGGTTATGACTCCATGTCTCTGTGTTCAAAGAAGGCCTTGAAGACTTTTCCCCTTCTGTACTCTCAATCTTTACCTGCCATTCTGACCATTTTCTATTTCAGGCGGTGATTTGTTATAATGCCAACATAAAGAATCTCTGCTCCTAGAAATTGAACTAGTGCCCAACTAAACACTTCACACATACTGACGAATATTTATGGTCATAAAAGGTACTTTGCCTACTACCAGAGGAGGAAAACAACCATCAATATTACCCAGCTACAAGCCTTATTATGTCCAGTAGCCACCTACCTACAAGATATATAGTGTATCAGTGGCGTAAATGTTATGGGAGTAACCAACTCCTTTTTATTATACTTAAGGCCTACTCCATGAGATGGAACCTATATCTGACACCATTAAAGGTGCCAAGGACCTAGAACTAGCTGGACCAATCTCTCTATGTTGCTAAAGGAATATAGCAATAAAATCACTCCTAACAACATATTGCTGCTAGATTCATAGTTCAGAGTATCACTCAACGCTTATCAGAGAAGCTTACTGCAGTAGATGGTAATCAACAGAGACCCACGAATGAATAATGTGTAGAGAGTAAGAGACTTTGGAGCATTCAGCCTTAAATGGGATGTCTTTATCAAATCCGTCCCTTCAAGGCTCAGGAACCTATGCAGAAGAAAAGGAAACAGAAAGAGCTGGCTCTGTAAGAATCAGAGGTCATAAGTGATACCAAGGAAAGAACATCATCTAAACACAACAGGACTGATGCACACATGAATTCACGGAGACCGTGAGATCACGCATAAGACCAGCACAAATTCAAACCAGGCAAATCCCAGCACAGAGAAGGGAAAGTGAAGATAGTTCCACCCCTAACCAAGAAGGTATTTACAGTTGATGGCTGTTGAAAAAAGGAAAATCACTTTTCTCCAATGGGGTGTCACTGGTTTTATCAACTACACTATAGGTCAGGCCCCATGACCAGAAGCTGATCAAAATGGGCTACATGTTTTCTGGTGCACATTTTGTTTTGATATTTTTGTCTTTAAGAGTTTTGTTCATTTGTTAAAGGGGAGAAAGAAACAGAACATGAAGTTGGGTGAGTAGAAAAGGATCTTGGAGGTAGTTGGAGGAGGGGAAGATATGTCTCAATATATATTGTATGAGAAGGATTTTTTAATGAAAAGAAAATCTGCCCCGGCACATCCTTATCCTTAGGACCAGCACCCGTCATGCTAGTTCCGCATACCTAGGCACTTGAAATTAGTTGTCTGTCTCCTTACTACCTCTCCCTCTTTATGCTAACTCCAAAGCCACTGGAGAGAAGCAAAGACTAGTCCTGGCCAGCTATGATACCAAGGAGTCACGGCAACATCCTGCATGGCAAGAGAACTGTAAGGGAGCAGCCGCAGCCTGGACACCATGGCTGTAACCCACGGCTGCCTATTTGGAGTTAAAGCCTGTTCAACATAGGACAACAACACCTGGTCCTGGAATAAAGCCAGCTACCCAGGGCTAGCCAAGTTACCAGTCTTGGAGGAGACCTTCACTTTGCCAAGTCAGCATAATTCCTAACTATATCCTAACTCTATCTCAACAAAAACAAGCAAACAAACAACTCCTAAAAACAAAAATGTGTAACAAAAAACATGTAGTTCATTTTGTATTGGTCAACTTCTCGTCATGAGGCCTGACCTATAGTATAGTTGATATACTACTTACTGATATTTATTCTTATGCCCATAGATAAGTGTAGCACACTCCTTTTCAAAGAAACTTCTTCAGCAACAGCAGACAATTATAGACAATCACAACAGTTCAAATGAAGCAAGCAAAGCCATGTGGTACCCAGTTCCACCTGAAAGATCTACAACACAATTCCTGCACCTAAGGCTTGAGGACCATTGAGGGAAAGGGAAGGGCAGAAAGAGCCAGAGGAGCAGCAAGTTTGTAGTGAAACCATGTCTCCTAGACATCAGGCTTATCAACATGGCTGCCTAAACAATGACCACACCAATGGCCATGCTAACACAGAAGGGGAAAAGCTCAAGGAGCTAGCTCAACCCTTAGCCCAAGAATTCTGGGCAGCTGGGAAATGCTGAGTGGAAGACATGGTCTTTCCCAAAGAAGAGCCCCTAACTGGTTATCCATTACCAAATAATCAGCACTGGTATCATATAGATACAAGTAATATAATACAGACTGAGTGGGTTATATTTAGAAACATATATGTATGTATGTATCCATGTGTACACACACACACACACACACACACACACACACACTAAACTTTAAAGAAAAGAGGCCATGTTTTTGAGAACAAGGATTGTGGGAGGGGTTGGAGAAAGAGGGCAAAGGGGGAACTAATGTAGTTTATATGTCAAAATACTAAAAATTATTATTAAATAATTTTTTAATAAAATAAAGCTAAGTATTTACTAACTTAAAAAGAGGCAGATCTCTATTAACTAATTATTGGTTTTATCGGATGGCACCTACCTATAATTAGTCCTTAAAACTCAAGTTTATTGGAAAATGAGTTCTACTGCTTACTAAAAGCAAATTCATTTAAAATGTACAGATCCTGCTGGGATATGAGGACAAAAAGATTGAAATGGATTTGATACACATTTGACACAGAAACTGCCAGGATGTGGTGACGGGAAGTGAATAGTTCATTTGGCAAACATTTATTCACTATCTACTGTGTATTAAAAGCTCAGAATACTGAAAGATAAAGTCTCAGTGAAAACAATACTTTGAGTGAGCACAATTCAATGAATGCCATGAGAACACAGAGGATAAGAAGCAGTGAGGTGGCTCAGAGTAAGGGGCTCATATTCCAAGCCTTACAAATGGATTCGTGGGACCCACAAGAAAGGAAAGACCCAATTCCTGAAAGCCGTCCTCTGCCCCTCACGAATGCACCATGGCATGTGTGTGTCAACACAGGTGAACACACACAAACACACATATATGCACACAAGCATGCACGCTTTAAAAAAGGGAGGGGTAATAAAAGATGAGACAAAAAAGAAACACATTACATACACCACCTGAAGGATTGGGAATACAGTTAACATTATCAGCTGTCCCATGAATACCAGCAATTTATATCAACTTCTTTGCACATCAAACTGACACTCTCCATTTCCTCTATTCTGAAGCTCTCCATATTGTCCTCATGTTAATAAAATGGCATTTCCCCTACCCAGCTTCTTAGAGAGAACCAAGCACACAGGTGCTAACTCCTGACTGACAGGATGACACTCAAGTCAAACCTATCAGCATACAGCAGCTACTGCGATAGGCATTCTCCACTTTTGCTCTGCACTCTCTAGATTCCAACCTCTGGACAGAGCGAAAGCAGTCTTCCCACACATGCCAGCTCATGTCTCTCTCTGCTCAAGGTTCTCCAACTGTCTCCCAAATCAACCACAGTAAGACCACCTTCTTGACATGGCCTGGGTACTGTAGGTACTGTACACCTGTAGACTTGCTTCTTTCTATTCTTCCTCTACTCATCTTTGTCACATCCAGTTATGATAGCCTTTCCTCTTATCTTTTCTTTTTTTAAAAAACACATAAGCTCCTCTCTTGTCAGGATTTCTGAATTAATTATCCTTTTTGTTTGGAATAGCCTTTCTCCAGACCTTTCATAGATTTTTCTAATTGAAGTACAGTAGACTTCCCAACCCCAATCTATGCTATTGCTTTCTGTAGTTTTAATTATGGATGAAAAACAGACTAAAATAACTTAAATGGAAAATTCCCAGAACTGACAGTTCAAAAGTTAAGCCATGAAGAGTCAGTAGTATAATGAATTCCTGCATCCTTCCAACTGCATCTCCCCTGGACATGAATCCCCCCTTTGGCTATCCATCCACATGTACACTTCCATAGCCTACCAACCATTCAGCTGCCTGGGATCTTAACAGGACTGCGAGGGTAGCAGAGTGCTGATGTCCGACTAACCCTTACTTTACCAACTATGTTCCCCAAGCACAGAAGTGGCTATGAAGACAAGCCATCCAGTGCTTCTTCTCAGTAAGATTGACTTAGCAACAAAAGTCACCACATGCTAAGATTTCAAGGACCTTCTGTACAAATATTATTTTGAGCATATTCACATAATTTTTATTAGTATATTGCTCTGTATTGTTGCTGATAATCACTGTGACTAATTTGAAAGTTACTTTATTATGTAGACGCATGTGGGAGAAGAAAACAGAGTACACAGGGTTTAGTACTACCCACAGTTTCAGCCATCTACAAGGAATCTCAGCATGTATTTCAATGGCCATTAGAGGACTACTGTGTCATTCAGATCATACCTTGGAGTAGTACAGACTTCCTACATCATTACCAGTCTCTCTCCTATGACTTTCTATTTAATTAAAATTTCTTATTATCTGAATATCTTGTGGTATGTGATACTATCTGCTTACTGTCACTATAGCAGAGCATTTGAAGACTCTGGCTACATATAAAAATCTGTACCCTACATGTCTGGAAAAGAGGATGTGGACAAACCAATACGCTTTTTTTTTTTAATTTAATTGATGTTGAGACTGCTTTAATGTCACTTCTTCTTCAGTCTTTCAAATAATGTGGAGTGTCTAAATACGTAACTGTTGGCACGATTATTTACTGACTACCTAGCTTTCCCACCACGGCAGGTTAAAGTCCATGTTTTTATGTTCGTTTTCTTTCCCGAACCAACCTAACACACTGTTCTGTATAGTCAACTAAAAGCTGTAAAGAGAAATAAATGGGAGAAGGCTGAAGAAGAAAGTGGGAAAGATTTTAAATCTTATATGCATGTATGTGTGTACATCTCTACAACGGGGAAGGAGGCGAAAAGAGAAAAGACAGGACAGATATTAAATGTATACAAACCATTTGTTTCCTAACTTTCATACTTAATTTCTTTAAAAGAAACTTAAGCAAAACAGTCCTGAAAATGTTTACTATCCTAGCAACCTTCCTCATCTCATTGAATCATTACCTTGAAATGTAACTGTCTATATGTGTAGTCAGATGTTGCCCTAAGGGCCACACTCAAAATCTGCCTAGCCAGAACATGAGGCTAACACTTCATATAACCTAGCATTTTAAGAAATAGTTATATATGTGTTTGATTTACTAAAACCAAGTTAACATCAGATCCTACAGAGCCAAACAAAATTTAACTACAATTTACAAACTTGAGAAGTTAAGGGCTGGCAAGATGCTCAGAGGGTAAAGGCTCCTACCACCAACCCTTATAACCTAAGTCCACTACTCTCATACCACATGATGGAGAAAGAGAGAACTCCTGAATGTTGTCCTTTGATCCCTACGTGTGACATGCGCATGCTGACCCACACAGGCACATACACAATGTTAATTTTTTAAAGAATCTAAATATTCATCCAAATTATTACTTTATCACTGTGCCAAAAGTTCTGAAGTTTAACATTATAAGCAATACTAAATATTTTTACTTAATAACAAAAATTAGTAAGTATTTAAAATTATAATTAACAAAAAATATAAATTACTGATCTCCAAATAATACTAGGGTAAAAACAGGAGAACCTGCAAGCCATAAATGAACGACCACATCTCAACCCACAAGACCTAAGCACTGGAGATGCCACAAAGCCTGGTACTCTGAAAGCAGATAAAGAAACTTAACCAAAGCCGAATCCTAAGTCAGTGAAGACAAGGCAAACCCACTCTCACGGCAGAAGCAGAGAGAAACTGACAGCCTGAGCTCCCAGATCATCTGAGGTCACTGGCCGAGGCTTTCTAGTCACACTGGAGTGTTTCTAAAAATCAGACTCCCACAAAGAAGAAAGAAAAAATAATGTAGGAAAACAACTTAAAGATAACAGCACACAAACAAATCATAATCCTCTGGAAAAGCCGACAGTAAGTTTTCTTCATATAAACAGAGCTTCCAATAGTCTGTAGGGCCTACTCTTATGAAAAAAAATCACTAAGAAGAATAAAACAAAGAACATTTGAAAAACAGTCTAAGTCAGAAGCTGAAAACATGAAAAATTAACAGAATGAGAGACTGTAGAAAACATAGCAAAAATTAAAAATGTCAATTATTAAAATATGCTGAAAGACTAGCCTAAGAGATGCAGTGTATCAGTAAGATGAGAAAGCAGAAAAAAAGAAAATAAACCAAAAACATCTCTCAGATGTGAGATCCACAGGCAACAGGCAAAGTTCCAAACACTGCCGCTTAAAGTCATACATATGCTTACAGTTCATGCTGTCCATGACGGTTAGAGAACTATTTTAAGAAAATGTCAAAAGCATAGATGGTGACACATATCTGCACTCCAGCATTTTGGAGGTTGAAACAGATAGCCAAAGTGAGGTCCACTTGGGCTACTCGGAAATGCTGACTCAATAGAAAATAAAATCAATCATAAAATGATATTGTAAAATGAGAAAGTGAAAGAAAACTAACAAAAAGGTAAGGAGAGAAGTATGGCTGATTTGTTCCCTAATGGTCACTTTCTCCTAAGCCTTACAAAAATTCTATAATTACCAATTTTTTTTTTACCCAATTGAGAGGTTTTATACCTAGTTTCACCTTTTACTTGGCATAGGGAAAAAAAAAAAACGAAATGGGACAGACATAGTGGCCTGTTAGCCTAGCAGTCTGAGGCAAGGCCCAAGGTTTATGAACTTGAGGTCAGAGTGGGCTACCTAGCAAGTTCCAGACCATCCTGCATTACACAGCTAGGCTCCTTCTCAACACAAAATGAAACAGAAAACCAACAAAACCTTTTCCCATAAAGGCTCTTCCTTCCTGGCTATCAAAGTGCTCATACACACTGACGACAAAGGCATCTAGAGGCTGCTTTCTCCCACTCACTGGACTTGGTACTAAAGCTTACATAACATAACGTAATGAATGCCTTCAAAAGGCTGCTGGGCTGTTCCTCACTTGACTTTGACTATATTTGTGGCAGACAGGAAAACAACTTCAGCTGTGACTTTGCAGTCCCTCCCCTTGGCTCAGTCACCCTGGAAGCAGCCTTGTCTGTTCCACTGGCACACTACTTCTTATGTCAACCCCTTATCTGACCTTTTATCCCTCTTACAGCCCACGTGGCTGTCATTTCTTTTCCAAAATCCAGATCGGTACAACCTCTACTGCTCAATACCTTTTATCGGTTGCCTGCTGTTCACATAAATGTTGCATGATGGCTGAAGATGAGTATCTTTTCATATGGCTTTATTGTCACCATTTCCTACGGATCACAATATAACCAAAGTGGAAATGTTTGCCTAATTAAAATCACTAAAATTAATCATCCCCCCACAATCAGTATTTCTAGCAGATTTACTAGCATTTAAATACCTGATCAAGACAAGAAAACCACTGGACAACAACCATAAAACTCACTCAGAATGAATCGATCAACCAGAAAAGGAACACAAAAACTTCCTCTCAAACAATCAAAAGAAACTTAAGTGTCTATCTGTCTGTGTATGTGTGCGTGTGTGTGCATATGCATAAATGTAAAATATATACCCACAACTTTCAAGAGAGGCCAGCAACTAGTAGTTCCTTATTTTATTGTTTACAAATCTAAGATTAGCAAAGCTATGTATTAGCCGATGGTTTATAATGGCAGTTCTCATTCTTCTTTGGAAAACAAGACAAAACAAAATCCACCAATGAAATGAACCAATTCATTATTAAACTTGACTATGAATTTGTTCTAATAATCACAAAATATTCAGTGCCTGAGCAGACATCTAAAAGGTTAATGATCATTTAAAATGGAGTAAATATCACCAAGTACTTTGAAAATATTAACAGAACAAGGACCAAATACTTACCTATAGTAGGACGTAAATTAAAATTAAAGTCTCTACATATAACTGTGTCCAGACAGCGGCTACATCTGCGGATATAGCACATGCATTGCATAAGGCAGTATTTTGGTGTCCCAAAAGGGTCACAGAGTTCTATAGCCAGGCCATGAGGTTTATAAAAGGTCCCCAACGAAAGAATTAAAACCAAGGGGAGGAAAAATTACCCAATCAAACTTCAGGAAAAGCAGCAATGAAAATGTTGGATTTTTCTTTGAATAGACTTGCAGTCATGTAATCCTATTAGCTTTCAAATCATTCACATGGACCTATTCCTTTTAAGTATTAATTTTAAAACTGAGTGGCTCTGCTCAATTCTGAAGAGGTTGTCAGAGAATACCTCAAATTCTTGAAAACACCATCATTGTGAGCTAATACACCAATGATTTTAGTATCTGAGATAATAACTGTCACCATCCGTCCATTTTTTAAGCACTGGGAAATGAAAAGCTTCCCGTTCTGCTGCTATGGATAAGAGCAAGACACATAACGAGTGCAGCCCCGCGGCCAGGACTGCCACATCCTACAAGGGTGGGCCGCCCACAATCACAACACACAGCAGATAGCAGTTTTACTTGGCATGTGTTAGTGTGACAGGTTACCGAGTCACATGCTTGCAAAAGTAGAGTAAACGACAATCAGCAAATGTGTATGTAAGTCACCAGGAAGCTGAAGGTTTGGAAAAAAATGTAGCTGTTTCTACTTCAATTTTCTCTCCTGAACAGTGGGCTGGGAGAAGACTCAAGAAAAATGAGAGCAACCAAGGATAATTTACTAAAATTCACCTTAAAAAGATTGAATGTGCCATCTTGGATCTCTGCACCTGGTGTAACTTCCATAGTACAGTCTTCGGCCTAAGTTAAATGACATATCCCCATTAAGACACCACAAACTTTAACTGAGAGTCCACAGAAAGTAACGAGCTGTGGACGCAGCTGACTACACATCAACATGAAACTCAGGGCAAGGGAATATTATCAAACACAACCATGAGAACCAAAAAATTAAGCTACTATACAGCATTTAATCACCTTGTTAGGGGGAAAGTGACTTATTTGGGGAGTCAGAGTGGAACAGTAGAAGAGGCAGGGTTACTCTGGAAGATTTCCTAATTACCGTAATCTTGTTTGTGGTTGAAGTAACAGGTATAACTTCCAGTCCCATTCTTATCCTCTTTTGTTTTTCACAGTAAGCTTTCCAAGTATCTTCATTAAAGCCATAATTAAAATAATCAGAAAGATCAGCACCTAAAGATGAAACATACTTTTAGTATGTAAATATTTTAACTCTACGGCAGCATTAAAACTATAGTGTGATATAAAAGTGTACATTTAAAGAAGATAAAAAAGCAGGAGAGTGAGCTCTGGAGAGGAAGGGGTCAGAGGGGACTGGGGAGGCTGCAGAGGACACGTGGGGTGGGTATGACTGAAAGACAACATACACGTGTATGAAAATGTCATAATGAAACCCACTGTATGAATAATTTATATATAAGAGAACATTAACATATTTTCTATGACATTCATCATAACACCCTTGAATTTTTACTACTTCTCAAAATTATCACAATGATGCAAACACCAAAAAAACATTTTGATCAAAATGATTTCCTTTAGAAACAGTATTATAATAAATGTGTGAGTCCACATTTGTTAATTCCAGGGACTAATAATACTTAATAATTCAAGTACTCAGTGCTCATTATTTGCTTAGGACAATAAACAAGACCCTGTAAGACAGTATTTTACACTGCTGCTCACAAATACTGTTTTTTTAATCATTTTACACTAAAAACCTTTTTGGATATTAAAAGAGAACCAATAATTTTACCAGGTTTCCGCCATGGTTTATCTTCAAAAGAATCCAAATCTACTTCCAAGAGTGGAACTCCATTAATGCTGCCGGGTGCATCGAGGTCTACTCCTTTGACTTTGGTTCCTATTTTACAGAAATGAAAAATGGCAAAGAAGCTATATTAGCAAGAAGCTAGAAGACAACAAAAGAAAACATAAATTACCCTCACCATCCACCCTGACTGTTAATAAAACTAGACAAAGTCAAACTTGGTGATGAAACTTTCAAGATGAGCAGGATGAAAAAGCTGGGGACGTAGACGTTATGGCCTAGCGTGGTAGCACATGCCTATCATGCATACACTTGGGAAATTCAAAGAGGAGGACCAGGAATTCAAGGCAAGTTTCTGGTATACAGTTAGGTCAAGGATAGCCTAGGCTACGTGAGATACTATCTCTAAAAAACAAAAGCAAAAGGTTATTAACATCAATAGAGTTGCTAATGCCAATGTGTTAAATTGTTGTTTTATATAATCTGTGAGCAAAGAAAGGTTTCTCTTAACAAGCAAAGTAACACAACCAGAACAGGCAAATGTTTGCTGTTTGAGAGTCTTTCACACGAAGAGTCTGCTTGTGTTTATCACAGTGAAACACTCGTGAAAAGACCTAATACAATCTACTCAGGACCTATTTTCATGCGGATGAAGCTGCAAATACAAATTTTACCTGTATTTCCATAAACTCTTCCCCCTGCCTTGATATTAAGATTTACTGGTGCTGTTCCATAACTCCTATAAATAGAATAAAAATTAACTTCAAAAACATAAAGTAACAAAACAGGAAGAAATTCAACAAAGAAAGTGAATGAACAGGCACACAGATTTTACACTGATTTTTGAAGTTTGTTATTATTTAGTTATTACAGGATAAAAAATAATTCTTAATTTTTTCTACTATTTTATGTATGTGACTTTTGCCTACATGTATGTACATCACAAACATGCTTGGTGCCCAAAGAGGTCAAAAGAGGGCACTGGATCCCTTGGAACTAAAGTTATAGATTGTTGTGAGCCACCATGTGGGTGCTGGGAACTGAACCCAAGTCCTCTGCAAAAACAAGCGCTAAGCCATCTCTCCAGCCCCAAGAACTAATCTGTTTTAAGGTCTGACATTTTTCCATCTCAAAAATCTCCCAGGTAGTAAACTCAATATGCCACTGTGGCAAGCACCGAGAAGCATCGTTGCTGTTACCCCTAGTTCCTTAACATCTAGCCATCTGCAGCAGTGAAAATTCCTGCCACCTTGCCAAATACCATTGCCCTGCTGTGGGCCTCCTCACATCCCCAGATCACATTCCTAAAAATGAAGTCACTTAGAAGAAATGTGAAAGAAAATCTGGAGAATAAGGAAAACAGTGTTAACAGGAGGTTGATAACTAAAGGGGGAAGGTCCAGGACCCCTGCAATACCCCACATCTTAGGCTGGGCTGGGACCACACATGCGCGCGCACACACACGAGAGAGAGAGAGAGAGAGAGAGAGAGAGAGAGAGAGAGAGAGAGAGAGAGAGAGAGAGAGAGAGAGAGAGAACCAAGTCATATTTTCATTTTGTTTTTTTGAAGATAGTGTTTTTCTCTGTGTAGCCCTGGCTGTCCTGGAACTCGCTCTGTAGACCAGGCTGGCCTCGAACTCAAATCTGCCTGCCTCTGCCTCCAAGTGCTGGGACTAAAGGCGTGTGCCACCGCTGCCTGGCTGAAGTTAAATTTTCAATGTAACAATACGCATGCGACAAATAACTGAAGCTAAACCAACCGGTGTTCAAATGCAATCAGTTGTGGAGCTGGGCCGGTCACTCAGACCACTGTGGACTTTGTACGATGTTTTTTTTTTAAATGAGTTTACTGCTGGGCATAGTGAGACACACCTTTAATACCTGCACTCAGGAGGCAAAGGCAAGTGAATCTCTGAGTTCGAGAGCTGCCTGGTCTACATGATAAGTTCCATAACAGCCAGGACTACAGAGAGACCCTCTCAAAAAACCAAACAACAAAACAGCAACAACAACAACCACCAGTTCCTTTTTTTAATGAGTAGAAAAATCAAAATCAAGTATTAGTGTTAACAGAAATAGCCTTTGGCAGTATTTGGGAGGTGGGGAGGAGAAACACAGGACTAGGTAAGAATGATTTATAGTGAGCAGAAACACTAGTAAGTTTTCATGTTGTACTCAAGTCTTTCAAAGATTTGTTTCACATCATGAAACATGTTATTTAATTTATCCCTTAAAATTTCCACTAACTAGACCTATGATCCTGGCTTTTCTTCTGTGCAAAGATTTTCTTGCGAGCTACAGTGAAGGAGCATTTACTTGCCCAGCACTGGAGAAGGAAAGCTCTTTTGAGTTCAATATCCACCACTGCCGAATAAGGTTATTATTTATAATTTTAATCTTTGCTACAGTCCAATATCCTTTCAATAAAAATCTTAGACTGGCAAAGTGGCATGGCACTCAGAGCCAATACCGTATGCGACGATGGTCCCACTAATGTCAGTCAGGAAACAAGCGTGTCCACACTTCCCTCTTCTACTCAATATAGGGTTCCAAGTTTTAGCTTTAGAAATGGGAAAGAAAATGGAAGGCAGGAGGAAGTCAAATTATCTCTATTAGCAAATAATGATTCTATTTGTAGAAGATCCTAAGGCCTCCACCAGGAATCCTAGTAGCCAGAATGTACTATATATGAATACGTGAAGTTGTCAAAGAACAAAATGTATTAATATTAGTTTTTTAAATAGCAGTATCATACCTATATACTAATAAGGAATGTAGTGAGAAAGAAATCAGGAAATCAATCCCACTTAAGTAACAAAAGAAAAGGAAAAAATGAAAACCTAAGAAGACTTCTTCAATAAAAATGTTACTGTAAAAATGGCAATATTATCAAGAACAATCTATAGATTTGATTAGATATAATCACATCAAAATAAAAGTGACATTCCTCATAAAAGGAAGAATAACCCTAAAATTTATATGAAAGCATGAAGGACCTAGGTAGCCAAAGCTATCTCTACTAAGAACAATGCCCGAAGTATCACTATACCTACCTGTAAAACTCACTTCAGAGTCCAGAACAAACACGGCACCAGCACAAAAACACTGGATCAATGGAACAGGGTTCACACAGAATAATCTCACACAATTACAGTCACCTGAACATTACCAAAGACATCACACTACAACAAAATGCCCACCTACAGAAGAATGAAACTAAATCCTTATATCTCACCCTGAACAAAAGTCTATACAAAGACCAAAACTGCTAAACTGTGGAAAACACTTCAAGAGGCATTTAGCAAGTTCTATCTAAAAATGAGTCCAATAGTTTAGTAAGTAAAAACAAGAATGGAAAATTGGAATCACATGAAGTTCACCCTTTCCAATAGCAAAGCAAACAACTGAGTGAAGACAAAAAACACAAGAAAATGACAGAGGAGTAATATGCAGGATAAAGAACTTAAGAATGGGGCATGGTGGCACATACCTTTAATCCTAGCACTCAGGAGGCAAAGACAGGCAGATCTTTGTGAGTTCAAGGCTAGACTAATCTCAGGACAGTTAGTGCTGTTCCACAGGGAAACCCTGTCTGAGAACAAGAAGAAGAAAGAAGAAAAAGGAGGAAGGAAGGAAGAGGAGAGAATTCTAAAAGCAAGGCAAGTATCAAAACCCCATACAAAACATAAGCACACTAATCAACAATGAACCAGCAGTTCTCATATCATCAGTAAACATTTTTAAAAGTTCAACATTCTCAGCCATCAGGAACAACACTGAACTTCTACTTCAATCCAATCAAAATGATTATTACCAAAACAAACCTCCCAAAGGTAAAGAAAGTTTCAGTAGTCATCTTATATGCAGTTAAAAACCTCTTTAATTCTACCATAACAAAACCACAATCCCTATTTTAATGTGTTTTCTTCCAATCCTTTAATATCCATGTGTTCAGTGAGTTTGGCAATAGTCCATTTATTTGGTCCAGTTCATGGTAGACAAATCTTGTTACCAGAACATTTACCTAGAAGGGCCCAACAGATTATTAACTCAAAAAACAACACACAAATAAAATGATGGCAGCCAAGAAGACATTAGCTTGAGTTAGAAATAAAAATTAAAGACCTAAATTAAGGTTTGCATACTAAAACAAAAAAAAAATCACAAATGCAAATTACACTTTCAGTGTTCCATTTCTAATCAAAGAACTAATACTAGCCAATGCTCTAGCAAAAATGTTTTAAATGCGGCAATCAGACACTGCTGCGTTCATGTACCTTCATGATTAACTTCAGGTAGAAAGTAATGAACTACCTGTAGAAACCATAGTAAGTTCTTTCACATCATGGTAAGACAATGTAAAATCAGAGAGTCACCCATGGACTATCAAAGCAGGATGTCTTTATAATGTGCATTCATACAAGTATAACTCAAGGTGCCACAGACTGAAGGCACATACAGCCAAGCCCCAGCAACAGACTGGAAACAGAATGTGACAATTACAAGGAGTTCTCTGACCTACACAGCACACCATGGCACACAAGCCCCTGCCGAGGAGAATCGAACCACTTACCCATACTGTGGTGCTCCTGTTTTGATGTCTCCTATAGTGACATGAACGTCATCTTCATCGTCATCACTGTCACTATCACTGTCGTCTTCAGTCTCTGTCACTTTCTACACAGAAACAATTACAAAATGCAATAAATAATCCAATTCAGCATTCAATAGTGATAAATAAAAAATTATTCTGGGGTTTTGAAATTGTTTTAGAACACAAATCACAAGCTTATATAGCTGTTATCCCACCTTTGATGGTCTACAATAATTTATAAGCTTATGAAATAGAACTTTTATTGCCATCTTTCAGAGAACAATACATGCTTCATGTTTTCAACTCTGTTAATAACTATTTGGTAATTTTTAATACTGACATTAAATCTTACAAATGTTTTACTCCTAAGAACTTCTCAAGTACTTCTTTTTAAATAATTTTATCTTATAGATACTACAAGGCCTCAGATTCATTTTGCAAGGTCATCAATTATAATATAAAGAGACTCTACATGTAAATGACTGAAGAAGCATCATGTATCTTTTCAAACAAAAATGGACCTGCTCACAATGACTTTAATATGAATCTAAGAGGCTACTATATTTTAATTACATAGTGGTAGATAGACCTATCACCTAGGCAAAATGCTTTTTTGATTATAAGTTCAAGCATAAAAAAAAAAAAAAAAAAAGCAAGTTTCCTTCCTGCTCAGGCTAAAATCATCAGGACAAACATCAGAGGGCACAACAAAGTACCATTTTATTTGTCAGAGTCAGGGAGTATCACAATCAGAGCACATTCCTAAGAAACTGTGACAGTCAGCTTTAGGTTGTGGACTCAGTGTTGGCTTTGGAAACAGAACTCACTTATCATAGTCAGTTGATCTATGACTGTTTAGTTCTTTATAACACTAAACAGCAAGCTTGTGTGTATGTAGTATGTCCCCTCAAGTTTCTTCCCATTATTTTTTCTCCTAAGTTCTACATATTCTTTTCATGATATCAGAAGTATCAGTTGACAGAAGGGGTCAAGTCAATAGGCTGCTGAAGGTTATGTTAAATGCTGGTTTTATTTGTAAATAAAGTGTGAAGCTCTTAACAACGATTTTAAACACCAGAGTCACTGGGTTTCAAAGCCTGATATGCATGTTACCGGTTTCGCCATGCCATTTTCAGCAGCCTCCTCTTCAACTCCAGATGGAGGATTAGCACTGCAAGAAAGAAAGCAAGCAGACAGGTTGGCTGCTGCTGCGAGTACATACATTGTACTACCTTTTCAAGCTATTGCTGCTAAGAGTTTCTAAAGTTTTTATCTCTACTGGGCGATGAGAACAAGACTAGGAAGTCTGTCGGTTTTCCTGTTAGTGTTCATAAAACAAGTCCTCAGATGGAAGCAGGGTTGGGCTTCCTTGGGTTTTTTTGGACAGCCTGCATAGCCCTGGATGTCTTTCAACTCATCATGTAGACCAAGCTGACCTCAAACTGAGATCCAACTGCCTCTGCCTCCGAAATGCTGGGATTAACGGCCTGTACTCTGCTCAACAGGGTTTCCTGTTTTAGATCTGCTTGCTTCTGCCTCTGAGTGGTTAAATGTAAGTGCCACTACTCCCTGACTTGCCCAACAATTTCCTAATGACATACAACTTGATAGAAGGACATAATTCAAGTTTTTCATGTTTTTAAAATATAATGCACATCATACTACTTTTACCTCTGAATCTTTACTGAGTATCTGCTGTGTGCCAGGGACTAATGTTATATAGTCAAGGGCTACAGAACATGGTTTTCACTTCTCCCTGATGCCCATGAAATTCTATGACATGGTCAAATAAACTCTTTTATGCTCGGTTTAGCGCTTAGCACTCATTTCTGCCTGCTTTGCTGTTCCACTAAACCAGATAGGTTCTTTATTCTATCAAAAAACACAACTTCTCTTCATGGAAGTTTGTCCTCTAGTTTGCAGTTAAAAAGGGCCTGAAACCTAATTTTGATGAATTTTAAAACTAATTACTTTAAGGCAAATCTGACTTGTTTTGTAACCAAAAAAAAAAAAAGTGTTCAACAATAAAACATTCACATTGCCATGTGACTCAAGCCATTAGTGAAAAAAATACTTCCAGAACTACAGCATAATCAGTTTCTTGACATTTTACAGATATTTTACAGATAGAAACTTCAATTTTTCCTGTCCTAACACAGGACTCAAGATAAATGTACCACTGTAATTCTCAATTTATATTTTGCTTTAAAAACCTTTCAGAAAGCCAGAAATAAGTGTTGCTTGCTTGTGTGTGTACACGCCTACGGGCAGTGGAACGAATGCTCAGTGTGCTTTCCGTCTCACAGGACAGTAGACTACATTCAGCTAAACCCGACAAATAAAGCATGCCAACCTTGAGACCAGCGCAACACAGGGCCTAAGGACAGAGGCTTCGGTAACGAACCAGTCACAACAAAGATGAGCAAGTTCAACAGCAGGGTCCTAGGCAGGGCAATGCAATGATACGTACCAGGCTGTGTCCTAATTTTGTCTGAACTCCCTTCTCTGCTAGACATAATAATTTAGGACTTTTAGTTCCTCATCACCATTAAATACAAGAACAATAAAATTATAAGCTTTTTCTAAAAAAACAAAACTGTCAACATAAATGCCCTCCTAAGGGATGAGACACACAGAACACTTCAAATGAAATCAACAACGATCACAGGCAGAGTACTCAGAGAAGGCAGGAATGGGTTCAGTCCAATCAACTACCATTCTGTGTCCCAGAGAACTCCAAAAAGAGCAATGAGAAAGGGAGCTTCGAGGGGGGAGAGCTGGCTCACTGGTGCAGAGCTCCTGTTGCCCCTCCAGGACCTAGGTCTGAGTCCCAGCAACCACATGGAAGCTCACAACCCTCAGTCCAAACCACAGTCCAGGGGACCCAATGCCGCCTTCTAGTCTCCACAGGCACAGACATGGTGCATGGACACACATGCAGGCAAAACACCAACACATATAAAATTAAAAACAAAATAGACAACGAAACCAAAGTGAAATTAGAATTATCATTAAATAATAAAATTCAGAGATAATGACTAGCTCATAAAAATTTCAGCTCTTTGGAGACTTTCTACTTCCATGTAGCCTATGTTTTGGGTTTTATCTCTCACTTTTTTTTTTTTGATACAAAAGTAGTTATTTGCAATGGATTTCCACCACCAGTGTTCATTTTAGAAGCTCCATTTTTTTTTTTTCGAGACAGGGTTTCTCTGTGGAGCCCTGGTTATCCTGGAACTCACTCTGTAAACCAGGCTGGCCTCGAACTCAGAAATCGCCTACCTCTGCCTCCCACCACTGCCCGGCTAGAAGCTCCATTAAGACATAATTCACATCCATCCATTTAAAGATCATACTTAAAAAGATATACTTTGCTCACAGTGTAAGAACCGTGTTATGAAATCCTAGATTGTGTACATAGCCTCCCAAAAGAAATAAGTATGTGTCAGCGGGCATCCCCGTTTTCTCTATCCCACAATGCTGATCTTTCCTTCTCTATGGATTGGCTTACTCTGGAAACTTTATATACTGAAACACACATCACATGCTCAATGCTTCACTCATACTGTAGCAAGTCAGTACTCAATTTCCTTCCTTCCACTAGGAAATACTTCCAGAAGAGTACATTGCATTGAACCCATTAATTTGTTCTGGTGGACAGGTAGGTCATTTCTATTTTACTGACTAGCTATGACCGATGCTAAAAACCGTATTCAAATTCCTGTGTTCACGTATGTTTTCACTTCTCTAATTTAAAGTGAGTAGGACTGCTTAATTTTCTAACTCTGTTTAAACATTTGAGGACACTCCCGAGGAGACGCCACTTTATAATAGCAGCAGCAGTGTACAAACAGCCCAGCATCTCCATATCTTCACTACAGCTGTTTTGCCTTTTGGATTACAGCTAGGTATGAAGCATTAATCCCTTCACTTCAAAAATCTAAATATTCTTTAAATACTTTGTGTGTGTGATACACATGGAAGCCAAAGGCGTCAGGTATCTTCCCAATCTTTCCCTTCATCTTTCTTTTCTGAGTCAGTCTCTCACTGAACCTAGAGTTCAACAATATGGAGTAGACAGCGAGTACTAAAGAGCATGCTATCCAAGTCTCTCCGAGGACGTATTCAATCATGTCCACAGGCTTATGCTGCACGCACGTCCCCATCTGAGCCATTTCTCCGGCCCTCAATTGCTCTTTTTAAGACCACTCCTCCCCTCATTACTTCAGACAGTCACCTGGTCAAACTAAAGCCAGTTTAGACATGTACTTATATGCATTACTTGTAGTGAAATTTTGAATAAATGTTTGGTTCCCTGGACACTCTGTAAAATACTAAGTTTTGGATAATAACAAAGAAAATCAGCTTAAAAAAATATCATCTATTCTGTTCATGGTATAGTAGTAAGCATAGTTCCTTCCAAAAACTAGTTCCATCATGAATTTAAAATATAAAGCAGTAAATTACAGTCAAGCCAGGCATAGTGGTGCATTCCTTTAATCTCAGCACTCTAGGAGGCAGAGGCAGGTGGATCTCTGAGTTGAGTGAGCCTGGTCTATAATATGAGTTCTAGAACAGACAGGCCTACGCACACTACACAGAGAACTTTGTCTTGAAAAACAAAACAAAAACCCAACTATATTGTATACACCTCTAAGATCAGTTGAGGGTAAAAGTTGGCAAATACCTAACTCCAAAAATTGTCCTTTAAGTCACTAGAAAACAGGACAGGATTGGTCCTGAAATAGAAAAAGTCCTTCAACTTTGGTCAAAATGCAATTACGCCAAGGATTATAATGAAACAACTGACATCTTGCTAGAATCACAATCTATGTAAGATATCAACAGGAGAGTTCACCAACCTGGCATTTTCTTCTTCTGGTCTTTCAACTTCATTCTCATCTACCAAATAAAATAAAATAAAGTAAATAAAGAAACCAAGCTTAAGCAACAAGAAGTATAAAAATCTGAAGGGAAGATCACAAGTACTAACCTAGATCCTTTGCCAAATCACTGTGCACATGCACGTCCCACGGGCCTACAAGTATAGTCAAAGTTAGATCACTTTATAAACAAGACACATCTCTTACGGAAAAAAAATACAAGACTTTACTGCTATTAACATAAGCTTAATTTAAGAGGCAATGAGGATTTACATATCTTGGTATGAGAAACCCACACATTTCACATTTTAAGGGTTGTACTGATGCTGTCTTTCCATTAAAGAAATAATTTTACCAGTTTATTGGAGTTATATCACTAAAAGACTGCTTAAACTCCAACGTTCACTTTTATATAACCTAAGACAATTTATGTCAAGAAAGTATGTTCTAGGAAAGAACAAAATACTTTCAAATCTGGTATAACAGCCAAGGGGGATTACGACTTCAAGTTAAAAATCAGACATCAAACATGTCCCCTACAAAAACAAAGTACATGATGCATTAAATATGGAGACACAAATACAAAACACCGAATACAAGCCTATGGGAAGAGTCACGAGATACAACTATGACGTGGACTATACAGCAGTCTCTTAAAAAAAAAAAGTAATAAAAACTTCACCTTAATACAGGAGACAATTCAGGGTTTTCTTTAAGGACATAGTGTATTCCATCTGTTTCTCTTAATTACTATTTTTAAAGCACGATTTTCAGACAAGGAGGACCCTTGCAGGTGCATTCCATACAAACTGACCATCAAGAAACAAGACGTTAGTTTAATAGCATTGACTTTATTTAGCTGTTATTACAGAATGACTGTTTCTGAAAGGGACGAGGGGCACCCAATAGCTACCGAGCAAGAGACACACCGAAGCAGCTCGGAATCGATAGAAAGAGCATGAATAGAGAGCGCAGAAGCGAGGAGGCCGGGACGGTGGGGAGGAGGGCGAAGCAGGGCTGCCCGGCCTCCTTGGCCTGCGTCCACCGCGCGGTGAGTGCCCGCGGGTCCGGGAGAGGGCCGGGAGCAGGCCGCACTCGGCCTAACGCAGGCAGGCCAGGGCTAGTACGAGAGACCTCGGACGCCCGGGCCTGAAACGCCGGGAGGAAGGCCAGAGAGAACTCGGGAGACAGACAGGAAGTTCCGTACCGCCATACAGCCACTCTTCCTCCTCATCCCCTCCGGTCCCGCCGCTCAGCTCCACCAGGCGCTCCACCTCGCCGGCCGACATGGCCGCCCCCACGCACAAGTTAAAGGCGGCGATCAACAGCCCTTTCAACCCCTTCCGCAGCCTCGCCGTCCCAGGGCGCGAGAAGGGGAGGGGACCCGCCGGTAAGCGAACGAAGAGAGCGCGAGACTCAAATCCAGGGCCGACCTCGCCGGAGGCGGCGACCGTGAAGGTTCAGCGACGGGGCCCGCCTGCGCATGCGCATGCGCAGCAGCACCCAAGCGGCGAGGCGTCTCTAGGTGGTTTCGCTTCCGCGGCGGCAAGCACCTGGGCCTCTCATTGCGCAAGCGCCGCGCGATTGGCTCCTCCCCCTCCCACCCCATCCCAAGGATTCCAACTCTGCCTCTCGGAGTGGCTTTCTCTCTGGCTTCTGCTGTTCTTTGAAGTTCCCTTCCCCCAACCTCCTTTCCAATTCCCAGTTCCCTTTGCTACACCATTGTTCTTTTCTGTCCCTCGCTTTTCTCCCTTCACTATTTGTTTATTTTAAAATTCCTGAAGGCCATCATTCCGCACGTGTTTGCATGACCCAGAATCATTTTGTCAATTCGTAGAAATTTTAACAACCAACAAAAGAAAAATTGAATTTATAAAGGATGCATTCTCATTGTTCAAAAAACTATTAGTGTCGGGCATAGTGGAGTACGCCTTTCATTCCAGCACTTGATAGGCAGACACAGGTCACCCTGGTTTATATAGCAAGTTCCAGGATAGCCTGGGCTCTAGAGGGAGATTGGCCAGAAAGTTTTATTTATGTTAACGCAAACACAAACTGGTCATCTGAGTGGAACCTCAGTTGAGAAAATGCCTCCATTAAGATCAGGCTGTAGACAAACCTGCAAGACATTTTCTTAATTAGTGATTGACCGGGAGCTTAAGACTTTATCTGTGTGGCTTGATTCCACTTTACCTGAATAGATCATATGGGTTTTAATTCTTAGTTTTGAACTCACTCTTGTTTGCTTTGCCCTGTTCCCCCATAGGAAATTCTTTTATTGTTTCAACTTCTGAGTGCGATCTCCTCTGTAAAATCTTTTCTGAATTCAACAAATGTGTATGAAAGTCTAACCAAGTACTAGGAACTCTTCAAGATGGTATAGACTAGTCAGTTAAAAAAAAAATCCTTTCTTTCATGAAGCCTTCATTCTATTGGAAGAGCGACGAATAGAATATAGACATGTTGATAAGGATTTAAAGATAATAGTAGCTGTAAAAAACAATGTTTTTATGTCTACCATTTTACTCTTTAATTTTCCATGAAAATTGTCAATTTTAATGTGATTTTCTATATGTTTCTTCAATTTTGTCAGAAATACTTTCCATGTAAATCTTTAATTTTATCATAAAATGTTTTTACTTCCTTTTTCAATAAAAAAAAGAAAAAAAAAGACCCACATCCAAGTCATTAAAAGGCAGGTGTAATCTTATATCAAGTGGTAATAAATAAATAAATAAATAAATGTATGTAGATCCCTGCATGGAGAGAGGCTGTAAGCCCTGAGGGTTTCTGGATGGGGTCTACTTGACAAGGAGATTAGGAACATACAAAGGTGCAGAGACAGAGGAGTTCCAGGTACCCAACTGCATTTGGAGTCCAGTGAGAGGCAAATGTAGATAAACTGAGCATGCAGATGGGGTCAGCAGGATTGGGGTGTGGGGAGCAGAGTAGAGCTCAGCTCTCTTTTAGACCTCATGCCCCTTCTTCTAGTGGGTGTGACAGACAGGTCTTATGTGACCACAGAGTCACTTTGCCCGGAATCTTCACTAGGCCAAATCTGCCTTTGTCTTTTTCACCTTTCACTTCCATCTGTTATATGGTGACCATATCTTTTTTGGCCTTTGATACAAGAAATAGAAAGATGGTTTACTATCTCCTTGAGAGTACCATAGGCAGGTACTCCAAGTGGTTAGCTCCATTTTCACTGTTTCGTGCATCTAAAGTAACATTGGGTGGTTTCATGAGAGAGTTGATTGTCCTCTGCAGAGTGGGTTGCTTCTCCTTCTAGTCTGGAAAAGAGTTTGTCTTTCAAAGCATTGTTTAGACAAAGAGTTTAGACATCAACAAAGAGTTGATGAATGATGGCGAATGCGGTAGAAGACCTGCATGATGGAGGTAGCACTTGAGCTAAGCTTGAAAATGATGTCTACGAGCAGAGAAGCTCATAAAGCACTAATAACCACCCTTCACAGCATCTTCCTTCCTTCCTTCCTTCTTCCTAAACTGAATTCCTTGTGTGGATACGCTTCCTTGGTTAAGATTAATCTTTCCAGTTGCCATGGGAAACTTCGTTATTAAATAATTTGACTATTTTATAGACGGTCTCTTTCTTCTTAATATTATGAACTCATCTCACTACAACATCACATTTATCCTGGGTATATTCATTTGCCACTTTATTATGTTTATCCTAAGCGATGATGATGGTGATGATGATGATGATGATGATGCTAACCTGGGCCTGGTAGTGTACCCTGTCCTTCCAGGTCCTCTGGAGGCCGAGACTAGAGGTTGACTCAGGCTAATGGAGAAAGACTCCATCTCAAAATAATGTCGATAATAATGATATAATTTAAATATGAAATATACTCTTGAGGAGTACGGAAAAGGAGTGCTTAGTTATAAGGATTAAAGCAATGGATAAATTGCCGATAAAATGATGCCAAGAGGCCAGGTATGGTGGCGCATGCCTTTAAACCCAGAACTCAGGAGGCAAAGGTACATAGATCTCTATGAGTTTGAGGTCAGCTAATAAGTAAATAAATAATTAAATAATAAGAACGATGATGCCGAAAGCTAAAATTTAAAGTGTAATGTTCAGTAATTAGTAAGTGGTATTACCATGATTATAAATGTATTTTAAATGAATGTATTGTTTGGGTCAATAGGTCACTATTTGTTGCCAACATGTTACTTACATGCTTTTTAATTTACACATCCGATAAAGCTGTATTTTAATTAATGTGTGTTACATCCACTTATTGGAAGGTAGTAGATAAAATGGGGGCTTCAAATATGAAAACCATATAACTAGGGACTGGGGAGATGGCTCACTGGTTAAAGTAGTTCCCATGATAATGTGAAGACCAGCGTTCAGATGCCCAGAACCACATAAATACTGAATGAGCACATCAGCCCACCTGTAATTCTAGCCTCTGGGATTCCTAGAGCAAGCTTGTTAGCACACCATACTGTTAAATTCTGGGTTTGATTGAGAGACCCTAAATCCACAAATAAGATGAAAGGGCAATTGAGGATGACTCCCAACATTGACCTCAGACCTCCAAGTGTATGGGCACACATAGGCGCACACACATGTACATATATGTGCACCCTCATAATACATTCACATGTTTGATACACTGGCATAGTAAACATTTGACTAGAAGGACAGCTGTTGTCCCTTTGTGCTCTCAGCCTTTTCTCCTCTGCTCAACCAGAATAATGCCACACCTGTAGAACCTTCCTATTTTAAGATACTCTTCTGAGGAATTAACCCCCATATACTATCCTACTTTCTGTATCTTAACATCTGTGGACATGGGATTTTATATTGCTAGTTGTTTCTGGAAAATTAAAAGTTTCCTATTCACTTCTTTGCTGGCAGGTGAAGTTTCTTATACCTTTTAATAATAATAAGAACAAATCATTTTTTATCTTTGTACTGATTGGATCCTGTATGGAAAGCCATCACTGAATCCTTTTTTTTTTTTTTTTTTTTTTTTTTTTTGGTTTTTCAAGACAGGGTTTCTCTGTGTAGCCCTGGCTGTCCTGGAACTCACTGTGTAGACCAGGCTGGCCTCGAACTCAGAAATCCTCCTGCCTCTGCCTCCCAAGTGCTGGGATTAAAGGCGTGCGCCACCACCGCCCGGCGCCATCACTGAATCCTAAAGCTAAACTCTAACCACTCCTCTAGAGGACCTAGACATGATTTTATAAGGAATGCAACATAATGACCAGTTCTGTAGAGAAATACACACTACAGCTTAATAAGTAATATATGATGGTCTTAAGCAGCTCATCTTATCAGAAATCCATAACCATGAGAGAAGGGGTTTTAACCTGCTTTTTTTCAGTGTTACCTAGCAACTCTCTTGAATAGCTAGTAGGTATTTCAAACTCATTCCCAAAGAAGAACCAATAAATTGTTCTTTCAAATGTGCTCTGTCCATTCTTACACTTTCCTAGGTTGTAGGCATCTGTGATGGTTTGTATATGCTCGTCCCAGGGAGTGGCAGGAAGCATGGCCACATGCAAGCAGAAATGGTGCTGGAGAAGGAGCTGAGAGTTCCTCATCTGGATCTGAAGGCAAGGAGAGAGAGAGAGAGAGAGAGAGAGAGAGAGAGAGAGAGAGAGAGAGAGAGAGAGAGAGAGAGAGAGAGGCTGGTCCTGGCTTGATTGAACATCTGAGTTCTCAGAGCCCACCCCCAGTGACACACTATCTCCAACAAGGCAATACCTCCTAATAGTACCACCACTCCTTATGGGCACATGTGGACCATTTTCATTCAAACCACCACATACGAAAAAAACATTCTAAAATCCATTCAACATCTTCACCATTTACTCCCTTCCAGAAGTCCATATTCAGGGCTTTCCCATGGATTTTATTAAAATCTGCAGTTGTATACCAGGAAATGTAGAGGCTCAGTACTTTCTTTTACCTTAACCATGTACTCTTCCAACTTTCTCCCTCATTCCTTTAGCACTCTACTTTCTTCAGTATTGTGCAGGTAGCTACTAGGGCTCTTAGGGCCACGGGCCACCTTCATTCCATCAGCTAATCCACCTGTCCAGCATACCTGTCTTCTTGCATGGGTAGATTCTTCGTAGATTCTATTTCACTTTTCCTTCCCTTGCACTGGTTACTGTTGGCCAATCACTTCTTGAAACACGATTGCCCTGTGACCTCACACACTGCCTCCTCTTCTGCATACTTCCCCCAAGATTGCTCAGAAGTTTCTCCATCACATCCTTATCTTCCATATCAAAGCAGCCTCAGCACACCTATACTAAGGATTCTCAAATTACCAAACTTCTTTCTGCAAGCCAGAATCATATGTCATCATATGTCCAACCACCTAGTACTTATTTCATTTTCTTTTCTTTTCCTGGTATCATGGCTATGATTGTCTTGAAACTTGCTTTGTAGAGTGGACTAGTTTTGAATTCCTGAGCTCCACCGTCCTCTACCTCCCAAGCTCTGGGGTTAAGGCGTGCACTACTATTCCTGGTTGTAGTAATTTCTAACTGGATGCTCCTACTTGTTTTTCCACAACACTATCCATCTTCACCTATTAGATAGCTACTTGAAAGAGAATATATAAAATATTTGGAAGGATGTAGATAAACTTGGACCCTTATTCATCAGCTACTGTGAAGAACATTGGTTTCTTAGAAAACCTAAAAACAGTTACAATATGATCCAGCAGTTTCAAACAAAAGGATAGGAAGCAAAATTTATAGTAAATCTGTGCAGTTATGTCTAGAGTGTTATTATTCATGAAGGCCCTAAGGTGGAAAAACTCAAAAGTCCATTGAGAGATGGATGAATAGACACAATGTACTGTATGCATACTACAAACTATTATTCAGCTTTTAGAATGAAAGCAAAAAAAAAAAAAAAAAAAAAAAAAACAACAAACCAACCAACCAACCAAACAGAAAAAAAACAGACTGGAGAGATGGCAAACTGATTTAGAGCTCTTGATGTTCTCAAGGCAAGCCTGAGTTCAGTTCTTAGCATCCACATTTGGTGACTCACAATCACCGGCTGTACACACACACACACACATAAATTTAAAAATGAAGCTGGGCGGTGGTGGCGCATGCCTTTAATCCCAGCACTTGGGAGGCCAAGGCAGGCAGATTTCTGAGTTCGAGGCCAGCCTGGTCTACAGAGTGAGTTCTAGGACAACCAGGGCTACACAGAGAAACCCTGTCTCGAAAAACCAAAAAAACAAAACAAAAAAACAAACAAACAAAAAAAACCAAACCCCCCAAACAAAACAAAACAAAAACACTTTAAAATGAAAGCAACTGGCATGTGTCACAACTAATTGAGCACAAGGACATTATGCTAAGTGAAAAACAAGTCAATCACAGTAAAGCAGATAGTACAGGAACCCACAGTAGTCAACTCAAAGAGAATAGGATTAGAGGCTGCCAAATGTTGTGTGTGTGTGTGTGTGTGTTGGGCTGGGGGTGGAGCTGGGGGTGAGAATGGAGATTGTTAAAGAGTATAGTTTTGAAACTATTTTGATTTTGCAAAATAAAAAGTTCCAGAGATTGGGTTGTACAGCAGCATGAATGTTTTTAATGTTGCTGAACCGTGCATTTTAAAATGACTAATGATGGACATTGTGGTACACACATTTAATCTGAGCACTAGGAAGGCAGAGGCAGGCAGACCTCTGTGAGTTTGCAACTAGCCTGATCCACATTGTGAGTTCCAGGAGAGCCAGGGCTACACAATGAGATCCTGTCTACACACACACAATTCGAACAGTAAATTACTAATTTTTTTTTATCTCATTCACGTTCCCACAATTAAATAAAAACCAGGTTCCAAACTGAGATCTATAGATCATATATTTATTCCTCAATCCAATTCTCCTGCAATTTGCTAAATCTCAGTAGCTGTGAAATGAACCCAAAAGCCTAAGCCTTTTGACTGTGTGTGTGTGTGCGCGCGCGCTCGTGTAGTCTCTCTCTCTCTCTCTCTCTCTCTCTCTCTCGTTGGTATATGTGTGTTGTGGACGGGAGAATTGTGTGTTTGCCACAGCGGGGGTGGGGGTGGGGGTGGGACAACTTTCTGGGTCCTTTCTGTTTTTCTACATTGAGTTCGAAGGATCGAACTCAGCTCATACGACTTGTGTTGCAAGCGCTTTTAGCCTAGGAGCCATCTTGCTGGTCCTAAAAGGTATTTCACGAGGCTTGTGTGCATTAACGCAGAAGATAACCCACACATGACCAACTAGTAAGTTGCAGTAGTTGTTTGGCTTCTTAGTTGAGATGGAGAAGGGTCTGTGCTGAGTATATTAAACTTCAGCCTAGGTTTTATTATTCCCGAGAATTCTTAACCTGGAGGAAAAGGTGACGTGAGCTGACAGAGAGGAACGAACGTAACCTATTTTAATTCTTCCCTAGAAAGCTGCGGCTTCCCCTTTTCAGGATACTAACCCTCTAAACACATCCCGTTCCTACTCCCAGTGAAGATATTCCTCCCACCATTCCGCGCGCCTGGTCAGCCAATCAGCACCTAAGACGTCATCATCGCGCGCGCGCACGCCAAGCGTCAGAGACCGGCCCACGTGTACTGTGTTGACTGTCAAAGTCTCAAGGTACTCAGTATCCGGAAGCCCTACGTTCTGACCGAAGTTCCTGCCCATCCGCTGGTGAGACCCCCTGGCCAGCCGACGAGTACGGAATCATGAGCGCCGCGGGCATACTGTCCTTCGCCCAGCAAGGCTGGGAGCAAGTGCTGGCCAAAGTGAAGTGGTCCGTGGTCTACCTGGACGCCGCCTGCGCGGAGAGCCTGCACTGGAGCTGCGGATCAAGCAGGCTTCTGGAGGCGGTGAAGGGTCCTGCGTGCCACCTAAGGGAATTTGAACCTCATGCAATTGGCGGTGGAGCCAAGCAGCCCCGGGCGGTGTTCGTTTTGAGCAGCCTGCTGAAAGGTCGGATAGTAGACACTCTACAAGACATCATTTGCCGCAGTCACTTTCAACACTGTGTGGTGGTCACAGCCGTGAGCCACGCAGTCCACCTCACTGCTAACCATGTACCAGCGGCTGCAGCGGCCGAGCTAGAGGGGCAGCAGCCGGTGTTCGAACAGCTGGAGGAGAAGCTCTGTGAGTGGATGGGCAACGTGAACTACACGGCTGAGGTGCTCCACGTCCCGTTGTTGCTCGCCCCTGCTGCTCCCCATCTTGCCTTTACTCCAGCCTTTGCTACCCTTTTCCCACTGCTATCTCAGGATATACATGTTCTTAATAGTGCCAGACCGGACAAGAGGAGGCTGAACAGCTTGGGTGAGGTGGACGCCACTTCCCTAACCCCAGAGCTGCTGCTGTACATCAGATGCCTCGTCTCAGGCCTCAGTTCTCTGTGTGAGCATCTAGGGGTACGAGAGGAGTGTTTCGCCGTGGGTTCCCTCAGTCGGGTCATCGCTACAGATCTGGCAAATTATGCCCCTGCCAAGAACAGGAGAAAGACTGCTACAGGCAGGGCTTCCGTGGTCTTTGTGGATAGAACGCTGGATCTCACAGGTAAGTGGGATTTCTGGGAGTTCTTCATCTTCGCTCCTCCAGCTAGAGGACCTTTTCATTGATACAGCGTATGTGTTTATTGGCCTCATATGGAGGTTGACAATATAAAGATGAACTAAATGAATCATTCTCTAATTTGACAGCGTCTGGAGTTAAGTTTTGTCTGGTGGAGAGTGGACATAGATAAAGCACAATCTTATTTGTTAAATGCTGTAACTGGGCAAATATGGTTTTAGTGTGTATTGCTTTTGAAAAAAAAAAAAAACAACTGCGCTTAGTCCAAGAGTCTGGAAAAATAAGATGACCTTGACATGGAGGAAATTGCCACCACCTGAGATTCTTAGAAATTTCCAGATACCTGTTGTCTTAATCAGGTTTCCTATTGTTGTAATGAAACACCATGGCCAAAAACAACTTAGGGAGTATAGGGTTTATTTGGCTTACACTTCCATACCATAGTCCATCACTGAAGGAAATCAGGACAGAAACTCAAACATGGCAGGAACCTGGAGGCTGGAGCTAATGTAGAGGTCATGGGGGGCTGCTGCATATTGGCTTGCTCTGCATGGTTTGCTCAGGGAATGACCATACTTTGCTCCCTAGTACTCATGGTGGAAGGAGAGAACTGACTTCCTCCAGCTGTCCTCTGACTTCCACACACACAGTGTGACTTGCACATGCACTGCCCCACACCCATATGCAAAGAAAAAGGTAAATGTAATTTTAAAAAAGTGAAACTGAATGTGCATAAGAGAAGATGGAAAAAAGAATTGTGGAAAATATTCCCAAATGTGATTTATTCTTTTTTTTTTTTTTTTGGTTTTTCGAGACAGGGTTTCTCTGTATAGCCCTGGCTGTCCTGGAACAAACTTTGTAGACCAGGGTGATTTATTCTTAGTTCTCATTCTTTTGTATAGCGATTTCAAATTGCAGCAATGTAATAATTACTTATACCTGCAAGGAACAAATCTAACCTTAAAATAGGTGAAGAAAATTCTAATTCATGATGTGAGCACTCATTTTCAGAGTTCACCTTTGCTCTATAGTTAAGTAGATGTAATTCAATAATAGTACGTGCTAGCAGCTCAAGGTCACTGAGAAGAACCAGAACGCTGGTATCAGTCAGCATTCCCTTTCAGATTAAAAAAACAAAACAAAACATGTTGAATGATGTTATAAAAACCAATAAGAAGTAATATTTGAAATTTTATCTTAATTAGATGAGTTTTAAGATCATAAAAATAGAGAGTAAACTAAATGATAGTTCTGAGGAAATGCTAGTGGGCTCAATCTTTTGAGGGTGTCCTGAGGGTAATCATAATTAATTTCAAGAGGGCGGCAGTTGCTGCATCATTCCCAGAGGGCAGAATTCCACAAAACAGAAAACATAAGCCTGAAGAACATAAGCTCCTCATCACCAAATGTCTTACATACTGTGTACATTTTTCTCCTTCCTTCATATTACAAAGGAGTACTCCTGACATTTTTACCTAGCTTAGTGCTCTCTCTTTTCATGGTTTCACTTCTGCCGAGTACTCCCATGTAGATCATTTTCCTCCTTTCTCAGACTCTCATCATTGGCCTGCAGGCAGAATGGAGCATATCCTTTCTTGACTCCTCATGATCACCCAACTTCAAGTCCATTTCATTTGGCTTTATTTTGTAGCTGACTTGAGAGAGCTGTTTGTACTTGTTTCCACAGTCACCTACATCAGTTTTCTCTCGACGTCTAGTATTTTAGGCTCTTATATTTCAAAACTTCCGAGATCCTGGCTTCCCCACTGCCTTCTGTGTTACCAAAGCCATGGTTGAGTCACAGCACTCCTTTGTTCCTCCTGAACCTCAGAATCGCCTTTAGTACAACAGAGTAAAGCAAAGAGTAAATGGAAATTTAGGGATAGGGAGGTGGGTCATTGGGTGAAGCACTTGCTACACAAGCATGAGGAGTTCTAAGAACACACATAAAAGCTGGCTGTGCTGGCCTGGGTGTGAGAGAGAGCATCTTTAAACCAGTTACGGTCAGTGGTCATGATGGCATGGAGAGGCAGATCTAGCCAATCATTGAGCTCCAGGGTCATCAAGAATGTCAAAACAAAACAACAAAAAACCAAAACAGACACACACACACACACACACACACACACACACACACACACACACCCCTAATTAAAAACAGAAAGTGCAAAAGGTAGAGATCTAGCACTCATAGTGATGTTACTGTGTGAGTTTATCAGCTGTAAATTTAGCATTCTGGCATTTACCATCCTCTGACCTCCTATCATGGTATTCTTGTATTCTAGTTTGCTTTTAGTTGCTCTGCTAAACATCATGTCCAAAGGCAACTTGGTGAGGGAAGGTTTTATTTGGTTTCAACTTCCAGGTAACAGTCCATCACTGAGTGAAGTCAGTGCAGGAACTCACTGAAACAGAGACCATGGGGTAATGTTCTTAATGCACTTGCTTTCTTGTACAACTCAGGACAACATGCCCATGGGTGGCACTGCCTACAATGGCCTGGGTCCTCCTTATCAATCATTAATCAAGAAAATGCCCCATCAGAATGTCATAAGACAAGCCTATGGAGGCTATTTCTTAACTGAGGCTTTCTCTTTTCACATAACTATAGTTTGTCAAGTTGACGAAGACTAACCAGCAGTGCTCATAGTTACACATGATCTCTCTGGCTTGTCTCCTCTCACACAGTACCTCAAACTCTCCAACCTTGTCCCAGTGAATAGTCACTCACTCCATACTCCATATGACTTTCTCTCTCACTCCCAAGACAGACATTCCCTACAACTGTCTTACCTCTCTCCTGCCTTGTGCAACATAATGCTGACCACTACCCAGAATAATTGGTTGCTTCTTGTCCTCTTTTCATGAGAATGGAATGGAAGTGTGTGTGTGTGTGTGTGTGTGTGTGTGTGTGTGTGTGTTACTATGTATTTACTAGTGGAAACAATATGTAGTTAATATTTATTTATGTATCTGCTGATTGATGAAATATATTGCTGGGTATTGAACTCAGGGCCCTTTGCATGCTAGGCAAATGCTCTACCATTGAGCTGCATCCCCAGACCTTGGTGTTTTGAGACAGGATCTCACTAAGTAGCTCCCTCTGGCTTTGAACTAACTATGTGGCCAAGGCTTAGTGTGAATTTGTTACCTTTCCCTCTTGAGTCCTGGGATTTCAGGCATTGTGCCACTAACCTAGAAATAAGCATTTGTTGAATGACCGGGTGGGTGAGTGGATTAAAGATTACTGGGAAGTAGACAGTCACTAAGTTTAACAACACACCTTTTCACACAGTTTCTGAGTTTCAGTTGTACCGTTGGTCATTCACCCATGTAATGGGTGTTCTGTAAGTATCACATGTCTGGAACATTGTGTAGCTGGTATGTTGGGGCCACACAGTAAAGCTTGTGAAGGGAAAGGAAGTGAATTAACCATATTTACCCAAATATTTTATGAATTAAAAACTATATTCACATTACCTTATTTGAATGTTCTACAAGTTAGGTGAGTCATTAAGAGAAAAATTAAGCCTCAGAATTTGTTCTTTACGAACCAACCAACCAACCAACCAGTCAGACAAACCACACAGATGGTAAGCAGTTGGCCGTGTATGGAAGGCAGTGTTGTATATTTCCAACTTTCAGTATTTCATTCAAATTCTAAGTTCACCTTTTGGGTTTTGAGTTGTCCAAGTGAGACAGCCTCATTCTTATGATCAGCCTTCCTCACACTTGAGAATGCTGGGATTAATGGCATGTTTGCACCTAATCTCTCTCTCTCTATCTTAAAGATGCTCCCATTAGTTGGCTTACTTCCATAGTGTGCTTTAAACTAGTAGTGAAAGCAGGCAGAGTATGGGGTGGGCACATCTTAAGGACCTGAGAAAATATTGAAAGGGGACAAATAGTTTTCTTGGTATAGGTTCAAGGCAACAAATAAAAGAGAGAAATTTAGCCCTTCTCTCAAAGACCCAAGAGAACTGTGACAATGAGTCCCAGGAGAAGGTTGAGACTGTAAGGCGTGGTGATAAGTGACAAGGGATGGTCTTTGAACTATGTCTCAAGTACATTCAGATTGTAAGGGCTCTGCATGTTCCTCACCTTCTCAGATAGTCAGTGCTACATGGTTTGGAAGAGGTGAGCAGGGCCAGTGTCCTACAGAGTCCAGGGCTGGGGTGTGAGTGTTGGTGTGTGGCATTGTGGAGTGCTACCCTCCTAGTATAACAGCCATTGCTTTCATCTGAGCAGCTGTGTTACTTGCAAGAGACCCCTAAGATGGGTGGAGATTGTTGACTGCTGATGCTTCTTCATGGAGTGGGGGGTGGGGATTCTGGCACCTCCTGGCTGGGAGGTGCTAGAGGGTGTAGAGGGAGGGGTAAGCACTCTATCTGTGTAGCAATGGGGAAGTCATCATCTGTGCTGGGATGAGGTTTTTCCTGGTGGGGTAGTTTTGGGGTCACTTGTGCTCCTGTCAACCCTCACTCATGCTCTGGAAGTAACCCCAACAAACTTTGTGATTTCTCAAGTTGAACTTTGGTGGAATCATACTTTGGTTTGTTACTGATGCTCTATAAGGAGGTAGTAGATGTTTAATCTCCCTAGGGAATGAGTTACTGCAACTGTAAAGGGTATCTCCCAAGTGGGGCGAGGTCCCTTGTATGAGAGGGCAGGCGGCAATAGCATAGCCTGGTGAGGTGATGAAGCCAGAGTAGGAGACAAGATTATTCTCTGGGACACAATGTGCTTGCCTGTCTTCTGGGGTGTGGATCCAAGATTGATTTGTGTTCCTATCTGAGAATAATCTCCCTTTGGCATAGTGTAAGCCAAGACATTTCTTCACCCTGCAGGAGTCAGTTTTCTGCATTAACCGTATGGGTTCCAGGGGATCAGTCAGATTGTTACGCTTGGTGGCAAGCACCATCTTCCACTGAGCCATTTTGCTGTCCCATCTCTTTTCCATTTCAAAATTATGACACACTTTCCTTTAGAAGGTCTCAAGTAGACTTTGTAGAGTGGATTGTAAACATTGTAATTTAGATTGGTCTGTTACTGGATCCCAGTAGCTTATAAATGCAAATTTTTATTGGGTATCTTTTGATTAACCACCTTGTCTTGCATATTATCATCCTCAAATTTCCCTTGCTACAAAGATGTTTGAATATAGTGTTTTGATTCTATATCAGCAACATAGAGCTAGTTTTTAGCTCATAAAAGTGTGTGTTGTAAGTTACATTGTTTAAATCTTAAAATGCTTTGCACTATTGAATAAAAGGAAATTTCTATTTGCTGAGACTGTAAATTACTTAATACTGGGGAATGAATGCTAGCCTATGTCTGTGTTGTGTGGCTCCCTGAGGTGTTGAGAGTATTGAAATGGAGTGGGCGTGGTGTAGTAATGCTGCAGAGTGCAGTGTTTGCTTGTTTCTCCAGAGCAACCCTGAATTGATGAGGGTTTCAAGTGTGTAGTATTGGTGGCATTATTAGCACGGGTCCATTTGGTATTTGACTTTGACCCTGGCAGGAACATGCTTAGTTACAATGCTCAAACATTTTACTGATTCATCCTTCTGGATGCAACAAGTTTGAGGAACTGGGGATGTCTTGCCTGTCGATGTAATGAAATGATGGTTACCAGAATTTGTTGAGGTTTCCTAAATTAAATTGTGGCTTAGACTGGGGTATAGCTAGTGAGAACTGCAGCCAACAAAAGATTATACTAAAGACTTCTAAAGATCAAGAAATGATTTGGAAATTATTGGAATGAGTTAAATGATTTGGATTTCAACTTAAATTACTCTATCTGTATTTTATATAGAGAGCAAAAGGAAATATACTTTGATTTGGATATTAATTTATATAATATATATGATAAACTAGAAATGTTTTGGAGTCTATTGATAATTTACCATTAGATGAGTTATGAACTTATGTGTGAAACTTATGAAACTTGTAAGTTTCAAAAAATAATAGAAACGCCGGGTGGTGGTGGCGCACGCCTTTAATCCTAGCACTTGGGAGGCAGAGGCAGGCGGATTTCTGAGTTCGAGGCCAGCCTGGTCTACAGAGCGAGTTCCAGGACAGCCAGGGCTATACAGAGAAACCCTGTCTCGAAAAACCAAAAAAAAAATAATAATAATAATGGAAACATTGTGTATGATTTGTTTTAGCAGTTCTTATGGACTTGAACTTGTTATATAACTGAAATGACCTTGAACTTTGATCTTCCTGCCTCCATCTCCAAGGTCTGGGATTACTTACATGTGTCACCATGCTTGGTCAAGTATTTGGTAGTTAATTGAGTGTTTGTGATACAAATGGTTTTCTTATCATTTTGCCATCACCTTGTTGAAAATGGTGTCACCTTATACTTTCTCCAGTAAACCTTCATTTGGTGTCCACTGTGTTCTGCACTGTTGCAGGTGCTAGTGAGACAGTGACGACTAGGATAGAAAATTTATTGCCCTCAAGAGGCAGTTGATAAGCTCTGAGGGTTAAAAAATATAGACTACATGTAGTTATTTGAGAATTAGGTGCATGTACGTGCAAGAGAGAGTGAAAAAGAGAAAGAGAGGGACGGGAGGAAGAAGGAAAGAGGAAGAGAGCAAATATGGGAAGATGAGGAAGAATGAATTCCACTTTTAATTATTATTGAAAGGATATGTATTCACTGTAAAAAGTTTAGAAATTCTAGAAGACAATGATTTAGAGAACTGCTTCAATACATATATCACAGGTTTAAAAAAACAAAGCAATACTATTCCTATGCGTGAGGGGAATGCCACGTGCATACAGTCCCAGTACTTGGAGGCTGAGGCAGGAGGATCGTTAGTCCCAGACTAACCTGGGCTATATAATAAGATCCTAGACCAAAACAAACAAACAAAAAGGAAAACTAAACAAAGAAAGAATCATTTCTTTAAGCATTTAGGATATTAGTATGTAATATTTTAGTAAAACAAATGCTACTTTGGTTCTACAAAAATAACAGCCATTTTAGATCTTGACTGTTTTGAGAGTTTTAAGAGGCATGCCATATGTTTCAGTTTGTAGGGAATTTAGTGAAATGTAGCCTGTGTGTGGGTTAGGGAGGAGCAATGAGAAGCAACCACATACCATACTCATAGTTCTACAGACACTTGTTTGTGCTAAATAATTATGGATGACAGAAAAATAAGAAAAACTCAGGGATGAGTTCAGAATTTGAGTATCAGGTTCAAAGACTAAGTGGCGATGTATAAAAGTTTTAATTTAGTGAGGAGGGTAATGGAGAAAGATATTCATGATGCAGTGGGGTATCCTAGTATCTCTACTTAGTGTAAAGATAGAGTTCATTCTGACCCTGTTCTGAATTGCTGGTACTCTTGTGGTTCTAGACATGCATTTGGTATTCACCAAACAGCTCTGAGAGAGACATCTGTAAACCACAGACAGCGTGAATAAAACGTGGTTATTCTCACAATGAAGGGTAATTTTCTTGTGGCACAAGAATGCTCTTCTTTAACATCAGAAACTACCAGACACTCAGGCCAGCCCTGCCTCAGCTCGCTTCGGGGGAGCCTGAGGATTGCCTTTTCCCTGACCCAGCCACCTGGCTTGAATTACTGCTGTGTGTATTAGTCAGGCTTCTCTAGAATAACAGAACTTACAAAAGGAATGTCTCTTTCTCTATAGGAAGGGGATTTATTAGACTGATTTACAGGCTTTCAGTTAATCCAACAATGTCTGCCTATGAACAGAAAGCCTAAGAATCCAGAAGTTGCTGGATATCTCATCTAGCCTTCAGTATCTGCTGGAATCTCTAAAGTAGGTTCAATGTCAGTGAGAAAAAGCAGGCAAAGAGCAAACGCTTCCTTCTTCCTTGTCCTTACATAGGCTTCCAGCAGAAGGCGTGGTCCAGATCAAAGGTGTGGCTCTCCACCTCAAGGTCACGATTAAAGGCCTATGTCTACCTATTTCAAAGATGTGGATTAGAAGTGGATCTCCCTATTTTAAATTAAGCAAAAATTCCTCACAGGTGTGCCCATCTGTCCATTTTAGTTAAACTCAGATGTAGTCAAGTTGACAATGAAGATTAGTCATTATACTTCGTAATTAATAAGTAAATTGTTTGCTTGAGCAGGTGATTTAAATGAAATCTTTACTGTGTGAATGAGCATAATAATTCATAATAAAGATTTGTTGCTATAATTATCAATTATAAATTCATGGCATAGGATTTGGTACGTGGTGCATCATGATCCCTGGATACTTATTAGTCGTTGCAGTGAGTGAGGATGATGGTTGATGATGACTTCTTGGATTCCTTACTTGTCTTTCTTAGTTCTTTTGTACCATTAATATGACATGGCAGAACATAGAGGAACAGAGAAGCAAGAGGTGAGCAAGCAGACTGGAAGTGAATCAGACTTGTAGCTATACCAAGTCCCATCCATGGTTGGAGTAATGCCTTCTAAGCACTGATGGGGTTTGGACATATAACTTGATTTCATAGAAGAAGCATTGAAATGTAACATTGTCTTGAGTTTCAGTTAGGGTACATTCATTATTATAATTTAAATATTAATATTCAGATAGGCTTTCACTTATGTACTCCAGACTGGTTTCAAACTCACTGAGTAGCTGAGTATGATCTTGAACTTCTGAATGTCCTGCTTCCACCTCCTAAGTGCTAGGATTTCAGGCATGGGCCACCACCACTCAGTTTTATGTGGTACTGGAAATCACCAGGGCTTTATGCCCCAATAAACCAATTAAACTACATTCTCAGCCCATTGTTCATCTGTTATCCCTGAAATTGATATGTATAATTACAGGTCTTGGAACAATGCTTGGTATACAGAAAGCATCCAGTAAACGTTGGCAAATGTTTTGCTGTAGGCTGATACCATATGTCCACTTACTCTTCCCCTTCTTCAACAAATATGTAGTGAGAGCTCGTGGTTGCCTTTCTATGTTAGAGATGGTGGGTACTAGGTGAAGTAGAGTGAGTGCACCTTTGTCATCACAGAGATAAGGTTGATTTGCTAGGTAATTGAGGACATAATTTATGTGATAAAGAGCAAATTTCTAAGTTGGTGTTATTAAACATCTGTCATTTTTTGGTAGAAGGGGGCACATGTATTATAAAGCATGCATCTAGTTAACATTTTAATGTCCACTTTGAGTTCACATTTGCTTGTGTGTTTAAACAGGAGCGGTTGGACACCATGGAGATAACTTAGTAGAGAAGATCATTTCAGTGCTTCCACAGCTTCCAGGCCACACCAACGATGTGATGGTCAACATGATAGAGCTCACTGCTGTCCAAGCTGGTGAGGAAAACCAGAACGTGATTGCACCGGGCTGCCTCGCACCATCCAAGTACGACATGTGGCTTCCTTTTGTTTTTCTCTTTCTTATTCCTCTTCCCCTTTTCTTACCTTAGACTATCTCTGTAGAAAAGAAATGGACTTGTAATTCCAGCACTTGGGAGATGAAGGCAGAAGAGTCAGGAGTTCATGATCATCATTGGCTAGTTAGCCAGTTCAAGGCCATCCTGGGCTACATGAGATCCTATTTTTAAAAGAAGAAAGAATGAATGAATGTGACACTACTCCAGTAGAAAAATTCATAATGGATAATATTTAGGAAAATACCACCTTTAAATATATAAATAATTATACCTACTAAGTATAGTAAACCAAAGAGTATGGGATTGTATAGGACTGCCGTCATATGTAACAAGCTTTTAGCAATACCAGAGAAGTGAGTCTGTTTATGGATCTCCATTTGATAGATAGTTTTATAGGAATTAAGTCTGGGATTCCAGTTTCTCTTAATACTTAGCTTTCTCAGATGACTAAATGTGACCCACATAGCTATGAGTCAGAACCGTATTTTATATTTAAAAACTATGCTTTGGGCATCACTGGGTGATGTTTTTGTTTCTAGGTATATTTTTTTTACACACTTCAAGAAATCAAAGACTAGCCGGGTGGTGGTGGCGCACGCCTTTAATCCCAGCACTTGGGAGGCAGAGGCAGGAGGATTTCTGAGTTCGAGGCCAGCCTGGTCTACAAAGTGAGTTCCAGGACAGCCAGGGCTACACAGAGAAACCCTGTCTCAGAAAACCAAAAAAAAAAAAAAAAAAAAAGAAATCAAAGACTATATGCACTTTAAGGTGTATAGTATTTCAAAAACAAAAAGAACTTTTCTCTAGACATGACAATAAAAACATATCATCATGCCTTTTCAACTATGTCTTTTATCCACAATTCTTAGGAGAATTATTACAATTTTTATATTTTTGTATGTATGTATGTATGTGTAATGAATGAATGTGTACCATGCCTGATGTCCATGGAGTTTAGAAGGTGTCAGATCTTTTTGAACTGGAGTTAAGTTGTGAGCTGCCATATGGATGCTGGAACCAAACTACAGTCCTCTGCAAAAGCAGTCAGTGCTCTTAACCAACTAGACCAGTTCTCCAGCCCCTACTATTGCTTTAAAAAAAAAAAAATATATATATATATATATATATATATATATATGTTAGTAATAAAATAAAAGTA
The DNA here is from genome assembly GCA_036184795.1 of Tokudaia tokunoshimensis. Lineage (NCBI taxonomy): Eukaryota > Metazoa > Chordata > Mammalia > Rodentia > Muridae > Tokudaia > Tokudaia tokunoshimensis. The sequence goes on from BTHU01000014.1 coordinate 32,368,930, forward strand.
TTTATTTTATCTATTTTGTATTTTTAAACAAAACATGATGTTTTGGCATTAGAGTTTAAAATCTAAATGGTAATTGATACATTTTGAATTTCCAATCATTTTGGAATTGATTTGTGGCATCTGGAGTTTTCAGCCATTTTGCAGGTGCCTAGGATGGGAAGAAAATGGAAAGATTGGGACTTTTTCTTTTCTCTGTGCCTATATAACCAACAAGGAACTAGAGAAGAGCTCACAGCTCTTCCCAAGGTCCTTGTGATTGAACGGTCTTCAGAGGCTAACAAGTAAGGCCTTTCTGTGAGCTAAGAAATATGAGGACATGGAAGAAGATAAACCAGCATTCCTGTCTTCATGGAACACTTTTGTTGTGGCAATGGTGGTGTCATAAGTTATACACAATAGAAAAGCATAGACTTGGCCTGAGCTGCCACTCATGGTCATTCCTGCAGAGAGGTTTATCTCATGGAAGCATGCGCCTTGAGTTGATTGTGTCTGGAAGCTTGGAAGTCTAATGAAAAGGGCGTGGAAACAAGATTCAGGGCCTGCTGCTGTGACAGAGGAAGAGAGACACCCTTGCAGGCACTGTTGCCATCAACTCTCTTAACATTTCACATTTTCCACTGTGTCAAGTTCATCCCTACGGGAGTCATTTTAAATCAGTAAATCAATGAGGGAGATTTCCTCATTTTTCAGTAATTGAAGTAAGGAGGCAGTAAATTACAGAGATGTGGAGCTAGAAAATCTACCAGTGTGTCTGATTTCAGAGCCACTGTCTTCCCTTCTGTGCTGCCCATATGGGACCAGAGAAGAGCTCCGTTCTTGACCAGATTTGGGGACTCAATAAGACATGAAAATAAAGCCACTTCATTATTTATTCCAAGGAGTCCTGTTTGTCCATGATAATTTTTATAGAAGAACTGAAAAATTATTGTCATATTTCAGTAAAAGAGGGTGTTGTTAAAGGTGTTTAACAGCTAAGCAAATCAAAGGAAGAATGTTGATTAAAGTTTTGAAAGTGCAAATAGTCGGAGTCTAGGCAGCAAAAGCTCAGGAGAAGCCTCTTAAAGGCTATGCACCAGAGAGATGGGGTTTAACTGCTCTCTGTCTTTTAATTGTTCTGCTCAGGCTTTAGATTCCAGAAACTGGTGGGATGGGTCTATCTTGGCATTTGTCTCCCATTTGCCCAGTGTGGGTTGGGAGCTGTTCATACTAAGAACTATGCTGAGATCATGTGGGATGGCAGGGAGACTGTTCTCTATAGACATCTGGAGTTCGTACTTAAAAGAAGAGACAAGACAGGAGATGCCCTTTCTTCATAGAACACACTTAAGAGAGGACTTGTCATGTTGGGTATGAGCACATATGTTAACTGATTTAATGGCTCTCAAATCTGTGAGATAGATTTCATCTTCCCCCATTCTAATCCCATGTGAATTTGTCCTGTGCCTTAAGGTATCATGTGCAGTTGGAGTGGCGAGGGTCTGGCTCTAAGTCAGTGCTTACAGTTACCCCATGCTTCTTCTTGTGTAGAAGCCTGAAGAAATTAGACAAAGGGCGAGTAAGCTCCTGAGGAAAGGGTGTAAAATGAGAGGAGTTGGTTGACTAGCGTACGTGAAAACATTCGACCCTTACCCAGGCAGCAGACAGATCCAGGAATGATCAGCCTCAGATGCATAGCCATTGCTACCACCGTCCTTAGTCTCAACTAATTCTACATCAGGCTGAGTTCAGGGCTCTAACCTGGCCCATCCTGAAGTGCCTTTTCCCTCACCAGAGATCAACCTAAGAAATGGGTAAAAAGAAATGTCTTCCTGCTTAGGTAGGTCTTCGTTTTCTAAAAGTGATTCAAGTTAAGCCCTGGTTTTTTTTTCTATTGCTCTCCCCTAACTCCCAGGACTCCTCAAACTGCTGCAGCAGGGAAGGTTAGTGACGAGGACTGTTGTAAGGAAGAGCAGTCCTCAGATCACCACACATGGTTAAGTCTCACATTATGTGGTAAAATGTATTTCTTCTTGTTTAAACTAGATTAAATCACTGTCTTCAGGCACTTTGACACATTTTCTGTACCTTATTATTTCATCTAAAAATGAGGACATTGCTCTAAATGAATTCTAAGCCTCTTCTTGCATTTTAAATCAAGCCGTTCTACCTAAGCCTCTGCTCTGGTTTAGCCCTACCTCAGAGCACATACTCAAGCTGTGTCTGTTTACATGGGTTTTGCCTTTGCTGGTATCCTTTTCTTCTCGTTACACTATAAATATGAGTTTAAGTGCTATCCAAAGATGGCAGTGTGACCCCAAATGTCAAAGAGGACTTCTAGGGAGGTCTGAGTAAAGCAGAACCCTTATTTATTTATTTATTTATTTATTTATTTATTTATTTATTTAATTTAATATGTGTATGCTGTAGCTGTTTCAGACACACCAGAAGAGGGCATCGGACCCCATAATAGATGATTGTGAACCACCATGTGGTTGCTGGGAATTGAACCCAGGGCCTCTGGAAGAGCAGTGAGTACTGAGCCATCTCTCCAGTCCAAAGTAGAACCCTTTAGTGAGGTCAGGACTGGAGAAAAGATGACAGTGGAAGTGCATTGTAAAGATACACACAGAGATGCACACTGAGAACATTATCAGCAATAACTGGGAGAAAAATGGGAGCTTTGTTTCAAGTGCTTAGACAAGTGAAAAAGTTATATTGAGTGATTTGTCCACAAAGGAGGAATTGAAATAAGCCACAGTTTTCCTAGCATGCACCGTATGTCCATCACAGTAGCAATAGCCACTACTCCCTCTGACAGCTCTGCAGAAGCTTCTCAATGGAAGGAGAATGAGGATGAAATGCAGAACAGATGGGCACTTGGCAACAAATGCACCTGCAATGGAATAGTATTTAGAAATCAAGTTTCTAAGTATGACATGAGCCTTTATAATAAAAATTTATTGGTAATACAATTTTCATAAAAGGCTGTTTGCAATTACAGCCGTTGAAGTTCCTGCCAATGCAAATGAGAAATTGAGAACATAAATACATTACAGCACGGCCTTGCTGTCCCTGTCCACCCTTCCCTGGATTATGTGAAATATTTTTGGCAAGAAGGAGGCAGAGTCCTGTTTTTATTGAAGTGGGTTTCTGATCTTGGCTCCACGCCCCGCTCTTTCTAATCTCTTAGCATCCAGCAACCTTTCCTTGATTTTCCAGCCCCATGCACTGCGCCTGCTCTGGCCCAGGGCTGCTGAGCGGTCCGGTACAGTGCCCATCGCTCCGGGTCTTCCTTTTGTGCCTGTTTCTTCTATTCTTCCCCGTGGAAGCCAAGGACCTGCAGTGGATTCCAGACTGCGAGCTGCCTGGCTTTGTAGGTCCTCTCTGTCTGGCCTCCTCACTGCCCCTTTCCAGCTGCACTGGCTTTCTCACTGTTCTTTGCATGGGTTGCGCAGTGTCCTGCCTCAAGTGCTCGGCTTCTGTGGTCTCTGCTCCTGGACCCTTCTTTCCTCATACATGTGCCTCAAGATTTTCTTCATTTCCAGCCAGTCCTTTGCTGTTTGGCTTAGCACTTTGTATCTGCTGATTTACTTTTTTTTTCCTCTTCAGCACTTCTCTTTCTATTATAGTTGTCTGTTTCTCTACTAGAGAGATATAGAGAAGATTCTCTGGTAGAGAGATCCAATAGTAGAGGTATTTGTCAGTTTAATTCACACTATGACCTGTTACCTGGAATGGTAGCTGGAACTTGAGATGTCGAATGAAAAACCAAATGAGTGAACGAATGCATGCATGAATGAAAGGTGGTGAGCTGTGAACTTCGAGAAGGTCAAGCCAAACAACATGAGCATCTACATCATACTTGTTGAGTATTTAAAACATAGTCATTGTCTTAACAAGATATTGTAAAAAAGGAGGGTCAGAGAGACAGAAAAGAGAGATGGGAAAGATGCTTGCTACCCAGCCTGACAACCCGGTGGATCCTGTATAGTCAAGGTGAAGAATGGATTTCTACAAACTGAGATGTCCTCTGACCTCCACATAAGTGCCGTAGCACATGTGTGTGCACATTCTTACCCAGAATAAATAAAAAGCAAGGCATATAGTCTAAAAAAAAAGTAAATCATTATAAAAGTAAATTAAACCACTAACAGTGCTTACTGTGATCATCAAGAATCAAGTACTGTGCATAATTGTATGCACTGCACTTTCCTGTAACTGACAGCACAGTATCATCTAGCATCACCACAACTGAGTGAATGATGCTTTGTATAAACATGTCATTTTATAGGGACACTATCCTGAATGTGGCTCATGGTGGACTGAAATGTTACTGTCTCTGTCTGCATCTCTATGCCTTGTGTCTCTATCAGATTTGTTTCAAAGCTTCTGACTGAGACTGTTTTATTATTTTGATGCTGAGGGTTGACCTAATGCATGATGCATGCCAGCACTTTGCTACTGAGCTATGCCCCAGCTCTGGACTGGTACATTCACGCATGTGTGTTGCTTGGTTGGGTTTTTTGCATGTTTGCTTTTAACAAGCATTCTTCCTCCAAATGCATTTTATTGTCTGTGTCACTTTGAAAGAAAACCAAAACCAAAATAAAACAACATTTCCTGTCACAGTTTTATTTTAATATACATTGTCACCATTTACTCAAAAGCAACTTTACAAGGTTGGTATTAGTCTTTTGTTTATTTACTTTTATAGAAGTCAAGAAAAAAAATAATTCTCTGGGCTCAGCTACAGCTATAGAAAGCAGAAATTATGAATAATTTATGGATTCTTTTCTGAAAATTAAAGAATAAAAGTGCCCAGTATAAAGTATCGAAATGATTGAAGATAACAGAGCTATTATAAGCTGTTTTGTGATGGAGAATTATGTTTAACATATATACTTTTCAGAATTCTGTCTGAATTACACATTAAGCAGAGAGGGCCTGCAGGTAGATGCTCTTGTGTGTAATTGCTGGGATACTGTGTCTTTGACATAAGGAATGCACATTCATAGTCCTATACCTCTTCCACGTTGAAGAATTGAAATGTCTCTGTGTTTGAGAAGACTGAACTCCAGGTCTTTATAGTTTGGGGATTCATAGTTTAAATGGAAGCTATGGCTCCTTTAAAGGGAGTCACAAGCCCTCTGAAGATAGCTGCAGTGGGAAAAGGAGGAGTGGAAAGGCATACCACATTTGAACGACAAGTAAGTGATTGCTGGTACTAATGGGCCGTGTTCATGGCCAAGAAAGAAGTAGCTATCAGCTCTGACAAGCTGCCTCTTGGAACTTAACCAGCTGCAGGCTGTACTGGAGTCTGTCTAAATCTCACGCCGTAGAGACCAGGATTATTGACAGACTGTCCGGGTCGTCCTGCAACTGTGTTTACAGCGTTTCCTCCTAACACTTGTTGTCATTCCTGCTGGTGGGCTGTTTCCTGTAATTTAAAAAATGGTTGTGTGTGAGAGATACATTGTAGATGCCTTCAGAGGCCAGAGGATTGTGCTGGATCATCCTCTGGAGCTGGAGGTACTGGTGATGTCTGGATGAGCAGCAGCTGCTCTTAACCAGAGCGCCATCTCTCCAGCCTTGATGTAAATGTATATGTGTGTATATGATTTTGAAAGTACAAATGAGAGTGGACACAGATTCCTTAAAATGATCCTTTCAAGTACTGAGCCCTGTATGAGAGGTTGTATCTGTTGCTGTGAGTGTCGTTTTTTTGTTTGTTTGTTTGACTTTGGTTGTCCATTTTTCTCTCTGTTCAGTGGTTTTTCGATCAAATCTTTATGAATTGCAAGGGTCTGTTTTCATTATTTTGTTTTTTGTGTTTTTGAGGCAAGGTCTATGTAGCCCTGGCTGTCCTGGAACTTGCTACACAGACCAAGCTGGCCTTGAACTCAGACTCACAGAGATGCTTCTGCCTCTGCCTCCCGAAGGCTTGGGTTAAAGGTATGTGCCACCATGCCTGGCTTGACCAAGGTCTTTTTGATTTATTATCATGATAGTTTTTTTCTCTGTGAAAAAGTAGATGGGATGATTTCTAAGTGATGGTCTAAAATTCCAAGACCCAAGAGAAGTGCTTGGTTCATAGTAGGCACTCAGAATGCATAGTAGGCACTCAAAAATGTGTTGACTAATATGAATAAATGTGAATAAAGCCCAAAATAAGAACATTCGATAGGAAGAAATGAAAAGTCGTTCTAGTATAAGACAATGTGATTGAACTTAGAGACCAGGAAGAACATTTATTCTGTTCTGCAGTTAGTGCTAAGTTTGAGTCTAATATCTTTAAGTTCTCAGTGGCTCTCCTCTGTCCTCTGGGTAAACATTTAACTTTGGGGTTTGAGAACATCTGTAGATGCGCTCTGTTCTTCCTCCTTCAGCCCTCACTTCATCTCCCCCCCACCTTCCTTCTCATGTGCTCATTCTTTGGATTGCAGCTGTGCTCAATGTCTTTCAGATTCTCAGTCCTCGGTCTCTCTACCTGTTGGCCTTCGAATAATCTGCTTCTTCCTTTGTGCCTCCTTTATAATTGTTTCTAGTAAATACCGCCCTCTATTTTCTATCTTAGTTCAGACTGGATGGTTTGTTTGTTTATATTGGGATAGGGTCTCATTATGTAGACCAAATGGGCCTGGAATTCTCTGCAACCTGCCTGCCTCTGCCTCCAGAGTTAAAGGCAGATGCCTCCTTAGGCTAGTTTATTGTCTTCCTCTGACCAGATGTTTGTGAGAGAAACTCTACATCCACCCTCTTCACTCTTGTATGCTGTCAAACCATACTGCAGAGCCCAGAGGTGTTGGTGGCACATCATCCCGTGGGCCCAGGACGCTGATACTCAGTTAAAACTAGAGTATTTCTCTTCTTAATGTTCCATTGCTACCTTTATTCCAAAATTTACTAAGACAATTTCCTGTTAGTGACAAGTATTATAAACGTAAAATAGGAAGAGATATTTAAAAAGGGCCACATTTGCTATGGTGTCCATGAGGAGCACCATTTATTTAAACCTAGAACATTATATTATAGGTTCTTAATACATAGTGAAGCAGGCCTGGTGATGGCGTCCTAGCTATTCCTAGCCACTCATGAGGCTGAGTTAAGGGGATGGCAAATTTCAAGACCTGCCTGAGCTACTAAATGAATTCAGGGCTAGCCTGGGCAGCTTAGTCATTAGATAGCTCAGTGACGGAGGGCATCGTCCAGCCCAGTCCTCAGCTGCATGTAGCACTGCACGTTCTAAGTGCTGGTTCAGCAATGAAGAGGTGAGCACACCAGTCTGTTGTCAAAGACCCTCCAGTCGCCCACAGAAGTCAGCAATCTTTGACATGAGTCACTAGGCCTGAAATGGCTTGATATTTGCTGGGGGGCCTCAGGGACTGTCATAGTGGCTTAATTGGCTGAGTCCATACTTCCTTCATTTTCTTGAAAGGCTTTCTCATGGACCTGTTGCCCAAGCTACTCCAGCTCAATGAACTCTTATCCCTTTGTTTAGCTACTTCCTTAGCTTGACCTTGACTCCACCCGTATCCTAGGGTTTGCTCTTGCTCTGTGTGCCTGGAGGAACATGCTCCATTCTGCTTCTCTGTTAGATCTAGCTCCATAGGCTGCAGGAAGTGCTGATTATGTTGAAAGAACAATGAAGGACAGACTGATTTCCAGGTTTATCTGATTCATGTCTCCTGTACTATAATTCATTCACTTTTTGGAGATCAAGGTTAACGGATATGCCTCTCATAGCTGAATTGTTGAAAAAGGAGGAAAGATGACTACAGCAGTCTGACTAACTTATTTAGCTCATCAAGCTCACACTGATGGAAGTCATTATTCCTCCAGGCAACAAACTATGACTCAGCTTGTTATATTTAAGACATGTTAAGATGCTTGTTAGGTTTATCACTGCTGTTGTTGTTCTATTGGAATACCAAGACTGGTGCTACAGATCCTGTGAGTAAGCTGAGCTTTCCTGCATACCTACCACGAAGAACCCATTTCCCTGGTTTACTCCTAAGATGACAGTGTGCATTCCTAGTTCAACAGTGGCCTCCTAATTACATGCTTCCACTTGACTGAAGTAGTACAGTGAGTCAACACTCAAGCACCTTTAAAAGATTAATGCTGCCGTCTTCACATTTTATTTGGTGATGAACATTTCCTGTTTATTTCTAGTAGACTGAATCTGACATTTCATACTTGCCAAACCAAGGCAGCTTCTAAAATTCCATTAAGAACTGAATAATTATGATAAATAAAGAGTCAGGAGTGAGTGGAAAGGACCATGTCTTCCTGTAACCAGGCTCTGGAAAGACTCTGGAAAGATAGGAACCGTGGCAGGTTCTAATTGTTAGCTTGTAGTCTTAAAATGTGGTCATTTGCCAAAATAGTTTTAGTTTTAGGGATACAAGATAGCTAATTAAGAAAAAGAATAGGGGCTAGAGAGATGACTAGAGGTTAAGAGCACTAACTGCTCTTCCAGAGGTCTTGAGTTCAAATCCCAGCAACCACAGGGTGGCTCACAACCATCTGTAATGGGATCTGATGCCCTCTTCTGGTGTGTCTGAAGACAGCTACTATGCACTCATAAATACAATAAACAAATCTTTAAAAGAAAAGAAAGAAAAAAGAACAGCAGCTGGAGAGATGGCTCAGCTATTAAGAGCACTGACTTATCTTCCAGAGGTCCTGAGTTCAATTCCCAGCAACCACATGGTGGCTTACAGCCATCTGTAATGGGATTCTATGTCCTCTTCTGGTGTGTCTGAAGACAGCTACAGTGTACTCATGTACATAAAATGAATAAATAAATCTTAAAAAAAAAGAAGAAAAAGAACAGGCATTTGTATGTATTTGGCGTTTTGTATAGTTGCTGACATTTAGAAGCTCATTACATTTCATAACAACACAGGTTTTCATAAGACAAACATACTACTATTTTATCATACACTTCAAAGAATGAATCATAACAAAATTGTCTTTCAGTAACTGCAGTAAGTTAAAACTTATGTCTAGGAAAGAGGAGATGGCAGAAAAGTGCTTAATTCATATTCTATAACTTTCTGGATGTGTTCTTGTTAATTCTTTCTGTTATTGTCACTAGGTTTGTGAAAGGAAAAATAGTTTTAATAAAAGAAACAACAGCATGGGGTATTCACGCATAGGTTGATTTGCTTTGGAAAACGAATCAAATCCGCACATGTGAAGCTGGAGAACCAAACATGGTGTGGAGTCGTCCTCAGGTGCCTGCATTCTGGGTCCCTTTCTTGACAGAATTATAGACGATCAAGCTTCATCTGTGCAGTTTACAGAGACAAGAACGTATATGACAGTTAGTGTATTGACCATATAACTTGGGCAAACTAATCCCTCCCCCTTTTAAGATCAAGGACAATTTTATCATAATTTAAGGGAAGACCTCCCCAAAGAGACTAGCTGTTATTCTCAGTAGCTGCTTGGAGGAGGAAGATGGAGAAAGATAGTTATGCCATTTGAGTTAGGGGCATGCAGCAAAGCAGCGTGTTGTGGGGAGGAGATCTTTAGGGAAAGAGTAAGAAAGCACAAAGTACCCTGCATCCCCAGAGTGTCCTTAGGCTCTGGGCAGCATCCAAAAGAAAGAGACAGAAAAAAAAAAAAGAAAAAAGAAAAGTTATGCCTTTTGAGTCAGATCAGAAAGGCAGGCAGAATCTTATGAACCCTTGGAGGAACTCCAAACTAATACCTTAAAGAATATCCTTCTGCATTTATGAGATGGGTTATAATACCCTAGAAAATTGTTATTCAGTGAGATAGTCATATTGTCTGTGACATAGTTCTCAATAAATGAAAATAACATTACATGGCTTAGATATATAATATCCCAGGATGGTCAAGTGAATTATTCGGAGTCACAGATAACACATTGGCACTTGGAATTTTAGAATTGTGTTCTAATGCTCCTTAAACTACTTCTATTATGGAAAAACAAAATATTGTGTATACAGGGTTGTGGATGTGGCTCAGTACGAGAGCCCTGCTTTGCCTGTATAAGTCAGAGGTTCTAATCCTCATTACTTAAAAAGAAATCACTAAAAACAGGATGTGAGGTAAGTGGATTAACTTTTTTTTTTAAAGATTTATTTATTATTATACGTAAGTACACTGTAGCTGTCTTTAGACGCACCAGAAGAGGGCATCAGATCTCATTATGGATGGTTGTGAGCCACCATGTGGTTGCTGGGATTTGAACTCAGAACCTTCAGGAGAGCAGTCAGTGTTCTTAACCTCTGAGCCATCTCTCCAGCCCGGATTAACTTTGTTAGCTTTGGAATTAGAAAATAATCAAAGGATACTTTTCCTTTTTTTTTTAAGCTGCAGTTTTATTTTTTATTTGGTGATAAGTACATAAAGAAATTAAAAGATTCTCAGAGATCACCTTACTAATGTCAATAAAATAAGCCAATAATGACATCTTGAGCTACCTACTGTGATGAAAGTTTTTTGGTGCAGAGAGTCAGTAGCCTTTTACCACATAGAACTTCTGACATCAACCAAAATGAATAGGAAGAGGCTCCAGATGAACCACAGCATGGCCAACCCCTTGGTGATGGACATCTGAAACGAATTTCTCTAAGTTGTGCTTAAATCGATAACCCTCAAAAGTTGGAAGGGAATAAGTATGTCTCAAGCTGCTATGTTTTGTTTGTTTGTTTGTTTGGTTGGTTGGTTTTGTTTGGCCGTAGTGGTGATAACTGCTTATGCTGGATAGCTTTTTATCAATTTGACACAAGCTGAAGTTACAGGAGAAAAGTGAAGCTCAATTGAGAAAACACCTTCATCTGATGGACCTGTAGGCAAGCCTATGTGACGTTTTTTTTTTTTTTTTTTTTTAAATCTGGATTTTGCTGATTGAATCTTTTTTCTTTTCTTTTTCTTTTTTTTTAAATTTTATTTTCTAAGTTTTTTTTATTTACATTCAAAATCATTTCCCCTTTCCCGTTTCCTCCCTCCCCGAAAGTCCCATAAGCCCCCTTCCCTCCCTCTTTCCTCATTCAACCCCCTCTCGCTTCTCTGTCCTGGCATTCCCCTACATCCAGTCTTTCCAAGACCAGGGGTCTCTCCTTCCATCTTCTTAGAAATCTATTGATATGCGAATTGTGTCTAGGGTATTCCGAGATTCTGGGTTATCCCCTTATCAGTGACTGCATACCATGTGTGTTCTTTTGTGATTGGGTTACCTCACTAAGGATGATATTTTCAAGTTCTGACCATTTGCCTAGGAATTTCGTGAATTCATTGTTTTTAATTGCAGAGTAGTATTCCATTGTGTAGATATACCACATCTTCTGAATCCATTCCTCCGTTGAGGGACATCTGGGTTCTTTCCAGCTTCTGGCTATTATAAATAAGGCTGCTATGAACATAGTGGAGCATGTGTCCTTATTGCATGCAGGTAAAGCCTCTGGGTATATGCCCAGGAGTGGTATAGCCGGATCCTCCGGGAGTGTCATGCCCAGTTTTCTGAGGAACCGCCAGACTGCTTTCCAGAGTGGTTGTACCAGCTTGCAATCCCACCAGCAGTGGAGGAGTGTTCCTCTTTCTCCACATCCTCGCCAACAACTGCTGTCTCCTGTGTTTTTGATCTTAGCCATTCTGACTGGTGTGAGATGGAATCTCAGGGTTGTTTTGATTTGCATTTCCCTAATGACTAAGGATGATGAACATCTCTTTAGGTGCTTCTCAGCCATTAGATATTCTTCAGGTGAGAACTCTTTGTTTAGCTCTGTACCCCATTTTTTAATAGGGTTATTTGGCTCTCTGGAGTCTAACTTCTTGAGTTCTTCGTATATATTGGATATTAGCCCTCTGTCGGATATAGGGTTGGTAAAGATCATTTCCCAGTTAGTTGGTTGCCGCTTTGTCTTTTTGACAGTGTCTTTTGCCTTGCAAAAACTTTGTAATTTAATGAGGTCCCATTTGTCAATTCTTGATCTTAAAGCATAAGTTATTGGAGTTCTATTCAGGAAATTCTCCCCTGTGCCCATATGTTCAAGGTTCTTCCCTAGTTTCCTTTCTATTAGTTTCAGTGTGTCTGGTTTTATGTGGAGGTCCTTGATCCACTTGGAATTGAGCTTAGTGCAAAGAGATAAGAATGGGTCAATTTGCATTCTTCTGCATGTTGACCTCCAGTTGAGCCAGCACCATTTGTTGAAAAGGCTATCTTTTTTCCACTGGATGGTTTTAGCTCCTTTGTCAAAGATCAAGTGACCATAGGAGTGTGGATTCATTTCTGGGTCTTCAATTCTGTTCCATTGATCTACATGCCTGTCACTGTACCAATACCATGCGGTTCTTAACACTATTGCTCTGTAGTACAGCTTGAGGTCCGGGATACTGATTCCCCCAGAGGTTCTTTTACTCTTGAGAATAGTTTTAGCTATCCTGGATTTTCTGTTATTCCAGATGAATTTTTGAATTGCTCTTTCTAATTCTTTGAAGAATTGAGTTGGGATTTTGATGGGGATTGCATTGAATCTGTATATTGCTTTTGGCAAGATGGTCATTTTTACTATATTAATCCTGCCAATCCATGAGCATGGCAGATTTTTCCATCTTCTGAGGTGTTCTTTGATTTCTTTCTTCAGAGACTTGAAGTTCTTGTCATACAGATCTTTCACTTGTTTGGTTAGAGTCACAACAAGATACTTTATGGTTTGTGGCTATCGTGAAGGGTATCATTTCTCTTACTTCTTTCTCAGCCTGCTTATCATTTCAGTATAGGAAGGGTACTGACTTGCTTGAGTTGATTTTATATCCGGCCACTTTGCTGAAGTTGTTTATCAGCTGTAGGAGTTCTCTGGTGGAGTTCTTTGGGTCGCTTGAGTATACTATCATATTGTCTGCAAATAGTGATCGTTTGACTTCTTCCTTTCCAATTTGTATCCCTTTGACCTCTTTTTGTTGTCTAATTGCTCTAGCTAGAACTTCAAGTACTATATTGAAAAGATATGGAGAGAGAGGGCAGCCTTGTCTAGTCCCTGATTTTAGTGGGATTGCTTCAAGTTTCTGTCCATTTAGATTGATGCTGGCTACCGGTTTGCTGTAAATTGCTTTTACTATGTTTAGATATGGGCCTCGAATTCCTGATCTTTCCAAGACCTTTAGCATGAAAGGATGCTGAATTTTGTCAAATTCTTTCTCAGCATCTAATGAGATGACCATGTAGATTTTTTCTTTGAGATTGTTTATATAGTGGATTACATTGATGGATTTCCTTATATTAAACCATCCCTGCATCCCTGGGATGAAGCCTACTTGATCGTAGTGAATGATCGTTTTGATGTGTTCTTGGATTCGGTTGGCAAGAATTTTATTGAGTATTTTTGCATCGATATTCATAAGAGAGATTGGCCTGAGATTCTCTTTCTTTGTCGGATCTTTGTGTGCTTTTGGTATTTGCGTAATTGTGGCTTCATAGAACGAGTTGGGTAGTGTTCTCTCTGTTTCTATTTTGTGGAACAGTTTGAAGAGTATTGGTGTTAGGTCTTCTTTGAAGGTCTGGTAGAATTCTGCACTAAAACCATCTGGACCTGTGCTTTTTTTGGTTGGAAGACTTCCAATGACGACTTCTGTTTCTTCAGGGGTTATAGGACGGTTTAGATGGTCTATTTGATCCTGATTTAATTTTGGTATTTGATATCTGTCAAGGAAATTGTCCATTTCCTCGAGATTTTCTAGTTGTGTTGAATACAGGTTTTTGTAGTAGGATCTGATGATTTTTTGAATTTCCTCAGTTTCTGTTGTTATCTCTCCCTTTTCGTTTCTGATTTTATTAATTTGGATACTATCTCTGTGCCCTCTGGTTAGTCTGGCTAAGGGCTTATCTATCTTGTTGATTTTCTCAAAGAACCAACTCCTCGTTTTGTTGATTCTTTGTATGGTTTTATTTGTTTCTACTTGATTGATTTCAGCCCTGAGTTTGATGATTTCCTGCCTTCTACTCCTCTTTGGTGTATTTGCTTCTTTTTGTTCCAGGGCTTTCAGGTGTGCCATTAAGCTCTTAGTGTATGCTGTCTCCCGTTCTTTATGGCGGCACTCAGGGCTATGAATTTTCCTCTTAGCACTGCTTTCATTGTGTCCCATAAATTAGGGTGTATTGTGCCTTCATTTTCATTAACTTTCAAAAAGTCTTTGATTTCTTTCTTTATTTCCACCTTGACCAAGTTATCATTGAGTAGAGCATTGTTCAGCCTCCATGTGTATGTGGGTTTTCTGTTGTTTTTGTTGCTATTGAAGACCACCCTTATTCCATAGTGATCTGATAGGAGGTATGGGATTATTTCTATCTTCTTATATCTGTTGAGGTCTGATTTGTGACCAATTATATGGTCAATTTTGGAGAAGGTACCATGAGGTGCTGAGAAGAAGGTGTATTCTTTAGCTCTAGGATGAAATGTTCTATATGTATCTGTTAGTTCCATTTGGTCCAAGGTTTCAGTTAGATTCACTGTGTCCCTGTTTTGTTTCTGTTTTCCTGAACGATCCATTTCAGAGAGCGGGGTGTTGAAGTCACCCACTATTATTGTGTGAGGTGCGATGTGTGCTTTGAGCTTTAGTAATGTTTCTTTTACGAATGAGGGTGCCCTTGCATTTGGAGCATAGATATTCAGAATTGAGAGTTCTTGTTGGTGGATTTCTCCCTTGATCAGTATGTAGTGTCCTTCTGTGTCTTTTTTGATGACTTTAGGTTGAAAATCAATTTTATCTGATATTAGGATGGCTACTCCGGCTCGTTTCTTGGGGCCATTTGCTTGTAAAATTGTTTTCCAGCCTTTTACTCTGAGGTAGTGTTTGTCTTTGACACTGAGGTGTGTTTCCTGCATGCAGCAAAATGCTGGGTCCTGTTTACGTATCCAGTCTGCTGGTCTATGTCTTTTTATTGGGGAATTGAGACCATTGATATTAAGAGAGATTAAGGCATAGTGATTATTGCCACCTGCCATTCTTGATGCTATCTTTATGTTTGGTTATCTACTTTTGGGTTTGAATCAAGAAGGTTACTATCTCATTTTTTCCAGGGTGTTTCTCTCCCTGTATTGGCAGTTTCCACCTATTATCCTTTGCAGGGCTGGGTTTGTGGAAAGGTATTGTGAAAATTTGGTTTTATCATGGAATATCTTGGTCTCTCCATCTATGGTGATTGAGAGTTTTGCTGGGTATAGTAGTCTAGGCTGGCATTTGTGCTCTCTTAGTGTCTGCATGAGATCTGCCCAGGATCTTCTGGCTTTCATAGTCTCTGGTGAGAAGTCTGATGTGATTCGGATAGGTCTTCCTTTGTATGTTACTTGGCCCTTTTCTCCTACTGCTTTTAATATTCGTTCTTTGTTTAGTACATTTGGTGTTTTGGTTATTATGTGACAGGAGGTATTTCTGTTCTGGTCCAGTCTGTTTGGTGTTCTGTAGGCTTCTTGTACGTTCATCGGCATCTCTCTCTTTAGGTTAGGGAAGTTTTCCTCCATAATTTTGTTGAAGATGTTTACTGGCCCTTTAAGTTGCAAATCTTCACTCTCATCTATACCTATAATCCTTAGGTTTGATCTTCTCATTGTGTCCTGGATTTCCTGGATGTTTTGGCTTACACATTTTTTGCATTTTTCATTTTCTTTGACTGTTGAGTCAATGCTTTCTATGGTATCTTCAGCACCTGAGATTCTTTCTTCCATCTCTTGTATTCTATTGTTGATGTTTGCATCTATGACTCCTGATTTCTTCCCAAGGTTTTCTATCTCCAAAGTTGTCTCCCTTTGTGATTTCTTAGTTGTTTCTACTTCCTTTTTTAGATCCTGGATGGATTTACTGAGATCCTTCACTTGTTTGTTTGTATTTTCCTGTATTTCTTTAAGGTATTTTTGCATTACCTCTTTCAGGATTTCTGCCTGTTGACCCAAGTTCTCCTGCATTTCTCTAAGCGATTTTTGTGTTTCCTCCTCATGGGATTCCATCTGTTGATCCATCGTCTCCTGCATTTCTGTAAGCATTTCTCGTGTTTCCTTTGTAAGGGCATCTATCCGTTGATTCATTTCTTTAAGCACTTTTTGTGTTGCCTCCCTATGGGCATCCATCTGTTGACCCATATTCTTCTGCATTTCTTTATGCAATTTTTGTGATTCCTTTGAAAGTGCATCTACCCGTTGATTCATTTCTTTAAGCGATTTTTGTGTTTCTTTTGTAAGGGCTTCTAACCATTGATTCATGGTCTCCTGTAATTCTTTATTAGATTTATTTGTGTCCTTCTTGTGATCCTCTAATAGCATCATGAGAAGTGATTTTAAATCCAGATCTTGTCTTTCGGGTGTGGTGGGGTATCCAGGACTTGCTGCTGTTGGAGAGTTGGGTTCGGATGGTGCCATATTACTTTGATTTCTGTTGGTAACGTTCCTATGTTTGCCTTTTGCCATCTGGTGTTAGTTGGTCCTGCTGTCACTGGCTGTTGGTTGGACCTCCTGTGAGCCTGCAAATCTATTTCTGGCCCCCCGGAGCAGAGGTCACCAAAGGGAGGCTGGTAGGCTCCTGCCATGTGCAGGGGTGTGTGATCTCTCCCAGAGGCGGGGGGAGGGGGCGTCCCTCTGCAAGGCAGAAGTCCCACAGCAGAGCTGATGTGCTGGTTACTGCAGATCTGCCCAACTCTTGGGAGCAGGGTACACACAAGCTGCCTGAGACCCAAGCGATATCATGCCTGTCTGTTCTGAGCCTGGCGGTCCCAACCACCTGGCCACTGGAGCAAAGATGGCAGAGTGCACTCTGCACTCTCTTGGTGGCGCAGGTCACCCTGCAGAAGGGATGACCCATAGCCAAGGATACTTTTCCTATCTCTTCTAAGGATGTAATGAGCATAAGGTATGAGCAGGATTAGAAATGATCTATCTAGGCAACTTAGACACTTTGTCTTTTTATTTTTTAAAAAGATTATATTTATCTTATATAATAAGTATGTATATACATACATTTGGAACACTTGACAATTCAGAAAGAACATAACAAACTTCCTTCTTTGTATGCTTATGTGTGTGTGCATGTACCCATGGCATGCATGCAGGCCAGAGGACAACATTGAGGTCTATCCGTACCTTCCACCTTGTTTGAGACACATTTTCTTGTCACTGTGTATACCAGGCTAGCTAACCCAGGATCTCCTGGGGCTTCTCTTGTCTCTGCCTCCCACCTTGCCATAAGAATACTGGGATTATAGATATATATTCCCTCTCTTCTTACGGGTTTACACCTTTGTGGCAGGCAGCTTACCCCTGTTGTTTTTTTCAGGGGGGATTTACACAATAAAATTGAAGTGGAAAATAATTAGCATTGTGTAACAACATGACTGTCAGTGACTAATGATGACTGCAAGGATAACAGTGTGGTATTATTTAAAACACAATAAAAGCACTCAGGATCCTGAGAGTATTATCTTCTTCATATGCTCATGTAGCAATGGGAAGAAGAAGGGAGGATGAGAAAAGAGGACCTGAATTAAGTTGTCCTTCAAGCAAGAGATTTATTAGCCAGCGGACAGGCAGCACAGCACAGTGAGGGCCCTCTGTGGGTGGGGTGGGGCCTGGTTTATTTGTGACTCATGTGACAGTGGCCAGGCCCTCTGTTAGATGGTCGGGGGCTTTCGGATGTGTTCTTGTTTGCTCTCAGCACCCCCCCCCCCTTGCTTAGGGCCTGGTCACCTGGAGGGCCTGGGCCCTGCCAACACTTAGGTCTACTTGAGTCTTCATTCATGTATTCCATCCTGTATAAGGCCCATGTGTCAATTTAAAGGGAGCATAGTGGATAGTAAGGAAATCAAGGATTTGAAAAGAATACAGCGTGAAGTATGGAAACTAATCCGCATTCTGCCTAGTGGACTCTCTTTAATGATTTGCTCACTGAATTTAGAAGTTTGTTACCTGAACGTGGTCCCCAGTTTCTCCATTTTCAGACTGAGCTTGCTTCCGTTAGGCACTTGGCTATCCTGTGGCTCTTTAGAGTGAGTTAGTGACTATGACATAGGTCCTGAGGAAAGGACCAAGGAAATATGTTTTAATAAATTCTGAAGTGCTTTCAAAGTAGAATGTGGTGATATTATTTGAAAATATATTTTAAAACTATGTTTTATTTTTTGTTTAAAGGCCATTCAGGGTCGCCTTCTTAGTAACTGAAGGTCGACCCCAACATGCTGGAAAATAAACCTCTTGCTTTTGCATTTAAAAAAATACAGATTTTAAAAATGGTGTGTGTGTGTGTGTGTGTGTGTGTGTGTGTGTGTGTTTGTGTGTGTCCACAGAGGTCATGAGGGAGCTAGAGTTACAGACAGTTGTGAGCTGTCATATAGGTGCTGGGAACTGAACTTTGGTCCTCTGGGAGAGCAGCAAGCACTCTTAACTGATGAACCATCTCTTCAGCGCCATAGACATCTTATGTAGTAATGGAAAAGAAAGCTGTTTCAGGCCAGACTTATTAAAAAGATGTTGGTCAGCTGTTCTTGAACTTACGAGAACAGACTGAGCAGGATGAAGTAGGTTTAAAATAGGACATGAAGGGCTTAGATTGGGTGGAAATACAATCTCCTGGTAGTGTGCTTCATTTGAGGGTATAGTAGCGGAGCTTATAGGGACATTCTTATGGGAGTGTGACAGTGGAGGTCTGGATCATGAGGTTCCAGAAGCCAAAGTGGAGTTCATTTGTGGAGATCATTAGTGTTACATTTGGCAAATAAGCTGGCTACATTCTGTTTTTGTCCCGAAAATCTGAGTGAGGTTGAGTTAAACACTAATGAACGTGTTTGTTTTTTGGAAGGACCTTTTAAGACAACTTAAGATCCCGGTTGTGGCATGATTACTGTTTACTGTTGATAGTGACACAGCAAGAGACTGCAGGTGAGCACTGTACAGCTTGTTGATGAAAGGAACCTTGAGTGAGTTTACAGTTCCTAACAAACTAATGCACAGAAAGCAGCTCTAATTGCTAGAGACTAGTGCCAATGGCCACCATCCATTGCACAAAGAAACTTACCTGGTAAGGTTTGAGGGCTGCACTAATTCATGTTTCTAAAGAGTGAATTTAGAGGATCGTTTGGTACTATGCCCATTTAGCAGAAGAACAGTAGAGAGCTTACCTCTGGGCCCTTGTTCCCCCAGCTCCCAGTTTTGACCAGATTTATAGTATCAAGCATGTATTTCCTCTTGTGGAGCAGGCTTAGATCCACTGAGAAAGCAGTTGGCCACTCCCATAGCATCCTTGCGATCATTGCACCCATGTTCTTCAGGTCTTGTCACACTGATCATTCCTGTAGCTCCAGGGATCCCAGTTGGGTAAGACTTTTGGTTATTCTCTGCCCCTGACCTCCCACAATATGTAGAGTGCCTTCTAATACTACGGAAGCTAGCTAACAAGGAGGAAGGATGCTTTCTGATTAATAACAACTTGATTTCTCCATATTTCCAAGTTAAGCTTCTAAGGCACATAGAGTCTACTGCTTTAATAGAAGTGTATGTGTGGGACGGATGGCTATCAGATACATCTTTACTTGGCAGCAGAATTTGGCAGTGTCGTCTAATGGTGCTGGTTTTTAGGCATACCTGCAAGGCATATAGAGTCATAGAGACTTCCACCAAAATTCTAGGGAGCTGTTGAGGTTAGTCAATGTGTAATAGGATTGGATTCCCTGCAAGGAGGTCCTAGGAAATCAAACTGACCAGGAACCCTATGCTACTATGGAGACCCCAGGATGTTGGAAATGCCAGGACCATGAGCCATACACTGAGGAAGCAGAAGAGAGCCAACCCAAGGGAGGAGGCCATGTGTTGTAGGCTGTGTTATAGACAGCAAAATTAGAAGGCTGGGGCTGCTCAAGTCCCTTGGGGTCCAGATGATGCAGCCACAAGCCCTGATATTAGATGTAGAGCTGCAGGACTTGGTATTTGTTCTGCTGGTTTTTGGTTTTACTTAGGTTTAATATTTCCTTGCTATACCTGCATTCTTTGGAATATACTCTTTGGAATGTGCAAGCATATAACAGAAATATTCAAGTCACTTTTTGATTTTACAGAATCTTATGATGCCTTGAGTTTCAGAAGAGACTTTGGAACAATATTAGAACTGTTAACATTTGGAAGACTGTTACACAGATGAACTATATGTATTATGCATTATAAAATGTTCATGAGTATTTGAGGACAGAGGTAGGCTGCTAAGGTTTAAATATATTTGGGGATTGAGTTGATAAGGGGTAGATTTGTGTGGTTAATTTTGATTCTCAACTTGGTGAGATTTGGAGTCACACCCGTGTGTGTGTGTGTGTGTGTGTGTGTGTGTGTGTGTGTGTTGGTGTTTCAGTCAAGGCTAACTTAGGAGGGAAGATCCATCTGAATGTATATGACAGCTTCCTATGGGCCAGATCCCAGGCCCCCCCCCCAAAAAAAAATACAGTGAACTGAATCTGAATATTCAAGTTTCTGCTTCCCGAGTGAAGACATAATCTAACCAGCTCCTTCATGTTCCCATTACCGTGTCTCCCCTGAAATGATGGACTGTATTCCTCTAATCTCTAATCCAAAATAAATCCTCTCTCAAGTTACTTTGTGTCATACATTTGGTCCCAGCAGTAAAAAACAGTTACTAATATAATATGGTTTGATTGTCCTCAGCCATTTATTCATACAACCCAAATTAATTCATGGATATTTGCTTGGGAAACTTAAGATGTCTATCTTCGGTAGCATGATAGTGTAAGAAGTTTTTTCCAGAGTGCCTGGAGAGATTGCTTACCTCTGAAGAGTACTGGCTGCTCTTTCAGAGGACCCAGACTCAATTCCCAGCATCCACATGGTTGCTAGCCATGGTTTGCAATTTCAGACCCAGGCGATCCAATGTCCTCTTTTCACTTCTGCAGACACTGCATGCACTTGGTGCATAGACATACATGTAGGCGAAATATCCTTACCCATAAAATAACATGATTTAAAAAGAGAAACTTTTTAAGGGCTGACAAGATGGCTCAGCAGCTAAAGGTGTTTGCTACATGGCCTGATGCCCTAAGTTATATCCCCCACACCAGAGGAAGAAGAAAACCAACTCTTTAAAAGTTGTCTTCTAACTTTCAAGCATGTGTCTGCATCTATACACACATCCTATGCACACAACACACATACACAGAATGTTCATGGCATAAAATAAAAAAAAAACTGCTTAGAACAGGAAACACACATTCTGAAATCAGGCATAATTGTTTGTATCAACAAAACAGTTTTTAAGGAAACATGATCTATGTGTCAGTGTTAGGAATCTCAGAAAAAAATCTATATTTCTTCAAAGGTATTTTAGAGCTGGACATAAGAACTGGAGGGTATAACTCTGGAGTTGGTGTTTGTGCACAACTGGGAATTCATGAATAAAAACATTTGATAACTAAGTGGATTTGCCTGTCTATTAAGCCCCACTGTAAGCCATCCAATCACAGTAGTAATGGCAGGAGCGACAACACAGCTTAATCTAGAAAGTCAGAAAAGAGCTGTGTGGACATATTCTCATGTTCAATCTGTGAAGTCATTCGTATTGTTTTCCTCCTAGAGGAGATAGATGAGGGAAGTAGAGAATTAATTATATGCACCAACCTATCCTACTTGTAGTATATTGAGAGGCCTACCAAACTATTTTCAGGTAATGAGGAATTTTGCAGTGAGTCAGACAAAGTTCCTGTTTTCATCGAAGCACTTCATCTTTCATGAGCAAGCTATGGAACGATTAAACATGGGAACATATGCTAAGTCTAGCAGTGGTGTAAAGACCAAGTAGGTCAGTATGGCCCAATGAGGAGCACGAGTGGGCTAGCATAAGGACTGGATGGCTTCCTTTTGTTTTATCTCTCTCTGAGAAGCTTATATTTTTAGAAGAAACCAGTGGGGGAGGTACATTTTTAGGAAGAAAGTTCTTGGAAAAGAAGAGAAAGAAGTCCTGTGCTTAAGAGGATGGTACCACAGGCCGTATGTTTGGATCCAGGGGTAGGGACAATATTTGGAGTTTCCACACAACCTTTTTACTCCAGATCATGCATCTTAGTGACTTCTGTAAGCTACTGGGCGGTCTCACCATTAGTCCACTCTGACATTGGAGATGCACTGTATTAATGAGATGTAGTTTCTCACGGAAAGGACAAGGGTAGTGATGCTCTACTCTGGAGCTCCTGTGTTGAGACCTGGTATCTGGGAAGAGTAATTTTGATGGGAAAAGATAGGGTGTGATTGTGGGCTGCAAGTTTGGGAAGCTGATCGTGTAAACTCGCTGCTCAGCATTTCCAGTGGTTCCCAATTGCATTCCACTCTTTAGAGAAGTTGGGTGTTTTCTTGAAAACCTCAAAGCAAATAAATGTGCTTTTGAATTATGGGTGAAGACTGTCTTTGTCTTACCCCCTGGAAGGAACAAAACAGTCTTAGGTCTCTTACATATCTGCTTTGAATGTTCTAAAATGCTCCTTTCTCCTGTTTGTAGCTATGACATGATAACCATTCCCCCTCCTGAGGAGAAGCACACATAATGCCTTCCTTTGGCCGCGTTTAGAGCTTTAGTTTCTTTGTACTAGCTTGTTGTTTGCAGAAGAAGCAGTTCTTGCAGTCACTGTCCTCCCAGATAGGATTATGTTAGCATAGAGTCTATTTACTTGTCAGTGGAACTCATGTCATGTGTTTCATAATGTCTTTGCTTATGTGTTATAAATATGTAAGCTTCCAGATTTTAAGTCATTGAAAGTTTCTTTTATCTGTATGCCATCCACATATGGGGCATGGCATATAATTTACATGCTCATATAATTAAACCTAAGAATAATAGACGCGGGGTTCTTTTAGCGTCCTTTAGAAGAGCACCAAGATTGAGTATATAATTAGAAAAAGGACTTCTACAGTTGTAGACTGGGAGTTCTACAATAGCTGTGAACAGCTAGAAAGCTAGAGGGAGCTGCTCCCTCTGTTGAAGAAGCTGGATGCCTCAGAAAGAGGTGGGGGAGGAGTTAGAGGCAAGGTCTAGCTCCAGGCCTAGGATGGAGGCTTGGAAGCTCCCTGTAAAGCTCTGAGCTAGCATTCAAAAGCCGGATGTAGAGCCTCCTACCTGTAAGCAGAGGCAAAAGCAGCAGAATGCCCACACTTAGGGTCAAGCCCAGGCTAGAAGTGTACCCTGTTTCTTTAATTTCTAGTTTTGTCCAGCGCCCAGCATATTGGACAGTGGAGCCCACATGCAGGTCAGGTCTTCCCTGCTCAGCTCATTGACTCTCTGGAAATAGCCTCACAGATAAATGGAGACATGAGCTTTACTGATTTTCTATGTATTCCTCAGTCTGTCAAGTTGGTAGCTAAGCTAACCATCAGAGAAATTATGGTTTTGAGTTTAAAGATGTTACTTTACATGTAAGAGTAGCTGATAATAAGAGCTATTACTCTTTATTGAGAGGTTAGTGTGTGTTAGTGGGGCTTTTTAGGTGGAAGATGTCCTTAGGAAGGACAAAAGTCACCCTTGTTTCCTTTATATTGAGCTTTGAAAACATTATCACAAACGTGTATAGTTGGCTTTGTGGTAGCGGTCTTCCGGAAAGAACACTGTGCTCATTTATAATGGGGCCATGGCAAGGCAGATGAGACAGAGAGCTACTGGGAAATGAACCCAGATGAGACCCTGCATAATTCAATGCTTGGGCTGCTATCAACAGATAATTGTAAAGGCATCCATAAGGGCCATCCTTCCTACTGAATGCCTGAAGTGGAATACTTCAGTGCCTGCTACCAAGTGCAAGCCCTCATTCTTACTCCCCAGGAAGTCTGCCTGTTAAGAAGTGCATTGAAAATCTGTATAAGGATTCTCAGTGAGGATTTCTCTGTGCTTCTCAGACAGAATGCTCTGTCAAGTTGACGCTACTGATATGTTGGTTTTAGCCTTACATTTAATTATGGCTTTTGTGACATTCATGTTTCTTTAGCAATGAAAACTAGCATTTAAAAGTAGCATTGTTAACTACTTTCAAGTGAAAAGTCTCCAAAATATATCTAATGCATAATTTTCTCATACTTTCATAGAACAATGTAGCCTTTCTTATCCCTTTTATCCTGATTTTATTGTTCTCTTAATTCCTTAATATCCTGCCCATTAAATGAATTAGACACCCCGTATCAAGTTAATACTTACAGTGGGAATGATGGTATTAGTACTCAGAAGGGAAGCCGAGGCTTGCTTTTTTTTTTTTTTCGGTCCTCCTGTTTCCCAGTAGGAGTTTCCTCTAAGCTGTATGTGTCTCCACTGCAGTGATGCCTCAGCCAAGGCCCTGTGGGAAGCCTTACTGAACACCAAGCACAAAGAGGCAGTGATGGAAGTTCGGAGACATCTAGTGGAAGCAGCCAGCAGAGAGAACCTGCCCATCAAGATGAGTATGGGTAAGCCTCTGCCCAGAAATCCCGCCTGTCTCCAGTAGGAGCGAAGCTGCAGCCTTGAGACCACACTGCCCTGGTGCTGGTCTGCTCACTCCCGTCCCTGCATTCCTGCCTTTCTTTCTTCTCTCTTTTCCCTGCTTCCTTTTTAAAAAATTATCTTTAGTCTTTTTTTTTTTACAGTTCAGTCGTTATCCCCCTCCCGTTCTGCCCTCCAACAGTTTCTCATCCCATTCCTTCTCCCCCATCCCCAGGAGGATGTCCCCAACCCCCCACCCCCACCCCGCCGGGTTTCCCCACTCCCTGGAGCCTCAAGTCTTTCAAGACTGCTTCTCCCACTGAGGGAAGACCAGGCAGTCCTCTGTTGCATGTAGGGGGCCTCATATCAGCTGGCATATGCTGCCTGGTTGCTAGCTAGCTCAGTGTCTGAGAGATCTCGGGGTACAGGCTAGTAGAGACTGCTGGTCTTCCTACCAAGTTTCCCTTCTCTTCAGCTTCTTTCAGCCTATTCCTAATTCAACCAGAGGGGTCCCAGCTTCTGTATTTGCATCTGACTCTTTTAGCTGCTTGTTGGGCCTCTCGGAGGGCAGCCATGCTAGGCTCCTGTCTTTAAGTACACCATAGCATCAGTAACAGTGTCAGGCCTTGGAGCCTCCCCTTGAGCTGGATCCCAATTTGGGCCTGTCACTGAACCTCCTTTCCCTTAATCTCTTCTCCAGGACCCAAGTGAGGATGCCTCAATCCCACTTGTGAAGGGAAGAAAGCAATCACTGTGGGCAGAGGGAGGGACCTGGGTGAGAGAGGACAGGGAGGGGAAAAGTGGAACATGATCAAGTATTGGGAGGACAGGAGTGAAGCCCTGAGGACCAGCCAGCAGAAAGAATGGAAATAGGCAACCTCAGGAGATAGGAGGTTGAGGGGACCCTCCAGAATGCACCAGAGACCTGGGATGTGGGAGACGCTCAGGACTCAAAGGGAGGGACCTTAGATGAAATGCCCAGCAGTGAGGAGATGGAACTTGTAGAACCCACCTCCAGTGGAAAGACAGGGCATCAAGTGGAGGGATGGAGTTGCATCCCACAGTCAAAAACTCTGACCCAGAATTGTTCCTGTCCCTGCATCCTTTTATTCTTTTTCTTTGTTGTTTTTAACATGTATACTTGTGTGTGGTATGTATATATTTATGTGCGTGTATGTTTGACTACATTAGCACATGTATGTGTATAGGTACACATGCACATGAAGATCAAAGTTGACATCATTGGCTATCTTACTCCATAACTTCCCATACTATTTACAAAGGCAGGTTGCATAGGGATCCACTTTCTCCACTTCTTGAGCATGGCGATTATATGCCAGACTTTTATGTGGGTGCTAGGGATGCAGAGTTCACTCTGTGCGAGCCATTTATCCAGTGGACCACCATCCCGCCCCCTTCCCTTTTGACTGGCCTTGAACACAGAATCTTCCTTCCTTAGCTTCCCCAGTGCTGGGATAAACCACCATGCTGGGCTCCTTGCCTCTTTTCCTTCCACAGTCCTGTGTGTTTGTTTACTCTGGAGTTCCTTACTCCAAAGTACAGCGAAGCAAGAACTAACTCATATTGTGAATTAAGAAAAGGTAGAGTGCATAGAAGATCCTGAGGATGATTTATACTGTGTTTTAGTGGCAAACCTTGTGATGTTATCATAGAGCATAAATCAAATTTTATATCTCAACACTAGACTCTTTAAAGATCAATAAACTTTACTTTTCTCAAGAGCTCTGTCTTTGAAAAATAACCAAAGCCAGAAATTAAAAAAAAAAAAATCCAACAAAACATCATGAGTAACTCCACAAAGAATTCAAATTTAAATGTTTGATTTTTTTTTCTTATCAACTCCCACAACCCAAAAAAAGATAAAATACGTTTCTTTATCCCCAAACTCCAGACAGGGGAGGTGGGGGTTGAGGGGGAGAAAGAAACAGTGGATTGTTAGCAGGGTCAGCTCATGCTCGCTGCTTTTGCCAAGTGCCGTCTAGTCAGAGATAACGCAGTGTGCTGATCCACTCTGCTCACTGTCACTAGGCAGAATTTCTTACGGGCTTCATTCCCACATACAGACCTAGAACCATGAGAAGTTAGAAAAAGAACTGGAAGTTTTCAATACACCGAGACATCAGTATTTGAAAACTGCCTGTCAGCCAGCTTATCATTTAACAGTTACATACTAGTGGCTCAAATGGTGGAGACTTGGGGTGCAGCAGCCAGGAAGAAATTAAACTCCCCGGGACTCCTTGGCCTCTGTTGTAAAGTTTACTAAAGTATGCATTTTTCTGCCTTCAATCAAAGCTTTTGGTGTTTTGAGGCATTAAACATCTTTTGATTCTAGAGCAAGCATTCTCCAGTATTTACATTTATGAGATGTTTTTTCCTGCTGGAAACCTCAGATCATCAATATAAAATCCCCCAGCCTCTCCACTATGAACACCAATAGGTATAAACTGTGTTCTCTTAAATGATAAAAGTAATTGCTAAAACAAAGAAAAAAGTTCATTTTTTCATTGAATATCTAAATATCTGTCATCTTACTGAGAGTTTGTTATTAAATTGTCAGTTAAGTAGATACATTCCAGAAAAGTGATTTTTTTTTTTTTTTTTTTTGGTTTTTCGAGACAGGGTTTCTCTGTGTGGCCCTGGCTGTCCTGGAACTCACTTTGTAGACCAGGCTGGCCTCGAACTCAGAAATCCTCCTGCCTCTGCCTCCCAAGTGCTGGGATTAAAGGCGTGCGCCACCACCGCCCGGCCAGAAAAGTGATTTTTAAAACACTGGAAAGGGAACTGTATTTTTCCCACTGACTTTCATACAAGGAAAACTGTCTTCTAAAAGTAAAAAACAAATAGACCCTAAGAAATACATTTGTTTGAACCCACAAGGCCATAGAAATATATATATATATATTTAAATAAAAGAAGTCCCACTAACTGGGAGGTCGGTTTCCTCGGTCCTCATCCTTTTTGACTGTGTCCTTGGCTGCTGTGCGGGATGTTGTGTTTCTGTAGCTTTATGTCCCAGACTGTGAAGGACACACAGTCAGTTATATTTGTGGGTGAGTCACACTTTGGTGGCTTGTTAGCCCAACTTGAATTTACCCAAAGCCGGGGACAGTATCTCTTCCCTAGAAGGCGAGCATGGCTCTGAGCAGTGTGGGAGGACTTCTTCCTGGCCTTGGTCCTTACATTCACCGGTTTCTTTTAGACGGATGCAAGCTGGGTCTTTGTCACATATATATCTTCTTTTACTTTATTACACAGAATTATGTGATTAAGAGGAATATGTGTATGTGTGTGCGTGTGTGTGCGTGCGTCTGTGTGTCTGAGAGAGAGAGATGAGGAGGAAAAGGAGGAGGAGGAGGAGGAGGAGGAACAAAGCTGAAATGAAGAAAGAGGTGGATTGGCAAAGTTTATAAAAGGAGAGATTAAACACTAATTAAGACCAATATACCATGTAATTACAGTTTACAAAATGTGAGAAAATCTAGGCATGTCCTAGGGCCACATATACTGCTTAACTCTCACATTGCTTTTATGTTTTACTTGTTACTAATGTGTGGAAAGGGCAAGAAAATGAACTTTTGTTGAGCAACTGTTCACTTTTGTTGAGCAATGGAATTTTTCCATAGTTTGGTTGTTTATTGCTCTCAATAATCATGTGAGTTTGTTATCCATTTTTCACACCCATTTCATAGACCAGGAAAACTGAGACCTAGGAAGCTTGAGGTTTTTATAGGATTTCCGTGCTGTTATTGTTTCTCAGATTAGGGCTAGACTCTGAGAGCACACTTCTTTTCCTCTGGCTCTGTGGCAGGCTAGGCTGTAAGCAGCTCTGAGG
The DNA here is from genome assembly GCA_036184795.1 of Tokudaia tokunoshimensis. Taxonomy (NCBI): domain Eukaryota; kingdom Metazoa; phylum Chordata; class Mammalia; order Rodentia; family Muridae; genus Tokudaia; species Tokudaia tokunoshimensis. The sequence goes on from BTHU01000014.1 coordinate 32,397,206, forward strand.
GAGATGTGGGCTGGAGGGGAAAGAGGGGACTTGTTCCTCCTTGCCTGCTTCCCAGGAGCATGTGTTCTGCTTCCTCAGGGGTGGAACTGAGGGCCGGTCTAGTTTCAGCCTGTACACCTTTAGAGGTTGAAAACCTCTCGTCTACTTGCCGGCCTGTGACACTGTCACAGACGGAGTAAGTGAAGATTCGAGCCTGGCTGTCTGACTTCCTTATCAAGTCTCTTCCTGAGAGAGGAGTCCAGACAGGGTATCCACACTGCTATCCATGCTGCCATCACTGTGTCATCCCCCTGCTCAAAATCCCCCAAGGGATCCTCATTGCTTCCTCAAGTTGCCCAGACTTACAGCATGCTACTTCTGGACAGCTTTATGCCTTTAGGCCCTGTGGTGCGCCCACGTGTGGCCCTCCCTGCTTTCTCTCTTTCCTCTGCTCCCCGTGAGCCTTGTCCGAGCCAGGCTCTGCTGCTTTGTCCGAGTTTGTTCATTGCTGAGAGAGGAGTCCAGACAGGGTGTCCACACTGCTTTCTCTCCATCTCTTACCAGGGCCCTGGAGGCTGACCATGACTGCCTTCATAGGCCTTCCTGCCCCTAGCCCTCGGTCAGGTGCTAGCTGGAGAGACATGAGTAGGTTAGCCAGTGACAGCAGGGTTGTGGCCTGGCTTCTTTCTTGTCAGTGTGTGGTTACTTATGTTCCCTCCTTTTCTGTTGTTTATTGACACTAAAGATTTTTCTTAGCTTATGCTCTTTAAAAATTGCATCAGTTCCCTGCCTTAGCCTTGACGACTGTATTACTTACTTTCCAGCATACAGTCCCGAGCACGTGTGGACACACTCTCATGTCTTTGTGTCTCATTGTAAAATCTGGGTTATTTTTCATGACCTGATGTGACTGTTGCTTTCTTTGCAGTTAATTTAAATTTCCTGTCTTCCCCTTTCTTGGTTGCTCTGGTTCCTAAGGAGCCACCAATCTTTTCTTAGTACTTGCCACAGCGTATTGTGCATTAACCTAAAAGCTTAGCAGACAGTGTCTAAGGCACAGTCTTCACTGGCCATTTGAAGAACTTGGCACATGACAGGTAGCGTGGTACTTGCTAATTTGGTGAATGGGTTTCCTGATGAATGTGGGTGACAGAAAGAAGCATCAGCATTTCTGCTTTAGCGTGCCGGGTGACTTGTTATGTTTACAGATTTCCTTCTGATGTTTTTGTTCCACTGTTGTCTCTGGGCATCTGTCACGTTTCCTTCCCTGGAATTTTCCACTGTTGTCCTCATGTTGCTCTGCGTTTCTGATGCCTTTGTCTTTCTAATAGGTTCCTGCCTTCTTTTCTTACTTACACTTGGCTGCTCCATTGATTTGTCATCATAGCTTATGCCTTGCTTGGTTAATGAGCTCTGTAGACCTTAGGGTCTTAGCCTCTGTCTTGTTTCCACGTCCCTCTCCAAATAAGACCACACAGATCCTACAGCCCAGTGCACTGGGGTTATAGAGGCGCAGTACTGTGCCAGGTTTATCTTGACCCTGGGACTTGAGCTCAGGGCTTTGCTCTTGTGCTGCAAGTGCTTTACCCAATGAGCCAACTCCAGACCTTCTCTCTGCTGTTTAGATGCCCTGTTTCTCTTGCCTAGATTCTCAGAACTCATTCTTAGGTTTACTTTACAGAATACAGTTTCTCCTTGTTGCCCGACTCCTCCGGAAGTGCACAAAGGATGCTTCTGTTCCTCCACCTTACTGCCTCCTCACTGATCAGTTCCTAAGGTTGAAATGTGTCAAATGAGTAACACTTGCATCATGACCATTCTGAAGTGAAGCTGACGACCTGTATACTTCCATGCTGCTGTCTGATTGGCGTTAAAGCCTCAACACTAACACTATCACTAGTGGGTCACTGCAACACTTGTGACCACTGTTATTTTCATGTCATTAATGCAAATACAGCATAGTAGCAGAACTTCAGTATTATCAATATAGTTTTGACCATGCCTGAAAGTGTTAGGAACATGGGTTTGTGGGAACATCTGTGAGAATCATATTGTAAAGGTTGCCATAGTCTATGGGATTTAAAATTGACACAATTCCTTAGAGATTGGTGGAATCACTGTTAGATGTTAAAAAAGAGACAATCCTGACAGGTCAGCAGATCCCAAGTGGTTAGCCTGAAACACTTGAGCTTATGAGTAACAGGTGGACTTAGGAGGAGGAGTGGATGGAGAGAGTTTGCACATGTAACAACAGGAATTAAACCCACAATCAAACACTGAATGGAGCTTGGGGCGTCTTGTGGAAGAGTTGGGGGAAGCATTGAGGGACCCAAAGAGGATAGGGACTCCATAGAAGACTAACAGAGTCAATTAACCTGAACCCTTGTGGCTCCCAGAGACTGAACCACCAACTAAAGAGTGAGAATGTGCTACACCTAGGCCCCGGCCCATATGTGGCAAATGTGCAGGTTGGTCTTCATGCAGGTCTCCCAACAACAGGAGAGGGAGCTATCCCTGAACCTGTTGCCTGCCTGTGGATCCCATTCTCCTAATCTGAGACTGCATGTCTGGCCTCAGTGGGAGAGGATGCTTCTAGTCCTGCAGAGACTTGATATGCCAGGATAGAGTGATATCCAGGGTGACCTCTCCCTTCCCAGAAGAGAAGGGAGGGGGAAATGGTGAGAGGACTGTGGGAGGGAAGACTGGGAAAAGGGGAGCAGATATTGGGATGTAAAGTGAGGTAAATATATAAATTAATGAAAAACAATAGTAATTAAAGAAGAAGCTGATGAAGGAGAACACTAGTTGGAGGATGGCCTGGGCTAAGTAGACAATTCTGAGCCAGCATGGAATACAAAGCTAAACCTTGTTTCAGGAAATAAAAATTAAATCTAAAAAAATATACCATAGTTATTATGTATATCTTTTATTAGGTTCTTATCAAGGTGTGTAGATCAGACTGCACACTATTCAAAATCATTCTATATCATATAAAATCCCAGCTATCAGGCTACATTTTGAATGACTGAATGTATTTGTGTAAGTAAACAATTATTGTGTGTGCAGTACAAACAATGAGCCAACGAGTGAGTTATTTACACAAGTAATTCATCACCACCTATGAATTTATCAAATTAAATCAACACCACCTGGATACATGAGTATTGAGATCATATTAGAGAACCCAGTGTGGCGTATTGCCCACAGCGTACTAGTGAGTAGTGCAGCCGACTCTCCTGGGTCTTCTCAGTGCAGGGCACTGTTTTCACTCCAGCTGGGGTAGGACAAAGGACAAAGGACTCCTGACCTACTGCTCTTTGGGTCTTGGGTTCAATACCAGCCTCCTGCTTTACATGGCCTTTTTGCATTGCTCCTCATCCAGGCCCAGCTTGGTGTGGAGAACAAGCTGTGCACCTCTCCTCAGCCAGGTCTGTGTGCCGTGAAGAGTGCTCGCTCTCTCTCTCTCTCTCTCTCTCTCTCTCTCTCTGGAAGTTTGGTTTGGCTAATGAGAAACCAACTCTTGATTTTACTCATTTTTTAAAAGTGGACTTTCTGTTCTTTATTGGGCTTATTTTTGTTCTGATCTTCATTAGTTTCTTCTTTCTGATAACTTAAGTTTTGTTCTTTTTCTAGTTCCTTGAGACTCAATGTTAGACTATTTGGGATCTCTAAGTTTTATTGGTATAAACTTACCATTTAGAATGTTGCATCTATAGATTGTGATCAGTTTTGGTTATTTTTCTAAGGAGTTTTTATTTTACAGAGAGACAGAGACAGACAGACAGACAGACACTCGCACACACATACACAGACACAGAAAGGGACACACACACACACACATAAAGAGACACAGAGAGGCCCCCATGCCAGGGCTTTACTTCCTCTGCCAAGCACACACCTTCTAGACCTTCCCAGACATCACTATCAACTCAATGCCAAGTGTTGTGAGTTTCTCACTTCTGCGTGTTTATGAATTTGCTAAGATCCCTTCTGTTGTTGACTCTAACTCCATGCTGTTGTGGTTGGAAAGCATACACCGAACCTTTCCAACTGGGACTCATTAAGACTTGTTTTGTGCTGCAATATCTGCCCCTCTGAGAGAATGTTTCTTGCTAGAGAGTTCCTTGCATGATAGAGAAGCACACATATTTCACTGCTACTGAATGGATGGTTTCATGCATGTCCATTAGGTCTAACTGGACTTAATAGGGTATTGAAGTCTCCTATTATTAAGTTAGAGCCTAATTATCTTTTTTTAGATTTCTTAATATTTGCCTTACCTATTTAATGTTTTGGTGTATATTTATACCTACATTTTAAAGATTGGCTTACTTTATGTGTATGAGTATTTTGCCTGCATGTATGTACACCACTGCATAGGCCTGGTACCCCTGGAGTTCAGAAGATGTGTACCCTTGAACTGCAGTTAGGATTGCTGTGAGCCTCCCTGTGGGTGCTGGGAACCAAACCCAAGTCTTCTGCAAAATCAAGCACCCTCAACCACTGAGCTCTCTCATCTTCTTGATATATTTACACGACGTATATGCACTTCTCGCAGCAGTCTTGGCTTGAGTCCTGTCTTGTGTCGTAAAGTATAGGCCATTTTTGTCTTCCGTTGTCCAGTATGTGTGTGAGCTCTTTCCTCATCTTCTCACTTTAAGTCTGTGTGTGTCTTAAGTCAAGAGGAGTCTCCCATAGGCCACTTCAACTCTCCCTATTTAGGTCCCTACTGGGTGAAGACTTGTTCCATTCACTTAGTTTTCCAGTTGTTTCTGGTTCATTCCTCCTTGCTTGTTGTTTTCCCCTGTGCTGTGTTTTCTGCAGTGTGAAGCGCTAACTCCTGCCTTTTTCCTGTTTGTGCATCTGCTGCAGTCTTCTGTTCTGCGGTCACCACGAGGCTCACACAAGACATATTGTTGTAATAGACTATTTTAAGCTCATAACAGCTTTGATCACAAACAAATGCCTAGGCTTTTACCCCTTTTCCTAAATTTATATTTTTGTGTTTACAATCAATGTATTTTTTGTATATTCTTTTAACTTACTATAGCTGCAGTTGTGTTTTAAAAACTGTAACTTTTGGCATTCATACTAGAGACAGGAGGTTCCCACGCTGCCGTTGCAGTAATGCAGTGTTCTGACTCTGACAATGCATTCATCTCGACTGATGAGTGTTAGAGTTCTGGGGCTTCCCTGGTAGGAATTACCATCATTTCCTTTCTGAATGAAGACTTTCCTTGAGAAAATCCTAATGAAGGCTGGGGTCGTAGCAGAATTTCACCTAGCGTGGATGAAATCCTAGGTTCAGTCTCCAGCACTGTATGACACTTGACTTGGTGGTACATGCTTGTAATCTCAGCATTCAGGGGGTAGAGGCAGGAGGATCAGAAGTTCATGTAGAAGTCACTCTGACTAAAAAAAAAAAATCTATAAGACAGATCAATTTGGAAACTAGATCAGGATTGCCAAGAATTTGAGACCAACCTAAACTACAAACTAAGTTCTAAACCTGCCCAGGCTGTGTAAGGAGTGAAGCCCTGTCTCAAGCAGACAAGCAAGATTCATAAGCTGCATCTGGTGGTGATGAAGTTCCTAAATCTGCTTGTCTAGGAAAGAGTTTATCTCTTCATTTCTGAAGTAAAGCTTTGCTGGGCATTATAGTGTCAGGTGGCAGATCCGCCCTTCCCCATTTCTCACTGGCTTTCTCGCCAAAGTCGATCTCTACTCCTTGCTCCCTCTCCTGTAAGAGAGCTTCTTCTCATGTCAAGGTCTCCATTTTACCTTTATGCACACATGCACACACACACACACACACACACACACACACACACACACACACACATATCGAGACTCCACATCTGGAAGCATTTCAATTAACATGATGCCCTTTAGTTCCATCCATTTACCTGCCCGAGCAATGCTTTTTCTTTTCTTTAAAGCTGAATAAGATTCCATTGTATGTTTGCACATTTTCTTTCTCCATCTTCTGCTGGTAGATATGCAGGCTTAGTTCCATTTCTTAGCTATTGCAAATATTGCAGCAGAAAGCGTGGACATGCTAGGATCTCTGTGCCCTGCTGACTCAGCATTCTATGGATGTGCACCCAGGAGTAGAATAGCTAGATCATATGGTAGTTCTATTTTAATATTAAATTATTTTATTTATTTATTTATTTATTTATTTATTTATTTATTTATTGTGTGTATATGTATGTATGAGTGCGTGTGAGTGAAGGCTCACATGGAGGTCACAGGACACATTGTATGTCAGTTCTTGCCTTCTGCCTTATTGACACAGGGTCTGTCTTCTTACTTCTGCACAGTGTGCATCAGGCTGTCTGATCAGAGAGCTTCCATACTCAATACCCTGTCGCTGCCTCCTGTCTCTAGGTAATAGTGCTGAGATTATAAATATATGTCATTGCAGCTGGCCCTTTGTATAGTATAGTTGTAGTGATGAAATTGGTGTGATGGGCTGGATTTTCTGTCTAGGTTGTTGTGTTTCCTTTTCTCTCCATGGTCTGGCTTAGGTTTATTTGCTTGACTGTGCTCTCTTTGAGGGTCCTGATTATTTTTACTAGTAAACTTCAAAATCTTCACATGGCATTTTATCCATTTTAGTGTCTACGAATTCAGTAGTTGGATAATGATGATCTTTTAAATAAATTGGGCTGCCCACCCTTTTCATACTTCCTGTGTTTGGGGTGCAGTGTGCACCTCTGTTTAATATATTCCTAGAATCGCTTAATGAAGACTAAAAACTGTTTAGCATTGTGGTGTAGCAACACCACAATGTACCAAATACAAAAATACTACAAAAAACTGGTTAAAGCGCACTAGTATATAGTATATTACCAATCACTATTAACCAGACACTAGGAAAACTTATGTAGAATTTTCTATGAGATTAAAACTCATTTAGGGTAAATGTGGAAATAATACATTTATGGGGTGAAAAAAACTAAAAGGAAGCTTGGCAAAAGGGAAGTACAGGGGAAGCAAGATTATGTAACTGAGAAGGAGAGGAGAGGGGAAGTATGGAGGAAGAAAGTGAGTTAGACGTCAGAAGAGAAGGAAAACAAAACAAAACTCCAATCATGAGTAATGCAAAGTCAGAGTGGGCAGGAGAGACAGACGGGTCATCAGTTTAGAGCACCTGCTCTTTCTACAGGCGACCCTGGTCTCATTCCCAGCACACACATGATGTTTCATAACCTTCTGTTCCTCTAGTCCTAGGGGACCTTCTGCCATCTATTGACCTCATTTGGAATCAGGCATGCACATGGTACACATACATACATACGTACATACATACAGGCAAAATGTACACATAAAATCTAAAAACAAAAAAGCAAAATTCCAAACCCAAATGAGATATATGTACGAATGTGAAGAAACAATATCAACAATAAAAATAACCAGTAAGATCAGGTGCAAACACCACAGAAAGTACAGTTGGATACAAAAGGCCCAGAAGGGGATGGAGATGCCAGTGAACATGGGGGAGGGGAAATAAAGAAAACATTTGCCCAGTGAAAACAGTGAGAGAATAAAGTGGATGACCTATCCAGAGGACAGGCTTATGATGCGGCACCACTGTGCAGGGCTGGCACGGAGTGCTCCTCAGAGCTCTGCATTTTGTGATGGTTTCCGTGCCAGGGACAGGTCTTCATAGTTGAGGTCAGCCTCCAAGAAATTAAAAGGCAGAGGATTGGGGCTGGGGAGTGCCTCTTATGAGGTTTGTTGCCACAGGGCAGTTAACTGCAACAGAGTGGCTTGGGAATGGTGTCCTGTCTTTTTTTTTTTTCCTGGTTATTTTTTATTTTATTTTTTTAATTTACATTCCAAATCATTTCCCCTTTCCCGTTTCCTCCCTCCCCGAAAGTCCCATAAGCCCCCTTCCCTCCCTCTTTTCTCCATTCAACCCCCTCTCGTTACTCTGTCCTGGCGTTCCCCTACATCCAGTCTTTCCAGGACCAGGGGTCTCTCCTTCCATCTTCTTAGAAATCTATTGATATGTGAATTGTGTCTAGGGTATTCCGAGATTCTGGGTCAATATCCCCTTATCAGTGACTGCATACCATGTGTGTTCTTTTGTGATTGGGTTACCTCACTAAGGATGATATTTTCAAGATCTGACCATTTGCCTAGGAATTTCGTGAATTCATTGTTTTTAATTGCAGAGTAGTATTCCATTGTGTAGATATACCACATCTTCTGAATCCATTCCTTCGTTGAGGGACATCTGGGTTCTTTCCAGCTTCTGGCTATTATAAATAAGGCTGCTATGAACATAGTGGAGCATGTGTCCTTATTGCATGCAGGTAAAGTCTCTGGGTATATGCCCAGGAGTGGTATAGCCGGATCCTCCGGGAGTGTCATGCCCAGTTTTCTGAGGAACCGCCAGACTGCTTTCCAGAGTGTTTGTACCAGCTTGCAATTCCACCAGCAGTGGAGGAGTGTTCCTCTTTCTCCACATCCTCGCCAACAACTGCTGTCTCCTGTGTTTTTGATCTTAGCCATTCTGACTGGTGTGAGATGGAATCTCAGGGTTGTTTTGATTTGCATTTCCCTAATGACTAAGGATGATGAACATCTCTTTAGGTGCTTCTCAGAATGCAAATTGACCCATTCTTATCTCCTTGCACTAAGCTCAATTCTAAGTGGATCAAAGATCTCCACATAAAACCAGACACACTGAAACTAATAGAAGGGAAACTAGGGAAGAACCTTGAACATACGGGCACAGGGGAGAATTTCCTGAACAGAACTCCAATAGCTTATGCTCTAAGATCAAGAATAGACAAATGGGACCTCATTAAATTACAAAGTTTTTGCAAGGCAAAAGACACTGTCAAAAAGACAAAGCGGCAACCAACTAACTGGGAAATGATCTTTACCAACCTTACATCCGACAGAGGGCTAATATCCAATATATACAAAGAACTCAAGAAGTTAAACTCCAGAGAGGCAAGTAACCCTATTAAAAAATGGGGTACAGAGCTAAACAAAGAGTTCTCACCTGAAGAATATCTAATGGCTGAGTGTCCTGTCTTATAAGCCTGTCTGGTACAGGATGGCAGAGCCTGGGAGATGAAGGGATGCTGTGGTTGCTGGCCTCCATCAGGTCCTCTAGGAGGGACACGCCCTAGAAATATCCCTTGTTTCAAGATGACACAGTACACAGCATTGTGTTCTATTGTATGTCAAGACACACTGTGAGCACCTTTGCTGGAGTCAGACAAAGTGAGTTTCACCGTAGTCAGCTCAAGGCCTCTGTCTCCCTAAGCTGAGGTCAGGACCTGTGCCTGTGTGACTCTAGAGAAGCAAAGAGAAAGGAGATCTGCTGCAGGGGTGCAGCCACTGGGGTCCTGTATGACGTCATTGCAGGAAGAAGTCCTCCTGAGGTTTTCGTGTTTGAGATTTATTTTAGTTTTGGTGTGGGTGCTTGGAACTATTGCCGAAGCATTAGGGACTGTTGGTCTATTCCTCCAGCCCACATTCCTGGTTTTCTTTCCTTCCCTTCCTTCCCCTCCCCTCTCCTTTCCTCTCATCTTTTCTCCTCTCCTCTCTTGCCCTCTCCTCCCTCTCTTTTGTTTTTTAATGGGAGCAGGAATAACAGAGCCAAGACATTTCCTTTCGGTCTGTGTGCTCATCCAGACTTTGTGCTGTAGCGTCTTCAGAGCTCTCCTTCACTTGCCTTCTTCTAAATGTACTCGTCTATTTTTTGGAGAGGTCCTTTGTCTGGAGGTGGAAGGTGACATGGATGCTTGGCACCTGAAGATGGCCCTCTTGCTTATGGGAAGGGATTCTGAATTAAGAGAATTTGGGGCCAGAGTTTAAAAACAAACTTAGAGCATGATATGGCACAGGGCTCGTAGCTCTTGAGTGGGAGTTTCTTTATTCAGAGATTCCTTTAGGAGCAGACATTCTTTGCGTTAGAGTGGACCCATCAGGGAATGTTCCATTGGCACAGTCTGGAATCCTTCCCCTGCATAGGGAAGTCTCATGCTTGCTCTGTGCTGAGGCAGTGTTAGTCCTGGGAATGCAGGAGATACATAGAAAGGCAAGCCATAACTGTTTCTTGTGGTTTTATATTTTACCCTTTTGTGTAACTTTAGTGAGAGCTGTTTATTTTCTCTCTGGGACCTGTGATTCTGTGGTGACTTTATTCCAGACCAGCCTCGGAAAAGGTCCTCTGGCAGATTTCTTTGGATCATTTGAATTGATTCGTTTCATAGAACTAAATGCTGTTTTCAAAATTAGTTTCTTTTCTACTGTGACACGGCTGAAAAAGTGTATGTAACCAGAACACACGCTATTACAGCCCACCTCTCAAACCTTCTTGAGTATTTATGGTGTTATAAAGTGGACATCGGTTCACAGCTGTGCTTTATCCAAGCTTCATTGTATAGATGGCTGGATATATTGCCCTCCACATCCCTGTGGAGGAAGATTTATATGGTCTTCCCTCTCTCTCTTTATCTCTCCCTTTTAATAATTTGTTTCTGTGTCTAATAGTCATCATCATCAGGAAATGTTTTTCTCATGTGTGGCTTAAATCTCTCCATCTGTACCTCAACCATATTTCTTTACCCTTGACCTCAGTTGAGGTGGGAAGCAGCAGTTACTATTGCTCCTCAATTTCTGTGGCTGTTGAAAGACAGAGCTTTACCCATTGTACAAATCAGTGGCAGTTATAAAGTCAGATTTCCCAGAGAAAAATAAACATCTGTCCATTATACATGAAACAGACATTACTTTGTTTCAGAATCCTGAGAGTATTAAAAAAGAGATGCTCACACAAGCTTATGGGAAGTTCAGCTGACTGCATATATAAAATAAAGTGTTAGGATTATCCTCCATCCCCCTAACTTCACCATCTGCTTCTCAAAGGAATGTGTGAATAAGACAATATAACTACAGTATATAATTGAGCTTTGCTATGAATAGTTATTTAGTTTATATTGATGTAAGCAGTATTGATTGATTTTGAACATTCAGATGTAACCTATGGAAAAAAGAATATAATACTAATGCTTATGGAATGAAATATAAGTACCAATAAATCTTGACCAGACAAAAACAAAGGGACAGATTATTTAAAGGCTGAACGGCAGGAAGATAAGGAGTAAAGAGAAAGACTTAGTGTCTTTTTAGAACTTGAACAATATGATAGCTGTTGAAGGTGGCAACGAATTAGACAGCTTCACATATAATGCAAGTAGGATAAGCCACAATGGAGTACTGAATGCTTTTGTCATTTGTAAACTACATCATGATCTCTTTTGGTTGTTTCCCATCATCCTGTGGTGTCCCTTGAGAAACCCCTGAATTCAGGGTAGGCATTCAACCTTTTGTACATTATTTACAAAAATTGCCACTCTTTTTAAAAATAAAATGTATTGTTTCACAGTTTCATACTTACAGTGTACTGAGTATATCCTCCCCATTGTACTTTCCTATCTTCCAGGTGAAACCCTTTCCCAAGGCCCCTTTCTACATTCCCTGGTGTCAGTAGGGAACATCTGGCTCTTCATGCTGGATATTGAGTCAGCATTCTGTTTGCACTAATAATGCTGTCTGCCATGAGTGTTACATTCAGCAGAAGTGACTCTTTGGTCTGTATGTTATTTATCTGCTGAAAAACCTTGTGTTTTGCAAAGATCACTTTAGGCATCAGGGCTTATTGTGAAAGAAAAATTTACCTTCAGGAATATTCCCCCCCCCATGTAGAAAATATATATATATGTATACACACACACACACACACACACACACACGTAACTGCTCAGTGCTGCTCAGCACTGTCCATTTATATATATGTGTATGTATACATGTACAATCTTGTAATCAGAGCATTAACAAAAAAAAACAATAAAAATCTTGAGTAAAATACTGATACAGTTAAGAAGACACCCTTAATTTCTACACATTGATCTTATAGTAAATATAGGACTTGATATAAAGTCTTGAAGGTGGTTCCTTGCGAAGTAGTAGAGAAGTGGGGCTGTTGGCGTCGGAAGCACAGGGAAGCACACTAGTGATGGTGGCCACTGAGCAGGACTGCAAGTGAGGGCAGGCCTGTGGGCAGAGCCGAGCCGCTGGGCTGGAGCTGGGCCCTGCTGCAATAATAGCTCTAGGCTCTTTCTCTAGCGGTGCTGCTCAGCGCTGTCCATTTAGTTGTTTTCCCCAAGAGATAATTGTATTTTAATGAGCTTGCTTTAATGAACTGCATTAGTAGTTTAAGCACTTAAAAGTCACTTTTCCAGTGTCAAAGTGTCACTTTTCAAAAAGTTGCTGTATATCATTGTGGTCTTGATATAAAGTAACCTTTCTTTTATGGTCCTTAAAAGTATCTGGCAGAGCCTTCTGGGTTGACATTTTTAGATCACCATGTAAATCTGCCTGACAGGTATGTCTGCTCCTTTTTTGTAAAGTGAAGTATGGCTAACCGTTCTATTACTTCCCCAATGCCTGGTTCTTATTGCTTGCTTAGTTGATGGGAACCGGGGAGCTTTTATGGTACAATTTCTCTCTCTCTCTCTCTCTCTCTCTCTCTCTCTCTCTCTCTCTCTCTCTTTGTTTCTTTCTTTTTTCTTTTGATCTGATGACTTTACTTGACATATTGATGCAAAATCACTTCTAATTACCTGTAATTTATTCAAAACACATAAAATATGCAATATTTATAGCATTTTCCATTTGCAAAGGCAGTGTTTTCAAATGCATAAAGCACCATATTAAAAACAGTTTACAGCTAGAAGGTACAGCAGCAGAAGTAGGGAATGATACTCACATCACAGCTCACTGAGTTATGTGGGGCCACCGATCCTGGAAGCTTTTTTTTCAGTCCATTGGTTGGATTGCATTTGTTTTTTGTTTTTTCTTGTTTTGTTTTTTGTTTGTTTTTCATTTTTATAAGGTTGTGATTAAATTCTGAAAATGTCACAAGCTTATTTTAGAGCATCTATGTAAGATACTCTTCTGTCAACTTCCAGTTTGAATGTTATTCCAGTTATAAAAGTGACTTTCTTTCATGGCATAGTTGATGGAAGAAGAGGATGTACTGTGGACTAGAGCAGTGATGCCTGGTGATTGGTAGCTCAGGGATTGGGTTTGGTTGGTATTACTTGTTAGGAGATACTTTGTTTCTTTATATCACATGCCTTAAATGGGAAAGAGGCATTTCCTAAATATGTCGACTAAGTGCAAATCTCAGCAATGCTAACAGTAAGAAAAGATTGAATATTTTCTAATTGATGATACCCTGATTTTTAAAATGAGCATATGCTGAGGCTAGGGTATGGCTCAGTAGAAGACCATTTGCCTAGAGTGGGTGGTGCAAAAGTAGATCATACAGTTATTACAATAAAAATCTAAACAGATCATGTGGTGATGTCTTTGGTGATTCTCATTTCCTTTACTATATTTGTCTAAAACAGAGTCCCATAACACATATGGAGCCTTTGACACTCTGGGGACTTATTTTTCTTTATTGTTACAGTAATGATGAATAAGATTTGTATGATAGTAAGTGGATCTCCCACCCACCCCACCCCTCACTCTCCTTTGGTGCTAGAGATTGAGCCCAAGATTTTCTGCGGATAAGAAGGCCCTCTAGCATGGAGCTATAGCCTCAGCTCAGGATTGAACCAAGAGCCTTGCACGTGCTCAGCAAGCATGGCTGTCTTTTTAGAGTAACTGGAATCTGACTTTCAGTCTCCATGCTGCAGTCATCTGCAGTGCGACACATAAGGAAGCGCATAGCGAAGGCTGAGGATGTAGTCAACATAGTGTGCAAATGTTGGGTGACTGCACACCAGTCTTTGGATCTGAACACTTCAGGTCAATGTTTGTTTACACATATTTAATACAGTATGTGTCAGCATATTGTGGCACAAAAATGACAATAATTTACACAAGAGGTATGTAATACTACATGCAATTTGTGAGACAGGCTGAGTTAATCAAGAGGGCATCAAGGAGACATTTGTCTATATGTTTATTTCTAGCAGCAATGTGTTTATTTCTGTGGCAGGCATGAAAAAATATATATCAAATTAATGGACAGTTGAAAGTTATGGTACAAATTAATAATAAGAAAACTAAGACATAGGGGAAAGGCTTGAATGGACACTTTACTTGAAGAAATATTGGACGTCAGATGTGCACCTGAAAAGATGATCAAATTCACTAGTCCATAGAAAAATGCAAATTCAAACCATAAGGAGCTATCATCACATACATGTTAGAATAGCTAAAAATCAATGTAACTGACAGTATCAAGTGCTAGTGAGGGGGAGAGGATGCGAAGCAACTGGAACCTCTCCCATGTTGCTATGGGATGGCTCATTTTGCCTTAGGATGCCAGTTTTATAATAAATATGCACTTAGTATATGACCTTAACCACCTACTCTTAGAAATTTACCAAAGCAAAATGAAAACATAGGTGCATATAGACACATGAAAATCTGTACTTAGATGTTGGCAAGGCTATGTTTACAGTTTTAAGAATTGAAGATAACCCTAATGATCCTGTAATTATGGTTAGATAATTAGATACCTAAGCTATAGTATGCCTAATACAATGAAGTAATATTCAGGAAGTAAAAGGAGAAAGCTATTATTTCCATCAAGGACATGGATGAATCTCAAATACACTATGCTGATGCAAAAAAGCCAGACTCAAATATTTGTTACATCTGTGTGGTTTATATGACATTCTAGATGGGAGAAACTATCAGAGGGAGATCAGACAATGGCATTTTAGTGTTCATCAAGGCATAGAGTTGGAGCGATGGAATTGATGACAAAAAGGAGGGAGTATATTAGACCAATAGACATGTTCTCCATCTAGGCTGTGATGATGGTTAGTCACACACTTGTCAGAACTGGGACTGAGAAATGGGGAAAGCGGAGACAGAGCCCACAGAGACTTCAGACACCAGAGACCAGCATTGGGGTGCAGATCTAACTTTTATTGTTCAGTAAAAAGCTTACACACAACTTTTCAACCAATAAAAGTGCAGTTATGTAATCAAGGACCAAGCTGGGGATTACACTCTGCTGTCTTATTTAATCTAATTTGCTTGCCCATGGTTCTGTAGAGGAGAGGGCTGATTGCCCAGGGGGGATTTCTGTGAAGACAGAGGAAGCTGCTATCACCTTTGGCCAGGGTCCTTTCTTCTGTCTGACTGGTTTGCTGGAAGTCACTTTAGATCTCAGGCCGTGACCAGGATTCCTGGAGCAGGCTCCGGAGACCATGTGGTCTTGCTCTCTGTTCCACTTCTTCCTCCACTAGGCTCCCTCTCACATCCCCCACAATTCAACACACATGCTGTAGATATTTGTCAGAACCCATGGAACTCCATACCAGAAAAGGGTGGATTTTAACTCCATGTAAATAATAAACCTGGCAAAGAGAATAAGGCAAGAAGTATGAGTGTATTTTCACTCATTCTTTTAGTACACGAACAAGTAAATTGTCAGGCTGTATTTTGAGAACCAAGGATGGGAGCGGGTAGCTGAGGAGGTGAATGATATATGATACGAAGATGTCATAAACAAAACCTATTATTTTGTATACTCTAGAGAGACGAGAGATACAGATAGATAGATGATAGATAAATCGATAGGTGATAGATAGATGGTAGATAGCTAGCTAGCTATCAAGGTGAGTCTGAACCTTGTTGAAGAACTAGAGAAATTCATGAGGAATAGTCATTTGCTGATCTTTTTCTTATGTGCCTACCATCATACACTGATAAGCCACCTTAATATTTTTAATCTCTTCACAAACATTTGTTTAAAAGGTAGATGTGATTCAGGGTTTTAAGTTTCTCATGACCAGGTCTGTTTTGCGTGTATCATAGTCTTTAGCAAAAACTTAATATTAGGTGGTATCTGCTGACCAACACTGGCAGACACTCGGTTCTGAGTACCTTGGGTGAGGCTAACAGATGCCACAGGGATCTAGTTTGCTTTGAGAATCAGAAGAGGCCATGTTTCCTTAAGCACCTGCAGGTGCTGAGTCTATATAGGTTATCTTATTAGCAATGAAAATACTGTAAATATAGCAATAAGTCGAAATTTCAGAGAACAGTCCATATGCATGGTATAGGTGAGGTCTACAGGAATGATCTATTGACTTACAGTTGTGCTTGACTCAGTGCTTTCTTTTTGCCTGATGAGGAGAATTTGGTGCGTAAGGAGCCTTGTGTAAGATGCTGATGACTGTCAGCTATGAAGTTTAACAAAACAGAAAGTGGAAGATGAGTCTATCAAAGGACCCTGAAGGAGTGTATCAGTCCAGAGTGTGCATGTCTTCACATGCACTTTGTACATTCACTAGCAATTTACTCTCATTTGCCAAACACTTTTGTTCCATGGAACCTATAGCCTTGAACCTCATGAATACAGTTATGAAGTCCCTGATACCAGGGATGGAGGCTTTAGCCACGATTCTAACATGTTCTTTACACATGTACACACAGTTCAAAAGCTTTCCATTTACCTTTTGGATTCTTTGGATCATACGTCATGCATAGATGTTCTATATTGAGATCAACAAATATGTGTATGCCTTTATTTGAAAACTCTTTTCAGGATATTAGGCAATTATCAAATGAGTTCTTCTAACAATATGGCTTTGGCCAGCTGGCTTAATTCTTATTTTCTTTCTTGCAAGTTTTTGTGTTCCTAGAAGAATCATAATAGTTGAGGAAAGATTGATCAGCTCTGGAGTTCTGTGCACATATAAGACAGTGACTTTGTTCAGGGCCTCCTTGTCATTATTTAGTAAAAGGGAAGAGAGTACACTGATACATTTTTATGTTTCTCCAGGAAGAGTTACTCCAGGGCAACTCATGTCCTATATTCAACTCTTCAAGAACAACCTCAGAGCTCTTACAAATCACTGTGGGCTTCTACAGCTTGGGATGGCCACAGTTCAGACTCTGAAGCACCCACAGACTGCCAAGTGGGATAACTTCCTGGCATTTGAAAGGCTCCTTCTACAGGTATGCTGCTATGCGAACTTACCGATATGCTACTAATTGAGGTTTTGACTTCTAGCAATACACTTTTGATATCTGTTCTAATCTGAGCAATCATATTGTTGACATATGCAGTGTGTTTTGGATGAGATTGTTCCCCATGGCGTCAGATATTTGAATACTTGGTTCCTGATTGGTGGCACTGTTTGGATAGGCTTAGGAGATGTGGCCTTGATGGAGGGAGTGTAACACTGTGGACAGGATACTTCCCAGTTTGCTTTCTCTCCTTTGTGGTTTAAGATGTGAGCTGTCAGGTTGCTCCTCCAGCCACCATGACTGCTGCACTTCCCCATTGTGGTGGTGATGGACTCATATCCCTTTAGAACCATAAGCATGAAGAAAGCCTTGGTCATGGTACATTATCACAGCAATAGGAAAGTAACGAATACATGTGCTCTGCATCAGATCCTCTAAGTGCCACCCAGTTAAAATTCAGCAGGAAAAATTTTACATTTATTAAAAAAAAATTAACTTTGTTATCTTTGACTTCTTAATTATAAGAAAAATTTTGACTATTTTATTAACTTCTGGAAACTTGCTTTCATTTTTATGCTTTTTGGGTCTTTCTAGATCTTCATAGTTTTTATATAATTCTTGCTACTTTTCCTGTAAGAAGCTCCAGGTATTAATATTTCTTTTGGCAGTACCTAGTCTGTAATCTTTTGCACAATGTCGTCGAGCACATGCCTTAAAATAATGCTTAGCAACAGATGAAGGGAGGTAAATCCTGTTTGTAGTGTTTAGTGTGAGGTCTGTTTATTGGGACAGAACTGTCTATGATTTATTTATGAAATACCTCCATAGGAAACTTCTAAAACATTTATATTATAAAGCATATAAATTATAGAGCATTTATGCATTATAATGTATTATATTATAAAATATAAACTTATATAATATGGCAAACATCTATGCACTTCTCATACAGGCACATTATAATTTACAACTTTTTCATAATTATCATAATTATCCTTAGATCATATTAATTAAAGAAATAAAAGTAGAGATAAATGAAGCACCTTTGATGTAGATTTTTCCCTAATCTGATTCTTTTTTTACCCTCTAGAGGTAGTTCTAGCTCTATTCTTGCTTTTTTTAAACTTTCTTTAAATATTTATTTTTCTATATGAATAGTATAGTACAGTACACTTATTAAGGGCTCTACTTTTTGCATAATCTGCATTATACTATAAATATCCTTAAGCAATTGATTTTGTCTTTCAACTTCCTATTTTCAAGACAACTAAAATAATATATATAGTTTGTTCATTAATATTATACCATAAGTATCCAATAGATATATATACGCATACACACATATACATACATATATATACACATACATACACATATGCATACATACACACACATAACCATAGTGTGTTCATCAGGGATGTTCCACTTAAGAGAGTGTATAAAGCAGGTGTGAGTATAAAGCAGGTGTGAGTATCCTGGATCATGTCTTCAGAAGCTCATAGGAGGAGTTTCTCCAGGGCATGTTGTTTAGAGACATTTATTAGGTCATTGACTACTTAGTAAACTCAATACTGTGCATATACGGGATTTTTCTGTGAATGATGACTGTTCTTTGAACACTCTTCTCAGCATGGTGTCCCAACATTTCAGTATTATCCAAATTACCCATATCTTATAGCAGTCCATGGCTGCCTTTTGTATAAATTTACAATTGTAGTAGATAAGAACAGCTTATAATTACTGGCTATTCATCTTTCCTCATTTTATATTTTTGTTTTGCTCACTTTTAATTTACTAAGGGTTTTTGTTTTTTTGTTTTTTGTTTTGTGTTTTTTTTTTTTTTACAAATTCTAGATATTAGACTTTTAAAAGTTATATGGTATAAATATTTCACCCAGTTTGTGGTTTTTCTTTTGATGTTAATTCCTGTTTATATAATCTAGTTAATAAATATTATCCTATATGGCTTGTGTATGTTATTAATCATTTTATATTCTGATTTTTTTTACTAAAACATAACTTATTTTGACATTTGATTCTTAATTTTTTTTATGTTGTTGTTCTTTTGTTTTTTTACTCAGGGCTTCTCTGTGTAGCTCTGGTTGTCCTGGAACATAGTCTTTAGACAGGGCTGGTCCTGATCTCACAGAGACCCACCTGCTGCTGCCTCCCAAGTGCTGGGCTTAAAGGTGTGTGCCACTGCCTAGCTGACTGGCACTAACATTTGAATTTTGAATCCACCTAGAATTTTTTTTACTTATGGTCTGGTTAGATCTAATTTTTTTCTTGTTTGAATATATGTATACATGCATACATACGTGTGTGTGTATGACACAGATTACATCTTTGACATCATTTTCTTCCTCTTACATTGGGGGAATATTTTTTTTCTCTCATGGTTGAAATAAATTCTGATTGATTTCAGATTTTTCAATAAAAGATATTTAGATATTTTCATGGATAGCTCAGGAGACAGGCAGGTGGATCTTTGAGAATTTAAAGCCAACCTGGTTTCTGCCTTTTTAAAAAAAAGAGATTTTTTTTCCCCGAGTTTTTACTGCTGTCCTAGTACAATTGCTCAGCTTTGAATATTGATTGTGCATCTGGTGTCCTAGATGTCTTGTCTGGTTTTCTTTATTGCTTTCTTGGGTCTCCAAGTAGAAACAGCCACACTGTAGATAGGGACAGATAGTGCTTTTATTGTGCATGGAGCAGGACTAGGCCACTGTTCAGTGGTAACGAGGGCAGGCGTCTGTACCGTTCCCGAGTCTGCACAGCTCTGGCCCCAGTTTTACCATTAGCTGTTATGTGTGCTGAGGAAGTTCTTTATAATCTCAGTTTGCTGGTGTTTTGTTTTCTAAATCTTGTATTGATTCAATTGGTTTATATAGATTTGGAACCTTTTTTTTCTAAGTTTTTTTATTTACATTCCAAATCATTTCCCCTTTCCCATTTCCTCCCTCCCCGAAAGTCCTATAAGCCCCCTTCCCTCCCTCTTTTCCCCATTCAACCCCCTCTCCCTTCTCTGTCCTGGGATTTGGAACTCTTTAGACCACTGTTTCATTTTCTTTCTTTAGCCTGAGGAATTGTATTCTAAATGTTAAATAGTCATCAT
Organism: Tokudaia tokunoshimensis; assembly: GCA_036184795.1. NCBI lineage: Eukaryota > Metazoa > Chordata > Mammalia > Rodentia > Muridae > Tokudaia > Tokudaia tokunoshimensis. The sequence goes on from BTHU01000014.1 coordinate 32,417,334, forward strand.
TTTACTCCTGGGCAACTTCAGCTTGGTCTCTCTGCCTCTGTCTCTATCTGCCCTGCTCTCACCCACCCCATATGTATGTATCTGTGTCTGTTTGTGTATGTGTGTGTGTGTGTGTATGTGTAGGTGTATCTTTGTGTGTATATGTGTGTGTACATGCATGTTGGGTTTTGTTTATTTATGCATTTTTGGATTTTTTCATTAACTTATAGTTACAATTAATATTTTTTTATTGTGCTGACATTGTATGGTTTTGATAAAAAGGCTTTAGTAGTTTGGGAAAATGAATGTGATTTGGTTTTTTTTTTCTATTTTCTGGAATTACTTGTTTTCAATATGGAATTTATCAGTTGCTTGAAAGTAAAACAGGTCTGAAGAATTACCTGGACTTACTGCTTTGTTGTATTAATAGTATGAATAATCATTAATTATTGGGTGATTTAAAGCTATACTTTCTTTGCACCCTTATGTATTTGACTTATCTTCTGGTACAGTGTTTTAGATGTCTCATGACTGTGTTTACAAATCACTGTTATACTCTGTTAAACCCATGAGTTCTCTTCCTATGAGTGTGTCTTCTTCTTTCACCAGTGCTCCTTTGTCCTCAGGGCATGTGGTCTCTTACTACATCCCCAGCATAGGATCATGCTTCCATCACAGCCTCGCCAGCCTCTGTGGGTCCATCCTCCACTTGGATGATCCTCCGTCCCTGGAGGTTGGGACAACCCATGCTGGGCCTAACCCCTGTGCTCACGTGATATTAACGTGCTGTGGCTCTAACAGCCTGCCTTGGGCTAGTGTTGCCTCTCCTGAGGGACATCGGCTTCACCTGATAACTAGCTCTAAGCCACTGGGCTCCCTCGCTTGTGTTCCCCACTGTAACATGGGGACAGACTCTGCTTCTACAAACCAGTCATATCTGCTAAGGTTAGCCTCAGGCGTCAAAATGAATCAAAGCATCTCAAAGCAAGATTTGATAGAGCTTCTCCCCTTAGGATGACAATAATCTTTCAACTTAGTACAGGTTTCTGAGGAAACTTTAGAGAGTATCAGTTGTATGTCATCTCATTGGTTATGAGCTGTTTGTTAATTTGCTTCATTGCATATTAAACTGTTGGATGTGGTGGTATCAGTATACCCTTCAACAGAAAATGAGAAACCTGACAGAGAAGAATAAAACATTGAACTTACCAAAGTTCTACTATAATTCTAGTTGCATCTACTATAATTCTGGCTGGTGCTGTGTACTTAGAGTTTTCTAGGCACACCTATAAACTAGCCATTGTATTTGCTCTTTGTTTATGAACATTCTTATTTTATATAGCACACACTTACCCATTAGTGTAACAAGTCATAATATATACTCAGTGTTCCCCCTTTTTTATTACTTTAAGTTTTTACAGTCCAGTCATTGCCCCCCTCCCAGTCAGTTCTCCTACAGTTCCTTATCCCATTCCTACTACCACCACCCCCAACTCCAAGAGGGTTTGGTTAGAAAGTGGAGCATTTGAGTTTATTTTGAGCACAAGGGCAACATTTAGATTTTCCCAAGGGCTTGAGAAACCTCAGCTGCAGCTGAGAGTTGGTTACTTCTTTTTTTTTTTTTTTTGGTTTTTCGAGACAGGGTTTCTCTGTGTAGCCCTGGCTGTCCTGGAACTCACTTTGTAGACCAGGCTGGCCTCGAACTCAGAAATCCTCCTGCCTCTGCCTCCCAAGTGCTGGGATTAAAGGCGTGCGCCACCACCGCCCGGCAAGTTGGTTACTTCTTTGAGATCTCATTTATACACTGTCACTGGGCCTCCATCTCTGTGATCCCACACTGCCTCCTTCACTGTGACCCTACACTGCCGGTGGGCCTCCTTCACTGAGACCCCACACTGCCTCTGGGCCTCCACCACTGAGACCCCACATTGATGGTGGGCTTCCATCACTGAGACTCCATACTGTCGCTGGGCCTCCATCACTGAGACCCCACATTGATGGTGGGCCTCCTTCACTGAGACCCCACACTGCCTCTGAGCCTCCATCACTGAGACACTAGTTGACTTTATGGCTTAAGTCAGAATAGAGAACTCCCATTCTGGAAAACTGGCACACAGCACCCACTCTCTCCACTGATCAGATTCACAGTCTGCTGTGAAAACTTCAACTCTGGGAAACAAAGGCTCTGGGAAACAAAGCTATGGAACCAGGCTTTTAACTAAGAGTTTATTCAAAAGAAACATTTTCATTTACCAACAGTGATTATAATTTTAAAAAGGAGATGGAAGGTTTTCATAACTCTTTCTCTCCTTCTCATCCCCAGAGCCCACGGCAGTCTTTTACGTGTTGAGTATACTTATAGTAATTGTCAAATTACTCTGTTTACAAACAGCGTGGGCTGGACCAGGCCCACAGACTTGTGACACTAATCATGGATGTGATCATAAGGCAACTTTCTTTTCTTAAGGAATTGTATTGTCTTCAATTATTTTTTTTTCAGTTTTCAACTGGGGTGTTGATTTTCTAAAATTGCTTTATGATTTTATTTTCTATGTGTGGGTGTTTTGCCTACATATATATTCTCCCATGGAGTCTGGAAGAGGGTGTTGTATCCCTCTGGAGCTGAAGTTGCACGTGGTTGTGAGCCATTGTGTTGATGCTGGGAATCAAACCAGGTCATGTGAGAGAGCGGCCAGTGCTCTCAGCTGCTGAGTCACCTCTCCAGCACCCATACTAATTTATTTGAATGTATCAAATTTAGTTTTAGCTGATGTGTAACACACCAAAAATTGTGCATATGATAGGACTAACATGAAGCTTTGATTTATGTGTATATTGTGTGATGTTCAAGTCAGATTAAACATAGCCCTGACACTTATTTTTCACGATAAAAACTTCGCATGTCCTTTGACAGGTTGTTTGAAATGTGTGGTCTGCTGCTGTTACTTAGAGCAGCCGTGCTGTGCGGCAGTGGCACACTAGGGCTGCAGGGTTAGTCTCTTAGGGAAAACCTAGACTTACTTAGCTTGGCATTACAGATGTGGAATTCTCCATTTTAATAATATAGCAAGAAAACTTAGATAAGAAAGTGAAACTGAAACATGAACGCTGTCTTGTGTTGCTATTCCTGAATGAAACTCTAGGCACACATCTCTGTGCACAGTGCCAGGCATGCAGCAAGTGCTCAGCCAGTAGGAACCATCATGTGTTCTTTCAGATGAGCAAACTGCCTAAAATGTCTATGTTATTCATGTCATGTCTTTAATATATTCTCCCCTGTATGTTGTTTTCCTAAGTTAAAATTTATTGAAGAAAAATGAGTGCCACTCAGAAAAATGTTGTATTTTAAAAGTTACTGTTTGATAAAACTCAACAGTATTTTTCTTTAAGTCTTCAGTATATAGCTGATGTTTTTATGCTAATTGTCACCGGAAAGGCTTTTATTGGGTGTAATATAATTTACAGTGGTTATAAAATGCTAAAGCTACCAAGAAGAAGAAGCAGCTGTGTTTATACTTCCCATAGCACACACTTTGTAAATATATATGTTTTATTCATCTTTTGCTATTGCTTTTTATAAAACTACCCAATTTGGAAAATAGGTTTTAAATGAAAAACTAAATGAATTATAAATCAATTCAAGCTTATACAGGAATAATATTACTTTAGTTAAATTGTATCTGTCTTTGCAATCAATAAAAAATAAGCACATGAGTTTTTTAAGTTGCCAAAGTAGTTTTTTAAGGGTAAGATTCGGTTTCTTAATCTATTAAATTGTAGATTACCTTTTTCTAAGACAAACTACGTTTAGGAAATCAAATAATAGTATATCTGCTAGTCTTGTAGCCTTGGTAGCTTTACCTTCTAAATTCCCTGATGCTTATATTAGCTTTCAAGCCACATGGCTTGGCAATATATATAATGGTCATTATTGCGCTGTTCCTGATTGACTTTCGCCTTGGGAGGTCCTGTTTTATTATGCCTGTTTTCAGCCATTTATAATAATTAAGATTGAGGTTTTCTGGGAAGAAGTTCCCACCAGTCTGCTTTTCTTTGGCCAAAGGCCATGGTAGCAGAGTCAGTACGTCCCACAGCACTGTTCCCATTTGCAAACCGTGGATGATAGCACTTGAGTAAAGACTGAGCAAGGAAGCAGAAAACAATGATCCTGTAACTTGGTCTTGGTGCTGTTCCAGAGGCGGGGCCAGGGAGCACTCCAATAGGATGTTTTTCTGAGGACAGTTGTAGAGTGTGTTTTTCACAAAAATACACTGAAGAGTAATACCAGGGCTGGAGAGATGGCTCGGCAGATAAGAGTGCCTGGCTGCGTTTCCAGAGGACCCAGGTTTGCCTCCCAGTGCCCACATAGCAGTGTACAACTGTCTGTATCTTCAGTCCCGGGGTATATGATGTCCTCTTCTGGCCCCTTTCAGTATTGCATACATGTGGTGTGAAGGCATATATGTAGACAGAAAACCTGTGCACATAGAAATAACACATAAAACGTTAAAAAAGAAAGAAAGAAAGAAAATAATCCCAGGGAGAGACAGCAAAGCCGAGCAGATGCCACCCTCCCGAGCTCCGCGGGGTTTCCTTAGCACGCGCTTGGCCTCTCCTCCACTCTCCCTGTTGTCTGCTGCTAGCAGTCATGTTTCACTTCGTGGGTTTAGACCTACTTTCCTCCTGGATGGATCCTTCCCCAAAGGGTGCAGCAGGGCTTCGTGCTCCTCTGAAAGAATAGAGTGGCGGCTGCTACTGTCTCCTCTCCTCTCTTTGGAGTCAGCTGTCAGTGCGCAGTTGTTGCCCTGCCTTGTGCCTTCATTGGTGGCCTGACCTGGGGAAGGCTTGCCTGTGACCAGGGATAGAAGACTGTCTGAGTCTCTGCTCCACAGGACCAAGTTCACAGGGCTTATAGTTTTGACTTTCCACCACCCAGGCTGGTTCTTTACTGTATATTCATACAATATGTACATGTGTCTTCATACTACATGAGATTTACTTATTCAGATTTATAGTGTTTAAGATGTTTTCAAAGACCCAGTGAATAGTCTCAGGAGTTACAGGGGTCGAGGTAGCTGAACATTTGATACTCTCAGGTGCTCAGATGATGGCGCATATCTTAATTGACACAGCCTGTGACTGCAGTTCAGAACTCCTGGTTCGGTGGGGTCAACTTGACTGGTGCGAAAACTGTGTCTTTTCTCTATCACTTTCTCCTCTTTCCAGAGAAGCACTTGCTTCTAGTTCTTTGCCAAGAGATGTGGTACTTCCAGATCATAGAAGGAAAAACCAACCTCTGACAAAATAATGACTTCATTCCATGTAATAGCCATTTCTTGAGTACATGAGATCTGCAGACAGGGAAGCTGTGAAACCACGAAACTACATGGTTCCTTGACTTTTCACACTCTGTAATGGGCATTAGATATCAATGTTATCAGCACTGTGGTAGCATCTCTAGGGACACAGGACTTACCAGGATTTCATAGGCTAGCTCAAATGTCTCGGTGCTGTGTTAATATTCCCCTGAAATAAAACAAGCCCTAGATTCCAACCAACCAGTTTTTTAGTGAATTTCATGAATTATTGATTTGAACTAATTGTATTTAAGAATGGTTAGGTTGAGTTTGACCATGATCTTACTGCTAGTGATTATGGGAGCTGAATTGCAAGCCAGTCTGTCTGATACTGAAACCCCCTTTAAACTATGTGTTCCTGGAGCCTTTGTACCGGGGTAAGGTATTAGAATGACTGTTGATTAATTTTTCTGGCATCCCCCCATACTTGTTCTCAAATATGAGGATAGGAGTTGTCAGAATATGATAGTCTATATAACCTGCTAATAAAATAATTAGTTTATGTAAATCAGTAACTTTCTCTTTGAATATCAGGGTCATTAAAATCCACCATTTCCAACTAATTTTTCTTTGATACTGGATAGATGGTGTGTGTGTGCGTGTGTGTGTGTGTGTGTGTGTGTGTGTCTGTGTGTGTGAGATGCTTGTGTGTGCATGTACACATGGAGGCCATATGCCAACACTGAGTGTTTTTCTCTATCAGCTCCCCACCTTATTTTTGGGAACATTGTCTCTCCCTGAACCTGGGGCTCACCATTTTGTTTAGGCTGACTGTTGAGAGAGCCTGCTGAGATCTACCTGTCTCCATTTCCCAGTTCTGGGTTACAGACCTGTGCCCCCACACCTGGCTCTTACATGGGCTCTGGGATCCGAGTCAGGTTCTTGTGCTTGCACAGTGGAGTTTACCCATGAGTCAATGGAGCTTTATCCACTACTGTGCTTGCACACGTGGGGGTGTCTCTTCCACCTCCCTCAACTTATACTTTACCTTAGTGTTCATTCCTTAGCAAGGCTTTGATTGGACCTTATATGACTTAACCCATTTGATGACAAGGATATTAATCACCTCAATTTCACCTTTAAAAAAAAGCAGAATATTTTATTTTAATATTCTTGATATCGACTTATTAAGGCATGATTTTGAATATTGAAGGGAAAGGGAGGAGGACAGAGAAAAATATGAAATTTGAAACAATTTTCATGAACTTCTTGTTTATTTGTTGAGTATGGAGGCATTGTCAGGTTATGAGTGGGTGAATCTGTGCCAAGCACTTAATTAGAAAGGGACTCAGAATGTAGATCATGTAAACTATTCTTAAACCTGGCTTGTCTCAAAAGTGATATCATATGTTATTCCAGCTGGAAACCAGAGTTAGTAATCAGGCAAAGTAAATTTAAGACTGACAATTTTAGTTGTTAGTGTGTTATGGGTCTACCAAAAATGTTTGCCTTTATGCTAGTAATTGAAGGTGCATACATGTGGGTGGGTGTTCACTGAGTGAAAAACAGGAGAAGCATAACTGTAGAGGTAAATTATAGTTAAACTGCTTCGGCTCCCAGTGGGCTGTATGCATGCACCCAAGAATTCTCTGGATTCACAAATGAAAGACAGGCAGGCAGGCAGGCAGGCAGGCAGGCAGACAGACAGACAGACCGACACACACACACACACACATACACTTGTGTGTGCGCACATCACCCACCAGCTAATTTTGATATGTCTTGACTAGCTCAATGGTTAGGTACTTCTAAACCTTTCCATGACTAAAAAACACTCCCTTTTGGTATTCCTGACTTAACATCTTCTAAATCTTTATTTTATCTTTGCTGCCCCATTAACTTCTGGACAGTCCCCTCATGGGGACCACAGTCCCTTTCCACCTACATTGCTGGACATTTTCTCTCCTGCAGCTCTTAATTCTGATCCTTTTGCCTCGAGTCATGGTAATTTCTCCTCTTTTCTTCTCTCTTGGTCCCTTACCCGCTCCATCTAAAAGTCCCACCCCATCTTCTTGCCCAACCATTGGCCATATGGCAATCCTTTATTATCAATCGAAGCCAGCTGGGGGCGGGGACCCTCAGGTCTGAAAGTACAGCCTTAGATCCAATTCTCAATATATAATCTTATTCTGGTTTGCTTGACCAAAAGAAAACATAATGCTGTGTGTCTCACTACTCTGACCCTCTGTCCTTAGCTCTACTCCTAGTACTGCTGGCTATACCAGCAGTGGGTAAGATTATTATTTTCTTTTTAAACATCTATAATTTTTTTTGAAGAGTTCTACTAACCAAACTCAATACCTTGTACATGCTAGACAAGGACTTTACCCCTGGACCACACTCTTAGGTATAACATATTGATGCCTAAGAATGAAAGGAAATAACATCGTGTAATGAAGTTTCTTTCACATTATTTTCCCTTGAGAAAATGTCTTGCTCATGTTCATTTGTAGAACATCTTAGATAGAACTTAAAGCCATAGTTTTCTTTTTAAAATATTATTTGTTCTTTGAAAGTTCCATATATTTATACAATGTATATTTAACCATTTATTGATTTTTTTTTTGTTAATTTCACATCATGCATCCCTATTCCACTCATCTTTCCATCCCTTCATATTCACCCTCTGCCCTTGCAACCTCCCCTCCCTACTTAAAATAAAGAAAACAACAACAACAACAAACTCTTTACCTCCCCGTGGAAGCTGTAGTATGTCACAGTGTGTCACACAGTACACCCTTTTGTCCACACACTTTTATTTGCAAATGTTTATTGTAGTGAGTCATTGGTCTGGTTTGAGACCTCTGGGTTCTGCTATACTATATACTGGATCCTCACGGAGACTCCTCTAGGATATCCTGTTGTTGCCCTGCAGCTTTGAATATGTAGGACCAGCCCCTTCATGAGTTCTAGCAGGTTTGTAGAAGGGGTAGATGTTAGAGCTGGCCAACTCAAAGTCCTGCATCTAGGCCTGGGCTGAGTTGGTCAGTCTTCCAGCTCTATTGAACCCACACCACCAGGGTAAGTTCTTCAGCACTGTCCCAACTAGCTCACCCTATGCTACAGCCAGCAAGGGGCAGGGCAAGTGCTCCCTCTCTCATTCCCTTGTGCCCGGCTCACTTGTGCCCACACCACCTGGGCCAGCTCTATGTGCTGCCCAGATGAAGTGCTGGGTCTGCTCTCATACGTGCTATGGCCAGTGAGGGGTGGGGCCAGCTCTGTGAAGCCTTTGGATATCAACATGAAACCAGGTGATAGCCCAAACCAGGGATGTCTGCATGGCCTTTGGTGGTAATACTGGCAATGGACCTAGACACAGTCCTGCTGCTGCATGGTCATGAACCCAGACATGGTCCTCACTTCTGAAGATCCACCTCTCTTCATAGTGCTCAGAGCATTTTGCTTCTCTTTCTCATCTCTCCACCACATCCTTGCACATAGTGGTGGGCCATGCAGTGGGTGGGCTATCTGGGTGTCTTCCTCCCACTCAGTCTGCATGGTGGTGGGTGGGCCCTCTGTCTGTCTTCAAATGTTTGTCCAATCCAAAGATTCCAAAGGAAACCAATCTCTGACCAAAGTTAAACAAAGCATAGTAAAACTGTAATTCAACATAAGCGTCCAGTCTCATGTTTGAACCACCATCAACAACTAGAGAGACTGGCAGACTGACCAGTGTTGAGAAGTAAACATAGCAGGAAATGTCTGTCAGCTGTGGGTCTCTATTCTGCAGGCACTTCTATCTCTCCACTACCTACTTACTCATTTCCTGCTTTGCTTGGCCCTTTTGAGGGCAAAGCTCAGGGCTGAGGTCTTGTTTTGGCACTTCCTACATGCCTGGTCCTTGTGGGGACACAGGTACAGGCCAAGGAGTCGTCTCATTTATACAGTATATTGATCATAGCCATCCCTGTTTCCTCCAGTTGCTGCCAGTGCTCCTTACCTTATCTCCCTGTAAGTCATGGATTTGTTGTTGTTGTTGTTAAGAACCCATTTGAGTTCAATTACTGCTGCCCATATGTACATAGGCATGTAACCATCCAGTACCACACCACCAGCTACATCCTCAAAGGATAACTTTCCCTCCCTCAGCAGCCAGTCACTGCCAGTAGCTCCTTTGATTGGGGTGGAGCCTCAGGACTCTCTCCCCATCTGTGCTTGAATTTTGACTGCCTTGATCTTGTGCACTCACCTTGGCCACTGTGAGCTGATGAGAATGACAGCTATGCCATGGCCAGAAGTCAGCATTGTCCGGCACTCTTCCTAACTCCTGGCTCTTTGACCTTCATGAGATCCCATTGAATTGTTAGCTTCACTTCTGTGTTACGGGAATACTATTCAAAAGTCGTTACTGTGTCTTTAAACTGAAACACAGTCCCTGCTTTATCCTCTAGTAGTTTGAGACTGTCTGACTTATGTTGAAGTCCTCTGTCCATCTGCAGTTGAGTTTTATGCATGATGAGTGATAAGGGTTCAACTTCATTTTTCTGCATGTTGAAATATGTATATGGGCGATTCTTCACACAGTCATCGCCTTCTTTTCCTCCCCCACCTCCTCCTCCTTCTCCTCTTTCTTCACCACCTGATCATGCGCCAGCATCCCCATCATACTGTTAAAAATCAGTGTGATTTCATGCATATGGATGAACTTTTTACCTGCATGCCTGGTGCCCATGGGATTAGAGTTATAGATGGTTATGAACCACAATGTGGGTGCTGGGAATCCAACCCAGCTTCTCAAAATCCACATCCACTCTTCACAGACATAGAAAAAGCTAATCTCAAATTATATATGGTGACAAAACAACAAACAGATAAACAAAACATCAACAACCAAGGAGAGCCAACACAGTCCTGAGTATGAAGAATGCTGGGCACAAAATTCTGTAAACACTTATTTTTATTTATGTGTAAGTAAGTGTTTGTGTACATGTCTGCCACACGTGTACATGTATCTGTGGAGGCAACAAGACACTGTCAGATCTTCTGGAACTGGGGTTACAGACAGCTGTGAGCCACCTCACTCAGATGCTGGGAACTGAACTCAGGTCCTCAGAAAGAGCAGCAAGCGCTCGCAAGCCCTGGCCATCCAGCCCACAGAGACATAATGCTCACTAGGCTATCCGAAAGGGTTTCCATGAGCAGCTGGAATTTAAACTGTGTTTTGGAAGAAGGAAATGTCCTAGCAGGGGAAGGTGAGAGACTGGTAAGGCTGGGAACCACAGATTCAGTAGTGTGTGGCACATCGTGGGACTGTTTACTTGGATGGCCTGGATGCTGAGTTCACATCTGTGGAGAAGGAGATGACACTGGGGAGGAAGGATGATGTCCAAGAGATGGCCTGGACACAGTACACTGGCTTTGGCCACTGATTTGCTGTAGCAGAGTTAAGAGCTAAGGGTTTAACTGTACCAGCTAATGCAGTCTCTCTCTGTCCCTCATTCAGAGTCCTTTCTTTTAGAGTTCACATGAGCTTTATGTCTAAATTCAGACCAAGTAATGAACTGCATATGTGTAAATTTCCTTTCAAGGTGAAATTTTCAAGAAAATAAAAGATTTGTAGAAAACTGACCAAATCATATTTCTAGGTTTAAGTAGTGATTTATGTTTTTTTTTAAACCAAGAAAAGCCAATAGCACCAAACATTTGTCGGTCATTTCAGAATTATTCCCGCCTACTGTGCTTATTAGCTCTTGTGTGCTTGTGCCATGTGGGCTCCACATCTGGTGGCCAGTCCGTGGGGTTTTTTTTGGGGGGGGATACCCAAAACTTGCTTTGAGGAGCAACATAGATACATTGCTACAGAATCCAGTACTGCTCTTTTCTGCAAATATCTGGCCTCCAATCAAATCCATAGCACTAAAGCTATATTCTTCTTTGGAGCTCACAGTAACTCAACAAGACACAGTACAAATTAGGGCTTTAAACTGTTGGGCACCAGTTTTCTCTCAGCACATTACTTACACTGATATGTCTTTGATGTCTTGACATATCTCTGAAATGATGATTAAATATGGTAACCAGAACTAGTTCGGACTTGCACTGGGACAGTCATTTGGAATCAATACTGAGAGGGAAATGCTGCTTGGAAGGACGCTTCTACTTTTAATGAATTTAAGTGGTACTGAAGTTGCAAGTCTTTTTTTCCTCACTTTTTCCGGAACGGTCATTAGAAAAGTTATCATGATCTGCTATTAAACTAAATATGTACTTCAAATAAAACAGTAAGTCCAAGATATTATTAGCGAATGTTTGTCACTCAATGTTTTTCCGATTTATCTTAGACATCCATGGTCTCATTTGTGAAAGTGACAGGCTTTTCTGGCAAACACTCTTACCAGTCTGTTTACAGTCACTTGCAAGGCATCTCTGCAATCAGAGCCTTGAGGCCTGTCAGCACACATATGTGTGTGGCGTTTTCTGGCAGGCTCTGAGGACTGTCTTGATGATTTAAATCCCATTATGTGTTCCAAACACTGAGCTTTGTATTCTTAACCCATCACTGTTGCTTCTCTCACTGTTTTAGAACACAGTTGTGATTTGTATCATTTCTCTGTGTGAAAGAAAGAGACAAAGTGGGACTAAAGGGAAAAGCATATCGGATGAGCGGGTGGTGTTGGAAACCACTTTCCAAGTGTCGGGTTGGGAAAAGCTGCTTTGCTGATGAGCCTGATGGGAAACCGTGTGGCTAAGGACTCTCTGGGCTGGGCTGTGACTCTTTCAAAGCAGTGTCAGGTACACTAGCATACTGTGGGCGCAGAGAGTTCCACTCCTACCAAGCAGCTCTTTTTGTCATTCCTCTGCTGCTCTCTCTCCTGGGAGAGTGTGTCTCCCCCCCCCCCCCCCCCCAGTATGTGGCTGCATCTAAGGCCAGGAGGTATCACCAGTCTTCTGGTTCCTCATCTCATTACCATCCACTGCAAATCAGTCTGTTCTCACTTTCATCTTGTTTGCCTCCTGGAAATAGGTTGTAATCTTTGCCTGATTGTTCCTTCCTCCTACACTACCTTTGATTTGAAATGTGTGTGGGTAGCTGAGTGGAGCAATCACTGTGACAACCAAAGAACCTTAACCTTAAATCTGGAGAAGAGCCATTTGATGAGCTTCCTGCTGACCCACCTTCGGAGGACTTAGAGGTGAGGAGACATTGCCACTCAGATTGCAGTAGCATTGCTGTGGCCAGATTATCAGCAGATCCTTTATTGGTAAGATTTGTGTTGAGGGGCTAGGGATATGGACACGTTGTAACACTTTCTGCCTTGCAAGCATGAAGACCCCAGTAGGGACCCAGCAGCCAGTAAAAGCTTCTGTAGCTTCAGCACTGGCTGGGGAGAGACAGACAGATCCTTGGAGCTCACTAGCCAGCTGGTGAACTGCAGGTTCAATAGACAAGGACTCCACAATCAAGAGCTGAAGGGTGTGTGCGTGTGCGTGTGCGTGTGCGTGTGTGTGTGTGTGTGTGTGTGTGTGTGGTGTGTGTTGCATATACTTTTATTCAAGAGGATGGTGTCAGGACATCTTCAGTGCCTCTCTACCTTAGTTTTGAGAGTCTCTTATTGAATTTTGAGCTTTTGTATTTACCTAGGCTAACTGGCCAGTAAGCCGGGGGATCCATCTGTCCCTGTGCACTGCCCCACCTGGCTTTTTTTGTTTTACAATGGTGCTGGAGATCTGAACTCAGGACCTCATTCTTGTTCTGCAGTCACTTTACCAGCTGAGCCATATCCCGAGTCCCTTGAAGGATATTATCTTCAATTGCTAAATGCTTTTATCCATACTTTTTTCTTTAATGAAATACGATATTATTTTCCTTCCATATTTTCTTGATGATAGTTTGAATGGTCAGGATTGGCTCACAGGACTCAAAGGGGAGTTGCTTGACTTTTCAGAACCCTTCCCACACTTGTGGAGTGAGGGCAGGATTGTGTGGTTCTATGTGAGACACTGCATGCTGCTTAAGTAGAGACGTGTTCATTGAAGTGGCTGGTGTCTGTCTTGTTCTTCAGCTACCTATTGTCTTGCTGATAGCCAGCATGTTAATAATGCAGGATTTCCTGCCATTGAAATAAGCACCATGATACCACTGCAGTGAATTTCTATCACATGATGTGGGGTGAACGGAACCATGGTGCCCAGCAGAAAACCTGGTAAGGTTGATCAGGTTAGGGAACCCCGACAGTTCTCATAACTGAGAATGGTAGGCATTTGAATCTGCTCCTGACCAGATTCTGTCCTGGAGCATGGGACCATGACACCCACTTAGAGGACCATGACAACTGATCATGTAACATAGAGCCCACAGTTCTCCATGCTAATGAGGTATCTAGATGGGCTGGCCTGAGGGTTTAGTTATATATGTACACACACACATACATATATATGTGTATATACGTATGTATGTGTGTGTGTACATATATGTATATATCATTAGGCAGACTCTGTCTTATTGACAGAATACCTGAGAAAGCAACTTTCGGGAAGGGAAGCCGTATTTTGGTCATGGTTTCAGAAGGGCCTTTCCGTAGTTATTTGGCCCCATGCACTTGGGTAGGAACATGTGGCAGAGGAGGTTCTTTGTCTTGTGGTGGGTGGGAGGGACAAGGTGGGCGGGAACAGGACAGGAGAGAGGAGGAGAAGGGGAGGAAGGAAGTAGGGATGAAGGGGAAAAGGGGAAGAAGGAGAGAAGTGAGGCTAGGAGAGGAAATAAGAGGGGAGGGAAGGGCAGGGGAGAAGAGAGTGCAAGCCACAATCAGGATACAGTCTCCAAGGATACTCAGTGGTATGTTTTCTTCTGATGCCTCACCCCTAAAGTTCCCAGAACTTCCAAAAATAATCTCACTAGCTGAGGAACAAGCCTTAAACATGATCCTTTTCAGGACACTTCTTATCCAGACTATAATACATGGTAGAATTTGGGTGACATTTCTGAAGTAGTGACATTTGAGTGGAGGCCTGAAGAAGGGAGGGAGTGGGCCATAAGTGCTCTAAGCAGAGGCAGTGTAAGTGCAGGAGACTGGAGAGGGTCGGAGGCCTTCCCTGGATGCAGAGTGCTGGGCGAACTGGAAGGCGTGCCCAGTGTGTGGTGCCAGAGGGCTTGGACAGATTTGAGGAGTAGGCTCTGGTAAAGGTAGTGCTGATTGTGGTCACAGTGGTCAAGTCATTATTATTGCCACCTACATTTGTTCTCTGTATGTATTAGAATAATAGTAAGCAGTGGGGACCATATGGCATTATTAGTTTAATGAGCAAGAAAGTCTGAAGAACTCTTTGATCTAAAATTTCACTGAGACTCTTTTATGATGTTATTTGACTATACATCTTAATTCTTTTAGCCTGAATTAGCATGAAGCTTTTGTGTATGGACTCAAATTTTTTTTTTCTAATTTTTTTCTTCTTTTCTTTTTATAGGGCTTGACAGAAAGCAGGTAGGGCTTTGGAGGCTACACTCAGTCTGGTTTTAATTTCAAGCCTCTCTTTGTCAAATGTCACATTTCTGAAGGAGAATGAATTAACTCTGAGACAGTCTTTTCTTCTCCCTTTTCTTTCTCTATTCCAAAGCAGGCTTTGGAGTTTTTCCTTTGGCACTGCACATCTCCAGGGGGGGTTTTCTTCTTATACACCTGCAGCAGTAAAACATAATGGCTGGTGAGCCTGAGTTCTATCTTCACTAATCTCTTTCTGCTTATGCCTGAGACAGCCACATCTAGAGTTTTATATGCAGTTGGGTTGTCTTTAGATGTCAACTTCATAAAAGAAAAAGAGTGCATTTTGCACAAAGCCTACTAAATAATTTTAGTGTAATCGTCATCGCTGGAAAGTTTTTATTGGGACCATATGTGTTCACACACACCTCATTTATCATTATTACTGAAGTGTTTCCATATTTTAATAACTGGAGAAGCCATGATAATATGCATGGACTGCATGCTTGCTTTGGCCACCTGTGTACCTGTACCAAGTTAACTTTAATTTTCTCTGTGTACAATTGTTTTGTTCATATTTTGTTTTCGTTTTTTAAATCAACTCTTTTCTTTCTTTTTAAAAAATACATGCGTACAGATGTTTTGCCTCTGTGTATATCTGTGCACCATGTGTGTGCTTCTTGCCCTCAGAGGCCAGAAAAGGGTGTCGGATCCCCTGGAACTGGAGTTGTAGACAATTTTAAGCTACCATATTAGTGCTGGAAATTGGGCCCAAGTACTCTGGAAAAGTAACCAGTGCTCTTAATTGTTGAGCCATCTCTCCAGCTCCTACGTTCTTTCTTTTATTTTTGAGACAGTGTCTCACCATATATCCCTGGGTGAACTGTGTAGAACTCACTGTGTAAACCAGGCTGCCTCAAACTCACAGAAGTCCACCCGCCTCTGTCTTGAGAATGATGTAAAGATGTGCCTCAAGCTTGACTTGACTCTGTTTTCTAACAAACTGGACAAGTAAAGGTGCTGCTTAAAGATGACTGATGTGGTCATTGCGAAGAGTTACAGTCACCTGGGAAGCAGAATTTGGGTGATCCATTTGCCTTTCATTTTAAAGCTATGATCATGTCAAAAAGGAAAGATGATTCCTAGTGATTGTTGAAAATAGCTAATTAAAGATTTCATTTATTTATTTTGTGTGAGTACACTGTCGCTGTCTTCAGACACGCCAGAAGAGGGCATCAGATCCCATTACAGATTGTTGTGAGCCACCATGTGGTTGCTGGGAATTGAACTCAGGACCTCTGGAAGAGCAATCAGTGCTCTTAACCACTGAGTCATCTCTCCAGCCGAAAATAGCTACTTTAAAACTCTATTTATAATATCAATAGTTCTTCCTTTATTTTAATGTTAGTCATTTTTTGTAATTCTAATCAATCTCTGTTCCATACCCCCAGCTCTCAATAGCTCTGCTTCCTTTTCTGTACTTTCTCTACTTCCTGATACTCTCCCTGTTCTGCCCATGTTTGCAGTTTGAGACGTGAGATGGGCAAGTAATGCCTGATTAGGCAATTGCTTTCATTGTGGTTCTATCAGCCTGGGTGTGGTAATGGTAACACCACAACCGGGCGGACTTTTTACCCTGTGCTGCTTGACTCTTCAAGGCTGTGATACATGGTTAACTTTACTGGTTTTGGGGAGGAAAAGGAACATTTGTTTTCAAGGGACAGAGGTTTCCTAACAGCGAATTATGAAGCCTTGAACAAACATGCTTCCCTTGCATCCTTTAAAGCCTAGCTGGAGGAACTGCTGCTGGGGAGTACACAGCACTATAGTCAACTGAGAGGGCAAGGAAAACAGACAGGAAGCAGCAAAGCGTAGGAGGCTTCTCCTTGTAAAGCCTGCCGTCCAGACTCCCTGCTACCCCTTTGGTCTTAACATGTATGCTCTAACCCAGCAGACCACATCATTTGGTAAAAGTATTCTCTTGCATTCTTGGACACTGTCCTGGATGTCAAGGAATTTTTGTTCTTATAGATTAATAATATTTATTGATACTGGACACCTTAGAAATTAAGACAGAACAGTTAAAAGTACTTATTATTATAAGAATAAATGTTATTTGTTATAATAATTGTATGTTTGTTAACAGGAATGCATCTCTCATGATAATAATTCTGGTTTTTTTTCAAATCAGAAATATTTAGTAAGAAGAATAACATTGTTTTGGACTTTACAAAGCTCTTTAATGTCTGGCTTAATAAAAGGCAGCTGTGTTCTCCTGCACACTTCCGCCTTCAGTCAGCTGTCAGATTGCACATCACAGGGCTTCTGGAAGACTTCACTGGGTGCTGCTGAGAGAGTGAGGGTGAAAAAGGCAAATAATGTAGTCATATCATTATAAAAATAATTTTGACCTCATAGACTCTCTGAAAAAGTCTTGTAAGAGTTTCTGACCACAGAACTATTGGCCTAACAAGTCTTCAGAACCATCCATTTACACGCCCTTCCACAGAGTCCCTCCGGGTCCACACCAGCTCCTCTCTCCTACCCGCTTCTCCAGCTGTCCTACAGAGTGGGGAGCAGGGCCTTGAGCACAGAGAGTTAGGTGAGGTCCACAGGACAGATGTCCATCATTGAAGGTTCTTTCTTTCTTTCCTTTAAATGAGGAAATTCAGAACAAGTGGGCTCACTTTCAATAGTTAGAAATTAGACTTGAAATCTTTCCCAGTGACCGGGTAGGGAAATGAAAGGCTAACTGAATAACAGTTCAAAGGAGAATTTTAAGAAGATACATAAGGCAGCATTTCAGAAATTTATAAAGTATAATTTATTGCCACTATGGGAATCTTTATAGAGGTCCCAAGTCTTGTCTTTGAGTCAGGGATGCTAACTGGAGTTCTCCTACTTCTTTGTATGAGCCTCATTAAAAATGTGTTAATCTAAGCCAGGCAGTGGGGGTGCACACCTTTAGTCCCAGAATTCAGAAGGCAGAGGCAGGCAGATCTCTGTGAGTTCAAGGATGCCCTGATCTACAAAGGGAGTTCCAAGACAGCCAGGACTACACAGAGAAACACTGTCTTAAAAAACAAATAAAAACAAAAAACAAAACAAGTATTATCCACTTTTTCCAATTTCCAATGTTAGGAAATGAGGGATGACGGTCAAGACCGTGTGTGTTCTGGAAGCACTGGTCTTCTTCTGAATTAGAGACTCGTGCTGTAGTCTCTTTAGAACCAAGACCCAAGTCTTGCCATCGTTCCTAGTCCTAGCACTGTGGCTGCTCATAATTCATAATTGATATAGATGAGAGCTTGTTTGATCTCTCCGATGAGGGTGTGCATGCATGAGGGAATGACCCAGAGTTTATATAATGAAATTCTTTCTTTATAAATGATATCTATTAGCAGTACAAGTAGTGGCAAGCAGACAGTTGCATCAGGAATACAGTGAATACAAGATCAGGCAAGAGGCTGCCTATTCCTCACAGTACAAGCCGTGGTGACTGCCACTGCTTCGTTTGGAGTACACCAGTTCTTTCTGTCCACGAAGGGTTGCTTCCACCTCCTCAGCCCTCCAGCGCTGGCCAGTCATCGAGTGCTCAAGCTCCTCATATAACATAGTATGGTGTTCGCATATAACCTATATACATTCTCATGGATGCTTTAAACTGTCTCTGGCTTATGTCTAATGAACTATAATGTAAGTGTTACGTAAATGGTTGTTTTGCTGTACTTTCAGAGAATAATACAAGACAGGGAAATACTGTGTGTTCATTACAGATGCAATCATCTTTGCCTAACTACTTAATACATGAACAATATACAAGGCCTGTGACCTGAGATCTGTGAAATGGGAAACTACCTACAAGGTGCCAACACATTAACTTTATTGGTATGGATTCTTCGCAGTGTTAATTATGTAGCAAGTTCAAAGTTTAATTTTTTGGAACTTTCTAGAATATTTTGTACCTACAGTTGATTGAGGCCATGCCATAGAGTTGTTGATAGTTTGTATTAAATGTATGGTGCATAGTGTTTTCTATACATGTCCCTAGAGGCATTATTGATGCATTACCCAGCTATTACTCCCTGATAAGCTAGTTTATTGTTCTCTTGTCAAGTTTTTTAGTTTTCCACAAGTGCACGTACATAAGGTTGCTAATACTCATTTTAAAAAACTATTCACATATTTTTTTCCTTTCTTGATCCATGGTCTTTATAGATTTTACCTTTTCTGGATAGTAAGAATTACTAATTTGGGCTGGAGAGATGGCTCAGCAGTTAACAATCCTGACTGCTCTTCTAGAGGGCTAGATTCGATTCCCAGCACCACATGGTGATTCTCAGTTCCGAGGGGTCTGACATTTCCTTCTGGCCTCCTTGTACATAGGTAGTATATAGACATACATGTCTGCAAAAACACTCATAGACATAAAAATAAAGAATCATTTTACAAATTGTTCTTAGTTTTGGTAATAGAGCAATGTGAAAAATGTGGGTCTGGAAAGATGGCTTGAGGGGATAGAGGTGCTTCTTGTACACACCTGAGGCTGATCGTCGGATCTAGGATGCAAGAGAAGACTGGCTCCCAGAACTTGTTCTCTGACCCCCATGATATGTTATGTCTGCCCACACTCATACACCCTTCCTCCTTCTTACTCCCCCTCTCTCCCTCCTTCACACACCCATTAATAATAATGATAATAATAATAGTAATAATAAATTTTAAAGAGGAAAAATTCTTATGCTTTTTTTGAATTCTCCTTTTTCCCTAATGGTATTTAGAAATTTAATTTTAGAAGGTAATAGATATGCATAGATTTTATAGTCAAATGTAAGTAGTTTTCATGCCAAAAGACAGTAAAAGTGACTAGGAAGCTGACACCATGTAATGTAGTCTTCCTATGGAAAGTCATTGAATAATCACAGTTGTCCCATGGCCTTTGACCTATTTTGTCTAACTATTGAAAACTCATTTACCCGGGGTTATACTTTTATAGGAAAGTTAATATTTGTTAATGGAGCAGCATATTGTTGTGGAATGCTGTCCTCTGAGCATACTAGCTGTTACCATGCTCATTAGAGCAGTGTGGATACTTGCAAGAGACCTTCAAGATCAGGTTTGTTGCTGTTTCTTCATACAAGAGGCTGGGCAGCTCACCTGAGACTCCAGCCACTGCCTGTGTACCCCCTTACCAACAGTGTGTGATTCTGCCATAATTGCACACAGCCTTGTGTTCTGAGAAAATGCTGGAACATACAGAGCTTGAAAAGTTAACTGAGGGCCTCCATCTATACAGTGAGGGGGAAGTTGTCATGCATGGGGTGAGACTTTCTGGAAATGTAGCTGTTTGGGGGTCACCTGCTCCCTTATAAGCAAATGCTCTTGTCCTTCATACTTTATAAGTAGGTCCATTAAACTCTCATTTGCCAAGTTAGGCTTGGATAGACTCATACTTGGATTTGTTATTGTGCCCTTTCAGGAGTAAGTAGAAGTTCGCATCTCTCCAAGAGAAGTTCACAGAGCAGAACATGATGTAAGGCAGCTGAGAGGAGGTGCAGCACATCCTCTTCCTCCCCTGTATCCAGCGAGTACCAAGAGCTCTCTGAGCATTTTTTGCTCCCTGTGTGACTTGTAGCATGGGTCGTGCATCTTTTCTGTGCCTTGATGGCCTGCCATCATCCTTCCTCAGATTAGCTTAACTTAAGATTATCTCCTTTTGGGGCTGGAGAGATGGCTCAGAGGTTAAGAGCACTGACTGCTCTTCCGAAGGTCCTGAGTTCAAATTCCAGCAACCACATGGTGGCTCACAACCATCCGTAATGGGATCCGGTGCCCTCTTTTGGGGTGTACTTATATATAATAAATAAATAAATCTTTGGGCCAGAGTGAGTAGGGCCGGAAAGAGAAGAAAAAAAGTGTCTGAAGACAGCTACAGTGTACTTACATATAATAAACAAATAACTCTTTAAAAGAAAAAAATAGATTGTATCCTTTTTACAGTCAGTGCCATAAAGACCATAAAGACTTCTGGAAATTTCTTCATGAGAAGTCCCTCCCCCCATACACATATCCCCACACACCTTCGTCCTCCCTATCACAAAGGTGCCTCTATTACATGGAGAAGTTCATCTTTAATCCATGTGCACTAGATTCTGATTGCATCCTTAGTTGCTGCTTTTGATTTGATGCACTTTTGCTTCTGTTGTCCAGTTTCCACTTCCAGTTAGCCCTCTATTTTATTTATTCACTGGGGGAGGGGGCTACTCTTTATTATTAGTGTTAAGAAACATTATTGAGTCTCCCAATGTGCTATCATCCTACTTTTAAATTTTTACTTTTTATTTGTGTGTGTTTGTCTGTGAATGTATGCCATTGTGAGTTGCAGGTGGTTGTGAGCTGCCCACCATGAGTACTGGGGAGAAAGCGCTGGTCTTGTGGAAGAGTAGGACGTACTCTTAACCACTGAGTCATCTCTCCTCCCCACACTACACTTTTTGAAAGTTATTTTCTGTTTTTCCTAATAAATATTTTATGTTTGATAAGGTTATGTTGTATATGTTAATATTTTGTACATTTTTTCAGTAGCTATCAGTTCAATACTCTTGCATGCGATTAGTCACATTAGGGAAGGAGCTGCTACTTTAAAGCTTTCTCCTCTGAGTGCCTGGCTCTCTCTCTGGGCATCATCGCTGTTTGGTCACAGATTTCGTTTGCACATTCCCAAGGGTATACTACATTCCATCACATTGGACTAGAGGATGTAGCCTCTAGTCCCCTTCTCAGGTAGAAACAATGGAATAGCGAAGGGTCTAGCGGTGATGACAGCCTGCGGCAGCCTGTCCCTAAGTCACACTGTCTGAATGGACTGCTCATCTTAAGTGCTTGGTTCACAGACAGCCTTTCCTTCCTTCACCGCCTACCGATTCCTGTCACTGTTGGGTCCCCTGTTTTCCGTCTCCCGTGTCAGCCTCAGTTTTGAGTACCTCCTGCTTTTATGAAGGCTAGTGATAGTAATTTCCTGGGAAAGAGAACATGAAGCTGTGTCTTTTCAGATCTTGAGCTTTGAAAATACTTGCATGCTAGCTTCCTGTCTATCAGTAATTTGTCTAAATAGAGTCCAACTAGTAAAACTAGAGAAACCGTATCCTCTGGAGATCTGCTGTCATTGCTCCAGTGTTTTCTTGCTTTCTTTGTTTGAGATGACTGAACCTGTTCTGGTTCTTAATCCTTTGAAACATATTTTTCCTCTTAATGGAAATGTACAGAATCTCGAATTTGTTGTATGTTTTCTGAAATGTCATAATTATATACTAAAACCACAGTATAGGTCTGTATTCTGTTTTCAGTTTCTTTTTATTATTTGTGCATACTCACTGTGTTTTGTAAGGACATTTTCATACATGAATCCTTGCAAAGTATATACTGTATTTTGACTCTGTTGCCCTGTCCCTTCCTGCCCTCCTTTTGTTCTCCCATCCCACTCTCCTCAGCCCCCTTCACTTTCCTAGAGATTGTCACTATGACTTTCACGGAGTAGGTCCACACTATCCTATATATCATATAATGTGTAGGGTCTACATATGAGAAAAGCATGACTTACTTGTCTGAGTCTGACTCAGTTTACCACGATCTCCAGTTACATTCATTTTCCTGCAAATGACTTAATCTTTATTCATTCATTGTAACTATATTTCAGTGGTTGTATGTGTATGTATGTATATGTGTATATGTGTATATATGTGTGCATTATGTATGTGTGTACGTGTGCAAGAATGCATTATGTGTGTGTGTAAGCCCGAGGTCTCTGTCAGCTCTCATCTTCAGTTACTCTCCATCTTTTTTTTTGAGACAGGGTTTCTCCCTTAAGTTAGAGCTCACCAATTCAGGTAGGATGGCTGTCCAATTAAGTTCCAGGAACTTACCCATTCCTGCCTTCTGTTCCTATGATTATTGATTTGTTTCATTATGCCCAGATTTTCCATATGTGTGTGTGTGTGTGTGTCTATATTCTGAATATTTACAAATGAGGGTTAAAATAGTTTTTTTAAACATAGATTGTTAATAGTATGATTACTTATTGACTTTTTCAAACATCTTTACTGGTATTTTGCCCTAGTCTTTGTATAAATATACATACAGAGTCCAAGTGAAAATTTCTGGTCTAGAATGACAATGCTCCCTTCCAGAGCCAAACACTATCTAACAAAAACCCAACACCAGGCATGAGAAGCTCTTTTAAGTTGTTGGTCAAAGTTTTCCAAAAGACTACCCAAACAGTCCAGGCGATTGCTATTGCCCTTGCTTCCCCCAGAGGTCGAAAGTAAGTCCCTATTGATGATGACACCATGCACTTCAGATGCATGGACCAGAGGCCCCTGAGCGGGAACTGACCATAAAACCCGCTCCTAGAGTACTGGCTTTGGTGATAACAGAAGGTGCTGTGCAAGCTTCCAAAGGAGAGAAGCAACAGGTGCCTCTCTAGCCATAATGCCCATGAACTATAACAATGACTAGCATAATATTATAGCCCTAAGGATACAATAGTGGCATGTGTACCTTGACCATAACCGACAGCTCTCTAAGTAGACTTAAGATCTGCTCATCAGGAGTGAGATCATATCTAGTACTGAAAGCAGTGAACTACCTGAGGCGAGTAAAATCATGGATCCAGGAGGAGAACCTTCAGTCATCACTTACCTGCATGGTCTCTAACTGCGTCCTCAGATGTGCCCTTGTAACCTCAGATAAGTATAGTCCTCACCTTATATCAAGGAATGATAGAGCCCAGTCTCAACGACATATCTATAAAACAATCCCCATTCCTAAAGCATGGGGATCACTGAGGAGGATGGGGTGGACAGAGTAAGAGCCGGAGGCTCAATGAGTTTTCTGTGAGATTGTGTCTAGTAGTGTCAGAGCCTGCAACTGTACATCTCAAATGACTGTAAACATGAGATGAGCAAGGATAACAACACAGGCATGCTAAAGTGGACAGGGGAAAGCCCACCAGGCCTCAACCCTACACGAAGAACCACAGGCCCCTAAGGAATGCTGAGAGTGGGAGAAATAGTCCTCCCTAGGGAAGAGCACACCAGTTGGTTATTCAGTACCAAATGGACAGCCCTGAAAAAGTACATACAGAGAAGCGTTTATTTATGTGTTTAGTATTGTATGCACATGTACATATACATATATGTATGCAAGAGCAATTAATGAAAAGAGAGGCCATGAATTTAAAAGAGAACAAGAAGAGGCAAATGGGAGGGTTTAGAGGGAGTAAAAAGGAGGGGAAATTATATAATTATTATAATTTCAAAAAATAAATAATTTTTAGTGGAATGTGTGCAATGAAATCCTCAGGTGGTAAAGTCACTTGTGACCACGCCTGATGGCTTGAGCTTAATCCCTGGGACCCTCTTGGGTGAAAGGCAAAAACTGTGGGGCTGGAGAGGTGGCTCAGCGGTTAAGAGCACTGACTGCTCTTCCAAAGGTCCTGAGTTCAAATCCCAACAACCACATGGTGGCTCACAACCATCTGTAATGAGATCTGATGCCCTCTTCTGGAGTGTCTGAAGACAGCTACAGTTTACTCACATATAATGAATAAATAAATATTTAAAAAAAAAAAAAACTGATTCCTGAAAGTTATTCTTTGACCTCTATGTGTGTGCCCTGACAAGTAGGCATTCACACACATAACATATAACAACAAACATAAAACAGACAAAACAAAATTATTCTTTTGTTACGCATACAGTATTTCCTCTTCGTCTTCAAATGTCATTTTTCGATATTTCCTCTTCCCTGTGTGCTTTTTTTTTTTTTTTACATTGTTTTATTTTTAAAGTTGTTCTCTTTTCCATCTTGGATGTTAGAAGCTTTACTCAGACGTAGGCTCTTCCTAGCTGTGAGCAGTAAGAGCAGAGATTAGTGCAGCTGGTTCACACGATGAGTCTTGGTGGGCTTGTGGGTTTGAGTCTGATCAGAGCTGGGTGAGCTGCTGTTGCCCAGTAAATCAGTGTGAGACTTTCGTCTTGAGCTAGGCATGTTTCTCCAAAGAGCGCCCTTCTGATGTGGGCATAGACTAGGAAAGCTCGGGTGCTTCTTCTATAATTTACAGCCACAGTCTTACCTCAGTACCCTCCCCGTTCTGGAGGCGCTGCCACCTGCTGTCCTGAGCCTCATGAGGGTACTCAAGTGTCAACAGGTCTGTTCCTCAACACATAGCTATTTTCTCTTAGTTTCAGAAATTTTCCTGTTATTTTCTACACTTACATTCATAGGATGACTTCATAAAAACTAAAGGCTAAAAGCTTGATTCTCTTTTTGTTGTTCTTAATAGAGTCTGGGAAGTAGAATCTTTATATGCACATTGATTTTGCCCCCACAAACCTGAATCCTTTGATCTTTTTAAAATTGACGCAGCACTCAAAATCTTCAGTTATTCCTAGTTATCTCATTGGAGTCAAAGAACACTACAAGGACTATTTAACCACATTGACTCTAAGATACAAGCTCCTGGTGGTTGTAAATGATGGTATAAGCTTTATTTTCTAGCAAATACTCAAAAATTTACTGAATTTTAAAAGTTTTGACATAGAGAGTAAGTTTACATGACTGGTGAGTTCTCAGTGGAAAAACTAAGTACGGAGGGCGGAGTGAAGTGAGGTCTTTGAGCATGCGGGGTTGCCTGCGCCTTCCTTTGTTGTTTGGAAACAGAGAGACTGAGTCTATTAGAAGCTATACAGGACGTAATGTAAATTACATTTATATTGTTAAGACAGACTGTACTTTTAATCTCCATTTATCCTTCAATAATAAATAATGATTGATCTGAGCACACTTAGCCTAAAGCAGAGACTTCATGTAATGGAGGGAAACTCCTTTGGTTATTAGCAGAGTGTTTGTCTTATCTTCCGATTTTCCAAACAGGAAGCTGCAGGCTTTTTTCCAGGAACAGATTATTGCTTTCACTGTGAGTAGAGGTGCTCGCTATTAGTCATGGAGACAGTGCGTATGCTTTCGTTTCAACTTTGATTAAATCAGGGTGCCACAGTACTTTCCACCCCCACCCCCCCCCCCATTTGCAATCCACTTTAATAGTTTGTAACTTTCAGAGTTTCCTCTTCTGGAATGTCTTGTATTTTGCTGGGATTTTGTTGAGGGTGAGTTTAGAGGTTGCAAGATCAGAAGAGAACAGACATTGCTGAATAGGGAGTAAAGCCAGAACACATCTCAAGGATGAGGGGGTGTTCATCCACTTTCTAATCCTCTGGAGTGAAGCATTCAGGTACAGAAGGATTGCCCATCCCCAGGAGGGAGGCCTAACCTTCACTATGAGCAGATGATGTTGTTGTTTTCCCCAGTGGTCACTGTGCTGTGGTCTGACCTGTGTCCCACCAAATCTGCCGTGGTAAGTTCTTATGATCCTTTGAGAGGCCATTAGGTTTAGATGAAGTCACGCCATAAATGGGACTCTTATTGTGGCAAGATTAGTACTCCTACCCACAGCGGTAGCAGTTCGCCCTTTCGTCATCATATGGGGACACGAAAAGCGGTCTCCTGCAAGCACGAGCTCGCATACCTGACTGTGCTGGATATACAGTCTAGATGTTTGTCTCTATAACTGTGAGGAAATATAGTTTGTGTTGTTAAAGCCACCAGAGCTACAGTATTTTGGTGTGACAGCCAAAGTGATTAATCTATTCAGATATCCTGTCACTGACAATTGGGAGAAAGTCTGGCTACAGGTCATTGGTTCTCTGGAACTGTATCTTGGGGATATTATCTCACACTAGACTAGTCTTCAGTTCTCTGGATACCAACTGCTGTTTCTAGTTGGCATTGGTGTCTGATCTTACAAGGGCTCAGCCTGCAGAACCGCCCCTTTTCAGATGCCTGTTATAAACCCACAGGCTGTACATAAAGTAAGGTTACCCAGAACACTGTCTTTATGTTCAATAATGTGTTGGTATAAATCTTAGAAGATAAGAAAATGTGTATGCTCACTAATTGTTATAAAGAATGCAACTCAAGAGAAAAGAAGGTAAAGGGTAAAATTTCCATGCCCTCTCCCAGTAGTCACCTGCCCCAGAAAGTACCTGTGTTCCAGACATATGGTCACATTTTGTTCAAGAGCTTCTGGAGAGCCCAGCTGCCAGCTCCGCATGTTCCTATAAATTGTTGGATGGAGAGATCTGGGACTTTAATTACTTGGTATTTCTGCTGACCAACCTCATCATAATATCATTTGGGGTCCTACAGTAGTTCCTTCATTAGTATAAGCTTA
Organism: Tokudaia tokunoshimensis; assembly: GCA_036184795.1. Lineage (NCBI taxonomy): Eukaryota > Metazoa > Chordata > Mammalia > Rodentia > Muridae > Tokudaia > Tokudaia tokunoshimensis. The sequence goes on from BTHU01000014.1 coordinate 32,444,378, forward strand.
CATGCATTCAAATGAGGCTTGTCGGACTAACTGAACACACTTTAAAAACATTTGTTTATTTTGTGTATCAATGTTCTGCTTGTATGTATGCCTGGTGCCCATGAAGGTCTGCAGAGGGCATCAGATCTTCTGTAGTTAGAGTTATAGATAGTTGTTGGCTGTCATGTGGGTGATGGGCACTGAACCCAGATCCTCTGCAAGGGCAGCAAGTGCTGTTTATCACTAAGCCATTGCTCTTGCCCCTGAAGACAATCTATTTCATGGACTCCTAAGGGGCTCTGGGAGTTCTTTGTTAGGAATCAGGGATAAAACCAAAATATATTTCTTATTATGTCCCACAATGCCAAGTTCATACCTTGTTGTTTCTAGTCATATCCTCATTCATTATAAGATATATAAAAGGAAGCGAGATGAGAAATAAGGACTTTTGTGGTATGCAGAGATTCTTTTGAGAGAGAAATGGAGGAAATAATACAGAGAACACGCTCTTCTTGGGAGGAAATGCTCCCTCCTTTTCCATCTCGGAGCCGATATTGCAAGATGAAATAAGTGTGTGCTTTTGGAGGGGTAGAGTGCTTTCATCAGCCTGACTACAGAAGAACCTTGACCCTCACCTGACTCAAACAGCCTTGCCAATGGGATTTGGGTTGGTGAGAAACTAATTAGAAGATGGGACTTTTAGGTACTCTTCAAATGACCCAGAGTTTCAAACAGATGTTTTGGGAAAATGCCTACCTGCTGCTCTTCCATTAGCCAATTATTCTGTTGCAACTGTCACAGGCCTCTTTTTGCAATAATTATGAAGAATTATGTCCCATCTGGCAGCTCAAATGTTTAGCTCAATTTGAAGGAAATTTAGTTGTAATTATAGGGGCAGTGTTTCTGTTAAGTCTTGCAGAAGAGCTTCTCCCCACTGCAGATGCTTTGGTGGAAAGGTACAGATGGAGGGAGGGGTCTCATAGAAGCACTAAGCACATAGCACGCGTGCACACACAGGCCTGGAAAGCACAAAACAAAGACATTCTCAAGAATAATGAACCAGAACCTAACAAAGTACTAAAATTTAAAATCTATTGCATTTAAATGTGATTCTGTGGATTCTTGCTGGCTTATGGAATTTCAAAAAATATTTTGTATTCTTAGATTCCCTTTGTATATTTTAAACCATTAATTTGTATGTCTCTAAAGGCATGATTATAATATTTTCCAGTGGAAATTATGAAATTGTAGAAGTTTTTTTTTTGTTTAAATTTAACCTTTCTTAACACAAGTGAAAAAAAAACAAGTTCAAGTTGAAGACAAAGAGAAATAATCACTTACTGAGACTGTGGGAGTTTTGATTCTATTTTAATTATTAAAAAACAATCTCTGTATGTGTGTAGTCTGCATGAGTTTATGTGTACCACATAAAGTTCTCTGCAAAGTCCAGAAGAGGGCATCAGACCCACTCCTGAAACTAGAGTTACAGGTGGTTGTGAGCTGTCTAATGTGGATGCAGAGAAATGAACTTGGGTCCCCTGCAAGAGCAGTAAGTATTCTTAACTGCTGAGCCATCTTTCTAGGTTCTTGTCTTTTTTTTTTTAATTTTGAAGTCAAATAACGAGTTATTGTTTTGTTTATTAACTTTGAAATATAGTTGGATCACCACTATGCATGGTAGATAAAATTTCTGTGATATATGGGCAAGTTTTGCCTCTCCTCGAACCCACTCAAAACTCCAAAGCAGTGTCAGCGCTGGGAGCAAGCATGTAGCACAGGTGTCAGTCAGTGTCCTACTTCCCAGCAGGCCAGCCGAGAGCCAGCCCAGGCAGACAGAACGAAAAAGTTTATTTCTGGAAGATAGGAAGACATTTTGTACTTGTAAATATTTTCTTACCCCATATTTTAAAAATTATCTAATTAGCATGGGTCACATTGACTTGTGTTTTATAAACCAACTCTGCATTTCATTTTAGACCAAGATTAAATATTCATTCATTTTTTTTAGTCTTCTCCCAATGTGATATTATATTTACAATAAAGAACATCTGGATATTTGCAATTGGAGAAGTCTTCGTGCTTTTGAAATATGACATTCAACAAATAGTTCTCCGTCAACGGCTAAACAGCAATCAGCCATGTCTCAGATATTTGGGTGGATTTGGTTTTGTTATTAAAAACATTTGTTTTTGTGTCACTTAAAACATCTTAATATGGTATGTAGGTAGTGAAAAAGCAGGTTAGGCTACAAGGGAAAACTCTGAAATTTTGTAATAAATTAGGGTAATTATGCTAGGGTGGTTAAGTCTTAATGAAGAATAATGGCTGGTTGTCCTTCGGTCTGGCCTTGATTCTTTCCAAGTGAGAGCAAGGTGGTGCAACACTGCCCCCTACTGTACTACTTTGCCCTGCCTTTTGAAAGGAACCTCAAAAGAAAAAAATTGGAAGAAATCAACAGCTTGGGACAAGCCTATCTTCTTACATTTGATATTTAAAAGGTATTGTGGAGAGCACTTAGCACAGACACTCAGAACAACGGTATAATCCCCCTTCTGTGGTGCAGTTTGCTTTTCTAAGTCGGGGCTGTTGCTGCGTTAACAGATGACACATTTTTTTTCCCCTGATGGATGGTACTGGAGGTTTGTGAATGTGCTTTTGTTTCAATTAGCGCTTGTCTCAAGGAATGTTGCATCTTTGAAAAAAAGCACACAGGATATCTTTGAGGCTGGAAAGAACAGGGCTTTTGTCCTCGTTCATGGTAGCTTTAGTATTTTTAATAACAGGACCAAACTTAAGTTAAAATGTATCAATTTAACCAATCACATCTTGGAGCTCATCCAGGCTTAGCTGCCTATAAACAACTTTGCCTTATTTTGTGTAATAGAACCTGAAATTCGTGTGCAAGAGCCCTTGGCATGGATAACATTTAAACTTTCTTATTTTGATGAAAAGTTGAATTCCTTCCTTTTCCCTTTCTAAGGGTATTACTTTAACAAAATTATTTTGATGACATGTCCTCTGCAAATGAATACTTTCAGACATTAAAAAACAAATCGAAAGCCACTTATCATATGAATCATTGTTAAAGTCAGCTGTAATCCACTGTGTAAAGTCTCCCTGTAAAGGCACACGGGCTAGGGGCTTAAACCTGGAGCACATTAAATTAGTTCCAGTCTCTGGCGAACTGGCTTTGCCTGCCTTGCTTAGGCAGGCAAACCGGAAACAGGCAGTTTATAACAAGAAGTCTGCCTTAGAAACCATGGGGTCTATTGGAGAAAGATTTATAACCCCCACTTATATAAACATTACAAATGTGGACTCCGAGTAGGAGGGGAACTGTTATCGAAATCTCCCGAAGAGCTTTTTCATTGTGAGTAAAATGGACAGCGTGCACTGTTGTTTGAAGACCCGCCAGTGTTTCCACAGCGGTCCTCTCCACTGCTCTGCCTGATTAAATGTAGCATTGTAAGAACTAACCGGACCACCTGCTTCTAATTTGTTTACACAGTGAGGCTCCATTGGCATCAAACCTGGAGCCAAAGAACTCTGTGCCAAAGGAGAAAATTATCATTTTGGAGTTAAAGAAAAAGGAATATAATTATATGAAACCTAGGGGTAATGGAGTCTGGACTTCAGTTTATACCACTGCCTGAGTTTAAATGATTTTTACATATAAACTCTTTCCTAGATATCATGTTGTCTTCAAGATTGTAATAGAACCCAGATGAGGCTTGAAATATTTGGTCCCATAAAATGAAGAAGGCTGAGAGGAGAGATTAGCATTTGAGATTAGAAAAGCTATTTATTTGATACTTCACATATGGCGAGCTGAGGTCTATGAGCTGCACATCTGTGTTCTTCTCATTTAGCTTTATCTTATTTGTAATGTCTTGAAACTTTCCACATAAATACACTTTCCTTTGCCCAAATATCTCTAACAGGGCACTAAAATCAAATTCTCTTTTTTCTTTTGGGCTTGTTAATAGTAGCTACTGTTTTATGGGTCCAATCCAGGTGATGCTGAATCCACTCTCCTTAGGATCCTTCCAGCCTTCCTGGAAGACAGCTAGCACATCTGTTTTTAGCATTCTTAGCTCAGTGCAAACATAAGGTTATTTGGAAAGCATCTTTAAAATAGGGACTGCTGTAAGAAGGAACACGATGAAAGGTTGTGACTGACAAAACATGAAGCCAGGACCCTCAAGAGGAGAGTGGAGTTGAATGTCATAGAAGGGTCCCCATGTTCTCTTTGTCTACCAGGTCTGTTTGCTTTGATGGCAAGAAAAGCCACTCCTCTAACTTCAGCTGGTGAACATAAATGAAAAATCTGATCAGGTCTCACATCAGAGAACAGGTGAACTCAAAGGGAGGTTCTGAGCAGTACCACACTACTAATACTAATGGTAATTTTACTGGGTATCATTTTAAAATTTTTTATTATTTTTATTATAACATTCTTATTATTTTTTGAGAAGTTCATACACCTATGCAGTATATTTTGATCAGCTTATGGACCTCATATATCAAGACTTACATACACTATGTACCAGACTAAGTGTCTTGTATATGTCTTTACTGTGCAGCAACACCAGTTTTGAAATGAAGCTGAGATTCTGGGTTTGGGACCTGCTCAGCCACTGTGAATGGCAGTGAATGCTGTGATCAGTTCTTCTGGCTCTAGAGCTCAAGCTCTTTACCTGCTTAACCACCATACAATCCTCGTTGAGGTTTTTACCTCTTAAGCCATTTGGAATCATGTAAAGTACAACCTATAATCCTATCAGTGTCTAATTTGCTCCGACGAGGTCCTTGGACTTCTTAGCAGCTCTCTGCACCCAAAGCCTCGGTCCTGAACACAAGATAAACTCCTGGTCTATGCGGATGGGATGCAAGGTTAATTGTGCACAGGTAGGGATTCGAGGCTGATATCCATTGCAGAAGGTTTAAGAATGTGGATGGGTCTTGTCATCTGAAGGTAGTTTATTATCTGTCCCTTCATATGACTGAAATGCCCTGAGTCTTTTTGATACTCCTGGTATTTTCCAGCACTGCCACTATGGAATTCAACTGTGAAAGGCTACAGTTTTGAATATAACCTGAACTTGTGCTGAAGGAAACAAAGTCTTAACTGCTTATTACCACTACTTCCTTGATTGAGTAAAATTTAGTAATTTGAGAAATTTGATCCATGCCCATTTATTTATGGGGAAAAGAAAATATATGAAGTTATCGTAGATTTTATAATGAAAAATGGTCTCCAAAAGCAAGCAGCAATGTACCAATAGCAGGAACTTGTATATTTATAAGGTTTGAAGAGATTGTGATTGATAGTAGTGAATTCTTCTTTTCTTACATAATTGAGGTAAACACTGAACAGAACAACAACAAAAAATTCCAAAGGCATAAGGAGACTAGTAGTGACAGTTCTGAGTAGGAAAGAGGAAGAGAAAGGGAAGCACTCTCTACACCCAAGAGGTGTGCTCTGTAGTTGATCAAAGAAGAAACTAAGGTGCAGCTGCATTTGAGTCTTTAAAATCTGTCCACAGTAAGCTGAAAGTTGTGATATAAATGTGTTGTCTGTATCTGACTATTTGTAAGACAGTTAATTCTTACCTATCACAGAGAAAAAGAAGATAAAGGCAAAAGAAAGTTGTTTGCCAAAGAAGTAATATGACATGTTGTTGAATGACTTGATAAGGAGCTTCCAAAAGCAGTCAAAACCAATGTCCAGGCAAAGGCAGTTTGCTCTGAGAAATGGGAACCCACTCAAGAAGAAAGGGGTTGGGTGGGAGTGGGGTTATTAATTTTCACTATGAGCTACTCAATGCTATTAGAATAGAGTCTTAGTGTGTGTGTTCAGTCCTTTCCTTTGGTAGGAATATTTATTTAAAGCCCCCTCAATGGAATAAAGGGCGCTCGGGTTCTCCATCTACCATCAGGAATGTGCTGCTCTGCGTTTACTTTACTTCCGGCAGAGAGCCGGGAAACTAAGTCGAACGCAGCCCAAAAGTAACTGCTCTTGGTTTTGTTTAGTCTCTAAAGTTCCCTTTGTGGGCAAGGTAAGGGTTTCCAGAAAAGACATCTTTCATAATCTATATGGCTAATTAAATAAGCTTTTCTTGATGGCCAAATAACCCTGACCATTGACCTATAGACTATTTCGATTAATCTTCAATCCAGGTTAGTGAGCTCCATAGATTTAAATGATGGAGGTAGGGCCACAACGCTTCTCAGGCTGCTTAGATTATTTTTTCTTTTTGTTTTGCTACCAGGATGTGATCTTACCCTGTAGGTCTGTTTCTTTGTAGCATATAAGCACACAGCAGCCTTGAGTGTCTAGAATTTTAAAGCTGATTAAGCATTTAGTGAAACAATGTAAGCAGGGGTTGTCCCAGCTCACCACATGCATCTTAACACCAGCATCTCTCTTGGTTTCCTTTGTAGACTGATTCTTGCTCATCTCTTACGTTGCTGTCATTCCTAGATAGACTTTTTCTGGTCATGTCTATTTTTCCAACAAAACCTATTTGACCTTAAGCTTGTCATTACTTCTCAGGAAATCCAGTCACTTCCCAGTTCAGCACTAGGACAAGTTAGATGTCATTTATACTCATAGTTTCCTTCAATAAAGAGATCACTTTCAACATGTATATTTTTTCAATTCCTTGGTGTGTAATCATAGGCTTACTTTGTTTCATGCTAGTATATCGAATAATCAAACTTTCTCAGTGCATCACCGTAAATATCCTCATGGATTACTGTTGTTTTACAATGTTTTTATGATGTTGGGAATCAGACCTATAGTCTTACATTTAGCTAGACAGTTTTATCACTGAACTATACTCTCAGTTTTTTATAATATTTTAAAGACAGTCATATCCAAACATTTGCATTTACTGTGTGCTAATACATTTTTAAATATCATTATCTATTTTCTCATCCCAGAAAAACTGAGGAGGATAAAAGAATTCATAACCACAGTTCAGATAGGGAAAAGAGATGAGTGACCTGTGTAGTCACTCTGCCAGGGGCCTTGCTTTCATCCTAATTTGCAGTAGGATTGGAATGTACCACTAAATAGCAAGCACATAATGAAACGTGGTGTTTCATCACAGCAATAGAAAACTTAACTAAGACAAGTTGGTACCAGGAACGGAGTATTGCTATGACAGGCCTGACCATGTTTGGGGGAGGATTAAGGAAGGACTTTGGAATTTTGGGCTAGAAAAGCCATTGAATGTTGAAAACTCAGTGGGATGTTCTGTGAGAACTTGGAAAATAAGAATGCTGAGGTGGAGGCCTGGCTTGTGAAGTCTCAGTGGGAAGTTTAAAGACTCTATCAGGTCTGTTTGCAATTTTGAATTAAGATTATGTTGTTCTGGTCAACTTGGGCTGAAGAGTCAGCCATGATTAACAAGAGAACAGCACCATGAAAGTGAAACCTTTGAGTTAATGGGGCAATTGATGCTGATTAGCTGGAGCTAAGAAATTAGTGGTGATTGAGAAGAGACCAGCATCATTGAGCTAAAATCTTCTGGGCAGTGTTTCCTTGAGGTGAACACACAGAAGCTGTGTTTTGGAGGTAGCCACAGTTGTATCTCTTGCTGGTAGCCGAACTTGATAACATAAGAGTCACTCAGGTGGTACTGGTGGCATGAAGGGGTCGTAGAGAGCAACCTGGGCTTGGTACTGTGAGAGGCCAGAAGAGACCATTGACGAGAGTGCATCGTTAGTGGCAGTTGAAGGCCTAGGATTGAAGAGGATATGCAGAGAAGTTGAGGCTTGGCACCATAAAGAGAGCCTAGGGGAGGCTATGGGGAAAAGTGCAGCCCTGTTGCTGCAGAAGATTCCAGAGTTTTGGAGATGCCAGAACTGTGGGATGACCACCAAGAACAGCAGCAGCAGTGGAGTGGAGCCCGCTACAGCCTAGAAGACGATCTGTTCATACTTCAGAGGGCAGAAAGTGGAGAAGTGACTTTGGAGTGAAGAAGCCCTTTGGAGGAGCACAGATGACCATGGGCGAATCTCAGACCTTGGACCTTGAGCTCCTTACACTTGGAGTACAGTTTTGTTCAGACTGTGACTGTGCCTGGCTCTTCCTTCTTGAAGTGAGGATTAGTTAATTTACTTTTGATTTTACAGTTGACAGACTGAATTTTAAAAGAGATTTTGGGTTTTAAAATAAACTTTGAATTTTAAAAAAGACAGAATTTTAAAGTGTTTGAATTTGTGAAGACTATGGGACTTAAGTTTGTAAAATATTTTATATTGTGATATTCATATTAATGTGTCATCATGAAGACAAAGAAAGGAAAGGCTGTGGCTTAACAGTAATGTGTTTGTGTGCCAAGGGGTCCCAGTTGTACTATTGACAAGGGGTCCCAGTTGTACTTTTTTTTTTTTTTTGTCAACTTGACACAAGCTAGAGTCATCAGAGAGGGAGGAGCCTTAATTGAGAAAATGCCTCCATAAAATCCAGTTTTAAGATTTTACTTAATTAGTGATTGATGTAGGAAGGCCCAGCCCATTGTGGGTGGTGCCATCCCTGAGCTGGGTTCTTTAAGAAAGCAGGATGCAGCTGGGCAGTGGTGGCACACGCCTTTAATCCCAGCACTTGGGAGGCAGAGGCAGGTGAATTTCTGAGTTCGAGGCCAGCTTGGTCTACAGAGTGAGTACCAGGACAGCCAGGGCTATACAAAGAAACCCAGTCAGGAAAAACCAAAAAAAAAAAAAAAAAAAAGGATGCAAGGCCATGAGGAGCAAGCCAGTAAGCAGCACCCTCCATGTCCTCTACATCCACTCCTGCCTCCCGGTTCCTGTCCTGCTTGAGTTCCTGTCCTTATTTCTTTTGATGATGAACTGTGGTATAGGAGCATAAGTTGAATAAACCCTTTCCTCCCAAGTTGCTTTGGTCATGGTGTTTCATTGCAGCAAAAGAGACCCTTTCTATCACTATAAAAGCTATCCAATGTAGAAGAAAATTTCAGGTCAGTTCTAACTTGATTTTTCTATATCCTACATTTAGTGTGCATTGCCTTCAGCAAAAGGGTCTTGCATGCATGTCTTATGTTAGGGTTTCCATTGCTGTGAACCGACACAGTGACTTTAGCAAATCTTATAAAAGAAAACACTTAATTGGGGCTGGCTTAAAATTTCAGAGTTTTAGTCCATTATCACCATGGCAGGAAACATTGTGGCATGCAGGTGGACATGGTATTGGAGAAGGAGCTGAAAGTTCTACATCTTGAGTCTACAGGCAGCAGGAAGAGACCACAAGTCACTACTCTGGCTTGGGCATCTGAGCTCTATCTATCTATCTATCTATCTATCTATCTATCTATCTATCTATCTATCTATCGTATGTGAGTACACCATAGCAGTCTTCAGACACACCAGAAGAGGGCAACAGCATCTGAGCTCTTAAAGCCCACCCCAAGTGACATATGTCCTGCAATAAGTCACACCAAGGCCACATCTCCTAATAGTGACACTCCCTATGAGCCCATGGGGGCATTTTCTTTCAAACCACCACAGCTCAGTTATGATGGGCACTGAAGAGCAATAACAATTGTATATGCTGTCTTGAGGGATTTTTGAGGGGGGCTCTTTGATGAATCATTCATAGAGAGGCATCCCGTTCCAGGCTTCATTTAATAACCCATGTCTTTCTTCTAGGCCTTGTCTACCCATACAGGACACCTCCATTCCAACTCCTCTTCAAAAACATTATTTACTTACCTATGCATTTTAAATTTTGTTTATTTAATGTATATGCCTTTTGTCTGTATTTATATCTGTGCATGACAAGCATGCAGCGCCCACAGAGGTACTAAAGTTTACAATGGCTGTGAGTCACCATGTAGGTACTGGGAATTGAACCAGAGTCCTCTAGAAGAGCAGAGCCATCTCTCCAACTCTCAAAACTCCCTTTTACAAATGTTACTTTAAAGTTAGTTTACCAAAGTAGTGGGTTTCTATCAAGCTTCTTCATACACCTTAGCTTTGGTTAACCCACTGTTTCCTCTCCCCTACCCAAGTGTTTGACAAGCTTGGTTCCTCCAATGTTTTCTTTAAGCTGAGCCTCCTGCACTGCCTATCCTTGTTTAAAACCTTTACCCCTAGCAAAACCCCTTCCTTCTTGTTGCATGTGTTCTACTACTCTTCTCCCAATAAGTTCTTCTCCCATGCACTTTTTATAGCTTCCTGGCTCCTACAGGCACTCCAAGTTAAACATAAAAATAATTCAAAAGCAGGCTTTAATGGGAGAGAACATGTAATGTTTATCTTTCTGGTATGTGTTACCTCACTTCGTATAATATTTTCCAGTTCAATCTATTTTCCTTTAAATTTCATAATTTTATTTTTTCTTTACAATTAAAATATTCTCACTATGCATTCATTGGTTGATGATAATTCCATTTCCCAGCTATTATGAGTAGAGCAGCAGAACATGGATATGCGAGAGTCTTTGTGCTATATATTTAGCTTTTGGAGAAACTTCCATCCTGATTTCTGTCGTGGTTACATCAATGTGTACTTCTACCAACAGTGCGCAAGCATTCTCCTTTCCCCACATCCTCCCCAGCATTTGTTGTCATGGTTACTTAAGGACTGACTGAAGTGGAATCTCAAAGTAACTGTAGTTTACATTTCCCTCATGGTAATGATGTTGAATGCCTTCTTAAAGGTTTATTAGCCGTCTGTCTGTCTGTCTGTCTGTCTGTCCTTCTTCTTCTCTTCTTTTGAGACTCTATATTCAATTTCATAGCCCATTTTTTAAAAAAGATTTATTTATTTATTTATTTTATGTATGAGTGCTCTATCTGCACGTATACCTGCACACCAGAAGATGGCATCAAGTCTCATTATACATAGTTGTGAGTCACCATGTGGTTTCTGGGAATTGAACTCAGGACCTCTGGAAGAATAACCAGTGCCCTTAACCACTGAACTATCTCTCCAGCATCCTCATAGCCTGGTTTTGGTTGGGCTATTACTTTTCTTGACGTTTAATTTCTTGTGTTCATTAAATGGTCTAGATGCTTATCCTCTATTGGGTGTATATGTGGAAAATATTTTTGACCCATTCTGTAACTGACTTTCACTTAATTGACTTTCTCTTTATTGTACATAACCTTTTTAATTTCATGAGGTCCTATTTGTTAATTATTTAACTTGTTTCCTGAGCAACTGGGGTCTTACTCAGAAACTCCTCACCCCTGCCTGTTTCTTGAAGTCTATGTCCTACTTTTTCCTTTAGCAAGTATCTTAAGTTTTTTCAAAGTTGAACTGTATTTAACTTTATTAAAGATACTTTTCATAAACAATTATGTTATTTCAGGCAGGAAATGGGCCAGAAGTTGTTAAAGGCATACAAGAGCTTCCAAACTCCCTTCTGGGTAGACTACCAATATCAGAAAGCCACTGTCAAGCTCAATGACATCTTCATGGCGTGCTGAGAAGAGGGGAGGGTTAGAGTGGGCTCTAGAGAAGCATGGCATTGAACAACTTTTCACACGCACACCCACCCAGACTTTCAGGAAATGGCAGAACTGTTGATCTGAAGATCTGCAATCCTTTAGAAAAGGAACTGCTGCTCTTTTGAGGAAAACCATTTCAGTGATGTTGCTGCCAAGTTCAGATCTCCTGACATACTGGCAATACCCATACTAGGCGTCAGGTCCCAACAGGTCTTTGGTTATAAGGGAATTAAGGATATATTGGTGGTTGAGAGGGCAGAGGATGTAAAAATAAATTTCAAGTTTTCCCATACCACAAGGCATGTTGTGCCAAGGTGGCAATGTGTGTCAACATCAGGTAATCCACCCTGGGAGCCAAGAAGAGTCTTTCAAAGCTCAGGGAAAGGTGTTTTCCCCACGTTAATCCATCGTGGGAGACATTTTGTTGGGAAACAAGTTCCTTCCCTGCGAAACAATGATGTAGTGTGTGTGTTAATTACATAGTTCAGATAGAGTAAAACAAAATCCAGCATTTTTATGAAACTCAGTAAAAACAGTATTTCAAACGACACAGTCACCAAAAATGGCACATTTCCCTTGTCATCTGCAGCACTCCCGCTTCTCTGCCCACTCTGTTTGGGCATCTCTGTTTCTGCAGTGGTATCCCATCCTCGCCAACAGCAACTTTCCCCTTTGGGTGCTTTCCCCCTTCTTAAAGGTCTGCTATGTATGGGCTTGGCTTCTGACTACTGAGGAGCAGGTTAGCAGACAGCCTTGCAGATTTCTCCGTGACTCATCCTGCCCCTTGGCTCTTCAGACTCTCCTTCTCTCTCTGTGGCGTGGGGTGGGGGATGCAGCAGTGCATGGTGCTGGCTGGGCCACTGCTGCTGCCACTCGCCCACTTGTCCTCCCCATCTCCTCCTTACTGCTCTGCCAGTGTTTACTAAGTGATGCTCTATTCCAGCACAAAGCTAGGCTTTGCGGCAAGAATGAGATGTGCCTGTGGATACAGCCAACATTCTAGTGATGTATGCCAGCACACATCTCTCCAACCCATGTTTTATGTTGAAAAGCAGTTTGGGGATTATTATGGGGATTATTATTATTATGGGCTGGGTGTGTAAATTCTTGTGTTGCAGGCCTACTTCTCCATGTGATGGTACTTGGAGGAAATTTATAAATCAGAAGTAAACCAGAGGTCTTTGAGAGGTAATTCCATTTAGATGAGGTCATGAGGGTAAGAACCCCATTTGGAATTAGTGTCTTTATAAAAAGAAACCAGAGTGTCTCTCTAGTCTCCTCCTCCCCTCAATCTTCATGTATGTATGTATGTACGTATATACGTATGTATGTATGTAGACATCTATGTATATATCATCTCACTCCACCTCTGTGCCTTATTTCTTTCTCTGTTTTATGTACATATACTCCTGAGAACACAATAAGAAAGTAGCAGTGTCTCTAAGTCAGAAAGTGGGCCTAACCGGAGCCTACTTTGCTGGCACCGTAATCTTAGATTCCCCTACACAGTAGAGCTATGAGAAATCATGTCTGTTGTTGCAGCCACCCAGGCTGGAGTATTTTGTTATAGCAACCTGTGGTGACTAAGATAGGCAGCTCAGTTTGGGAAAAGAGGCAGTCATCTAGACCCCCCACATTTATTGACTCCTTTTGTTTTCTATGACAAAAAGTTGTATCAATTTGCCGTAATTGATGGTTTCAGGCACAGTTGAATTTGGCTTCTACAAGTGGTTTGTCAGGAGTGTGTTTAGTAGTTTCACTTTCTTCTTTGCTGCTTTTCTTTGCAAGAAGAGGCCCTTTCCAAGTCGCAGCGAAAGTGTTGGTAGCAGTGAGAAGTTTGGGTTTGGGCAGAAAGAACATGCTTCTTTCCCAAGAGCTTAAGGGAAGTAAAAGTCTCCCTGTTTGTTTCCAGTGGGCCAAGCACAGGCTCTCTGCCTGCCATAGGTTCCTTCCCTCCACGGCCTTAACTGGGCTGCTTGTCAGTTACTGACGTTGGGAAGTGAGGGGGAAAGCTCTATAGGAGCTGCAGTGTGATCGGTGGACACCCGAGAGAGAGCAGAGCGACGTTCTGTAGGGATGGCAGTGGGTGAGCAGTGTGAGGGATGGTAACTTGACCCCTTGCCTAGATATCAGGTCAGTGTACTAGATAAACCTCTTATTAGTTCGAAATATACTAATGCCCAGGCTCTCACTTCCTTTGCCCTTGGGCTTTGTTTGTAAGGATGGTCGGGAGCAGTGGATGCACATGGTAGTAGACGATACTCTGCTTGGTCCTTTGCCAACTGAGGAGGGTGAGACTGCATGTATCTTATTGCACACTGGCTTTGTTATGAAATTAGGCTTTTATTGACTATGAAGTTGGAAAGCCACAAAATATGCTCACATACTGATGTACACACTAGCACACACCTTCAGCAGCAACACACAAACATATTATATGCCTCTTCCATGTTTTTAAGCATGAACTAATTTTTTCCCCTTTGCTATGACAAAGAATTTGGACTGAGTGCCAAAGGAGTTTCTTCAGATGTGCAGAAAGCAATGAGTTACGGCATAGATAAACACACTGGAAGTATTTCTACAAGTGTGACCGTACAGAACACTAAATCTCCCATAATTGATGTTTGTTTTTGTTTTTTCTCTTTGCTGCTGAGCAAGCATGAGACTGCGGCTTTAGCTTTCCTTCTGCCATCTGAGCGTTAGGCATGAGATATGCCCGCAGCTCTTTGAGCAGTTGGCCGAACTGTCACAGCTTCAGCTGCTTCTCTACATAGCGGGGGAGCTCAGCAGTGCGCGCTTTCCCAACAGTCGACGTCGGTACGCAGGTCTTTCCTCTATGTGAAACATTACTAGTTTCTTAACTAGGAAAGTATGCTTACCATACAAAATTAAGATGTTATAGCTTGCCGAAGCGACCTATGGTTTCATTCTCTAGAGATCCTGTTAGTATGTTGGTGAGTTTCTATTTATGTCCTTTCTACATACACACATATGTTCGTTGCTGTTCCATTAAGGAACACAGAACAGCAATGCCCATCTATAGTTTCTCATTTATTCATGCTGTTATGTCTTCCATAAGTTCACAGCTCTTAGGATCACAGCCTTTACTGATTATTCTATTAGATCAGTAGCTCATGCCCAGATTTTACCTTATAAATGAGGTGCAGTTTATGTCTTTGTACATATCAATAATTATTTCCTTAACATAAATGCCTTCTTTTTGTAGGTTTTGACACACTTTAAGGACTTCAGTACTGACCAATGGTCAACAGCAATATGCCAACTTAAGTGCTAAACAAAGTTCCAGAAGTCACTGATTGCACTGTACCATCCTTAGTGCTGCCAATTTGATAGGCAAAATCCAAAACCAAATCAATATAACACACTGTAATTACTTAAGTAAGGTAGATATTTTTTATGCCTGGTTGTTCCGGTTGCATACACTAACACCGCTTTGAGATGTTAAAATCTGCTTTCTTTGCAGGGAGAGGGTGGTCTTTTCTTTATCTTTTTTTCCTATTAAAGTTTTCGTTTCACTAATTTGTGAATGATATTCATGTTAATGCACTAGCACTATTTAAAATCTTTTATGTTTGATATTCGATATGCTTAATAATTGATATTTTTAAGTATAGATGGTATTTTTATACAGTCAAATCTGTTTCGTTCCTTGGTTTGTCTCTTGAAATTTTATGGAAGACATTGTGTGAGGCCTGCTTACATTTATTCCTGCATCTGGGTATAATAGCTATTGTCCCCCTCACTTTGTAGGTGAGGTGACAGCCTCGTTCAGGAGCAAGATGGGAGTTGAGTTCCTGCAGCCTTGCTGTGAGCTGGCTTTCTCCTGATTAGCTGTACTTGATTTTGCCTTTGGTGTGATATTGCAGTCTTCTACCTCTCAAGATGATGTGGACGTTCACCAGTATTGTCTTTCAGTATAATTATGACTTAAGGCTTAACTCAAGACTTATCCTATAATTTCTGAGATCACTTCTTTTCAGATACAGAATAATTACTTGTAGCTTTTTATTTACAATTCTTCTTTTGTTTTCAAAATGTTGCTATATTCTTCCTCTCCCCCACCACCAACCCCATACTAATAACTGTTAGTTCAATAAACTTCTGCTCAGCTTGTCCTTGTGTAAATCTCTGCTGGGCACTGTAGATATACACGCATGACTGAGATGGAGTCTATCTTTAGGGAAACTGGTGAGATAGTGTAAAGAGAAACCTGCAGAGGGAACTTAAGGACGAACTGTGATAACTAGGAAAGAGCCACATGGATGAGAGTGGGGCTGGAGGCAGAGGAAGGACAGAGCTGACAGGCAAGATGTGGGTGAGTCAGTAAGGAAGGACTTGTCGGGGAGTGAAGTAGGGGCTGGAGGAAGGGAACTCAGACTGAAAAGTGGGGTAGTCATAGAGCCACTCGCAGGGCGGAGTAAAGATCAAATGAGATTGTGTGTGCGTGCGTGTGCCTGTGTGTGTGTGTGTGTGCGTGCGTGTGTTGTCTACATCAAGCATGGCATGCAGTCAGCGCTAAGTCAAACAGTCCTCATGATCTCCACTAGAACAAAGGGTAGGAAAATGCTGGCTGTGAAAGAGTCCCACCTTGTGAACTTAATTGTCTAGCATAGTCTCCTTCATGATATTTTTGTGCTCGTAGCTGGTTTGCAGTTTTGTGCTTTCCCAGAGCTGCTCATGCTGTGTTTGAAGGAGGTCAAGATATCACTGAAGGAAAATAAACTTAATTAACTTGGAGCCAGTTTTATTAAATTCTTTATATAATGCTTTTATTTTGAAAATTGTTCATTTGTTGCGGATTAACCTTAGAAAGAAGTTTTTAATTAAGAAAGCCTGATAATCTCAGTTATAGATTATAATCACGGTTAAATTGAAATAATTCAAATAGTAGGGTATGTATGTGCATGTGTGCACAAACATGCACCTTTCATTACTCCAAAATAGTGACTTAAAATAATATATTGGGGTAATTCCATTTTATTTCAGACTGTGAATGGACTTTTAAAGAAGCATCCTTGATGTTTTGAGCTTGCTGATTTGGATATATAGAGGATTCTCCTGAGTGAAGACAGCCTCACCACCCTGCCTGTCCTCCTGGAGAGCTGCAGTCAGTGTTGGACTGCATAGTTTTTGTTCAGGATTGTGTTCGGCGCTGAAGGGCATGTAGTGCTGTGGGCCCACCTTCTACTCTAGTGCTAATCATTGCTATTCAGCGCCTCATTCTCTATGCCAGACAAAATGACTTCCACTTCCTGAAGCTCCCAAAGGGTCAGTATCACCCAGTAGAAAAGCTCTACTCTGAGCTAATATGAAGAAAGGATGAAAGGGCCCTTGAAATTAAGTAGCTAACTATGTAGGTAACTATCATTCACATTAGTTGGGAGTTGTTTTATAATGTTTATAGTCTCTTAGTTTCCTCTTGGAACCAGTGTTTTCAAGAATGCCAAGCTATTAATTTTCTTGTGCAAAATATTATTCCAGTCAAAATCATCATGCTTGTTGCTGCCTAAAGCAATAAGGTGACTTAGGAGTACGCCACCAGCTGTCAGGAAAAGCCCCTGCATACAGAGCAGATGATGGTCACTTGGTGAATGTTTCAGGCTGCTGTCATAAAGTAGACACAAGAAAGATGAAAAGTCATTTTCTCTCATATTTCAACACTCTCAGTAGTCTAGAGTGAAGAGCAATCTAGTTTCTTGGCGGTAGCATTCTGAGTACCATTGTTTTCATACAGAGGCTATTCACGTTTTGTGGTCTACATAGCTAGTCTAATTTGTAATTTTTTTCTTATTCTAGAGATCTCAAATAGGTACAGAGAGAAAAGGGTAGCTATAGCATATCCCCTTAAGATGATGACCCCAAATTGTACATATAGCACTTCAGTTGACTTTCCCACTAACCAGACTTTATGTGGTCACATCAAGTTGCAAGGCATGCTGGGAAATACAATCTTCTTTTCCATTAAGTATCTCTATTAAAGTAAGAAGACTTACTGCTTAGTTACAAGAAACAGTCTCCACCAGCGGGCCTTTCCCACACATATGAGGAGTCAGTGATGTGAGTTGCGGATTTTAATGGGATTTCTTCATAGAAGTGTCAAAGTATCAGACCAGACACATTGAAGGATGATTTGGCTCAGTGATGAGAGGACAGTCGTGTATCCTGGTGGGAAGGGCATGATACTAGGAGTATATGGTGGCATGTTGCTTTATTGCCACAGGAAACAAAGGCCTCTGACCCAAACTAGGGTGGCATAACCCTTTAGTCTCACCCTGGAGCTTCTTTGCTGACTAACTCCCATGTCCAAAGTTTTTCACAACCTCCCAAAACAGTACCATAATCCGGGGCCACCTAACCATATCTGAGCCTGTTGGGGACATTTCACATTCAAACCATTACCAGGTCACCTTTAGCTAATTTTACAATCTGAAAAGCATTTGTTACATTGGTGATGCGGATGGGATGGACTAAGTCAGTCCTTGGTGCTGTGTTTACATTTCACAATAATGCTGTGGGCTGCATTGTCATGTAGGCATGAGGGCAGGGCAGCTAACATACTTTTCGACCACTTGTGGATGCAGAGATGGAAAGTAGTACAACTTTCTTCTTAGAGGTGTTATCAGATATCCCCTAAGTAGTCTTTGCCATCGTAGTAGCCAGAATGGAAATTTCATGAGGAAGAACAGTTCAAGATCATGTTCTTATAATCCTGCTAAATGTTAGTTTTCATTTCTCAAGTTTCAGAAAATATTTTGTTCGACTTCCCAAAAAGACAACTTTGATCCGGCTCCTGCCTTACTTTCCACCTCCTCTGCAAGCTTCTGCATGGTCTTGGTTTCCTCCAGGAAGCTTTCTTAGCCTGACGTGCCAACCTTCACCATTTGCCCCAAACGCTATGACTCTAGGAATGCTGTCCACTATCTCTAACTAACTTTCTGTTTTGTAACTTTATATTTTATAACTGTTACTGTTCTATATGTTACTCTCTGCACTAGTCTCTTGTCTGTGAATGGAGATGGACAGTGTCCACTTTCCAGATACGCCTCTTTAGCCAGTATATAGTGCTTGGATATGCTCTTGTTAAATAAACAGATATGAGAATTAATGGGTATAATCAAAGGAGGAAGAACTGACCACAAAGTAACAGGAAAGTTGGAGTGACTGCTAGGGCCATAATCACAGCTGCATGAGAGGGTGAGGCAGGAGGATTGCTGCAGCCTAAGATTTCACACCTAGGCCAGACTGGTTTTAAAAACAAAGCAGCGGCCGTGGGTGACAAATAAGAGATAGATGTCCATTTGATCTCATTAAGTTGATCAGTTGTAATTCCATCTGACCTTCCCAAATGCGAGAGCCTTGTGAGTCGGGGTCTAGTCTGAAGAAGGCTTTGTCCCTCCACTACATACTTGCTTACCATGGGGAGCATTCCTTCTGCATATTTAAGTCCTGACAAGCTTATTGTAGGAACAGAGGAGCCCAGGGTGTGATGGATGTGACAGCAATTCTATACTGATTTGCTGGTGTACTGGCTAAGGTAACAGTCCCATTTCCTTCCCAAGATGTCTCGTCAGTTCAGAGCTGATCTGGAGAGCTCCAGGAGGCTTAAGGAGAGACCTTAATAAGCAACGCTTCTTCAGCTATGAGCTATATTCTGTCACTTCACAAAAATAAAAAATTTCAGGATGTTGTCTGAACCTTTGAGATTTCTTATTAGAAAAGAAACAATAAAAACCTATCTAGTATTTTTAGACAAAATATATTCTGCTTACCCTTTAAGTTGTAAATTTTTGAAAGATGTTTATAAGTAAGCATGTTTTTATTTGACTTAAATTTATATATTAAATGACACTTATATTTAGATAACTTGTTATTTATGTGTGTGCATGTGGTTCTGTGTGTGAATATGTGCCCAGGAGTACAGGTGCTTACAGAGCTGAGAGCCATTGGATCTGGTAGGGCTGGAGCTACAGGTGTCTGTGAACTATCCAGCATGGATTCATGGGTTGTGAACTTGGGTCATCTGCAAGAACAGTATGTGTCCCTAACTTCTGAGTCATTTCTCCTGCCCCAAGATAACACATTTTCATTGTGTTGTATTCAGTTATTCTCTTCAGCACTGGTGGCTCATTCCCCTCTGAATAATCCTGCTCTATAAATGAACACAGAGGTGACATTTCAGTGGACAGAAGAATCAGAAGGGGGCAGGTAAATGCTGTGCAGAGACATGAGCAGAGGACATTAGAGAAAACAGCGCTATTATAACCCATAGGCTCACTGTTAGATACTTAGTGACCAAAGGAAGAAGTCCGAGCTTAGAGGTTAGAAGGACTCCATATGCGCTGCAGGACTGTAAAGCAGGAACTAGAGAGAGGGCTTTACACCCTCCAGGGTGGTACTCCTGTGTAATAGATGAGAAAGCCTGGGTGACAGACCCCGAGCCACCATGAGTGGCAGTACCTCACATGCTGGCTAAGTGCTCTGCCGACTGTGATCACACCGTCCATCCATGGTAGCAAAGTGAATGACGCCAGTGTTCTGACCAGTCATTGATCTTTCTCCTTTCGTGTGCTCCGAGAGGGAAGGAAGTCAGGACACAAACTGATAAGAGTCCTATTCATGGTATGTGATTAGTCAGCATAGGACTGATTTCATAGAGCCAACTCTGGAGAAAATGAAATAGTCATTAGTACATAGGTGTACAAACTCACCAGATTACTTGCGTGTTAAAACACTGATCTGTCTTGTACATGTACAGGGGAAAGTAAATTTAGTGGTATTTTAGTTATATCAAACAATTTGGAAAACATTACTGTTTTGTATTTAGTGAATTTGTACATCTAGTATTTTTCATCTCTAAAGAGAGGAAACTCAAAAATTTGAAGCAAACTAAAATCTATCTTATTACAAGGTTTTAAGAAATAAAATTTATTTATTTTCTAATAATATTTGCTCTTAGAAAAGTTGTTAACTCTAAAAGTGATTTATATGCTTCTGTTTGTTCGGTACCTTGTGTGTTTCTATATTTCATTCAAACCCCAGTGGAATCCCTTGGAGATGGCTAAAATATACAGCCACTGTTGTTGGGGGAGGTTTTATTGGTAGTCAGTAGAATGTGAAACACCAGAGTAAATTGAAATTGGAGCTAAGCCTGTCTATAGTCAACACAGTCTGTAGCAAACATGCACAATGGTTGTGTGTGTTGAGTAACACTTGCATGACTGATAGGAATCTTTATTATGCACAAAACTCTGCATGCTAACTTTACCAAATGAAAGGCACTGCCGTTGACGGAGAACATAGGGTGAGATGGGAATGTGGGGACTCACTGTTTCATGTCAGCAGATGTCTCTAACTTTGTGGTGAATTTACTGTACACTGCCATCTAACTCCCAGAACTCTAACAAACCGAGGAAATAAAACAATTTCAGACTCCATTAATGTGAGTTTCATTTTATTTTTCCAAGTATCTGGTTTAGTCATTTGATTGAAGTGGAGATGGGGAGTACAGTTGGTTTATTCCACTGGTATTTTCAGTGTTTGTTAGGGTATACTTAGCATTATAGGAGAAGCTAAGAACTGAAAGATAACAACTGCTTTGACAATTTTCTTGATGGGTGTCATGTATGCCATGGGTCATGTGTGGAAGTCCCAGGACAAGCGTGGCTATTGGCCGTACCTTCCACCCTGTTTGAGCTGGGATCTCCGATTGTTCACACAGTAAACTGTCTGGCCCGTGTGCTGTTATGGGTCCTCCTATGCCCATCCCTCATCATGTTACAGGAGTGAGGATTCCAGATGCATGCTTCCACATCTGGATTTACAAGGGTGAGCTTTGGCCCGCACACTTGCTCACAAAAGCGTTATCTTCTGAGCCATCTCCTAGTCTACTGGCCATTGATTCTGCCGTGTCCTTCTGCTGCTGTTGAGACGTGGGCATCCATTGGGATGCTAACTTCCTCGTATGGGGTTGCTGTGTTAAGTTGCTTTTCAGAGTTTTGTGGGTATGACCCTTTCTTCCTCTTCTTCCTCCACCGGTTTTACTTTTAAAAATTTTTTTAGTTTTATAATGTTAAAAATTCTGGATTTTTTTTGTTTTGTTTTACATTCACCCTGCTTGGTATATATTGTGTATCATGTATCTTCCGATTAATGCTTTAAACCAGTCCTGGACACTTACATCCATTATCTTATCCAATATGTTTCTTCTCTATGTTTTAAATTTTGGAACTCCAATGAGAATATATTTTAGAATTGGTGTGCTGGCTCAGCTGGATGAGTCACTTTAAAGGCCACAGAAAAATCTGAATAAAATTTAAAAGATTGAAGTTACAATGGCATGACAATCAATAACAGAAGACATGTCGGAAAATTAACAAATATGTGGAAATTAGACACTATGATCTTGAACAATGAATGGGTAAGAAAAAAACATTTTGAGACAAAAAAATTGAGCAAACAACATAATAAAATTCATAAGATACAGGAAAAATAGTTCTAAGAAGAAATTTTATGACAGTGAACAATTATAAATCAAATAGTTCTGTGGTCCCGGCATTCTTCTTATCTAAGTCACCTTTGTGGCCTCTTGCTGTATCTTTTCTCATTTTCTTAGGAATCAGAGTCTACGGTAACATTTATATGGAAATACTTTAAAGAAAATGGAGGTACCTTTAAAGGAAAGAAAATGAGCGCCTCCAGTTGTTCCACCATGAAGGAAATGTGAGGAGACTCTTCATGTTGCTGTTCCTGCTGTTTGCAGGGGCAGAGGCTGTGTTGGGAATTTATCATCCAGATCATGCCTGTCTCCCCATGGTCTCATTGTTTGTCACAAGAATCATTAACCATCCTTACCTCAGCTGTATCTTCTGGTGTCTCTCCATGGCCATGAATAAAGCCAGAGGCGTCATGGGATCCGTTTGGTTAGACAGGCATTGTGCCTCTTGGTTTGCACTGTGCTGGTATACATTGATGGTATACATTCCCATCAGAGCTGTCCCCCAGGCAGCTTGAAAGAGTTGGCAGTGCTGGGATGTGGCAGGATAGCACCTCATTGGCTCAGGTGTCCCATTAATGAACGGCCAGGTCTTGGCTGGGAGTTGGAGAGTCTCGGGCAGGTAAGTCACTAGGAGTGTGTAAATATGTCCACTTTACCAGCCCCTTCTAAATGAAGCCTCCCTTCGGAGAGGAAAGTAACAGACATAGTAATAAAGGCAACACTAAAGCACGCACTCACACTTTAATGTTGAGGGCTCTTCTTATTTATTTTCCATAGGAGCCTAGTGGCGGTGTGGGGTATGAGAACTCGAGACCTTGAGATGTAAATGCTTTGCGATAGCTTAAATTATAGCTTTTCGTGCTGTTCCTTTACGAAAATAGGAAATCTACCATCTAAATTTACATCAGTGTACTTTAAAAACAGGAGAATGATACTAAGAGCCTTCAGTTAATTTCTGTAAAATCTAATTTGAAGAAACCCAGAAATGTTTTTGATGCCCAAGTGCTTTGCAGCTACCATTTAATTAGAAAGTCAGCCACTGAGGAGCCCGCTTGCATCCTTCCTCTCAGGTAAGTTCTCTTTTTAAATGTAGTCTTCTCTTGGAAGAGTTCAGCCCTCCAGACATTCTTGTCTTAAAGGAAGAATTACTTGATTTGCTGAATCCAAGAAGAAGTCTCAGACTTGGCCACTGAAGGGCCAGTCTCCTTGCTTCTAGTGTGGGCTGTGAGATGTGTCAGAACAGTTCTCAAGGTAACGGCCTCTCCGTTGCCCCCTTTCACAGCCATTCCCATCTTCTCCAAGCATTTGACCTCTCAGCTCTACCCTGAAAACCCTGGAAATCAAATTCTAAACAGACTGAAGAATTTAATCTTGTGTTCTTTTTAGAGATAGCTAACATTTATGTTTTTATGTTTTCAAATGTCTCTTAAGTTGTCAAAACTAAAACATACCATTTCTGCTACTCATGAAGAGTTATGGGATTGTTTCACGGCCAGATTAAAAAGCAAGCAAGGTCACGGAGAGTTGGCTCAGTGGTTAAGAGTACTGGCTGATATTCCAGAGGACCTGGGTTTGATTCCCAGCACCTACATGGTGGCTCACAAATATCTCTAATTCCAATCTCAAGAGATCCAGTGGGCCCCCTCTGGCCTCTGTGGGTACTACATTGACATGTATACATGTATACAGATATACATGCAAGCAAAACACCCATACACATAAAATGAAAGGGTAAAACAAAAATTGAAAGGCAAGCAAGAAAAGAAGGAAATTAAACAGGCTTTAAGCTAATGCAGTCATACTGTGGGATATTTTATAACTGCACCAATAGTTCAAGCCAAGCATGGACACATTGAGTTGGTACCCATAACAGGAGTGTGATTTATGTTTTCTTAGTGAGACTTTGGAAAGCTCAGCACTGACCTGTTTTTATTATTTATATTGGTTCCCTTGATGATAGACAAACAGGCCTAACCTGGGGCCAACAGTACCAGCAGGAAATTTAGGTCACGGATAGTTGCATTTTAAAAACTCCAGTTCTAAGGCTGCTCCATCATGGTAACAGATTGATGATAACAGGACGCAGAGCTCGTAAATCATTAAAGGTGGCCAGATAGAGACAAATGGCTGGTGGTGTGTTGGCCGCACACTTCCCAACTCCCTGTGGTGCTCTCAGAAGACACTTGCCCCTCATTTCATGCAACTTAAGGCCCTACTGGTCTGTTTACAGAAAACAGCTGCTTAATCGGACAGCTCTGTCTGAAGCGCAACATCACATCATTTCCCAAGAGATGAAGAAAACATTACAAAAGCGTGTCTCCCACCCCACCCCCAACATCTGTGCGTTTTAAGCTGAACAGCCATTGAAATTGTTCTTTCCATCTTTCCCTCACATCGGCACCTTTCCCTGTCCCCTTAACCAAAGGGACCAGTGTCCCAGTGAGGTTACTTGGTGAAACCTGTAAACGTTTTATGTTTTCCTGCTCTTGCTTGGGATAAATGCTAATTTGTAACAAGAACTCTAAGTGGATGGCTCTGTTCTTCCCAGGATGCAGGAAGTGTGGCCGGGGTAATGGCATTTTAAAAATGGATTGAGGTAAAATATAATATTGAAATGTACAGCTCGATGAATTTTTACTTAAGCAAAGACAGCTGTGTAATCACTACTCAGATCGGCCTGAAAGATATCAGCAGTCCTAGAAGGCCTGCCTTCTCTGCCTGACCCCACTTCTTATCATGGGGAGGAGACTGCTGAAAACAGATTGCTTTCCCATGGTTTCTATAATTTACATAAAGGGGATAATATAATGTTACTTTTCTGACTTTTTATACAACATTATGTTTTGAGATTTATCCTTGGATCATTCTTTCTCACTGCACTATTGAATCAGACTATCTTAGATTTTCTTTGGGGCCATATTTTGGGAAGAGTTATTTTATTTTTTGAGACAGGATCTCACTCTGTATCCCTGGCTGCCCTAGAAATCATTAAGTAGACCTGGGTAGCCTCAAACTCACCGAGACCCTCCTGCATCTGCCTCCTGTGCAGCATGGGGAATTAAGGCATATGTCACCATGCTCAGCTCTGGGCATCTTAAATAGAAAGGAAAGTTCGTGGCACTTGTCTTTATAGACACAGAGACAACACTATTTATCAGTCCCTCAGAGTTATCCATTCTGCAGGCCCAGAAAGCCAATTAGTCCAATTCCCTCAAATAAAGATTAAATTTGGACACACACTCATGCTATGAGATCACCTGTCTTCACTCTGTTGCATATTCTGTGTATTGCAGTTGGCTTTCTGTTGCTCATTCTGTTTTGTAGTCCTCGACATCTCCCTCTCTAAACATTCTTTCCTGTCTGCCATTTCCTCTGAACCACTTCTTTCTATGGCCCGTTGTGTAAACTTCTTAAAATAATTCCGAAGCCTTCTCCATTTATCAACCCATCAGCACACTGGGCCGGTGTGACTGTCACGGTGTTCCCAGTCCAGTGGCGACAATGCTCTTGCCTTGGCTCAAGCCTCCGTGTTTCTCATTTGCATTCTTGAGTTTCTTCCCATTGTCTTGCTTCTACCCATCTCTCCATGCTCTCTGTTCTCGTCACTACACCTTGAGTGATATTCTTGAAAACAGATCAGATCATAGCAATTCTCTACTCAAAATCCCTGGGAATTCTAACTCAGAAGAAAAGCAAAAGTTCTAGCAACCAGCTGGCTAAGCAGTCCTGAGGGGTCTGCTCTTTCTGCCTCACCCCTCACCATCCTCCCATTTCACTGCCTGAGAGCACTGTGCCTGTCCAGACAACGTTTGCCTCCTTGGTATGACACATCCTGCTACTACTTCCCATCTCAAGCCGGTGCCATAGTCCCAGTGTACCACATTGAAATTGACTGCTTTTAGAGTCTGTTGACATCCTGTTTTCTGACTTCAGAATTCGGTTCCTTTCTGTGCATATCTCTTCAGTGCATTGCATTCTTTTCCACTTAGAGGTAAGCATCCAGTGGACACTGAGCATTTATTCACTTATTTATTTTATTTTATTAATTCATTGTGATGTGTATGAGAGATACAAAGAAAGAGCAAGAAAGACAGAGAAAGACAGGGAGGGAAGGAGGGAGGGAGGGAGGGAGGGAAGGAGAAGGAGGGAAAGAGAGAGAGAGAGAGAGAGAGCATGTGTCATGGCATACTTGTAGAGAACAGGGCACACCTTGTAGGAATCAGCCCTCTCCCTTTACCACATGGGTTCAAGGTATTAATCTTGGGCCATCAGACTTGGTAGCAAGTGCCTTCACATACTGAGTCATCTACCTAATGACACACAGAACACTGTGCTTGTATGGCACATGCTGTATGCTGCAGTGGGATAGAACTTGAGAGAAGTTCTGTCTTATGTCTGAGGTGCTTTGTATGACGTTCCATCTGCCTGTAACTAGGGCTAGGGAGTGAGGTAAGCATGACACAGTCACAGTCTGGCTTAATGGTTGTAGCTGGAACTACCTTGATTAAGGTTCGATCGCTAGTCATGTACCTTGCCAAAGGGCTATAAGGAGCTATAGATCAGCTTATCACCTCTGTTAGGTTACAGTCATCTACTGCTGCTTTTACATTTATGGTTTATCTATTATATCTTGAGACTATTGGACTCCCTTGACTATTTCTTTTCACTAAAATCATTGGTACAATGTTCCCTATTCCAAGGGTCTAGATTCCCCCTTTCCACAAACTTTGCTCTCTCCTGACCAGGAAGCACTGGAGAAGAAATATGTGCTAGACAACTGTGTATCAGATCCCAGTTCAGGGCTGGGAGGAGGGCTCAGTCAATAAAGTGCTTGCTCCACGGGCATGAGAATTTGAGTTAGGATCCCCGTGACTCATGTAAAAAGCTGGCCATTCTTGTAATTCCACTACCGGGGAGGCAGAAACCGTAGCATCCCTAGAGGTTTGCAAGTTAGTCAGTTGGGTCAATCAGCACCCTCCAAGTTAAGTGAGACACCCTTTTCAAAAAATAAAAAAATAAAAAAAAACATAAATGTGTACACAGATACGTACACATACGCCCACCACACACTAGCACACCAGCTCATTCATTCACCACCTGACATCCTGGAAAAGTAACTTTCTCAACTCGAATTGCTTCTGAAATAATACTAACATGATATAGAGCAATTGGAAGGCGTAAGATTGTCTATAATTGTATGCTTAGTTTATGGTTTTTTTTTCCTCTGAGAAGGGAATTGGAGATGGGTAATGAAATTCTGGGTGAAAGGACCTAAGAAGATATAATAGCTTCTCTGGGATCAAAATCTGAGTGCATTTAATTCAAAACCAGAGGTTAGAGAAGACAATATTTGAGTTGAGTCTTGAGATGAAGAAATGGAAAGGGAAAGTACATTCTATACAGAGAGAAACACATGAGCAAACAGGGAGATAAATGGAAATGGTGCAGAAGGTTTAACCACAATGTGTGGGAATAGAATTATGATGGATGGGACTCAGCAGTTAATAGGCCAAGAAGGTAGAAGGCATGCCTGCCATTAACTAAGTCCACGTAAGTTTAAGTGGTTCTATTTATTTATTTGTTTGTTTATTTGTTTGTTTATGCTAGGACGAGTCAGATCATGGCCAGAAAGAAGTAATGATAGTTGCAACACAGGCCGATAGATAGGATGCGTATGTATGATCATCAGGGCTTCATGACTGACTGGAGGACTCCAGTACAATTGAAATCTCTCACTCAGTCAAGTGGGTGGAGGATGACAGCACACAACAGTGTGGATCCAGAGCAGGAAGAGCAGGATTGAAGGCAAGTTTAACTCAAATGGAAACCAGACATCAGAGAAGATAGTACTTGAGTTGGATCTTGAGACCAAATGGAGAAAAGGGAAAAGTGCATTCTATGCAAAGAGATAGCCATGTGCAAGCATACAGAGACAGATAACAATGGCTCAGAAGGTTCAACCACAGTCTAAGGAAAAGATTTTAGCTGTAGTTCTGTTAATTTGTTGGTTACAACAACATTCCAGCATGAGTTTAGAAAGGACACACATTTAAGATCTCACACCCTCTCACATGCAACTGTTCTTTCTCAGTGAGAGCTACATGCTCTAATGTGGGGCTTCTCATTACACAGACTGCTTGCTTTGATTCCCTGTTGGTTCTGTAGCAAAGAACCACAAACTTCAAAGCACACATTTGTTATTTTATCATTCTGTAGAACTTACTGAATCAGCATTAAATGTTATGAGGGATGTCTTCTTCTCCACAGACTGTGAGAAGGATTTGTTTCCTTGTCCTTTCCATTTTCTGTGGCTCCTGTATTCATTGGCTTGCATTTTCTCTCTTCAATCTTCAGGGACAGGACTGTTGCTTCTCTGCGTCATCTCATCACTGGGCAGAGCTGGGGAAAGCCAGCTTTTAAGAAAGCCTGTGGTTAGGTTGGTCCTACTCAAATAATGTAGGATCACTGCCTCATCTCAAGATCTGCACTTTAGAGTTTGACCTTACAATGCCCCCCATGGGCTCTTGTTTTTCAGGAGATCCCCAGCTTATGGTGGTATTTTTAAGAAAGTAGACCTTTAAGGACAGTGAGAGGGTTTTCAACCTGTAGGGTCATGACCCCTCTGGTGTTCAAATATCAGATATTCTACATATCAGATATTTACCTTATGGTTTATAACAGTAGCAAAATTATAGTTATGAAGTAGCAACAGAAATAATTTTATGGTTGGAGGTTCTCTACAACATGACCTGTATTAACAGGTCACAGAAGGTTGAGAGTCACTGCTTTTGGAGCTAGAACCTGTTTTGCAGAAGTCACTAGATATGGACCCCTGAAGGTAATAACTACCATGGCTTCCCACTTGCCTTTGTGACTTCCTGTCTGTTGAGTGTGACAAGCCTGTAACACAATTTTCCACTGTCACAGGGTGGTCTGTTTCTGCTACCACATCTTCTCCAATGTGATAAACAGAGATACTTTAAAACCACAAGCAAAAAGGAATTTTGACAATCTTGAGTTGCTTTTGTCAAAACAACATGCAAAATGGTTAGTATGGAAAACTGGTACCAGGAAAGCAGGTTGCTGCTGGAATAAACTTGATTGTGTGGTTCTAGTTGGCCTTTGACCTGACTTTCAGAGCAAATATGGAGTAGTTTGGAGGCATGGGAGTTACAGAAGCTTTCCAGAGTGCTATAACATTTTTGTTTTCCTGTGTGTGTGTGTGTGTGTGTGTGTGTGTGTGTGTGTGTGTGTGTGTGTGTGTAAGCGTGCATGTGTCAGTGCCAGAGCAGGCCATAAGATGATACTACATTCGCTAAAGCTGAAGTTACAGGTGCTTGGGAGCCATCTGATATGGGAGCTGGAACCCAAACTCGGATTTTCTGGAAGAGCCGCATGTGCTCTTAAACCACAGAATAGTCTCTCCAGCCACTGGGAGCTTTACTTAAGGCTATTCTGAAGGGTGCCCAGAAGACCAGACTACCAATAAAAATGAAGAGTGTAAGGATTGCTCATGAAGTTTCAGCTGGAAATGAAGACTCTGTTGAGAATTAGGCTTGAAGCTCTGTTAACCTTCTGGCAAATCTGCCTGTGTTTTGCCCATGTCCTGAAAATTTGAATAAAACCACATTGGAAAATAATGTACTGTTTGGCAGATAAAATTCTCAAAATATAATATTTGTGCTGTGGCATGGTTATTATTTCTTACTATTTGGCCCAGCTTATAGCAAGGGCCCAGAGCAAGAGCAGAACAGAAAGCTTTGAAAAACATGGACCCAGCAAGGAGAGGAACGTAAAGATAATTACAGTTGTGTGCAGGGTGGGCATAGGCGATGCAGCTGTACCTGTGAGGTAACTGTGAGGCCTTAGTCCATTGCAGAGAAGTGAACACTGCACTGGGGAGTAGGAAATGTTTCCTAAAGGCAGGACCACACAGACTGAAAGCCTCAGACTGCGGAGTGCTTGAGCATCTGGGCCTTGGAACGGGGTTTCTCTAGGAAGACCTTTTCCTTCGGGAACCAGGCAGAAACATTTCAGCTTGACTCTGAAAGTCCCCATCGGATGAATTTGTGCTTCAGATCTAGATCTTCAGTTGATGAGACTATTCTGAAGACAGTGCAGGTATGGGGAGGTGAGGCCTCCTTAGCCAAGGTGGCTCACTAGGAAAAGGTTTTACTGACCCGTGTTCTGGCCTGAGTTCCTCCTTCCTGTCTGCCACAATGTGAACAGCCTTTGCCTCCAGCTGCTGCCAGGGACTGAGCTGTTCCTGCTGTCCTGCTTTCTCAAACACTGAAACCTTTCTGCAACTGTAAGCTGACATAAACTGTCCTCTTTTGTGCTGTTTCTGGAAGGCGTGTAATCCCAGTGATGAAAGTATGGGACAGAGTCTTCATCACACCTGGAAAGCCTCTGTACCACATGGGTAACGGCCACAGACTGCAGGAAGAGGGGCATTGTCCTGCCTCTCCTACCCTCTTGGTGGATGTACACAAAGCACTTACAGGAGGGAGGATCCGACCTGTGATTCATTTCCTAGCGCTCTGCTCCTCCCTAGTGGGTGCTGGCTCTTTGAAGCCCAGGTGGCGTGTGCCTGTATATCAGGATCCGGTGTTTCCAACGCAAATGCCAACACCTTATAAGAACTTCCCGAAGACATGACTGCTCATTCCTCCTCCCACTCACCCCTGGGCCCCTTGCATCCTCCGTCTTGTTCTTTGCTATGTAAAATTATTTTTTACCATTTATTAAATAATGTACTTATTTGGTATGTGTATCTATTTGTACATGTGTTGATACTTGGGTATATATATGAATTATTTTAGAGTTTTGCACTCTGCCTGGGGTGTACAAAAGGAAACAGATTCCTTCAAAGATTATTGGAAGGAACAGATTAGCTTTAATTATGGCAGGCACCGTGTGGAGCCAGAATGTTTGGGCGCTTTTCAGAGGCCCCGTTGCCATCTCCCTAACCTGCACGGGCTGGCTGGCAGGGCTGCTGGGAAGAGTTCTCTGCTAGTGGATTGGGGTTTGTTGAGTGTCTGCAGGCCCTGCTCCCAGATGAGCAGGTGGGGCCGGCCTGGACCAGCCCGCTGCCATATGGAATATGGTCCTCATGCCAGAGCAGAGACGACTCTTGACTCCCAGTCAGCTTTTCTAAGGACAACATACCTTTTAAAGAGGGCCTTTGTATGGAGTTGCTGGGGACTGATTCAAGAATAACAAGAGCCCAGACTGCAGAAATAACATAATGCTTTGTCACCCTAGACACAGCTCAGGTTCTCTACCTCCTGCTAGAAGATCTACTTGTGTAAAAAGGAATGGGAAACTTAATCCCAGTTACTTTACAAAGAAGCCATTTTTTAAAAAGCCCTCTTCAGCCGTGGTTGGCTGTGCTCGTCTCTTCAATAGCAGCATTTAGTAACATTTGATTTTCTTTGGCCTTTCACTGACTGTTACAGTAAAGCCCTGTTGTTGGGTTTTACATTCAGTGTCTGTAGGCTGCCCCTCCCTCCTCTGAGATTGCCAAAGAGGTGTTTGAAAATACATGCTATTCCCATCCCAGCTTTCTTAACTAGTCCTCCAAGAAAGGAGAGCACAGGGCCCTGAGTGGTGGCAACAGAATCAAAGGTCGCATGACAGATGCTGCTGTGTGATTAGAACAACCTGGTGAAGTGTCCTAAATGCTGTCACATGTGTTCTGCAAAATTAGCCCTCAGAAAACAGAGTCACCTTGTGTTTGAGTCTCTGTGAAGACTATCCTATTGTGGGGGTGACTTCATTTTAAAAGCAGAGTGGTTGAAGCACTCTGAGAAGTGGTTATGCCAGTGTAACAGTGTAATATATAAATGTGTGCCTGTGTAATGAGGCTGCCTAATATTCAGGCATTTTTATTTCATAAATGGAGAAGTTGAGATTTGGAATGTTAGACAGTTTCTCCAAGATCATACAGTTTGTGGCACAGATCCTTTCAAATACACACACACACACACACACACACACACACACACACACACACACACACACACACACACACACACACACCCTGTTACTCCTGCTGAAATTCTTTCTTTTGCTTTAAAAAGACTTCAGTCTAGGGAGTCTCTGATCCTTTCTTTTTTCTCATGAGGAGAAGCAGGCATCAGAAAGTAACCAGCAGGCCAGGAGGGATGGCTCAGTGGTTAGAAGTGCTGACTGCTCTTCTGGAAGACTTAAGTTCTGTTCCTAGCACCTACATCAGGTGGCTCCCAGTTACCTCTAACTCCAGCTTCCGGGAATCCACCACGTGCTTTAAACAGGTTCTAGAGATTGAACTCCAACTAAGCCATCCCTCCAGCCCTAGTTCAATCACATTTTCATCAATTTGAACTGATGGATATTTCTTGTGTACTTTAGGTTATATGAAAATACTACTTTATGTTGTTTTAAAAATTATTCCATCTGTGTTCAAGAATAGTTGGCTCTTGAGTCCTTTTGACATATTCCTCCTCTTCCTCCCCTCCCTCTACCTTCCCCTTCTCCTCCTCCTCTCCCCCTCCCCTCTTTCCTCCTCTCTCCCTCCTCCCCATCACCTTCCCTCTCTCCCTCCCTTCTTCTTTCCTTTCCTCTCCTCTATCCTCCCCCTCTCCCTTCCTCCTCCTTCCCCTTCACTTCCTCCTCTCCCTCCCTCCTTTTCCTCTTCCCTTTCCCCTCCCCCTCCCCCTCTCCTCTCTTCCTCCTCTCCCATCTCCTTTCCTCCTCCCCCTCCCCTTCCTCTCTTCTCCTCCTCCCCCCCTCCTCCTCCTCTTCTTTGCATGTCTTTATTTTTTGGCAATATAAAATTTTCCAGTTCTCCTATATTTTCCTTCTGTATCCTAGGTATCAGCTGTCTCTTTGGAGATTCCTGTTTTTTGTTTGTTTTGTTTTGTTATTTTACTAAAGAAAGATGTCAGAGACTAGGATCTGGGTGTGCTCATTGTCATTGAGGTGTCATGGTTTTTAGATCATCTCAGGGTCTCGTTGTTTCTGAACTTTTCTGTCTAACTATGATAAAGCTACTTTTTTTTTTAAGCAGTCTATGTTTTTCTGAGTAACAATGAGTATGGCTTGCTGCCTTCTGCTCTTAGTAGTAAGTTAATGGGGAGCCTGAGATGCTGTGGCTTCTGCTCTGCACCCTCTAGTCAGATCGTAGCATTTGGACATGATTTCCTAAGATGTTAGGGAACTACATAAATGGACAGTCAGAATTGGAATTAGGTTTTCACAATGGGGTATTTTTATTTTCCCATAATTCTCACATTTTTGTAACTGTCCACTGTTCTTAGCTTTGTGTCAAGGTCAACTATTGACTTCTTGCGATGCTTGAAGCGTATTTTGAATATAATTTTGTTGGCATATGCAATGGAGGTTGTGTTTGTGTCTCTAATGAGATATTTTTCTCTCTAGCATGTATCATAGACCAGAGACTTAGAAATACAGGTCCAAAGAGCAGGTGACCCCAAGTGCTTTCTGACAAATGAGTCTCTTACCTGATCCATTTTAGACTCATCTTTTAAAAAGCTTCCTGCTCTGAGGGAAAAATCATAGGCTCCTCCAGGGTAGACACATTGTATATTTAGCTGATTATTAGGAACTAGAATTGAGAGGGGGTCCCCCCCACAATCATCTGCTTCTTATCCAAGAAGCTGGTGCTTTGAGGGTGACCTTCCTTGAGTGGATGTGGTGCCAAGAGCTCTTCTCAGGTGTCTATTTTCTTGCAACAACCTTGAGCTGTTTGCTTCGTTCTGTTTAAAGGAAGCATCTCTACAGCATTCTCAGTCCCATGTCCCCTTGCTAACATGGCTTCTCCCATGTAAAAGAGTGAGTTGCTACACACGCAGACACGTGCGCTTTCTGAAGTTCTGTCTCTCCATCTCCCTGTCCTGCTTCCCTTTCTTCTGTAGCACTTACCTCCTTTTCTACAGCACCACAGCATTTACATCTTAAGCTTTTCAGTCCAGTTTTCCCCTATGGCATAAGCCATGAAGGCAGAGAATTTGTCCATCCTATTTCCCAGACCTAGAATCATGGAGCACAGTAGGTGTTCAGGGAGCACTTATAAATGGATAATGTAAGTTTCAAGTTTGGATAACTTGCCTTTAATTAGAATATGAATACTAGTGTCTTTTTACCTATAACTGAAAGATTTGTGCTGTTGATGTGTGTAGTTTTTGGTATACTCCAGTCCCTGGTCACTCCAATGAGGCACTGCTCTTACCTCATGGAAAGAGTCCTGAAATTCTCTTCGGAGTGTCACTTAAGACCTAGCATGACTGTACTCTCGAAGACCCATCAAGCAGATAAAAGAGTCAGATGCAGATATTTGCACCCAACCAATGGACAGAGGTGGCTGACCCCTGTTGTTGAATTAGAGAAGGCTGAAAGAAGCTGAGGAGAAGGGCAACCCTGTAGGAGGACCAGCAGTCTCAATTAAACTGGACCCCTAAGATCTCTCAAACACTGGACCACTAACCAGCTGATATGAGGCCCCCAATACACATACAGTAGAGGACTGTTGGGTCTGTGCTCATTCAGAGATGATGCACCTAACCCTCAAGAGACTGGAGGCCCCAGGGAGGTTAGAGGTCAGGTGGGGTAGGGGGTAGGGAGGATGTATGTAATGTGGAACAGTTGGAAGGTGGATGGGGGGGTGGGGGGAATAAAATATAGAGTGTAAGAAAAAATTAATTAATTAAAAAAAGAAGTTGGTGGAAGAACAAACACTATTATTATTATTATTATTATTATTATTATTATTATTATTATTTATTATTATTTGATGTGGTAGACTGGAGAGATGGCTCACTGTTTAGAGCACTGACTGCTCTTACAGAGGAAAATTCCGAGCACCCATATGGAGGCTTACAACTATTAATAGATAGTTTCAGTCCCTGGATATCAAAAGTCCTCTTCTGGCCTCTGCATGCACATGGTGCACAGACATGTAGCAAAACACCCATACACATAAAATAAATGAAGAAAATTTTAAAATTATAAATTTAAAAATTGAGGTGAATTACTTTCAAATTCACCAAAAGAAATCTCAAACCTATCCTCAGTGAAGTTACCCAAGTTAAGCCATTATTCTATTTGCCAGGTTTAGTGGGAAATGGCCTTTATGCTATAAAATATTCTGACCAATGCTTGCTAATATAGCACACATCAAAAAGGATACCTGAAAGACAGTGATTCTTTTAAAGGAGCACCAGCGCTCATTTGAATATGTAGATTATGTTAAAGGCGCATTACCAATCATTTGAGTATAGAGATTCTATTAAAAGAACACCAGCATTGGATTGAATAGATAATCTGCCAGGTTTTTTTTAGTTGTATTACTTTACTTTTTTGTTTAAGATTTCAAGTTTTCAAAGTGCGTACATTTTCTTTACTGAGCTGGAGATCAAACAAGGGGCTTGCATGTGCTAGGTCAGCATTCTGCCTCTGAGCTACAGCCCGGCCTGTTGAACCACTTGCATTTTATTAAAATAAAAAATTACCATCTTGTTTGCTCAAATCACAATAAGATCTTTGTCAAAGGGCTGGGACTTCACCTGCCATTTTATAAAATAGGTTTTTTAGAGTAAAGGTTCTAATGCCAGACTTCTTCTAGCATTCTGTCCAGGATTGATAAACACAGACGTGGAAGAGTGTGCTCAGCCAGTCCATAAAGATTTTGCAAGCCGTCTTTGCACTAGTGCCCATCCCAAGTCATGATTTTGTGGGCTGATGGATCTTCCTCTCCTTGCTTCCATTTCAGAGCCTTGGGGATTCCACCATGGCTGGTGTGCTAAATCAGGTGCTACCTATGGTTAAGTCCTCAAGCCAGAGAACCAGTGATGACCACAGCCCCGAGGAACTGCTAATCCTGCTCATATATATTTACTCTGTCACTGGAGATGGCACGCTGGACAAAGACCTGGGAGAAGTGGAAGAAAAGCTGAAGAAAGCACTGGCCCGTGTCTTCTCTGAGGAGTCTGAGCTGTCCCCTTTGCTGCAGAAGATCACAGGTGAGTGTGGGGCATCACTATAGAACACAAACCCTGCGAATACACGAGGCTGTGTCAGCCACCTGCAGGACCGCTCTGTCCCACAGAGTCTTTTTCTAGACGCTGTAATGGAATGGTCTGCTAAGTGCTTATCGGAACTCATGGTTGTTGGTGTCAAAGCCTTGGTCAAATAGCAAAATATTCAGAGAAAATATTATTTTGTAAGGTGTTACCCAGTGTCACAGGATTAGAACTGGCCATTTTTAGGAATTTAATATTATTTCGAGACTGTTATTCTTCATTTGAATTATAGTTAATTAGTACTATCCAAAATGACATTGTAGCATCCCAGGAAAGCAGGCTGTGCTCGTTTGGGGTAAGCTACAATTATTGAAACTATAATGATCCACCTCCACTAAGAGCTGTGCTCTCTCTCACTCATGAAGGCATGCATATGGAGTCTGTTAACTCATTTTCAATAATTTACATGTTGTATAAAGCTCATTTAATAGGTATAAGTCATGGCTAGAAGTTATTGAAGCCTACATATAAAGTGCAAATACTTTTAAAGCAGTCCAGGTTTCCTTTCATTCGTTCACACACACACACACACACACACACACACACACACGCGCACGCACGCACGCACGCACGCACGCACACTATGCACCGTGCGTGCATGTGCGTGCGTGCGTGCGTGCGTGCGTGCGTGCGTGCGTGCGTGTGTGTGTGTGTGTGTGTGTGTGTGTGTGTGTGTGTGTCTAGATGTATGTAGACATCCCTGGTCAGGTAAAGTCAAGTGAAGTAGGTTATATGTGACCCCTGTGACTCTCGTTATGGGGAGTATAGGGACTTCTGTGATCCAGGCCATGGTGCTGGAGATCTTAGTGTCTGTCCCATGCATGTGTGTTATATTTTGTGCCTACCTCTGACCTTTCATGTAGCTGGTTATAGAGACTAAACCCTGATGAGATGAAAGCCTCATTCAGTTTCCACAGACAGGAAGCATTTCCTTGCCTGGTATGGAACCTGTTTGCCAGCTTATAATCCACTTAAGTAAAACTTGTGGAATCTGTTGCCATTTTGTTAAGTACAGCACTATCTGCCATTACGTGTGTTTATTTCTCTAGAAATAAATATTGACTTAGAATGGTTTAAAGTGGTTTATACAATGCTTAGAACAGAGCTTTGATTTAACATAAGATTGGATGCTTGGAGGATTTCATTGGAAATTATGTTTAAATGAGCAGTTCCCCAGACAGACAGCAAGGCTAGTATGTGTTCTAGTGATGGTTGCTTAGGTAGGCTTCTTAACATCTGGATGTGAGAGCTTACTGTCAGAACTGAAGTAATGCTCCAGGAATACCCTCGCACTCAAGGTGCTCGTTAACCTGCAGTTCATTTTTTATTGGTTTCTTTACACTTGCTTAGGATATTGCATTTTTGTGCTTTGAAACCACTTCTGTGAATTCATGTTTGTATAGGAAAAAACTGTCAACTCAAAATTTAAAAATCAAAAAATAATAAATTGTGGAATTTCTAAGTTTTGCTCAAACTTTTATTTTACAATATTAAAATTACCTTTTTACCAATATTAACTTTGGATATTTAGTAGAAGTGGTACTTAGGGTACTTAGCATATATACTTAGCATACTTAGGTACTTTAGCATATGTCAACTAATCACTGAAAAATATACACACACAATTACACACAAACACCATACAACT
Source organism: Tokudaia tokunoshimensis (assembly GCA_036184795.1). Classification (NCBI taxonomy): domain Eukaryota; kingdom Metazoa; phylum Chordata; class Mammalia; order Rodentia; family Muridae; genus Tokudaia; species Tokudaia tokunoshimensis. The sequence goes on from BTHU01000014.1 coordinate 32,482,082, forward strand.
AACACACAGATTCTCTCTCCCTCCACCTCCCCCCTCCCTCTCTCTCTCTCTCTCTCTCTCTCTCTCTCTCTCTCTCTCTCTCTCTCTCAGCTTCTGTAGCCATTCAAAGGACTATATAGTCCTCAAGATAGATTTGTAGTTGATTAGTATGGACATATATTTATTAATTGTGTTGAGAACTCAAATTCCCAAAAGGGTTTATATTTACAGATGCTAGTAAGGAAAATGTGTCATTTATATATCAGGGTGAACCACATAGTGTTGGGGTAGTGGTGATTCACTTCTGTAAGGAGGTGCTACTTCAACCTGTATCTAAGGAAGGAATTACCTTTCAAATACATTTAATATCTTGTAACACGGCCACTGGCTTTCACAGGGAAAGTCTATTCTTCGTTCTGTGTTTGTTACTCCAAGGTATAGTCTTAGCTTTTTTCCCACTGAGTAGCAGAATTTTTTGATTCCTGGTGGATATTCTATGGTTAGTCAAATATTTTAAAAAAATAATTTTGAAACTAATTGACAAAAGAATGCTGCATCAACTGCTTGACTATCATATCTGTTAACAGGATAACAAAATGCCCCCCTCCCGTTCTGTTAAGGACTTCACCAAGCTGTCTTTTCTCAATTGCTAATTGGCAGAACTAGCATTGACTCTAGGTCTTGTGGATATGAAGCCCATGTCTTTAGACATGAGGTACAAACCTGCTTCAAGCCCACATAACTGCTGCATCCATTACATGCTGTAGCTTGGTCTTGCTTACCCACAGTACTTCATGCCATGCATACCCAGCCATTCCATCATGGACTCAATATCTGGAGAGCAAAACCAATCTCATGCTTAGTATTTTAGCTATTGCCCTTGCTTTTCTCTACCTATATTACTGAGTTGTCACATGTTCGCCAGACCCCCCTATTTTCCGCATGTATCCTCTTTTCTCTGCATTGTAATAAATTAAAATGTTATTATAGCCATAGAAGTGTACTGGTTGGTTGCCTGTCTTTTGGAAGCAAGAGTAACAAACTTTAATTCTGCTTATTTCATTAATATCTCTTGACAGTAATTGGCCATGTTTAAAATCCATATTTTCTTTTATCTATTCATTATGTAATTTATTTGTGACAGTTTCTTTTATGTACCTCTATTCTTCCTTTGTATAGGAAGGATAATAAGAACCTATGATTGATAAAACAAAACAAAAGCTGAACATGTTGGTCAATGGCAGCATGCTATTTTCTTTTTTATCTGTTCTCCTTTTAATAGATACCTCCCCAGGACAGCTCTAGAGTGGTGGGCAGATCCTTTCTATTTGTGCACAATAACTCGGATTTGTATTTGAGTGTTGGGGGTGGGGAGCTGTGAGTTGAAACCTGGCCTGGCCCGCTTATGCTGGTTGGTGTTATGCTTCCTCTGTCCCGCTAAGTTCAAAGAGAATATGAGTTTCTGTATACTTCAGTGTTTGCCTGCCAGCCTCAAGAAAATAAAGGAAAGCCATTTGAACCATCTTCAGAGAACGAACTCGAATGCAGATTTTGAACTGATGCTTGGGATGTCATCCTACAGAGAAGTGTACTGGAAAAAGCAGAAGGTTTGAATGCAGAAACCCATGCATTAAAAGTTCTGGCCCGCCACGTCCTTGCAGTGTGGTGTGAGTGAGCCGGAAGCTTGATATCATACAGCACAGTCTTATTGCTCACCTGGGATTTTGCAGAGCATAAAATGACGTTCTTTATGAGAAATAGTATTGGGGCCACTTGGAGTTGTAAATAAGTAATGTCGATAACATCTGTCACATAGGGTTGAGCTCTTCAAACCTTTATAGTAGTGAATGACCATGTGAGGTGCAGCTCGATATATCCGCTGCCTGTTAGGAGCAAACCAGTGATTAAAACGGGGACATTTTAGAAATCTATTGATATGCTGATTGTGTCTAGAGTATTCTGAGATTCTGGGTCAATATCCCCTTATCAGTGACTTCATACCATGTGTGATCTTTTGTGATTGGGTTACCTCACTAAGGATGATATTTTCAAGTTCTGACCATTTGCCTAGGAATTTCGTGAATTCATTGTTTTTAATTGCAGAGTAGTATAGTATAGTATATAGTATAGTATATAGTATATAGTATATAGTATAGTATATAGTATATAGTATATAGTATATAGTATATAGTATATAGTATATAGTATAGTATATAGTATAGTATAGTATATAGATTTCTAAAAAGATGGAAGGAGAGACCCCCGGTCCTGGAAAGACTGGATGTAGGGGAACGCCAGGACAGAGTAATGAGAGGGGGTTGAACGGAGAAAAGAGGGAGGGAAGGGGGCTTATGGGACTTTCGGGGAGGGAGGAAACGGGAAAGGGGAAGTGATTTGGAATGTAAATTAAAAAAATAAAATTAAATTAAATTTAAAAAAAAAAAAAAAACGGGGACATTGGTTAGAAAGCACTGAGTCAGGAAGGAAGATAAAACCTGTATATTCTTTTAGAGTAAAGCACATCCTATAAAGATAAAGGCACACCAACTGTGCATATTAAGTGAGTTTTCATGTGGTTTATGCCCCCCCTTTGTTTTCTCCTGCCCTCCCCTACACATTTACCCTCCTACTCACCCTGCCTACTGCACTTCCTCCATGATAATTCTCCTACTCTTTTCAGCTCCTTCTTCTTTCTATGCTTGGCTTATTTAATACAATGCCATTGTCTTTCACTTATTTTCCTGAAAATTAACATATTGTATTTTAATACACAAAACTAATTTGGATAAACTCGTTGGTTAAACAGTTATCATTACTGCTCTTTCATTTATTTTCTGTGGTGCCTTAAATGCAAGGTCATAAGGGCACTAGCTCTGTTTAATTTGGTTTAATGCAAAATGAGAGAATGAATAATTCAGACTATGTCAAAATTCTGTGGTTCAAGCTTGAGGCATGGTGAAACTGTAGAAACAGAATTTATAGTTAAATGCATTTTACTCCCTTGTGATAGCATGAGATTCTGGGTTTGGCGACATTGCCTCAGTATGCTGCACTAGCAGAGCCTAACAAAGGCAGGTTTGCTTTTCTCTGAGATTAGGGATGTCCTCCTTGAGTGTCTTGACGCTGCAGTCCATCATTGTAGTCTTGAGATAGGAGCATCGCCAGAGCCAGTCTGTCTAAGGTTTAGAGGGGAAGGAAAGAAAGATACGAGGAAGGGAATGTAGTAGGCGAGTCTCTGGCCCCGCCATCAGTTCTATCAGGGAAATGACAGTTTTCTTGAAAGCTTCACCCCAAAACATCAAAGTTTTCTCTTAAAAGAAATGTGGGACTGGACAGTGGGTAGAAATTTTTATTTGCCACAGCTTTCACTGTAAACATGCCTGGCAGGAAATTCTACAGCAAGATGATGTACTTTAAGGTAAAGTAATAACCTAAATGACCCTGTTTATTCTTAGGATATTGAAATTGGTTTTTATTCCAAATCTGAAACAGTATATTGTCATGTGCTGGCAGGATTGGCCTTATATCCTAATTTAATTTATAAGTATTGACTGAACACATCTTTTTCTTTAGCATTATTCTAAGTTCTCCAAACATAGAAAACCTAGGGCAGCAGAAGCATTAAGGCTCTGTTGAGGCTCTGAACACAGAACTTGGTGTGAAGATGTCTGTGTTCTGATTCTTAATGCTTGTGGGCCTAAAGTGGATAACTTAACCTTAGAGATCCTCAGTCTCAGGTGTGGAGAGTAGTGGTGGTCAGAACCCATGCACTGAAATGGCTAAAGTGCCTGACAGAGCCTAGTGGAGAATGTGTCATCGTCATTGTGTATGAATAATGAATTCCATTGCTGATTTGAGTCTGACTGAGTAGGATTCCTAGAGATAGAATTCGGGTGTGAGACAGTGACAGCAGCATGAGGCCTGATAATCCTAGGTAGTGATAGTGTTATATAGCTCTCATGCATATCTCTGGGATAGCAAAAGATACATGAGTGAGAGTCTATAAATTGCACATCTAATAAACATACCCTAGGCATCTCAACTCTAGGGAAGTACACCCACAAAGCTAACTTCTTCTCTTTCATAATTTATTCACAAATACACTTACAATTTTTCAAACATGCTTTGGGACTGAAGACAAACTATATCTAAAAAAAAAATAAAACAATAGGGCTTCAGTTTTCACTATGTTCTCACTGTCAGTAGCAATTGCTGTGGAGATGTGTATGTGAATGTCCTCCATAGGTTTATGTGTTGGAACCCTTAATCCCCAGTTGGTGGTACTGTCTGGGAAGTTTATAAAGGGTGGCCTTGCTGGAGGAGGTTTATTGCTGGGGGTGGTCTTTGAGGTCTCAAAGCGTCATGGGAGTGCTTAGCATCCTGCCAAGTGCCATGCCTGCTGCTGCCCCAGCTCCCAGCTGCAATGGCAAGAGACGTTGATACCTCTGGAACTTTAAACCCGAACGAACCCTCTCTTCTAACAGAGCTTTGGTCATGGTGTTTTACCACAGCGATGGAAAAGTAACTAATTAGCTGCTCTTGGGGGGTTTTGTAGATGCCTAGCTTTTTATGCCTAGGGTTCAGAAGGCACAGTATCTACCACTATGCTTTGGGAATGGGCCTGTTCTCAGCAGGCCCCTGGAGAAACACAGAACTTGCAGCTGAGGTCACCAGATAGAGTACTTCAGGAATCATCTAGAGATAGTGCTACTTCTTGCATAGGAACACATAAATATTTTTATAGGTCTACTGTGATTTATTAAACCTTTTACTCAGGTTTGTGGATGGATATTCTTACAAAACCTGAAGCATTTCAAACAGAGAATTGCAAAAGAAAAATAATATGAGTTTCCCCTTTGAGATTTCTTTTACTATCATATCTGTATCCTTTCTTCATCTCACTTTTTTCTTAGTGATACATTAAATTTTAGATGATACATTTCTGTGTATTTCTATCCCTATGGATACTTTTCCAGTTTTTTTTTAATAAATTTAATTTACATTCCAAATCACTTCCCCTTTCCCGTTTCCTCCCTCCCCGAAAGTCCCATAAGCCCCCTTCCCTCCCTCTTTTCTCCATTCAACCCCCTCTCGTTACTCTGTCCTGGCGTTCCCCTACATCCAGTCTTTCCAGGACCAGGGGTCTCTCCTTCCATCTTCTTAGAAATCTATTGATATGCGGATTGTGTCTAGGGTATTCCGAGATTCTGGGTCAATATCCCCTTATCAGTGACTGCATACCATGTGTGTTCTTTTGTGATTGGGTTACCTCACTAAGGATGATATTTTCAAGATCTGACCATTTGCCTAGGAATTTCGTGAATTCATTGTTTTTAATTGCAGAGTAGTATTCCATTGTGTAGATATACCACATCTTCTGAATCCATTCCTTCGTTGAGGGACATCTGGGTTCTTTCCAGCTTCTGGCTATTATAAATAAGGCTGCTATGAACATAGTGGAGCATGTGTCCTTATTGCATGCAGGTAAAGTCTCTGGGTATATGCCCAGGAGTGGTATAGCCGGATCCTCCGGGAGTGTCATGCCCAGTTTTCTGAGGAACCGCCAGACTGCTTTCCAGAGTGGTTGTACCAGCCTGCAATTCCACCAGCAGTGGAGGAGTGTTCCTCTTTCTCCACATCCTCGCCAACAACTGCTCTCTCCTGTGTTTTTGATCTTAGCCATCCTGACTGGTGTGAGATGGAATCTCAGGGTTGTTTTGATTTGCATTTCCCTAATGACTAAGGATGATGAACATCTCTTTAGGTGCTTCTTAGCCATTAGATATTCTTCAGGTGAGAACTCTTTGTTTAGCTCGGTACCCCATTTTTTTTTTTAATTTAATTTAATTTTATTTTTTTAATTTACATTCCAAATCACTTCCCCTTTCCCGTTTCCTCCCTCCCCGAAAGTCCCATAAGCCCCCTTCCCTCCCTCTTTTCTCCGTTCAACCCCCTCTCATTACTCTGTCCTGGCGTTCCCCTACATCCAGTCTTTCCAGGACCAGGGGTCTCTCCTTCCATATTTTTAGAAATCTATTGATATGCTGATTGTGTCTAGGGTATTCTGAGATTCTGGGTCAATATCCCCTTATCAGTGACTTCATACCATGTGTGATCTTTTGTGATTGGGTTACCTCACTAAGGATGATATTTTCAAGTTCTGACCATTTGCCTAGGAATTTCGTGAATTCATTGTTTTTAATTGCAGAGTAGTATTCCATTGTGTAAATATACCACATCTTCTGAATCCATTCCTCCGTTGAGGGACATCTGGGTTCTTTCCAGCTTCTGGCTATTATAAATAAGGCTGCTATGAATATAGTGGAGCATGTGTCCTTATTGCATGCAGGTAAAGTCTCTGGGTATATGCCCAGGAGTGGTATAGCCGGATCCTCCGGAAGTGTCATGCCCAGTTTTCTGAGGAGCCGCCAGACTGCTTTCCAGAGTGGTTGTACCAGCCTGCAATTCCACCAGCAGTGGAGGAGTGTTCCTCTTTCTCCACATCCTCGCCAACAACTGCTGTCTCCTGTGTTTTTGATCTTAGCCATCCTGACTGGTGTGAGATGGAATCTCAGGGTTGTTTTGATTTGCATTTCCCTAATGACTAAGGATGATGAACATCTCTTTAGGTGCTTCTCAGCCATTAGATATTCTTCAGGTGAGAACTCTTTGTGGAGCTCTGTACCCCATTTTTTAATAGGGTTACTTGCCTCTCTGGAGTTTAACTTCTTGAGTTCTTTGTATATCTTGGATATAAGCCCTCTGTCGGATGTAAGGTTGGTAAAGATCATTTCCCAGTTAGTTGGTTGCCGCTTTGTCTTTTTGACGGTGTCTTTTGCCTTGCAAAAACTTTGTAATTTAATGAGGTCCCATTTGTCTATTCTTGATCTTAGAGTATAAGCTATTGGAGTTCTGTTCAGGAAATTCTCCCCTGTGCCCATATGTTCAAGGTTCTTCCCTAGTTTCCCTTCTATTAGTTTCAGTGTGTCTGGTTTTATGTGGAGATCTTTGATCCACTTAGAATTGAGCTTAGTGCAAGGAGATAAGAATGGGCCAATTTGCATTCTTCTGCATGTTGACCTCCAGCTGAGCCAGCACCATTTGTTGAAAAGGCTATCTTTTTTCCACTGGATGGTTTTAGCTCCTTTGTCAAAGATCAAGTGACCATAGGAGTGTGGATTCATTTCTGGGTCTTCAATTCTGTTCCATTGATCTACATGTCTGTTACTGTACCAATACCATGCAGTTTTTAACACTATTGCTCTGTAGTACAGCTTGAGGTCCGGGATACTGATTCCCCCAGAGGTTATTTTACTCTTGAGAATAGTTTTAGCTATTCTGGGTTTTCTGTTATTCCAGATGAATTTTTGAATTGCTCTTTCTAACTCTATGAAGAATTGAGTTGGGATTTTGATGGGGATTGCATTGAATCTGTGTATTACTTTTGGTAAGATGCTCATTTTTACTATATTAATCCTGCCAATCCATGAGCATGGCAGATTTTTCCATCTTCTGAGGTCTTCTTCAATTTCTTTCTTCAGAGACTTGAAGTTCTTGTCATACAGATCTTTCACTTGTTTGGTTAGCGTCACGCCAAGATACTTAATATGGTTTGTGGCTATCGTAAAGGGTATTATTTCTCTTACTTCTTTCTCAGCCTGCTTATCCTTTGAGTATAGGAAGGCTTCTGACTTGCTTGAGTTGATTTTATATCCGGCCACTTTGCTGAAGTCGTTTATCAGCTGTAGGAGTTCTCTGGTGGAGTTCTTTGGGTCGCTTATGTATACTATCATATCGTCTGCAAATAGTGATAGTTTGATTTCTTCCTTTCCAATTTGTATCCCTTTGACCTCTTTTTCTTGTCTAATTGCTCTAGCTAGAACTTCAAGTACTATATTGAAAAGATATGGAGAGAGAGGGCAGCCTTGTCTAGTCCCTGATTTTAGTGGGATTGCTTCAAGTTTCTCTCCATTTAGATTGATGCTGGCTACCGGTTTGCTGTAAATTGCTTTTACTATGTTTAGATATGGGCCTTGAATTCCTGATCTTTCCAAGACCTTTAGCATGAAAGGATGCTGAATTTTGTCAAATGCTTTCTCAGCATCTAATGAGATGACCATGTGGTTTTTTTCTTTGAGATTGTTTATGTAGTGGATTACATTGATGGATTTCCTTATATTGAACCATCCCTGCATCCCTGGGATGAAGCCTACTTGATCGTGGTGAATGATCGTTTTGATGTGTTCTTGGATTCGGTTGGCAAGAATTTTATTGAGTATTTTTGCATCGATATTCATAAGAGAGATTGGCCTGAGATTCTCTTTCTTTGTCGGATCTTTGTGTGCTTTTGGTATTAGTGTAATTGTGGCTTCATAGAACGAGTTGGGTAGTGTTCCTTCTGTTTCTATTTTGTGGAACAGTTTGAAGAGTATTGGTGTTAGGTCTTCTTTGAAGGTCTGATAGAATTCTGCACTAAAACCATCTGGACCTGTGCTTTTTTTGGTTGGAAGACTTCCAATGACAACTTCTATTTCTTCAGGGGTTATAGGACGGTTTAGATGGTCTATTTGATCCTGATTTAATTTTGGTACTTGGTATCTGTCAAGGAAATTGTCCATTTCCTCAAGATTTTCTAGTTGTGTTGAATACAGGTTTTTGTAGTAGGATCTGATGATTTTTTGAATTTCCTCAGTTTCTGTTGTTATCTCTCCCTTTTCGTTTCTGATTTTATTAATTTGGATACTATCTCTGTGCTTTCTGGTTAGTCTGGCTAAGGGCTTATCTATCTTGTTGATTTTCTCAAAGAACCAGTTTTTTTTTTTTTTGAAAAAAAAAAAACACTGCAAGACTTAAACAATCTTTCCCTTGAGCATTCCTTTTTGGCTTGGTAGTAACAAAGGGTTGCTATGGTAACCCTACGAGTGATTCTGTAAGTCCATCACTGGCCCTTGCATCACCCACACTTGAGTAAGAATGTTAGCTCATTAGAGTAGATGACACGGTACCAACCCAGGACCACAGAGTTAACACATGCAGCTAAAGGAACTCATCAGGATTAATAGAAAAATCCGTGCAAGCGTTAATCTCATCTCTTAGTTCTAACCTGTGGAATCTCGTGTATTCTGACATGTAGGTATCAGACTTTTCTGCTAAGGGCTATGCTTTTGTTTTTTGTGTGTCAGACTTCTTGTGGCAAGTCAGCAGAATGATACAGGGAGCTTTATCGAGCTGTTTTCTTCAGCACTTTGCAACCCCATCGCTCTACCTCGGTCTTCACTTCCCTTGATTTCTAAGATTTCTGCTGCAAATTCTGATGAAGAACATATGTCTGCTCCCAGATCACTCCCCCGAGAAATCTTGGAACTGTTACATTTGGTTTTACTATCCAACATATTAAAACAGTTAACCACAAGCACATATTACTAAATAGCCATATCAAGTGAAGTTTAAAATGTTTACTACATATTTAGAATACATCACAGGCTGTGCAGAAAGAACTGCAGAGCAGCCTATTGAGGCAGCTAACCGGCAAAGCAGCCTCAGTAATGCAAGGGATCCCTACACATTACTTTCGCAAGTGCTTCACTTTTCCCTGACACATCATATAAAGCATCCGTTATTAATTATAGCACCAGGACAGATCTTTATATGCTGATACTTATATGTGTATAAATGCATGGAATATCTTGTCTATGTCACCAATGTTTATATTTGCACACATTCCAAGCTGTAGTGATGTCATACACCAAAATATGACATTTCAGTTCACCAAGGACAGCTGGGAGACAGTGGGTCCACAAAGGTCTACATGTTCACTATGTTTCTTGATTGCAGCAAGAGGCCATATAGACTGTTTAACTTATGCCATCTAGATTAGTGTAGACTGATGTTCACATTACACTGTAATCACTTGATGATGTGTTTCTCAGAACACACACCTATTGTTAGCCAGCAAATGACTATAATTATATATATGTTTTGACAATTAAGATTTTTAAACTAGGTTTTTTTTTTATTATAAAAGATCTTTTTTTTTATTTTATTTTTTATTTACATTCCAAATCACTTCCCCTTTCCCGTTCCCTCCCTCCCCGAAAGTCCCATAAGCCCCCTTCCCTCCCTCCTTTCTCCATTCAACCCCCTCTCGTTACTCTGTCCTGGTGTTCCCCTACATCCAGTCTTTCTAGGACCAGGGGTCTCTCCTACCATCTTTTTAGAAATCTATTGATATGCGGATTGTGTCTAGGGTATTCCGAGATTCTTGGTCAATATCCCCTTATCAGTGACTGCATACCATGTGTGTTCTTTTGTGATTGGGTTACCTCACTAAGGATGATAATTTCAAGATCTGACCATTTGCCTAGGAATTTCGTGAATTCATTGTTTTTAATTGCAGAGTAGTATTCCATTGTGTAGATATACCACATCTTCTGAATCCATTCCTCCGTTGAGGGACATCTGGGTTCTTTCCAGCTTCTGGCTATTATAAATAAGGCTGCTATGAACATAGTGGAGCATGTGTCCTTATTGCATGCAGGTAAAGTCTCTGGGTATATGCCCAGGAGTGGTATAGCCGGATCCTCCGGGAGTGTCATGCCCAGTTTTCTGAGGAACCGCCAGACTGCTTTCCAGAGTGGTTGTACCAGCTTGCAATTCCACCAGCAGTGGAGAAGTGTTCCTCTTTCTCCACATCCTCGCCAACAACTGCTGTCTCCTGTGTTTTTGATCTTAGCCATCCTGACTGGTGTGAGATGGAATCTCAGGGTTGTTTTGATTTGCATTTCCCTAATGACTAAGGATGATGAACATCTCTTTAGGTGCTTCTCAGCCATTAGATATTCTTCAGGTGAGAACTCTTTGTGTAGCTCTGTACCCCATTTTTAATAGGGTTACTTGCCTCTCTGGAGTTTAACTTCTTGAGTTCTTTGTATATATTGGATATTAGCCCTCTGTCGGATGTAAGGTTGGTAAAGATCATTTCCCAGTTAGTTGGTTGCCGCTTTGTCTTTTTGACGGTGTCTTTTGCCTTGCAAAAACTTTGTAATTTAATGAGGTCCCATTTGTCTATTCTTGATCTTAGAGTATAAGCTATTGGAGTTCTGTTCAGGAAATTCTCCCCTGTGCCCATATGTTCAAGGTTCTTCCCTAGTTTCCCTTCTATTAGTTTCAGTGTGTCTGGTTTTATGTGGAGATCTTTGATCCACTTAGAATTGAGCTTAGTGCAAGGAGATAAGGATGGGTCAATTTGCATTCTTCTGCATGTTGACCTCCAGCTGAGCCAGCACCATTTGTTGAAAAGGCTATCTTTTTTCCACTGGATGGTTTTAGCTCCTTTGTCAAAGATCAAGTGCCCATAGGAGTGTGGATTCATTTCTGGGTCTTCAATTCTGTTCCATTGATCTACATGTCTGTTACTGTACCAATACCATGCAGTTTTTAACACTATTGCTCTGTAGTACAGCTTGAGGTCCGGGATACTGATTCCCCCAGAGGTTCTTTTACTCTTGAGAATAGTTTTAGCTATTCTGGGTTTTCTGTTATTCCAGATGAATTTTTGAATTGCTCTTTCTAACTCTATGAAGAATTGAGTTGGGATTTTGATGGGGATTGCATTGAATCTGTGTATTACTTTTGGTAAGATGCTCATTTTTACTATATTAATCCTGCCAATCCATGAGCATGGCAGATTTTTCCATCTTCTGAGGTCTTCTTCAATTTCTTTCTTCAGAGACTTGAAGTTCTTGTCATACAGATCTTTCACTTGTTTGGTTAGAGTCACGCCAAGATACTTAATATGGTTTGTGGCTATTGTGAAGGGTATTATTTCTCTTACTTCTTTCTCAGCCTGCTTATCCTTTGAGTATAGGAAGGCTTCTGACTTGCTTGAGTTGATTTTATATCTGGCCACTTTGCTGAAGTCGTTTATCAGCTGTAGGAGTTCTCTGGTGGAGTTCTTTGGGTTGCTTAAGTATACTATCATATCGTCTGCAAATAGTGATAGTTTGACTTCTTCCTTTCCAATTTGTATCCCTTTGACCTCTTTTTGTTGTCTAATTGCTCTAGCTAGAACTTCAAGTACTATATTGAAAAGATATGGAGAGAGAGGGCAGCCTTTTCTAGTCCCTGATTTTAGTGGGATTGCTTCAAGTTTCTCTCCATTTAGATTGATGCTGGCTACCGGTTTGCTGTAAATTGCTTTTACTATGTTAAGATATGGGCCTTGAATTCCTGATCTTTCCAAGACCTTTAGCATGAAAGGATGCTGAATTTTGTCAAATGCTTTCTCAGCATCTAATGAGATGATCATGTGGTTTTTTTCTTTGAGATTGTTTATGTAGTGGATTACATTGATGGATTTCCTTATATTGAACCATCCCTGCATCCCTGGGATGAAGCCTACTTGATCGTGGTGGATGATCGTTTTGATGTGTTCTTGGATTCGGTTGGCAAGAATTTTATTGAGTATTTTTGCATCGATATTCATAAGAGAGATTGGCCTGAGATTCTCTTTCTTTGTCGGATCTTTGTGTGCTTTTGGTATTAGTGTAATTGTGGCTTCATAGAACGAGTTGGGTAGTGTTCCTTCTGTTTCTATTTTGTGGAACAGTTTGAAGAGTATTGGTGTTAGGTCTTCTTTGAAGGTCTGATAGAATTCTGCACTAAAACCATCTGGACCTGTGCTTTTTTTGGTTGGAAGACTTCCAATGACAACTTCTATTTCTTCAGGGGTTATAGGACGGTTTAGATGGTCTATTTGATCCTGATTTAATTTTGGTACTTGGTATCTGTCAAGGAAATTGTCCATTTCCTCAAGATTTTCTAGTTGTGTTGAATACAGGTTTTTGTAGTAGGATCTGATGATTTTTTGAATTTCCTCAGTTTCTGTTGTTATCTCTCCCTTTTCGTTTCTGATTTTATTAATTTGGATACTATCTCTGTGCTTTCTGGTTAGTCTGGCTAAGGGCTTATCTATCTTGTTGATTTTCTCAAAGAACCAACTCCTCGTTTTGTTGATTCTTTGTATGGTTTTATTTGTTTCTACTTGATTGATTTCAGCCCTGAGTTTGATGATTTCCTGCCTTCTATTCCTCTTTGGTGTATTTGCTTTTTTTTGTTCCAGGGCTTTCAGGTGTGCCATTAAGCTGTTAGTGTATGTTGTCTCCCGTTTCTTTTTGGCGGCACTCAGGGCTATGAATTTTCCTCTTAGCACTGCTTTCATTGTGTCCCATAGATTAGGGTATGTTGTGCCTTCATTTTCATTAACTTTCAAAAAGTCTTTGATTTCTTTCTTTATTTCCACCTTGACCAAGTTATCATTGAGTAGAGCATTGTTCAGCCTCCATGTGTACGTGGGTTTTCTTTTGTTTTTGTTGCCATTGAAGACCACCCTTATTCCATAGTGATCTGATAGGAGGCATGGGATTATTTCTATCTTCTTGTATCTGTTGAGGTCTGATTTGTGACCAATTATATGGTCAATTTTGGAGAAGGTACCATGAGGAGCTGAGAAGAAGGTGTATTCTTTAGCTCTAGGATGAAATGTTCTATATATATCAGTTAGTTCCATTTGGTCCAAGGCTTCAATTAGATTCACTGTGTCCCTGTTTAGTTTCTGCTTTCCTGAACGATCCATTTCAGAGAGCGGGGTGTTGAAGTCACCCACTATTATTGTGTGCGGTGCGATGTGTGCTTTGAGTTTTAGTAAAGTTTCTTTTACGAATGAGGGTGCCCTTGCATTTGGAGCATAGATATTCAGAATTGAGAGTTCTTGATGGTGGATTTTTCCCTTGATCAGTATGTAGTGTCCTTCTGTGTCTTTTTTGATGACTTTAGGTTGAAAATCAATTTTATCCGATATTAGGATGGCTACTCCACCTCGTTTCTTGGGGCCATTTGCTTGTAAAATTGTTTTCCAGCCTTTTACTCTGAGGTAGTGTTTGTCTTTGACACTGAGGTGCGTTTCCTGCATGCAGCAAAATGCTGGATCCTGTTTACGTATCCAGTCTGCTAGTCTATGTCTTCTAATTGGGTAATTGAGACCATTGATATTAAGAGAGATCAAGGCATAGTGATTATTGCCATCTGCCATTCTTGACGCTATCTTTATGTTTGAGTGGTTATCTACTTTTGGGTTTGATTCAAGAAGGTTATTATCTCATTTTTTCCAGGGTGTTGTTTCCCTCCCTGTATTGGAGGTTTCCACCTATTATCCGTTGCAGGGCTGGATTTGTGGAAAGATATTGTGAAAATTTGGTTTTATCATGGAATATCTTGGTCTCTCCATCTATGGTGATTGAGAGTTTTGCTGGGTATAGTAGTCTAGGCTGGCATTTGTACTGTCTTAGTGTCTGCATGAGATCTGCCCAGGATCTTCTGGCTTTCATAGTCTCTGGTGAGAAGTCTGATGTGATTCGGATAGGTCTTCCTTTGTATGTTACTTGGCCCTTTTCTCTTACTGCTTTTAGTATTCTTTCTTTGTTTAGAACATTCGGTGTTTTGATTATTATGTGACGGGAGGTATTTCTGTTCTGGTCCAGTCTGTTTGGAGTTCTGTAGGCTTCTTGTACGTTCATTGGCATCTCTCTCTTTAAGTTAGGGAAGTTTTCCTCCATAATTTTGTTGAAGATGTTTACTGGCCCTTTAAGTTGCAAATCTTCACTCTCATCTATACCTATAATCCTTAGGTTTGGTCTTCTCATTGTGTCCTGGATTTCCTGGATGTTTTGGGTTACACGTTTTTTGCATTTTGCATTTTCTTTGACTGTTGAGTCGATGCTTTCTATGGAGTCTTCAGCACCTGAGATTCTTTCTTCCATCTCTTGTATTCTATTGTTTATGTTTGCATCTATGACTCCTGATTTCTTCCCAAGGTTTTCTATCTCCAAAGTTGTCTCCCTTTGTGATTTCATAGTTGTTTCTACTTCCTTTTTTAGTTCCTGGATGGATTTGCTGAGATCCTTCACTTGTTTGTTTGTATTTTCCTGTATTTCTTTAAGGTATTTTTGCATTGCCTCTTTCAGGATTTCTTCCTGATGACCCACATTCTCCTGCATTTCTCTGAGTGATTTTTGTGTTTCCTCCTCATGGGAATCCATCTGTTGATCCATTGTCTCCTGCATTTCTTTAAGCAGTTCTCGTGTTTCCTTTGTAAGGGCATCTAACCGTTGATTCATTTCTTTAAGCAATTTTAATGTTGCTTCCTTATGGGCATCCGTCTGTTGACCCATATTCTTCTGCATTTCTTTATGCCAATTTTGTGATTCCTTTGTGAGTGCATCTACCTGTTGATTCATCTCGTTAAGCGATTTTTGTGTTGTCTCCTTGTGCGCCTCCATCTTTTGATCCATGTTCTCCCGCATTTCTCTAAGCGATTTTTGTGTTTCCTTTGTAAGGGCTTCTAACCGTTGATTCATGGTCTCCTGTAACTCTTTATGAGATTTATTTGTGTCCTTCTTGTGATCCTCTAATAGCATCATGAGAAGTGATTTTAAATCCAGATCTTGTCTTTCGGGTGTGGTGGGGTATCCAGGACTTGCTGCTGTTGGAGAGTTGGGTTCGGATGGTCCCACATTACTTTGATTTCTGTTAGTAACATTCCTACGTTTGCCTTTTGCCATCTGGATACCTCTCGTGTTAGTTGGTCCTGCTGCCACTGGCTGTTGGTTGGACCTCCTGTGAGCCTGCAAAACTATTTCTGCCCCCCCCCCCGGTTGCCAGGATTCCCCTGGCACCGATTCCTGGGGCCTGCCTGCTCCTGAGTGACTTTGGAGCCCTAATGTGCCTTGCCCCAAGTGATCTTATATTGGGGAGGCCTTGCACCTCCAAAGGCTCAGCCTAGTGGATTCCTGGAGCAGAGGTAGCCAAAGGGAGGCTGGTAGGCTCCTGCCCTGTGCAGGGGTGAGTGATCTCTCCTGGGGGGGGAGGGGGCGTCCCTCTGCCAGGCAGAAGTCCCACAGCAGAGTTGGCGCGCTGGTTACTGCAGATCAGCCCAGCACTTGGGAGCCGCATACACACAAGCCGCCCAAGACCCAAGCGATATTATGCCTGTCTGTCTCAGAACCTGGCTGTCCCAACTTCCCAGTCACTGGAGCAAAGATGGCGGAGTGCAATCTGCACTCTCTCCGTGGTGCTGCTCACCTGCAGACGGGATGGCCTGCCGATCTGGCACCCAGACGACCACAGCGCTGACCCGTTCTCGGGCACAGATGGAAGCCCCAACAGGCCGTGTCCCAAGTGATGTTATATCGGGGATAGGGAACTTGGGGTACCTGTCCCTTCAGCGCAGTCTGCGGGAACAGAGGTCGTGGAAGGAAAGCTGGTAGGCTCCCGCCCAGTGCGGGGTCCCTCTGCCAGGCTGAAGTCCCACCGCGGAGCTGGCGCGCTGGTTACTGCAGATCCGCCCTGCCCTTGGGAGCCGCATACACACAAGCTGCCCGAGACCCAAGCGATATTATGCCTGTCTGTCTCAGAACCTGGCTGACCCAACTTCCCAGTCGCTGGAGCAAAGATGGCGGAGTGCAATCTGCACTCTCTCCGTGGTGCCGCTCACCTGCAGACGGGATGGCCTGCCGATCTGGCACCCAGACGACCACAGCGCTGACTCGTTCTCGGGCACAGATGGAGGCCCCAACAGGCCGTGTCCCAAGTGATGTTATATCGGGGATAGGGAACTTGGGGTACCTGTCACTTCAGTGCAGTCTGCGGGAACAGAGGTCGCGGAAGGAAAGCTGGTAGGCTCCCGCCCAGTGCGGGGTCCCTCTGCCAGGCTGAAGTCCCACCGCGGAGCTGGCGCGCTGGTTACTGCAGATCCGCCCTGCCCTTGGGAGCCGCATACACACAAGCTGCCCGAGACCCAAGCGATATTATGCCTGTCTGTCTCAGAACCTGGCAGTCCCAACTTCCCAGTCGCTGGAGCAAAGATGGCGGAGTGCAATCTGCACTCTCTCCGTGGTTCTGCTCACCTGCAGACGGGATGGCCTGCCGATCTGGCACCCAGACGACCACAGCGCTGACCCGTTCTCGGGCACAGATGGAAGCCCCAACAGGCTGTGTCCCAAGTGATGTTATATCGGGGATAGGGAACTTGGGGTACCTGTCACTTCAGCGCAGTCTGCGGGAACAGAGGTCGCGGAAGGCTAAACTAGGTTTTATTAGCAATAGATAATGGTATAAATTTCCTGATAATAAAGAAAACTGTGTGCACTATAAAAGGGTAGTTGTTTTAAAAGAAATACTCTGGTTGGGTCCAGGTATGGCCAGAATAGCACAATGGGGAGGAAACCTGCTTCCTCAACAAGCCCATTGAATACAACCTGAATTTCTCCAGTGCAGTGGTTCTCTACCTTCCTAATGCTGAGACCCTTCAATGCAGTTAGTTCCTCATGTTGTGGTGACTCCCAACCATAAAATTATTTTTGTTGCTACCTCATAACTGTTATTTTGCTACTATTATGAATCATAAATTATTTGTTATACAGCTTATCTGATGTGTGAACTCCAAAGGGGTCATGACCCACAGGTTGAGAAAGACTGATTTAGTGTCTTATAAAATAGCATCAACGCAGGTATTGATTGAAATTCCCAAAACTAATGCCAGGCATGGTGGCACAGGCCCCTAATCCCAGCACTCAGCAGGCAGAGACAGGAAAATCATGAGTTTAAGGCTAGCCTGGTCTACATAGTGAGTTCCAGGTCTCGGCTATGGAACGAGTCCCTATTTCTAAAAGAAAAGAAAGGGAAAGAAGAGGAAGAAGAGAAGAAAGAGGAACAAGTGGAGGGACAGAGACTAAAGCCTTTTCTCCTTATACTTGCCCTTCCACATTCAATTAGCTATAATAATTGTGATTGTTTTGTAGTATTTATAATTCTTTGAATATAAGCTTTTAGAGGCAAGGATTGTCATTTAGATAAAATAAAATTACTTACATTTTCTTAACATGATTTATAATTGGACTTTCTTTTCTTGAATACAAAAGTGATAGTAATTTTGCTCCCTAACAATCACAATAGAACTTAAAAATTACCTGTAAACTTACTGTCCAGAGAAAATATCCTAATATTTTGATAAGTATTAGTACAAAATCAATCAGTAAATAGATATGTGATGAACCCCTAGTGACAGTGTCAGGCAAGATTTTGTTTTACATGCTTTGGAGTTGGTTTATTATAGTCATAGTGCCTAGAATAAAATCACAGGTGTATAGCATCATAAATGTATTAAAAGTAATCTTGAATGATATTGTGAAGGAAGATCTTGAGAATATTGGTGTCTTAATATTTATGTCCTCAGTTCTAAGAGGCAATACTCCTGCAGAGAAAAGCCACCCTTAATTAGAAAATAAGGAGGACCCTTTAGCCCCTAAAGAAATTGTTAGGATCTTGAGAGCAAAGAAAAACATTGAGATACAAACATAGTGCCTAGTCTAAAATTGTGTCTAAGTCTAAAATTGTGGCAAAGATGGAACTCCCTATGTAGCCCAGGCTAGCCTTAAACTCATGTTTTTCCTGTCTCAGCCTGCTGAGTGCTGGGATCAAGAGTCTGTGCCACCATGCTTGGCATTAATTTTAGGAATGATTTCAATCAATACCTGCTTTGATGCTGTTTAATAAGATAGTTGGATGGATGATAGATAGATAGATAGATAGATAGATAGATAGATAGATAGATAGATGATAGAGTGACCAAGATAGATGGATAGGTGATAGGTGATAGATAGGTGAATGGATGTATAGATGAGTGGGTGATGGATGGATGGATGGATGGATGGATGGATGGATGGATGGATGGATGGATAAATAGGTAGATGATAGAGTGGCCAAGGTAGATGGATGGGTGATGGATGGATTGATGGATAAATAGGTGGATAATAAGAAAGAGATACAACAGACTCGAGGCTTAGACTTATTTGATGATGGGAAAATGAAAGACTAACATGTTGGACACCAAAAAGGGCATATGTGTGTGCAAGCACAGTGATACTGTGTTTTGAAACGTAACTATAAATGTAACCAGAAATATAATTCTTACAGAGGTTGACTTTGTCTGTCTACATGTGTTGCCTGTTTATTCTGTCCTTGGCACCTGGACTGAATCGGTCCCAAGCGGGGTGGTGATTTTCACTGAGGCGTGTATAAAATGAAGCCCTCTCCCCCATTTCTATTCCTTTTATTTTTTAAAGCAAAACACATGGCTGCACCTCTTCTTCGGCTCTTGATTTGTTGCCAAGCTGACAGAGCCGACTGGAACAGGAAACTGATACGGTGCAGCCCATTAGCAATTTACATTTTCTAATGCAACAAGAGTTCATGGGTTAGGTTTTAGAAGCTGTAGTTTTATCCAAACCGTTCACTAAAATGAGTGGACACTTCATTCTTTATCTGTGTCGTGCTGGTGAAGACAAATAGTTTAATCTGAACAATTCTTTTCATACAGTGGTGTAGGACTTGAGATTTCTTCCCCATTAAATGTGTTTGGACACTTTTTTGCTTGGGAATGCATATAGTTTTTATGAGTGTGGAAAACAAACACTGGACTTACTATAGTTACAGCTGCTAGTTCCGTTCCCTCCTCGTTTTGTAAGAAGTAGCATGCTTGTTCATAATTAATAAATGCAGAGTGCTTTATATTGTGTCCCCAGAAACTGGTCTCCATATAGTGTGTAATTGTATTTTTAATAATTTTTAAAATTAATCTCTGTCCTGCCAGCACCTTTAACTTTTCCTGTTCCTCATCTGGCGCCTCTCAGGGAGAACTCGAAAGCAGGCACAGAGCATCTCGGTGACCGGGGGCCTGGGGAGTTAGCACACTTCTCTTGATTATTTCAAGTTGTTCTCCTAGGAACAGGAATTCAGACAAGAATGACATCATCTGTGCCGAGTAAAAGCTTCTTTAGAAACAGGCATTTGTAATGGCTTTTGACTAGGGGTGATTATAGCATTTCAGAGGGGCAGGATTGCCAGGTACCAGGCTGGAGGTGTGGGAGCTGTTAGGAGTCTGGACAGCCATCCTCAGCCTCCAGCAGAACAAAAGCCATCTGGGGCTGCGTGTGGTGGAGGTTTTTGGGTGGTGCATGTGCAAGGGAAACTAGCACTAGCCCACTCTTAGCTATCCTTATTGTTAGTATCTTGTCAGGTCTTGCTTGAGCCAAATCATGCTCAAATTATTTTAAACACAGATTTAACATGTGAAAAACAAATCAGGAAAATATTTCTGAGGATAAAAGTATCTGTATAGGCTTCTCTGCCCCTGTGTCTGCCTCGCTCAGGGTGGGCACCAAGCTTAGGACCTTGATTGTGCTAGTCAACATTCCAGTGTGGAGCTATGTACCCAGCACCATATTTTGAGGTTTTGATTGGCTCTTGTTTTTCTTTTTGACAGTGGAAAAAAATCAACATTTTTCCTAAAATAATAGAACAGCAAAAGGACACATGATCAGGCTGAAAGAAATTTGGGTCATTATTCTCCAGGGTAGGGAGGAGCTCAAACAGTTTCTAAACAGTGTGCTACACCCATGGCTTCCTCTGTGTCTGGACTCAGCGGCACACCCCTTGGTACTGGGCTTTGCAGAGTTGTGCAGTATCATTTTCCACGATCGCCTCCCTCCGGGGCCGTTTTCTTCTTTCATTCTCTGTGTTATTACCACAGGCCCTGTGCTTACTTAAATGTGTTATACTCCCTCTATACCAGAGGCCCTCTAACTACTTTCCCAGGGCGGTACAGTTAACCCCTTTGGAGCTCATTTCAAACCACAGAGCCTGAGGTCCGCCCTCCCCAACCCTCCAGATTACCTCAGTGCACCCCATCTGACTGTGTGTTTTAATGTGAGCATGGTTTATTATATAGCTGTGTAATAATTTCAATGGTATCTGGCATTCCCTTCTAGGCCATAAACTCCATGAGTTCTGCACACCCCTGTACCTCAAGTGCTAATCTTATCTGCAGGCACATAGTACACACTTGCTAATGTTAACTGAATGATAAAAGACTAACAAAGATGGAAGCTGTGATTCTGTCTCAGTTTCCTGTAACTTTGCAAAAGTACAAATGTGGGGCAAATTCAGGAGAGTCTGATTTGGATGACAGAATGGTGTCTGAAGAATAGATAGAACATCAGAGGGAACAGGAGTCTTGACATATCATGGTGGGAAATATTGTTAGGAAAGCGTTCTGTGCAATGAAAACAGATAATAGCAACTGTCAGTGCAAGTCCTGCTTTGCATTTTATTGTTTTTATACAACCAAACTGGGGGCTTTTGGTTCAGTTAGCTGTGGCTTCCCCTAGTTCTGATTTCTCCCATCTTTCTTGCCTTGCTTTCTATGTTGGTTTGAATAGGATTGGCTCCTGTTGGCATAGGTGTTTGAGGGAGTGTGTAGCTGTGGCTGGGGTGAGGGTGGTGGTGGTGGTGGAGGGGGCTTGGGGCTTTGAGGTTTCCTGGCGTTCAAGCTCTGCCCAGTGTGGAATCTGAGCCTGCTCCTGGCTGCCTGCAGAGGACAGTCCATATTTAGCTTGGTCTACTTAGTGTTTGTGAGAACTTTGGAGCCAAAGCCAACTTGAAAAACAGACTTCATCTGAATAACTAGCTAACTAAATTGGTTTTAGTTTTCTCTTTGAAAAAATATAAAGAATTCATTCAAGGACTGTTGGGACTGAGTGGTGGTTGCTCCTTCAGATCTGTCCCTTGCTTCATCGTGTCATCTTACCTATGGCACACATGCCGTGGTGTGCACCGCAGTGCTCATGTCACCTCCCTGGCAGCGGCAGGGACAAGCTGTTGGGATCTATTCAGAGATGACTCCCGCTGTCTGTCACATCATGGTAAACTCGAGAAGGCACTCGAAACCTCCACAGGCACAAGTGTCCTCAGAGATCAGAAATGCATCAGGCACAGAATGTAGCACATAAGCCACTTGGCAATACTTGTTAACTGTGTAAATCTGCCACTGGATCCTGAGTGCTAGGGGACCTGGGGTCTTTGGCTTGGTTGGAAGAGGACATGAAGCTTAGGAATATTAATTATATCTGTAAATATCTGCAGGCTTTGGATGGTGACCAGCAATTTTCTATTTGCAGAAAATCTAGGCTTTTATTTTTATCTGTGAAAGGTCACCTTGGCTACTGTCTTGTCAAAAGCTATTTTGAGAGTACTGAACTTTGATGACCTTATGAATTTCAACACACTTTCTTTTCATTCAAGAAAATGTTCTCTTGAGTTCTGTCAATCCAGACTGTCCCTAACCTAGTACTCTTTCTCCCATGTAGGCTGAGTTAACAAGGAGCACCAATTTTCTTAACGCCAGGCTCTGCCCTTCCAAAGCACAGGTTAGCCATCCTTTCACCACCGTGTCTCAGGAGTGGATCCCCAAATCACCGGGTGGGGCTTTGCATACTGGTTGTGCAGTGGTGGTCCTGAGCAACTTGTGCAACCTTTTTATGTTAGTCGTTGAACTAGTAGTGCCTGAATGATGACATCAACAAGATGTGGTATGCGGGTGTCTCCCATCAAATGACAGCTTATGCTCTGGTGGGGTAGCGATTACAGCACTGATGTCTGCCTTCAGTTATAGAAATGCAGTCACTAAGCTCATTTTTGAGAATTGGTTTTGTCTCCCTTTTCCCTAGCTCTATTGGGGTATAGTTGGCAAACAAAGAAATGTAAATAAAGGTATATGTATTTAAGTTCTCCTTTTCTTTAAATGCATATATTGCTTTCGGAATTGCTAATTTCTTCTTGTCATCAAATTATAAAAAGAGGCTGCTTGAGGTGCAGTGATTTCTTCCTACTGTCGTTTATCTACTTTAACAACCCAGTGCCCTCTTATCCATGACTGCTGAAGGAAAAAGACACTGGCTTCTCCAGCTCTTTCTAGGAAGAAGCCAGCTTTGGAATGCAGTTTGAGGTCACTGTTCATCAGTGCAAGGTTCTGGATTTCCTCTGTGTGGCTGGAGTATCAGTTTCCCCAGAGGATTATTGTGTCTCCAAGGTTTGGGAGGTTCCAATAAGTCTTCCTAAGCCTTGCCTTTTGCCAACGTGCAGTCCTGTAAGCTGAACCATGCATGCTACCCTTGAGGAATCTGGGACATTTTCATAACCATCCAACCTTAGGGTTTTTTTGTGCTGTATTTGTTATACCTACCCCTTCTCAGAGGATGTGTGATTGGAGATGTGAGTGATGATATAAGGCAAACGTTTATGTTATACCCTTCTCAGTTTCCTCAAGCCTCACTCTGGATGTCTCCCATGAAACAATAACTGCACTCAGAGCTAGGATTGATATCCATCATGCCTTTGTACCCCTTCCATTATGGATACCACTAAAGCACTAGCTTTCCAAGAAGAAATGCAATGTGGGGTTTAAAGGAGAGTATCAGGGTGGGACTCGGCTGGTTGCCCGATTGAGTACATCTGTGTCCTGTCAGCCTGTTGCTGTGGCTAGTTCTGACCTCAGTGACATCATGTTGGTCATGTGTGTGAGGAAGTCTATTGTCAGCAGGAGGAGCATGTTCCACCTGATCATGGCCAATGGCATACTGCTGTCATTGCTGGAGCTCTTAGTGTGCCTTGTTCTACATGGGACCTGTTAGAATGGTCTACGTTCCACTGTGAGTAAGATCTATGTTCTCAAAGCCCTTTGTAAGCACCTTTTCCCCGAGAGAAAAGTTTGGATGAACTTTTTGTGCTAAGATTTCACTTCAAATTGTATTGATCACTACAGCCTCTTGATCTAGTCAATAACTACTTATATGTAGCTTGAAATATTAAAACACCAAATCCACGTTAGTGCCAGCTAGGCACTGGCCAGTGACCTCGGTCTGTTTTCAGGCTGGCAAACAGACGGATGAAGACCATATTCTTCTTTTTAGCCAGGGCCTATCTCACCCGGGCTGGCGCTGCCTCTCCAGAGCTCCGAAGTCGCTCTCTCCACCTGGCTCACTAAGTTCCCATAGCTGGCTGTTGCCATGCCAGCCCAGCGCTTCCAGATTCCTGTGGCTGGCTGGGTGCACCCTTGCACACCCATGCTCTGCTGCTATTACCTTTCTCTCTGGAAGGAACCCAGCTGAGTCACTGCGTGAAGGAAAACACCACAGAATCTTAGTTTAGAATCACGGATGACACAATCGCTGGGTGCAGAATCTACCATCCTAATCTTACAAACTATTCTATGTTTGAAATCCTCTGGTGGCAGATCCAGGATTTGCCACTTGAATCGACAGCCTCCAGCTTCCTACATTGTGCCAGCCTCCCTTGCTCCTGTAGCCCAAAAAGCCCTCTTTCTCCTGCATTCCCTCTTCCTCTCCCCAATCCGGAAGTCCCGCCTCTTCGCCCAGTGATTGGTTTCTTGCATTCTTTGTTCTTTAGGGGAAACTCCACTACACCTATAGGTGGATTTTGTTAGGATTTCTATTGTTGCGATAAAACACCCCAACCAAAAGCAGCTTGAGGAGGAAAGTGTTTATTTCATCTTATACTTCCAAGTAACAATCCAGCACTGAGGGGATTGATGGCAGGAATTAAAGCCGGGCAGGAACCATAGAGAAGTGCTGCTTATGCTTTACTCAGTCAGCTTTTTTGTACAACTCAAGAGGCAGCGCCGCCCACAGTGGGCTGGGCACTCCCACATTAATCATTAGTCAAGAAAAATGCCTCCCAGGCTTGTCTACAAGCCAGTTGTATGGAGTCATTTTCTTAACTGTTGTTCCCTCTTCTCCAGTGACCCCTAGCCTCTGTCAAATTGAAAAAAAAAAAAGAAAGAAAGA
Organism: Tokudaia tokunoshimensis; assembly: GCA_036184795.1. Taxonomy (NCBI): domain Eukaryota; kingdom Metazoa; phylum Chordata; class Mammalia; order Rodentia; family Muridae; genus Tokudaia; species Tokudaia tokunoshimensis. The sequence goes on from BTHU01000014.1 coordinate 32,506,816, forward strand.
AAAGAAACAACAAAAACAAAAACACCTAACCAGCACCGGTGGTGAAATGTACTCTTCATGAGGACTGGTGTGATTAACTTTTAATTCCCCGGAGACTATGAACTTAAGGATATGGTCATTTCATCATCTGCCTCATACTACTGAGCACCTGCTATGTACCAGACAAGATTTACTTCTGGAGATGCTGTAGGCAAGCTAGGAAAGACCTGTGCCTTCAAAGAGCTTATGCCTGCATGGTAACATCCTTTTCTTCATACGTATGTTTCTCTCACATGACATAGTACCTGATATGCAGTGTGTTTGCTAAATACCGAGTGTAACTCAACTAAAATGGAAATCCAATGTGCTCTAAAGAAAAAGGAATAAATCCAAGCATTTCCCACTAAAGCGCTATCTTGTTTTGATGTTTTATTTGTTTATATAGTCTCTCTTTCATTATAAAAGTATTGTTTTATTAAATTCCACCTTAATTAACCCTGAATGAAATTGAGGACATGATTACTCCTAGGTATGGTGGAAGAGAAGGTTTTTATTGAAGATATGAGGGAGAGTATAGCCAGAGGCACCAGGAAGAGTCCAGACTGAACATGCCAGCAGAGTAGACCAGGCCATGAGAAGAGAGAGGGGAGGAGACTGAGAGAAGGAAGAAAAGGGAAGGCAAATGGACAAAGGACGGAGCCAAGGACTAAGAGTGTCAAGAGGCCAAGAGAGAGCACGCAACCAAAATGGCTGACCTACCTGGAAAGGGAGCTGAGGAAGGGAAGCAGAGCTGAGGAGCTGTAAGGGTTGAGAAGGGCAGGGGAGGAGTCTGAGAGGAGCCAGGCTCTGTAACCAAACACTGTGGTGCTTAGAGGAAGCCCAGCGGGCTAGCAGGCAAGGTCTGCTTTGATATGTTAAAGACACCTCTGGTAGTGTTCATCCTAGGGACCTTTATTTATTTTCCTGTTCTTACTTTTAGTTTTAGTTTAAATAGCTTAATTTTAAAAAGGTACCACAAATAACACTCTAAATCACTGCTCAAAGTCTAAATTATGGAAGATTCACTCACATATTAGCAAGTGCATGGGTCAATATGACCTCAAATAGAAATCCAATCAATATTCTTTTTTGAGATTATAATTACATAATTTCCCCTTTTACTTTCTTCCTTCAAACCTTCTCAAAAGCCCCTCCTTACTACCATTGCCTCTTTTTTCATTGAGAGAGGAGTGGGGGAAGGAGAGAGAGGGAATTCCTAAATACACAAAAACAATCTTCTCAGTCTGTATTATGTTACTTGTATGTATATATTTTCAGTGCTGACCATTTGGTATTGGATAAACAATTAGTGTGCTCTTCCGTAGAGCAGCCTGTGTCCTGATCTCAGGGCTCTAGTGGACTGTGATTTGTGTAGGTTTAGGCCTCATGGGCCTTCCCCATGCATTCATGTTGGTGCTTGTGTTTCCCACATGTAGGCAGCCAAGTGGGTGAGACTTTATGAGTGTACCTCTGACATTCCTAGGAGACACAGTCTCACAGGAAGTTTCCTGTTCCTCCAGTATACAGATTTATTAAGAATTAACAATGCTCCTGCATAGTTATAAGTGGCTGCCTTCCTTCTAGTGATATATGAAAGAACTTGCTTTCCTTAAGCCTCACCAACATACCATACTGTGAAGCTTCCAGATTTTGGCCAATCTTTGGGGTGATAAATGCAATTTTGGTATCAGATATTATTTCAGTTTGATTTTTTTTCTTTTAAGTAAGTGAAGTTGAAGTTATTTTCACATTTCAATTTCTTATCTTTTGTGTGAATTGTCTATGATTGCATGCTTTTTGCTCCCCTTTTAAAAATATAGTATTTTATTGTCCTTTTATTCAAAAAATTAAACTTATTTATAACTTACTTTAAATGATCTATTTGTATAATTTGTTTTGGTGTTTTGCTACATAATTTGCTTTAATAATCAAACATTGATTTTCCTCTTAAATTACGTGTGGATTGCCGGGCGGTGGTGGCGCACGCCTTTAATCCCAGCACTTGGGAGGCAGAGGCAGGAGGATTTCTGAGTTCGAGACCAGCCTGGTCTACAAAGTGAGTTCCAGGACAGCCAGGGCTACACAGAGAAACCCTGTCTCGAAAAACCAAAAAAAAAAAAAAAAAAATTATGTGTGGATTTTGAGATAATTACAGAGTCTACTGTCATGCATAGAAGAACTTACCCTCTCAAAAGGTAATTTAGTAAGTCTTTAATATTCAATCATTTTGGAATTTTTGTTTATACTTGACATGAGGAATGCGTCAAACTTTCTTTTGACAAGTTGTTATCCAGTTTTCCTAACATTATCTGCTAAAATGTCTAATTGGGAGCCAATGAGATAGCTTAGAGAATAAAGACACCTGCTACTAAGGCTGAGCCCTGAGTTCAATCCCCAGGACCCTCAAAGTGGAAGGAGAGATCCAGCTCTATAAATGCTCTTCTGACCCCGAGAGAACTAGATAGATAATTTTTAGCTATATTTTTGGTCTCAGCAAAAAGCTGACACACCTGTATCATGTATTAGAATATCCCCTTTGGTTGGACCTCCTTGTGGATTTGCTGTTCTGTTTAACTGGTCTGTGTGTCTCATTGTGCTTCAGGTTATCATGATCCTGTAGAGGTTTCAAAGAAGCTCTCAATATCCCTGGCTTGGCTTTTCTTCCTCATGATTCTTCCTGGTCACCTAGCATTCTTTGTTTTTTTTTGTTTGTTTGTTTGTTTTTTAATGTGAAATTTTATGTATAAGGTCAATTTGTCTATTTCCAGGAGAAAAATAATTTAAACAACAATTTTAATAATTATTCATGGGCTTAATAAGATGAACTATCTTCTACCACAGAAAATAGTTTCTTCTGGCACAGAAACATCCTAAGCAAGAACTGAACTGGCTGGACGATTCACATCTGCAGTTGTTTCTTTGTTCCTGTCTGTACTGATTCCCAGTTCCTTCCTAAGAATTACATTTTCTCTATAGTTACTCCAAATGAGGTTTCTTCCTCATTATGAGTTCTTAAAATTTTAGTTTTAACATTTGCTTAATACACTACTGTGTTATTTTTATTTCTAGTTTTGTTTTATTTCAAACAATCATCTCAGCATTAGCCGGCCTATCTTCAAGGGCCACAGAAACTTCTCCCATGAGTGACTTCCTCAGTTATCAACAGATAACTGCAAAAGCCCACATGTGTGTCGGTGAATTGTGATCTAATGGAGCCCTGCATTCTGTAGATTTAAAAGTCCAATTACTACCAAATGAGGACTGCATGCTGGAAACCAGGTTTACCTTAGATCAGTGCAAAGGGAATGTTGTAAGAAGGGTCAAAGTGAGGGAAAGGGCCAAAGGGAGGCCCCAGAGTCCACACAGCCACATCAGCACTTGGAAGCAGAGCTCCTCGGCAGCACAGGAGTGACCGGTGTGACCGCAAGTCCTGGGTTTGCATTAGCCAGGCTTTCTTAAGGCTACCAGAGGCGAGGGTCTTAAGTACGGTAGCGCGGAAAGCATCACTATTCTTCTCTGCCCGTGGGAGCTGCAGTGCTTCAGTGTAATCTTTGTGTTTGACATTTCCTGTCTTCCTTGAGGCATTTGAAGTTGTGCCAGAAATGGGGATTTTTCTCTTCTCTAGTTAATCTTACAGCTGTGGGTTTGCATGATTTATTCTGAAACACAGTTTAGAAGTAGTGATTACATATGTAAAAATTATGATAGTTGCATAGCAGATGAAACTATTACTGAAACTTGAAGTTATTTTCTTTATAATTCTTTCAACTTTGGTATATCTTGCGTGTATTATAAAGATAAACACTAAAAAGTACCCTTTTAAAAAGTAAAATTTCAAGATCCAGAGAAATGTTGGAGTAAACCCAGAAACTCAACTCACTCTTGATAACTGCTAGGTTTGGCCTGGTCATCTGAATCTGTTCACTCATCCCTCATCCAGATAAGATTCTCATCGGATGCTTTGCCAGAATGCCTATAAAACTGTCCTTTAAATAATGGGGATATGTAATGTAAACCCAATAACGTTTCAGCACCTAATTTGACAAAGGCTATTAAACATTGCTATCAAACAGGGATGAAAAAAATGGTTTTATGGATAACTATGTACCAATTTTAAGAAACTATTTCTTAAGCTATGCAGTGACTTACTGTGTATGTCTTAAAACCATGAGGACCTGAATTCAGATTGCTAGTGAACATATAAAACCCAGTCACAGTGGCACAGTTCAGCGTGGAGCAACATAGGAGAGTTGTGGGTAGGCAGAGGATCCCAATGTTGCTGAAAAGGTGAGCTAGAAGTACAAAGAGCAACTCTGCCTCGAAAAATAAGATAGAGAGCAATAGATACTTGACATTGACCTCTGACCTCCATGTGTATGCACAAGCTAGTATACCTGTGTGCGTGCACATGTGCGCGCGCGCACACACACCCACACCCCATTTCTTTTCTAGCACTCATGTTTGTGCACATTTATTCATGCCATAATTGCTTAGTCTTTACAACTATGATGGTGATACTTCTGATTGTCTATAGAACCATTCACTATGAATGTCACTGTTTTTAGATTTAATAAAATAATAGTTGTATAGTTCTATACTGAGCCATCCAGCCAAAGATATTATTCTTAATAAAAGCCCTAGTAAATATTTGGTGTTCACTTACATTGAATAGATGAGAAAATGAGGCAGTTTATACATCTTGGTAACTTAGTTCCTGAGTTCTTTATGATTGTAGAAGTAAAATCTAAAGGGTTCTCGTTACCAAAATGTCCAGTGGCAGAGTGATGCTGTCTTAGTGTACTCACCAGCTCCCTGGGCCCTCAATTACTAGTGCTTCTTGTGCTTCTACACGAGCTTTACCCTTATGTTTCCTAGGTCTACTGAGCTGGAAGGAGGACCATATACATGGCTTTATTAACATTCTACAGATTTACTCATGAAAACATTTCTAAAATTTTGGTTACTTTCCTGCAATCTCTTTGTAGTTACTGTGACTAAGATGCCAGAAAGAAACAACTTAAGGGAAGAAAGACTTCCTTAATGTAGTCACAGTTTCAAGTTTGGTCTATGCACCATTAGTCCTGTGTGCTCAGTCAGGACATCATGGCAGTGGGAACACTGGGTTCCTTTCACTTCATGGCTGAACAGAAAGGAAAGGGAGGGAGAGAAGGAGGGAGGAAACACCCTGAGACAGTATAACCTTGATAACCTGCCTCCAGTGTCCTACTTACTTCTACCCCCAACCCCTACCAAAGTTCTAGACACCCCTCTCCTTCCGAAGCAACATACCACTAGCTGGACCAACCATTTAAAAAGTGAACCTTCAGGAGACATTTTAGATTCAATTGTAACAGCCCTCAAAAGACCAAACCCTTTGGGATATTTAATGAGGGTAGGACCAACAATTGTTTGTTGGTATAAGTATAAGGTAAGAATATATGATAGCTTATTTTTATATTTTATTTTATTTTATTTTATTTTGAGACAGGGTTTCTCTGTGTAGCCCTGACTGTCCTGAAACTTGCCCTGTAGAACAACCTGGCCTCAACTCAAGCTCATAGAAGACATGCCCACCACTGGTCAGCAACTTATTCTTTTCTGTTTGAACTTTTGGGGTTGTGAAATTTTGTGAGCCTCTATGGAGAAAAAGAAATTGTTGAAACAACACTATGTGATTTGACGTGAGTGGTTTGGAAGGCTGGTGAAGACTTATAATTCCCCGCTCCCTCCCCATCTCCACCCTCTGTATGTGTGGGTACTTGAGAAAGGGTCTTGCTGCAATGTTCCAGGCTCTTCTTAAACTTGCTCTGCAGGCTAGTGTAATGCTTAGTGTTGGCTGTCAGCTTCGCTGCATCGATAGGCGTCCAGGACCTTAGTCAAGCTTGCTTTGCTTGTCTCTAAGGATGTTTCCAGAGATGATTGACCTATGGGAAAGCAAATGAGGAAAAAAGTCCTGCCTCAAATGTGAACAGCACCATTCAATAGGCTGGGAGAGCAGATGGAATCAAAGTAGGAGAGGGCATGGCCTGTTCATTCATAGTCACATTTTCTCACACATCCCTCCTTTCTTTCCTCTCCACCCTACTCTTTCTCTCTCTCCTTCCTTTCTCTTCTCCCCCACCTGTCCTTGTTGTTCCATGTATCTGCGGTCTCTTTGGCACCCTGTGTGTCCTTTTTACCACTGTGTAGTAGTCCATGGTAAATGTGTTCCACAGTTTATTGAACTTTCATCTTTTCGAGGCATATTTTATTTCTGGATCTTGCCCATTACAAATAAAGCCGCCGTGAACATTCATGTACAGGTTTTTGTGCGGATGTAAAATTTTAGTCCTCTAGGATACATATATGAAAGTGGAAATTCTGGGTGGTAAGATATAATTCACTTTTAAAGAAATTACCAGATTGTTAACTGGAGTAGCTGTATCATTTTACATTTCAGCTTGTGAGGTTAACAACATTTCCCTTTTAAGATACTGAAAAAAACAAAAAACAAACAAACAAACAAACAAAAAACAGGAGCTCTTTGATATCATGCATCTCAAGAATGTTGTGATGTTAATTCAGCAAAGATTGACACTGTGAGTTTTGTCTGTCTCTATTTTTCTAGCATAAATTCTATTACAGTCTGTAAATATTGGTTATATGAAGCACAGTACATTATAATTTCATAACATGCCATCATCTAACTTCTAGATTAGCTCTTACTCAATGAAATTATTCTTATAAGTAGCATTGTGATAATTTCCTTTTTTAATTTATTATATGTAAGTACACTGTAGCTGTCTTCAGACACATCAGAAGAGGGCATCAGATCTCATTATAGATGGTTGTGAACCACCATGTGGTTGCTGGGATTTGAACTCAGGACCTCTGAAAGAGCAGTCAGTGCTCTTAAGTGCTGAGCCATCTCTCCAGTCCCACTGTGATAATTCCAATGTCTGCTTTCTACCACACTAATCTAAGATCCTCCAGCGATGCCTGACTTGACTCTAATAAAAGATCATCCCCCATTCCTTCCTCTCCCCAAATCTCCATTTCTCTCCTTTCTTCCTCTATTGGGAGTTGAATCAAGAGTCTCATAACTGCTGGGCTTATACTTAGCTGTATCCCTATGTATCCCTAGCCCCTCACATTTCATTATTTGTTAAATCATTACATCTTTAAGAGTCTCTTATCACAGCAGAATGTAAATTAAAAGAAGTACTTCAAGAGGAAAACTCGGTATTGTAAGTGGTAAATGACATGACCTATATAGTGTCCTGACAGAAATGAGGCATTGCAAAGTTGGATTTGGTACCAGACTCCATAGTCCTGTACCATATGGCATCTCTTCCTTGGGAAATCATCCTGCAGCCCATGAGTATAGGGTTCACCGAAGCAGTTTTTATGAATCTTGTATAGCACAACTTAGGAATGGATTTATGAATTAAAAATTTTGACTTTTAAGAGTTAAACTTAAATGGTCATTTTATGGAACAGTGAGTGATAGTTAAATTTACTTAGCAATAATATTTATGTCAACCCTGGAGGATTGTACAAATGGCTTATAAGGCATTGGCCAGAATCTGAATTAGGGGAAGCACCATTGGAGACAGCATATATTCTAATGTCCTTTTTAGTCCTTGTATTTTGGATATCTTTTAAAATAACTACTTGGCAATGTCCATGCCACCCAACTTCCCTCTTGTGTCTGCAGAAGTGGAAAATTCCCTTTCATCTTAAAAAAGCTCATAGCATGCATCTGCTGAAACTGAGCATATCTTAATTCCTCTCCCTTCCCATGCAGCAATTATCAGAAGAACAAAGCTGCCTTTCTTGAGCCAGTGAACTTAAACTTCACAAATCTAAGGACTCTTCCCATCAACTACGAAGGACTGTAATGGCACAATGCAGAACTAGATGCCATAACATAAATTTGCATAATTACGGCCCCAAACTCAACAGTCCTCAAGTGACTATACAAGTACACTCACATGATGAATTGGTGATGGGGTTGTGCTGGAGTAAAATAGAGGCTTAGTGGCTGGGCAGACCTGTGTTTGGGTCACTAGTGTGTGTGCCATGACAAGTCTCTACCTGGACTTCCCAGAATGGGACTTGGGGGCTGGTGTGAGGGTAAAAGGGATTGGATTACAAGCTTGATGAGGCCAGGGATTTATTCTGCTTTCTGTATCAGACCTTAGTGTCTAACACAGTGTTCATTACCGATTCCCAAATACTTGTTGAGTAAGCTAATGAGTGGCTATTGAGTCCTCTCTGAGATGCCATGGCATTGTTACTAATCTTCCCTGACTTGAGTCATCAGCACTAGAAATCATCCTTCAAACTCATTTCTCTCCAGTCAGAGTCTTCGTGTGCATTGCTATTCACTTCTTCATGGATTTATGTGTCCAGCACTGAGGTACTAAGGATGCAGGATAAGCACACACTCTACCCTGAAAGAGCTTCTGTCTTTTGAGGAAAAACAAACCAGTTGCTCCTGATGAGCTCCCTCCCTAGCTACTTCTCCATTGCAGCTCAGCATATTCAATGAGCTGTGCCTGTGCATGTGTTAAAGCACAGCCATGCTTGACTGATCCAACAGAGAGCTCAACTCTTTGTGGGAAGTTGTTTGTTTTGAATGTCTTAATTTTTGTTTGTTTGCCAAAATATTTTCACTTGTCATCCTTTTCTTTTTCTTTCTTTCTTTTTTTTTTTTTTTTTTTTTGATTGGCTTCCAGAATTGCAGATACAAAGCAACAGATGGTGGGGAAGATGGTTTCACACAGTCCCCCGGGCCTAGTAAAATCCCACTTGCCACCCAGCCTTCAAAGCTTCCCTAGTTTGTTTTTTTATTGCAAAACTATATAGTGCTTAGAAATCACCATAGCTATTTCAATATTACCAAAGAGAAGTGCTTGCTGTTGGAGCTCTGTCTAAAAGAAGCAGATATATCATGTATTTTGGCATGTATGACTGAAAATTAATTTTATTTTAATGGCTGAGCATGTTTTGAAATGGTACAGAGGAAATATGTTTTTATAGCTTTACAAATATAGATGGCAAAGATTTTCTGGGGATTAGTACTAGTGTTTTGTTCTTCTGTAGGTTCTAAAACAATACTTTAACAATTATTTTATGTGCATGGATGTTTTGCTTACATTTATCTATAACTTGGCACCTTGTTTGTGTCTTATGTCTGTGCAAGTCAGACGAGGGCATCAGAGCCCCTGGAACTGAAGTTACAGATAGTTGTGAGCCACTATGTGGGTGCTAGGAATCAAACCCAAGTTCTCTGGAAGAGTAATCAGTGCTCTTAACTATTGAGCCACCTTTCTAGCCTGTCTTAGGATTTCATTGCTGTGTAGACACACCATGACAATGGCAAACCTTATAAAGAAAAGCATTTAATTGGGGCTAGCTTACAGATTCAGGGGGATGAAATGATTATTATTAATATTCTGTATATATTAATTAATGCTGGAAAATAATACAATGAAATTACTCCTTAATCAGCTAGTTCCCCAAATAACCGCACAGAGACCTTTTCATATTTCAAAGCTTAGGACTTAGCTGGTAGATTCTCAACTAGCTCATCTAAACTAACCCAACAACCTAGCTCCGTGTGGCTAGTTATACTTTCCAGGCCGTAGGCACAACCTTCTCCTCTCATGTCTCTTGGCGAAAGACCTTTCTCCTTGTTTTTCCCAGAGTTCCTTTCCTCCTACCAGGAAGTCCCGCCTTCCTCTCTCTCTTACCCAATCACAGGCTTTGGCTTTTTATTGACCAATTAGCTTGGGGAGCAAGGTTTGTACAACAAAAGTTGGTCCTTTTGAGAATTTACTCATCTTGGGGCAACTAGATCTTGGGGTACAGAATTTAGATTTGAATATTTAGCAGCTCCAGACGAACCCCAACATGGAGAGTTAGTCCATTATCATCATGGTGGGAAGCATGGCAGTGTCCAGGCAGACATGGTTCTGGAGAAGGAACTGAGAGTCCTACATCTTGTATAATCAGCAGAAGGGGACTATGTGCCACACTAGGCATAGTTTCAGCATAGGAGACCTCAAAGCCTACCCCTAAAGTGACAAACTTCTTCCAACAAGGCCACCCCTACTACAAGTCCACACCTCCTAATAGTGCCATTTCATGTGCACTAAGCCTTCAAACACATGAGTTTATGGGAAACATGCATATTCAAACTACCACCATAAATTTTCTCTTGATGGGCTCAAGAGAAAATTTCAGTATGGGAACTCTTTAAGCAGACAGGCTAGCTAGAGACAGCTGTGACTTAAACTTGTCAGATCACTTAAGATCCTTTCTAAACAATTTTCCCTGGAGTTGTATTATAAAACATCAAAACTATGGTTACACATGTATCATGACAAAACTTGTAGCTTCTGCGACACCTTCAATCCATCTACTTCATAAATATCTCTTTCATGACTTTAGAATAAAAAGAAAGTTTGATTTCTGTGCTAACAGAGGGACTATAAGCTACTTTTTAGTTCTGTTGTAAATGACTAACTATAAAATACATTTTCATTTTAGTCACTGTTATCAAAAAGTAAATTTCAAGAATTTTATAGTTAAAAAATAGATAGTTTGACATCCTAGTAACATATTTTGCTTTGTAAGACACTAACAAAAAAAAAGACAATTCAAATAATCAGAAAAACACTGCAAATCATGTTTGATAATAGTCTAGTATTAGGTGTTAATTTAAAACACTCATAACTCAAACGAAAATAACCAATCAAGCTATTTAAATATGAGCAAATATTTTTATATGTTTTCATCCTAGTCTCTTGAGTCACTGATACAAACTGCCATAGGCTGGGTGGCTTATAAATGAGAACTCTTTGTTCCAATTCTGGAGTCTGGGATCTCTCAGCTCAAAGTGATCAAAGCTCTAGCAGATCCAGTCTCTGCTTCGGCCTGCTTCAGTTACTACACGGCACCTCTCTCCTCGCCTTGCCCTCATGTAGCGTACAGCATGCTGGAGCCCTGTGCAGCATCAGTCTTACCCGTTTCCTACCAGAAACCCACCTCCTACTGCATCTCAGATTAGAACCTCAGTTTATAAATCCGGGAGATGCATAGACTAAAGATGATGTCTTCATTAACTTGCCTTTCATTCATGCCCTAATTTTTTTTTTGAACAAGAGTAGACTGAGGATTGTGTAAATTTTACCTGTTGTTGTTTCCTTTTGGCTTAAAATTGGTCTAAAATTCCCTCAGTTTATGTCCTTCTTACATGCAGAAGTATTCATTTTATACTAATTGTGACCCCCAAATTCACCACTAATACCTGCATCAACTTTGAAGTGTCATCCAAATATGACCCATCCCAGTTAGGATAACAATCAGAATATGGTGATTCTGGAGGCAACTACTCTCCAGTTGTAAGCTTGTGAAACCAAACAAATGATATGCTTCCAAACCAGAATGGTGGGGGATGGATATATAATAGATGTTTCCACTCTAAGAGGCAGATGTGGGAATAAGGAAAGAAGCAAAAGAGCCTAAATAAATTCAAAATGTAAACAAATTCCACAAGCTCTTGAGGCTTTGAAGAATCCTTTTCTTTGGGTTGTGCCCTGTTCTCTATGCCCACTGGAAAGGGGTCCCGTGTTCTACAGCTGGTGAGTGAGTGGAGACTCTGCCCGTGCAGCTTTGACAGACAGAGCTTGAGCCAAAGGACCTAGGTGGGCTTGCCTCCATGGTTTGGGGCAGGCTTCTCCCTATAACTCTGGATGGATGCCATTATGCTGTTGAAAATGAGATGATAATCATCATCCATTCTCAAACTCAGCACTTAGAGCTCTTCAGCATCCATCACCAGTGTCAGTCTTCAATTGTCTATTGTGGTGACAGCTCTGTGACATCCTTACCAACTTGTCCCTGGACAGACCCTTCATTTCCCTTGTAATATGAACAGTGAGTGTTTTGTCAATCTTAAATTAATATTCTATCTACCTTTGTTTTTAAAAGTTCATCTTTTTTATTGCAGTTCACTATTTGTTTGTTTTTTATTAAATATAATCTTCATTTACATTTCAAGTGGTAAAACCTTTCCCGGTTTCCCCCCTCCCCAATACCCCCCAACCCCTCCTCCCACTTCCTGCCTCCAAGTATATGCCCTTCCACCTGACCCACTCCCACCACTCCCTCCCCCTCGATTTCCCCTTTTTGGGGCATCTATTGAGCCTTCACCTGACCAAGGACCACTCCTCCCATTGATGGCCGACAAGGCATTCCTCTGCCACATTTTTGGCTGGAACCATGTGTACCCCTTGGTTGATGATTTAGTCCCTGGGAGTCCTGGGGCATCTGGGTGGCCAACATCGTTGTTCTTCCCATGAGGCTTTAAACCCCTTCAGCTCCTCCATACCACCCTCCAACTCCTCCCTTGGGGACCCCACTCTGCTAGTATCTGCCTCTGTATGTGTAAGGCTCTGGCAGGGCTCCTCCGAAGACAACCATGACATGCTTCTTTTGGTATGTGCTTCTTGTCATCCATAGTAGTGTTGGGGTTTGGTGACTGTTTATAGGGTGAATCCCCAGGTAGAGAACAGTCTCTGGGTGGCCTTTACTTCAGTCTCTGCTCCACACTTTGCCTCCATTATTGCTCCTGTAAGTATATTGTTCCCTTTCTCAGAGGAACCCAAGCACCCCCACTTCAGTTCTCCTTCTTGAGCTTCCTGTGGTCTGTGAATTGTAACTTGATTATTTTGAGCTTTTGGGTTAACATCCACGTATCAGTGAGTGCATACCATATGCGTTCATTTGTGATTGGGTTACCTCGCTCAGGATGACACTTTCTAGTTCCATCCATTTGCCTAAGAATTTCATGAATTCATTGTTTTTAATTGCTGAATAGTATTCCATTGTGTATATATACCACAGTTTCTGTATCCATTCTTCAGTTGAAGGACATATGGGTCCAGCTTCTGGCTATTATGAATAAGGCCACTATGAACATAGTGGAGCATGTGTCCTTATTACATGTAGGAGCATCTTCTGGGTATATGCCCAGGAGTGGTATAGCTGGGTCCTCAGGTAGTACTATGTCTAATTTTCTGAGGAATCACCAAACTGATTTCCAGAGTGGTTTTACCAGCTTGCAGTCCCACCAACAATGAAGAAGTGTTCCTCATTCTCCACATCCTCACTAGCATCTGCTGTCCCCTGAGTTTTTTATCTGACCAGTGTGAGGTGGAATCTCAGTGTTGTTTTGATTTGCATTAAAAGTTCATCTTATCTCACACCAGTCAGAATGGCTAAGATAAAAAACACAGGAGACAGCAGTTGTTGGCGAGGATGTGGAGAAAGAGGAACACTCCTCCACTGCTGGTGGGATTGCAGGCTGGTACAACCACTCTGGAAAGCAGTCTGGCGGTTCCTCAGAAAACTGGGCATGACACTCCCGGAGGATCCTGCTGTACCACTGCTGGGCATATACCCAGAGGCTTCCCCTGCATGCAATAAGGACACATGCTCCACTATGTTCATAGCAGCCTTATTTATAATAGCCAGAAGCTGGAAAGAACCCAGATGTCCCTCAACAGAGGAATGGATTCAGAAGATGTGGTATATTTACACAATGGAATACTACTCTGCAATTAAAAACAATGAATTCACGAAATTCCTAGGCAAATGGTCAGAACTGGAAAATATCATCCTTAGTGAGGTAACCCAATCACAAAAGAACACACATGGTATGCAGTCACTGATAAGGGGATATTAATCCATAATCTCGGAATACCCAAGACACAATTCGCATATCAATAGATTTCCAAGGTGATGGGACGAGAGACCCCTGGTCCTAGAAAGACTGGATGTAGGGGAATACCAGGACAGAGAAGCGAGAGGGGGTTGAATGGGGAACAGAGGGAGAGAAGGGGGCTTATGGGACTTTTGGGGAGGGAGGAAATGGGAAAGGGGAAATCATTTGGAATGTAAATAAAAAAAACTTAGAAAATAAAAATTAAAAAAAAAGTTCATCTTTTAGCATTCTTCTCCTCTCTGGTTTTACTCTAAATGATGAGAAATAATCAAAACTCACTTTCACCATTTTCTTTTGAAATAGCTTTAAGTAATCATAAGCACTTAGGAGACAGTAGAGGTTCAGTTCCAGAATGAATGAGAATATTGCAGAGAAGTTAGGTACATAAGGGGTGTGTGTGTGTGTGTGTGTGTGTGTGTGTGTGTGTGTGTGTGTCCCAAGGCTTACAAAAGCTGTTTATTTTATATCTTATTCTACGAAATATTGAGTAACACCATTTCTTTACCAATGTCTATGTCTTAATTAAAGAATAGTTAATTGCAAAATGCTAATGATCATGTGACACATTTTCAGACCACTAATTCTAATGTTAATTCTTTAGCTATTTCCAATACATCTGCATTTTAGCTCCCTCACTGAAATCTTGCATTTGTAAATTACCCATAACACTTAGAGTCCACTTCTCTGAACCACCTATTAATGATGATATGTTTTGATATCCTCCTATAAATTACTAGCATTTTTAATGGAGTCTAGAATGATGAATGTTTTCTAGAAGATTTTCAAATGTACTCTGCCCCAATCCAACAAAAGAAGTATTACCTATGGTAGCTATAGCCCTATAATGAGTATGTATTATAAATAATAAGACTTGAAAGACAAAAGCTCTCCTTGATCCATGGGCTGCCCTGTAGAAACAATGTGAATCTCACTGTCTCCTTTAAAGGTCCTGGGGGACCAGATGCATTGGCAAGATCAGTAATACTTTGAAAAGACTCCCTCCTCAACAGTAGAGCTTAAAATATCAAGTAACTCATGTTGCGAGCAGATGTGCTACTGCCACACAGGCTTTGTTCCATTCTCAAAGCATGGAGCAAACCTACCGTCTTTCTTAAGAACCCTAGGATTTTTGCAAATGGAAAGAAGCACTAAATTCAGTTTATTAGGTTCTAATAGCAGAATCTTCAAAGTTTTGAATCCATGCACTGTCTTCTCTCTAGCTATGAAAAATCTTAGATGAAGTCCTCTTCAAGAATAATGATGATTGGTTGAAAAAAATGTTTGTTGATCAATAATGGGTTAGTTGTGTTAATTAAGTTCAGGATGGCATAGAAAGAGACTAGCACTTCAGTCAGAGTGGCAAAACTTGACATTCAGTCAAGATGATGAAGATCTTGGAAGAGTGAACACTGGTCCAGGAAGTGCACTTGGCTGTTATCCTAATGGAGGTGGTAACTGAGTCTTTTCCACATTGACTGGGGTCTCACCTCACAGTCTTTTGAGACTGGCTAATTTTCAAAGAATTGGTGCAAAGAGAGTGAAAGAAAGCAGGCAAGGGGTTGGCCACCTTAGGAATTGTCCTCAGTTCTAAGAATGTATGTAGTGGAGCCTTTGTCTAAACAAATATTTTACTGGGTGTGTATGGAAGGGGAATTAAAACATTTGCATACAAGGTGGGGAAGAGGAGTGAATTTGAATTCCTACTCATAAACACAATGCTTGTAGCACTTTACAGAAAGAACCATGTAATCTCACAGTTGATGTAGCCACCTCCTTCCGCTGCTGCACAGATCTGGAAAGGTCACTGCAGTGCTGACTTCATTAGCTCTTCTGTTTCATTGAGACAGCTTTGTTTAAACCCCATGAAGCCATCTTTGTAGGCCTTAAATGTCCTAGCCTCTCTTGAAGGGTCCAGGCCCTAGTCTATTAGACTTGGGCTTAAGAGAAAACTGTGGCTGGTTTGATCATCTGTTCAGATCATCAAAATTTTCTCCATGTCAGCACTAAGTCTGTCTCACTTTTTTGTGTGTCATTCATGTGTTCACAGTGTTACCAGTGAAACCAAAATTAACTTTTTTTCTAAGTTCTTAGTCTCCTTAATAAAAGAATTTTAAAACGGACTCAGAAGGAAGCCCAAGGACAATTTTACTAAAATTTAAGAGAAAAGCAACAGAACAGATTCACAGAGGATGGAGATGGAGAAGGAGGGGGAAGGGTCCAGAGTGCCAAGGAAAGCATGCTTAGACTTTTGTCTAATAACCAAGAGAAAAGAATTAAAAAGAAAACAAAACTGGAAAGTAATGCTTTTCTGACAGATAGGTTTTACTGTGTTGGAAGTTCATCTGTATCCAGGGAGGGGCTTCAGGGAAATATAAGTATGCTACACCCTTAAGGGCATACTCAGCCCTCCCTTCTCTTTAGCAGGTCTCCAGATAAACTTTTTTAGAAACTTAGGCAGTGTGTATGCATGTACTTGTGCCTGTGTGCATGTGCGTGTGTGTGTGTGAGTGTGCATGGTGTGTGTGTGTGTGTGTGTGTGTGTGTGCGCGCGCGCATGCGTGCGTGTGCGTGTGCGCGCTCTTGGCCAGACAATTCACTGTCCCAGCTCAATTAATTCATAAAAGGAGACAATAGTTCTTAGAGATTGGAGAAACTTAGAATGGCAGGTCTTCACCCAGGGCTAGAAGTAAAACTTAGATTGTACTTTTTGACCAAGAGAAAGTAGATTCCTTTAGTGGGGTCAAAAAAGCCCAGATATCTCTACTTTTCTTCTGGTAATTTAAATCCTAAGGAAAAGCTTTTTAGTGTTACCCAAGAAACAAGAAGTCAGATCCAAAGTTAAGGGAAAGGGCCCAGCCACATTGGCTTCCAAACCCTGGACTGCCAGTCTAGCTCCCTCATTTTAGGAGTAGTGCTTTTCTGTGAGAACTTTTCTCTTCCCTTGCTACTTGGTCAGGTCTCTTACACTAGGCCAGCTTTCAGCCTTTTTTTTGTTTTTGACATAACTTCCTCCTTACAGTAATCATGTCTAGCTTTTATTAAAGGGAGCAGTTTACAGCTCTCCTTTCTTCTGGAACTGTTAGAGCCTGTAACATTTTAAATGTTAGAGTTCTAACATTTTAGTCTAATTTGAAGACTTGTATATCTGGGAGAGTAGAGAGATCTAAGAAGAGATGTGGAATGGCTGGTTGGTTGGATACACAGAACACACACTTTATCAGTAAAGTGTTTCATTTTATGTTGGCATGGTCTGTGGCATCCAAAACAATTACAGTAATAGAATCAATGGTTGTCATACATATGTAATAATAATGTAAAAATAGGTATTGTGAGAATCACCAAACTATAACACAAGAACAGAAAGTGGACACATGCTGTTGGAAACATGCCCAATGAAAGCTTGCTACAATCCTGGTTCTGAAGGAGAGAGCAATGTCTGTGGAGTGCAGTCAGTGTGGGCATGCCTGCACATTGCTTCAGAGTTTCACTGTATGCTGGGAATATTGGGTATGAAATTCATGGTCATTTTATAACAAAAATGACTTTCCTACAATGATGGTAATATACTCATTTTACTCTAAGCTTCACGAATCCATATTTTTGCCAACATTCTGCACAGTAACCCTAAGGTATTTCTTAAGAGATTGGGGTTTTCTCCATTCTTCTTTCCTGAGACCTTACTAGAATCACTTTTCAAATTTTGTTTATACCAGTTTAGATTTTTCTAGCATGCACCTCAAAATTCTTTCCAGTCTTCATCCTCTATCCCGTTGCAAAGCTATTTCAAAATTTTCGACATTTATTATAGTAATATCCCACTCCTAATTCAAAATCTATATTTGTCAGGAGTCTCCAGAAAACTAGAACCAATAAGAGATATGAGCTGAGAGCTATAGAGACTTGTTACAAGTTTGGCTTGTGTCTGTAGAGGGTAAGGAATCCTACAACCTACTGTCTGAAAGCTGAAGATGCAGACCTGCCAGTGGTGAAGAAAGTCTAGTTTACTTCTCTGGGCCCAAGAGCCAGTAGTCCCATTGTCCACGGACAGAAGATAGAGGTCTCAACTCAAGCAGAAAACATATGTGGTCTTGCTCACCCTTTTGTTCTGTTCAGGCCCATAGTAGATTGATCATTGCCGCTCAGTCTATCACCTCAAATGCCAGTCTCTTGTGCAGACAACCTCACATGCACATACACAGCACACAAGTGATGTTTTATGTGTATCTGCTCTCAGGGCAGTCAAGACTGGGCATCCACTTTCCTAAAGAGGGTAACCGGAGATGAAGAAGATACTAAGTTTAATTTTGGAGGAATACCAATGAAAATCACAAATTGTAACCATTACGATGACTATAATATAAAAAGAAAAGACAGACATTGATACAAGTGACACTTGAACCTTCCTCTGTTACTGGCAGCAATGGAAAATAAGTGCTTTAGCAGTTTGTAAAAGATGAACCTTTTTTTTTGTTTTTTTATTGAAAAAGGAAGTAAAAACATTTTAAGATAAAATTAAAGATTTACATGGAAAATGTTTCTGACAAGATTGAAGGAGCATATAGAAAAACTCATTAAGATTGACAGTTTCCATGGAAATTAAAGAGTAAAACGGTAGACATAAAAACATTACTGAATTAATTGAAAAAGGGAGTAGAAACATTTTATGATAGAATTGAGATTTACATGGGAAATATTTCTAATAAAATTGTAGAAAAAATATAAAATAACATTAAAATTGAAGATTATGGAAAATTACAGATAAAATGGTAGGCATAAAAATATTTCTAAGTTGATTGAAAGTGGAATTATAAACATTTTCTGATAAAATTGAAGATTTACATGGAAAATATCTCTGATAAAATTGAAGAAATATATAGAAAAACACGTTCATTAAGATTGACTATTTCATGGAAAAATTATACCGATAAAATGGTAAGCATAAAAATATTCCTAAGTTGATTGAAAGTGGCATTATAAACATTTTCTGACAAAATTGAAGATTTACATGGAAAATATTTCTGATAAAATTCAAGAAATATATAGAAAAATTGTTAAAATTAAAGATTATCATGGAAAATAATACAGTTAAAATGGTAGACATAAAAACATTACTAAATTGATTGAAAGAGGAATCACAAACATTTTCTGATAAAAATGAAGATTTACATGAAAAATATTTCTGTTAGACTTTGTTTTTTGTTGGGGAATTGAGTCCATTGATGTTATAAGATATTAAGGAATAGTGATTATTGGTTCCTGTTATTTTTGATGTTATTTTTATGTTTGCGAGGTTACTTTCTTTCGGGTTTGTTGGAAAAAGATTACTTTCTTGCTTTTTCTATGGTGTAGTTTCCCTCCTCGTGTTGGTGTTTTCCATGTATTATCCTTTGTAGGGCTGGATTTGTGGAAAGATATTGTGTAAATTTGGTTTTATCATGGAATATCTTGTTTTCTCCATCTATAATAATTGAGAGTTTTGCTGGATATAGTAGTTGGGGCTGGCATTTGTGTTCTCTTAGAGTCTGTATGAGATCTGCCCAGGATCTCCTAGCTCTCATCATCTCAGGTGAGAAGTCTGGTGTGATTCTGATAGGCCTGCCTTTATAGGATACTTGATCTTTTTCCCTTACTGCTTTTGATATTCTTTCTTTGTTTTGTGCATTTGTTGTTTTGATTGTTATGTGCCAGGAGAACTTTCTGGTCTGGTCCAGTCTATTTGGAGTTCTGTAGGCTTCTTGTATGTCCATGGCCATCTCTTTCTTTAGGTTAGGGAAGTTTTCTTCTATAATTTTGTTGAAGATATTCACTGGCCCTTTAAGTTGGAAATCTTCGCTCTCTTCTATACCTATAATCCTTAGGTTTGGTCTTCTCATTTTGTCTTGGATTTTATGGATGTTTTGGCTCAGGAGCTTTTTGCATTTGGCATTTTCTTTGACTGTTGAGTCAATGTATTCTATGGTATCTTCAGCCCCTGAGATTCTTTCTTCTATCTCTTGTATTCTGTTGTTGATGCTTGCATCTATGACTCCTGAATTCTTTCCAAGATTTTCTATCTTCAGAGATGTTTCACTTTGTGATTTCTTTATTGTTTCTACTTCCATTTTTAGATCCTGGATAGTTTTGTTCAGTTCCTTCACTTGTTTGTTTGTGTTTTCCTGTAATTCTTTAATGAATTTTTGTGTTTCCTCTTTAAGGGCCTCTACCTATTCACCCATGCTCTCCTGTATTTCTTTAAGGGAGTTATTTATGTTTTTCTTGATGTCCTCTATCAGCATCGTAAGATGAGACTTTAAATCTAACTCTTGTTTTTCTGGTGTGTTGGGGTATCCGGAACTTTCTGTGGTGGGAGAACTGGGCTCTGATGTTGCCAAGTAGCCTTGGTTTCTGTTGGTAGGGTTCTTGTGCTTGTCTTTTGTCATCTGGTTATCTCTGGTGTTAGTTGGTTTTGTTGTCTCTGGCTGGAGCTTGCCCCTCCTATGGGCCTGTAAGCCTGTGTCTGTACTCCTGGGAGACCAACTCTCTTCTGGCAGGGTCTGTGCACAGAAGGCTGTGGAACTGTCTGGTTCCCCACTGCAGATGGTGGCCGGAAGGGAAGAATCCTGTTCCAGCAGCAACACTGATCGTATGCCCTGTGCGCTCCTAGCTGCACCCCCCACCCACCCCAGAGAAGGTAGAGATCTCACCTCTGCACTCAGAAGTGAAATTGCTGCTGGGAGATCACTCTCTCCTGGTGGGCTAAGCACAGAAGGCTTTGGAGCTGCCTGGTTCCCTGCTTCAGATGGTGACTAGAAGGGCGAAAAAGTTGAACCTTAAGTTCCCAATTCTTCTTCAAGGTATTAACCTAGCAATTCTACACCTATCCACAAGAGCATGCAGGGTGTGCACACAAATCTGATACATCAATGTTCAGTTATTATTAATTGCAGTAACCTCAAATTAGATGCAACCCAGTGTCACCACAATAAATGCTTTAATAAGATGTGTATTCAGACTTCAGTCCTGAAAACAGATGAAGTACAAATATATGCCACAAGAGACAAGGGTCTACATGTTGCATGATCTGATTTATATTATAGAGACATAATGATGAGTAGTTGCAGAGGGTAGTAGGGGGATACAGGGACAGTGAGAAAGGAGGGGGTGGAGGAATAAGGTCTAATGGATCAGTATTTCTTCAAAGGGTGATCTAAATGTCCTGGAATTAGACAGTAGTCACCATTGTACACGCTGATGATTATGACAAAGCCCACTGAATTGCAAAGTTTGTAAAGCAGTGAATTTTATTGTGCTAAAGTGCCTTAATTTTTCAAAATCATCTCAGGACAAACAAAACCAAATCAAAAGAGAAAAAAAAATACCTAGAAAGGGGAAAACAAAGAAAATAGAAAGTTCAACCCAGAAAACAAATGACAATCAATTAACTTATAGCCATCAGATGTGACAGTTCTCTCTAGAGTTCTGATTCTCATCTGAGGTCTTATTAACAGGTGAAATGCTTAGGAATATGAATTACATATGACAATTATATATTACATATCACATTCCTACAATACCGAGATCCTGCAGGCAGGCAGTGTCACATGAAATGCCTGCTGAGCTGCTGCCTCAGATGTGTTCCACCACAGGCTTAACTGGTGCTGCGTTATGGGGCAGTGTGAGAGATCGTCCCTTGGAACAATGTACCAGACAGTACCCAAGGCTGCAGTGGCACAAGTGTATTTCAGCTACTCTAGGACACGTACGGAGTTTGTTTTGTTTTAAATCTCAGTGTCTTTGGGTTTGAATGGTTCTTGATGTAACGAAACACATTAGTTATATATTGTGCATGTTGTTTTAAATACCTCTGTGGGGTAGTTAGCCATATCAGATTAATTTTCTAGTCCTTGATGGGCTGTTTGTATTAAATGACACTGCCAGCATGTATTCCATGCTGATGTTTGCTTTCAGGCTTTACAACTGCTTGTTGACATATCTCCCGATTGCACAAAAATAGTTCTCAGGGGTTACATAAAGGCTTCCCACACCCCCTCCCTGTCATTTTGTGTTATCAATGAAGAATGATGGCCTTCAGGCCATGGAAATGACTCAGCAAATAAAGGAACCTGAGCTCGAGCCTGAGGGCCTGAGCTGGAGGAAGGAAATGGCTGGTCTTCTGACCTCCATGCATATATGGTGCACATGAAAATATAGATTAACGATGCCTTCCTTCATTTTAAGCAGAAAGAGAAAGGCCTATTGATGTGTCTCAGCTGCAATTCAAGGACAAAAATGGAACCTTAATCAGGCCGTTCAAAATCCTGTTTCTGCTGCTTATGGTCTCACAGACTTGTAGTTCCAGAGCATGAATGACCAGAGAATTTGACATTTAAGGCTGGCCTGGATGGCATAAGAAACTATCCTGGAGAGAGAGAGAGAGAGAGAGAGAGATCTGCATTTAATTTTTATTAGAAATATTTAATTTTTATTGATATAACATTATGATAATATTAAAATAGCCTATAATGTTTTGCCCTAAACATTCTCTAAGGCACGAAAACCAGAAAGTCTTAGGTTCTTGGCTAAAAACTAGGATTTTATTATTAATTGTCATTTTCAAAATATTTGTTTTACCCTCAAATACAGACTGAACATGGTTATTACAAGTGTTATACTTATTAAAATTCTAAAGATGTCATGAAAGCTCAGCAAACATATGAAGAAGCAATTTTTGAGAGGACTAGAGAGGAAAGCAGCATTTTCCTCCTTAGAGCACCTGGTCTGTGTGATGATGGCCTTCCCAGGGCAGAGTTCATTGTATCATCTTTAAACGAGTGTGCTGATCCTTCCCATCTGTCCAACTGTTCCCATGTGGAGATGTATATTCAGGCACACAAGTTTTCTATGTGTTCTTTATAGCATAGAAAGG
Source organism: Tokudaia tokunoshimensis (assembly GCA_036184795.1). Taxonomy (NCBI): domain Eukaryota; kingdom Metazoa; phylum Chordata; class Mammalia; order Rodentia; family Muridae; genus Tokudaia; species Tokudaia tokunoshimensis. Next base: position 32,529,513 of record BTHU01000014.1, read on the forward strand.
CCATGCAGCCATCACACATTCCCTAGTGTTTTTGCGCAGCAGTGATTTGTAATACGGCAAGCAGTTTTCATTCTCTCCCCAAGTCTCTGATTTGAATTTAGATTAACCCAAGTGGGAAAGCACAATGTAAACACAGCATAGGCAGCCAGGAGGAACCCAGTAATCACCATTCCAGGAACCATAGAAAATGACTACTGATTTGGATCATTATCATTAAAAACATTAAAAAGATTACAAACCAGTGTGTTGATGGTATATGAAAGAGTCATCACATACTAATTTCTCTCACAAAACAGAAGAAGATAGCTCACTGAGGCATCTGTAAACAAGCTGCTTTTCACATAGTGAGTACAGCACTCTATAAGCACAAAGGAATGTGTGCTTGTAGTACTAAATGTGTTCATTCGGGATGGATGCTGTATCAACTACTTCCCAAGTGGAATGTAAGAAGGTACCACATTCTCTGGCTTCTCTAAGTTTCCATTTTATGAAGGCACTAGGATGGCCACATGAATTGGACAATCCCACTCTTTGCTGCTTTTTCAGGCCCAGCCACAAAGAGAGAAATAAATTCTAGTGATGCATTTACCTGTGCCCCCACCCCACTTCTAGGATAAGAAATGTAGAATAATTGAAGGACATCCCATGAAACCCCATTTCAGTTCTGAAAGAATGTTGTGATCTTCCTTAATTTACTTGGTGTCTGTTCCACTCTAACCCAGTGTTATAATTAATTTCATGAGTCAAATAGACTGAATGAAGGATGCCTAGACAAGTGACCAAACATTATTTGAATGTGGTTATATAAGGTTGTTTTCAGATTCAATGTTAGATACATAACAAAGACCATAATTATCCTTACCAATAGAGGCAGACCTCCACCAAGGCTTCAAGGGCCTAACTAGAACATTGCTCTCTAAGGTGAATAGTCCAGTTCCTGATTCGTTTTTAAAAGATTTATTTACACACACACACACACACACACACACACACACACACACATACACACACACACACACACTGCTCTATTTCTTTGGAGAACTGGTATACACTATGTGAGTATGACTAAAAGACAGGTAATAGCCGTTTGACAGATAAATGTGTGCTTTAATTTGAATATGGGTGCGACATTGTATGTAACCCTGTAGATACTGAAATCAGATTCTATGGGCTCATACCCTAATCTCACTGCTTATTAGTTGTGTGCCCTTGAGAATGTTGGCCTTCCTTTGCCTGAGCTCTTTATCTGTTATTTGAAGCTAGCCATTGAACCTGATTTTAGCACTATTCTCATAAGTGACTTTTTATACATGAACCACTTAGAAAATTAGCAGTGCATAGAATAAGTAAGCAAGGGAATGGTTCATGGTTTATTGTAGAATATAGCCCCTCTAATTTACACTGTTCTTTAGAAGAGCATATGACACACAAAATGGCAATACTGAGAATATTTTTCACCCAAATAAAAAAGAATTTAGTGACTTTAAAAATTATGAACTGTTAGTCAAAATGAGCTATAGGATTGGACTTTGCTCCAAATTATTAATTAATTAATTACATTGGTTTCTTTCCCACTTTTAAAACTAAAATAGATTTCTGATCAATGAATGCATTTCTTCTGAATTATTTGCTATAAAAAAGGGCAAACCGAGGGTCATCAAGATGGGCTCAGTGGGTAAGAGGGCGTGCTGTGCCAATCCAGCCTCAGAGCCCATGGTAGAAGGAGAGAACTGATTCCCAGGGCTACCCTGTGACCCCGACACACATCCATTCATGTGCATCTGCACTCACGTCATACACACGGATACATATAAACATACACACTGCATGTTATACACACTGATAGGAAAATAAGTAAACAAAGGACAACTTTAGATTAAAAGCCATTCAATGGAGTAGAGTTTTGAGTTTGGAGAGTTATAGTCCTTGTTTGAAAGTCAGTCTGTTACTTACTGACTTCTGATCTCAGGCAGGTAGTTACTTCTTCTGAGCCTCATGTATTGTGGTATGTAACATGACACTAAAACAGCAACTGACCTGTCACGGCAGAAAGCAAATGATGGCACTCCCAGCTGGCCCCTGTAATTTAACAATGCTGCTTCCTATTGACCGTGGAACAGATTTAGACAGTCAGTACAAGCTGTGAGGAAGTACCTGCTAGAAGACTGTGGGGAATACGCTCATTTTAACTCACGTCTTCACAGACTGCAGGCCAACCTTAGTGAATCCATTGCCTTGGGCCTTGGTTGGAGAAAAATAGCTCAGTCACAGGGGCTGTGACAGAAGCTAGGTATCTCATAACAGTTATGAAACAGAGAAGGGCCAAGACAGGGTGTGTCATGCAGCCAGTGACTTATTCCTCCAACCAGACTCCACCTCCCTCCTTCTACCAGCTCCCAATAAGAATGCCATATTATGAATGTAGCATAGGATTAATGCATCTGTTAGATCAGAGCCTTTGAAAGCCATTCAGTTCTCAGAAGACCATCAGCTGGCAACCAAGTCCCTACCAATTGAGACCTTTTGGAGGATACTTTATATCCAAGCCATAACACAAACAGAGTTCTACTCGTGTTGGTCTTCTAATGCTTTTAAGCATGCTAAAACTTAAGAGAAATCACGGCATACCAAGTTCTTTTGAAAAATTTTAGACTGAAAGTAAGATAATTTATTGCAAAGAAAAGTCATACACATTTTTTACATAAAACCTGGCAAACTAGGAACAACAGCTTCTGTGTCTTTGTGTAAGCTATGATTTCATTGTTTTTAATTTGGGAGATTGGCCAAGATGACTATATAACTGTTCATTCATATTTAGAAAGAAATGTCCATGAGTCCAGGAGAGATAGAATGGCTTGTAAGGCTATGGAGACAGTTGAGTACCTGTAAAAGTAGGGTATTACTGAACTTTCCCATGATTTGTTGAGAAAGCTCATGGATAGGAGAAGTAAAACCTAGGTTCTAAAAGAGAGAGTTGAGTTGTCTAACACATTCAAACACTTGATAGAATCCTTAATAAAGTTTGGAGAATACTGACCCTCTGCTGAAACAACTGCATGTAGAAAACTTATACTGATTTGTTGTTATGTTTCCTTACATACTGAAATTTTAAAATTAAAGATGGTCACACTTAGGTGGAATATGTATGTATGTATGTATGTATGTATGCATATATATATGCATGAGTGTATGTATTCATACTCTAAAGCTTGACTCTCTCAGAAGAGCAAAGTCCTCCTTAAAGGAAGACACAGAGTAAGTTCTACGATGATGCCACTGTGGATAAAGTGATGATGCACCATCTCACTAGGCTACATAGCTAGAATTTTCTCAGTATACTTTGATCAGGATACAGGGTGACTTCTGGTGTTTAAATTAAATTAGTGGTGCTCTGTGCCACTGCTGGATGATGAAATGATTTGTTTTCCAAAATTGAAAGAGGGAAAGAGAGAAAGAAAAGAAAGGAAAGGGAAGGGAAGGAAAGGAAAGCAGATGGGAAAAGTGTTGGATAGATCCAAATGTGGCCAAACACCTCCTCTGAGCCAAGACAGAAAATGCTGCCAAGAAGTCCCCTCCCCTGGCTCATCACCATTTAAAGGTTCATTAAGTTTGATGGAGAGTCATATTTAAATGTTCAGTGTTGGCAGGTCCTTTTTTCCTCACAGCCTTCTTCTGCCACTGATTGGTTAACCCACCACATTTTCCTCTTCACATGTCACTCGCACCTCTGTGCCTGACAGCTCTGAGGACACAAGGCCAGGCAGATATCAGCAGGCCCTTTCGCCCAGCAGTGGTTTGGGAACGAGTCTGACAAGAGCCAGGGTGCAGAGCCTTTCATAAAGAATGGTGTGCTGTTGCCAGCGGGGTTGGCCCTCGAAGGACAGTAACTTGTTTCCATACAGATGGGTCAGCTCTTGCCTGCCATTCTGTCTTTTGAACTTCCTGTTCAAGGGTATGGTTTTCATCAACCTTCATGATTTAGAGAACACCTACTTTATAAGATAGGATTTTTTTTTTCAGGCAAAAGAAAATAACTAAAGGTTTTGTATTAAAAGGTTTCTTAGAAAAGACTAACGGGGTTGAGTAACCAGCCAGATGTCCAAGTACAAAGTTGTGACTGGGATAAGGGCTTTCTCTTGTAATGCCTGGGGATTGAGGCTGAGGAGAGCAATGGTTTCCTCATCTTGTCATTAGGAAACTGCACCCTTAGCTGGATAGCAGCTTCTCTTGTAGTTTTGTACACAATCCCTACACATAGATGTCATTTTGCCCACTTAACATCTACAAATATTTGCAGAAAAAGTAATGTCAGCTACCTTTTTAGCATCTCGATCTTATTTCTAGGAGAATCCAAATGTAGCCCTCGAGGTGAGCTACTTGGGATACTTGTCTGCTAACCTCCTTCAAGACTCTTTACAAAGTGTGGGGCAGGAGATTACAGGGACTCAATCACCTCCTTAGACCCCTGAAGTTGTCTTTATCCAAGAAAATGAGTAATTTCAAATGTCTGTAGCCTTCTAGTGAGGGAAGGGATAGTTTTATTTCAAGGTTTATACAGATTTGAAATTCTCCCTAAAGTAAAAAACTAAAGAAATCAATAGATATTTGTTTGTTTGGTTTTATTTTTTTGACCTCTGTGTATCCCTGCCTGTCCAGAGCTCACTCTGTTGACCAGGCTGGCCTCAAACTCACAGACATCCTCCTGCCCTTGCCTCTTGAGTGCAGGGATTAAAGACATGTACCACCATTACCATCCCACTGTTTGCTTTCTCTTTATGTGGTTTAAAGCACTGTCATGATTCCTACCCAGAATTAACTTTAGACATTTAAATTATGTAACTGGTTTTGAGTTTTATATAGCTGACATTTTCAGTTATAGCTACTATGAGATCATTAACTGTGATTTGTAATTATCACCCCTTGAGCTCATTTCCCAAATGTCCAGTGATCAGTATATCCTTGTGTACTTTTCCCTCTTATCATCTGAGTATTGACATGCATAGCTTTTGGTATTTTATTTTATTTTCAAAATTTGTGTTATTCACTTATCACATACCTGTGTACCTAATCAAGACCATTTTCTAATAAATTGGTGTAACTCTGGCTCATTATTAAAAGAAGCTGCATTATTTGATTTTGGTAAAGTTATTTTTATTGTGGGATATAATATTCTAATACATGTGTGCAGTGCAACTCCTGTATCTAACCTCCCAATAAAAGAAATTCAAGACAAAAATAGCTGCACTATGTTCTATTGTCTATCTATTGATACAGGTTTCAGTTATCTAACAGTGACTTATGCTAGCACAGAGACTTTCCTTTCAAGTAACAGTTCAGGCATTTCGAAGGTTGTATTTTTGCATGTTTATTGCTCTGTTTTTCCTGGTGTGTCACATCCATCTTCTTGGGCTAGAATATCGCATATCACATCCAAACCAATGGGAAGAAGGGGCTGCTATAGCAGGTGCAGGGTAAGCATGATTGCATAGCCAGAAGTTAAAAACAGGGCCTTCACTCTCCTATATCCCCATATGACATTCAAGTTATTTCTAGTTGTTCTTCCCCACTACAGATTACACTATATTAACATTTGTGCACTAGTGTTTCTTTAGGCTAGGTCCCCAAGTGGATTGTTATACACCAGGCATTTAAGCCTTGTGAGGTTTGATCTCATAATTGGATTCATTTTTGCTTGATAAAGACATTTAGCTGCTGTCTCAATTCCTTTGCTGCTTCTGCGATAACACACCCTGACAGGGGCAACTGAAGGGAGGAAGGGCTTAATTCAGCCCACAGTTCAGCCTCTATATCAGCTGTATATGGTGTCTGTCTTGCATGTTTGGGGGAGTCTTTTCTTTTTAAATAGAGCAACTTGCACATGTACTACAGTTACAGGAAGTGAGGAGAACATGAAATTTGAATTTCATTTTTCACTCATTTTTTCTTTTGGACATGAGGTATATCTTAAGCTTCAAGATTTTATTTGTTTATATTTAAATCAACAAGTAGATAGAATTAAAAGCAACATTTATTATCGAGGTGGTTGTGAAGACCATAAAACCTGGTAGACCTAAAACTTAACTGTAGTGTATAAACATTAAGTACTTATTATGTCATCTATATTTCTGATGGGATCGTATAAATTTGAGATCTAGAGACACCTCTGTCAGTGAATGAAATGCTAATTTAAACCAGTCAGTACTTGGTTCAGCTATGAGGACAGAACAGCTGTATAGTTGTGGCTTAACAGATTTGATTTCATTGCCCCCTTGAGCATTTAGGTGCCAGAGAGAAGCCATCCAGGACATACGTGACAGCTCTTTAGTTACTGGGGACCCAGGCTCCTTCTTTCTCAGTTTGTTTTGTAGGACTTCTTTCTCATACTGCAGTCTCCTGTCTATATTCACCTCACCAATAAAGGTGAACAGGAGGAAGGAATAGAAGGCCATGCCACCCGTCTTTGAGAATATGGCCCCATTAAAGATCATCTTGAGAAGTCAAATAAGCCAGAACCAGAAACACTAATATTGTCGGTCTCATTTGTGGAAAGGATGTCGATTCACAAGCAAGCATGAAAGTAAACAAGGGATTATTGTGAGGGGAAGAGAACAGATGGAGTTTGGGGAAGGGCGTCAAGAGGAGATAACGTGGTGGGTAAGGTAGATGTAAGGCAGCTGACGGGTCTGTGGCCGAGCAGCACAGTGAGATGAGATGACGGCAGATAGGCACACGAGTTGACTGTTTCTCAGTGGCTTCCTCACCAGTTTCTGCTCCAAGAAGCAACCCAATCCACCTTCACCCTCATAGTCTTCAAGAGCACACTGGAACTGCTGGTGGGCAGCCCAGCTCCCTGCACGGCACTGGGGCTGTGTGGAGGTGATGACGAGTTCTACCACTACTTGTATCCAGACACACTGGATGTGTACTGTAGATGATGGCTGCCACATCCTGTCACACTGGACCGGCAGCCAGGCCTGGAGAGTATGACGACATGTCTAAGGTGGAGAAGTAAGAGATATCACAAGAAGCCTGTGACCAGAGGCAAAACACAGTTCACTCCTTCATGAAAGCAGGAATCTAGGCCCCTACAGTACAGCAGCAGGCATAGCAAGAGGCCAGGGTTACCCAGATCCTCCATGGGAAGGCTCCAGTCAGTGCCATTTCTAGGTTCAGCTGCTGGGGGCTACAGGCACCTGGTCAGACCCCTCACCAGGGTACTGTTAGGAATAAGGGACTTGTGGATTTCCAGACAACCTACTGGATTGTTCCTGCCTCCAGTGAGCAGTTAGGGGAACAGACGGCCTTACAAACGCTAATTAGTACTTTTAATACCAGGCCAAGTACAGTGTCTTTGTCAGTCACAACTGTGGAGAATTTCCTGTGGAGGACTGTGGTGGGTGGGATGTGAAAGAAGAAGGCTGCTTTTCTTCTCCAGCCCTGGTGTAGCCCTCACTGATCCTGAACACCTGTGGCCTTCTTCCTCTGACCCCATTTTAAGTTTATTCACCCCTGAGATTTATGAATTAAATTAATAAGATGGCAATGAAGATAAAAATATGATGAAAGTACATATATACATGTATGAAAACAGCACAGTGAAATGTTATTTTTTTTTTTTTACAGATCATGTACTTTTATTTTAAAACAATCCTGGAGGTTGAACATGGTACTTATATTTTTGTCCTATTGACCAAAATTTGCCTGCATGACTTATATAGCTAAAAGAACTAAAATATGTAGTCTTTAATCTGAGCATTTAGTAACTAAACAAGAAGGGAGAATTCTTAGTGGGAAGATCATAATTTGTCTGCATTGATATGGACAAGCGTTTTATATAAAGAAAGAATCTGCACCTGTCATCCAAATCCCAGAGACATATAAGATATAAACATTTAAAAAGCATCTCACCGCTCCAAAGCTGCTTCTTGTTGTTGTTGTTGTTGTTGCTATGGAAACCTAAAGATTACATGTATCTAGTCATTCTTCTTTGTGTTGTGAACACATGACTAGCCAGACTCAGAGCAGATTAGGTGCTGTCGTTTGATAGTGACCCTTGACACATCAGAAACCAACAGGCTTGTTTTCCTGTGCTGTCCTTATGGTGGGAGGCTCTCAGACAGGCTAGTTTACACCCCATGCTTTCATCATTTGGACACTAATCGAGATTCCTTTTGAGAATTGATTGCCTTTTGTTTTTCATAATTTAATTTCTAATTAATAAAGTCTAGTAAACAGCTTTCTTAGTTTAATTCAATTTTTGCCCTTAATGTTTTTGCTTTGTACAAATCATCTGAGCTTTTTATTTTCACATTTTAAGTAGCACATGTTGAGCAACACATAAAATGTCAAAAATTATAATTTAATTGGGTTTGAAAGTAAACAACTGACTGATAAGCCAGCTCTAAGAAAGCAAACTGTTCTGTAGATGTTTTAATGGTTTTGTTTCTGTTTTTATTGTGCATACTCTCTGTGCTTATTTTGAACTTTATAGCTATAAATGGTTAGGCTATTTAATTAATGTCTACTAAAAAGTCTCCCTCTTTCAAAAGAAGCCATGCGTCAACTTTGAAGCACATCATTCCAGTGGTCTTACTAATTTAATGTCAGAATAAAATTATGTCAGGACATTAAAAGTATTAAAAATACTTAATTGTCCAGTTGTAAAAACAATATGAATCAACACAAAGATATATATGTATATTTGTCAAGTTGTAAGATTGCCCAATGTTTCTACAAATTTTTATGTACCAGGGAGAAGATAATCTCTTAACAAAAATTGTACATCACCTAGTTATTTAATAACACTTGCCTTTGGACTATGGGATTAATGGATTTTTTTTTCTTTTGAGAGTTTCTTTTCTATAATCCATGGATTTTTATAGTATTCTGTTTCATTATTTCTATTGCTAGGAGGCAGAGTGAGGGGCAAAGGGTGGAACATGACTACCAGTGAACTATTTTCATTTTGGAGAAAAGTTAAACTACCAGAAAATTAATTAGCAAAGGAGCAGCCCCCAGCCCCACCCCAGCTCATCTCTACCTGTCAGCACTTAGCGGGTAAGGTTGTGCCTCTAAAGCAGAGCATCTGAGAGATGTGTGATAGATGCATGCGCCCTGGCTTCGCCTAGAGTGGGCTGAATTGCAGTAAAGTGTGAAAATAAATTGATGTGGATTTAGAAGTCTGGTCTCCTGACTGTCCTTCCCATCAGAGTGGAGGATTCAGTGTTCCTAAGGATGTGTGTTCCACTTCTCCTTAGGTGTGAGATCAGCAGATGACGGCTGGGCAGATCAGTAAAGCTTCTGTGCTCTGTGAAAGCAGAATAAACTGGCTATTTCAGCCCAAGCCCGGGCATCCCCTTTTGCTGGATTCCCTGTGAATCTTTCATCTGAATTTGAGTCTTAAAAATAAAGCCACTTTTTATGCTTCTCCGTGCCTGCTGAGAACCCTGCCAAAGCTTTCTATGAGGTATCTGTGAATTTACCCTGGGAGAACACCACACAGTGTCCCTGGCTTCCTGTCCTAAATGACCCACTCCAATGACACACTGTAATACTACTCAAGGTAGGAGAGTGAGCTGCCAAAACTATTTATCACTTTGTTGCCCTTGGACCATACACATCCGTCCACAGTTAAATAAGGGTCATAGGCAGAGCTGTTCTCTCCCTCCTCAGCAACACTAGGATCCTGTGTGAAGATTAAAATCAATTATCTAGTGTTTCCCTGCCTTCATTTTTCCCATCCTACAAAGTACCATTCTTTAACGATGTGTTAGAGAATAAATTTGGGAAAAGATAACTTGGAGTTTCACAAATAAATATTGGTTGTCCAAAAATAAGAGATACTGATTAAATAGATTGTAGTTTTCCGTGAATTATTCTACCCCAGTAAGCAGTTGTGGAGAAGATTTAATAAAATGCAAAGTTGGCTAGGATATTTCATTATTTGGACCCTTTCCAACTGTTTAACCAAAATAGTATATATACTATATATTTCAGATTTTTTTTAATGTAAAATACATACGCAAAGGAAATATTGAAAGTATACTCCAACACACTTTTTATAGTCAGCTTTTAATAAAGAATTACATGTGAATTTAGCATCTTTTCCCCTCTCATCAGTATTTATTATATTTTCTACTTGAGAAAATGAAAATTGAAATCATTTAAAAATAATTAGTGTTGAAGCCTCACTAAACTAGAAAAATTTCCAGTCGATTGGAAGTGAAGGGGATGGACTTCGAAGCTCTTTCTTCTAGAGTTACCTTTATGCCTCTTAGAGGATGCTGTGTTACTCTTGGAGGGGCTGACTTTGTGCCTAAACCAGATCAAAAATAGTGTATATGAAAGTTTCTAGAGGGCCTTTATGTGCGTGCACACAGCTTAGCCAGGGCTTTATTTCTCTGTATCGGGAAACATGGTGCTTTTGAGCTTCAAGAAGGCACAGAAGCAGAGCTTGTGAGCAGACGCCCTGGCTGTCATCTAGAAAGAGGTGCTCACTGAATGCTATGAAAACTGTTGTCGTTCAGTGCTCTTCAGGCTGACTCCTCTAGGCCTCTTGACCAGCCTCACCCCTCTCCTGAGCATAATTCAGACAGACTGCCTCAGTGCCTGTGTTGGTGCCGACCCTGGCTCTGAAAGGCTGCCTCGGTAGCATGAGTGCTTTTCTGATAATGCCTCTGCCCACAGAGCGCCCTTATAGAAATCCTAGCCACATTGTCCCTAAGCAAGATGTGTGGTCCAGTGTGAGGAAACATGTGTGACATGAGTGCAGGAACGCTAGGCCAGCACAGCAAGACAGTGGGCTCCGTGCCTCAGTTCACTTGGGTCCCTACAGCAAGAGGATGTATATGGTGTATATATACACCTCCTGCAAGGAAGAGATTGGCACTTAAGATCTCAGTAAAATGGATGGATGGTATCCTACCTTATTGTGCTTGATCTAGGGTAGAATTCTAACCGTTATTATTGTCTAGTAGTGGCCAGTAGCCAGTTAACTAGTTATAGCTGTCTTTACTCAGTCTTACTTGTTTTCTCTTCTCTCTTTCCCTAGACACAAGTTAGATGTTTGCCTAGCTTTGCTCTCAGATCAGAAACTATAATGATAGGAACAGATACCCATGAGTCCTCAGAGACTTACAGTCTAATGGGAGAGAACTGATCAAATAACACATAATAATATAAAATTGCAGCTGTGACAAGTGCTATGTGGGAAACATACACAAACAATAGTGAGAGATTTCCCAGGAAAATGACACTTGGATTAGGCCCTGAAGGGTAGTTTGGCATGGACTAGGAAGAGCAAAAGCTTTTCCCGGCAGAAGGAACAGCATGTGCTGTAGCCCTGCCTGATACTGATGCTTGGATGAGCGCTCTAAGTCTTCACTGTTAACCTTCAGTTTTTAAGATTGCAACCGCTGAAACCCCATGGGACACACCCAGGTAGCAGGGAATATTCTTGAATACCAATTATATTTATTTTCTGTGTTTTTCCCCACTCTCTGTAAGATTTGTTTTTGCAGCTGTACCTTTTGGTACAGAATTTGAACAGGTATCATAAAGCAATCACAAGGAAAGAACACACGCAGTGGATGTTCTGATGGTGTTTACTGAATGCACACTGTCACTCCACAGTTATTTCATCACCGTGATAACTGTAAAGTAAGGACGAAAGGTCAAACACTTGAATTTAGCCTGTCTTAATGACATGTTCTTATATGCCTTTTAATTTTGCTCAAGGTTACGGCTTTGATCTTTAGATATACAGCCCACAGGATTGGGTCTTGCCCATAGTTGTTTTCTTTGTAACTTTTTGATAAGGTAAAGCGTTTGTCAAGCACTGTTTTGAATGCTTGAACTTGGAGTACTTCAAAGACAATTAGTCCTGGTCAGAGCTCTCATCTGTGATTATTTTCATGGTGAAATGGTAGTATTAAATCTCCTGATGTTAAGGGAATGATCTTACATCAAAGCACAGTTCCAGAATTTTCTGTCTGGTCTTGCCACGAGCTCATGTTCCTTTAAGTTTCATTCTTGTGCATCCAATGAGTCCAGTGGCGAGAAAGTGGACGGAAAACAGATGGTGCCGCTCGTCAGGGACCGAGTTACTTATTTTCTTTTTTAAACTTCACTTATTGATCATGTTTATTTCTCGATGATATATAATCATGCTGTACATGCATGGAAATGGTTGGAAAATGATAAATGATAGTTGTCAGTCTAAGGGCAATAGGAAGCATTGTGTGTATTTAACTTTTAAGTTAAAAAAGAAACCAAGCTTTTACTTTGATATAATGTGAAAATAGATACCAAAGTATAAAGACCGTTATTATAATTTTTAATATAAAACTTTTGTGGAATAGAATAGTAATGATTGTTCAATAATATTGACATAAAAGATACTATGACATACTTTGAAGTATGATATTGTCAGTATAAAAACAGAGTGGTATTTGTCCTTTAAAATGACTGTAGCTTAAGAAACAGTAAATGCTATCAGTGAAGCAGACTGTTATTGACAGGTGGCTATGGCAGCCTCAGCGGGATCGCAGAGATCCACTCTTTCTCCAGGTTGGACATCTCTCTTAGCATTTGTGTTCTGAGTGCACCTACAACAGAAGGACTCATTTTCTTTCCAGATTTATACCATTTAGTATCTGAAGCCTCTTCCCAGGTCATTTCCCGGTCTATGACTTCACTTACTGTTTCCTGTGCTAAGCAGTCTAGTGACCTGTGACTGCTGCTAGGCAAATGCCCGCCGTTCTTGTAGCAGTTTTCTACTGAGATGAACGCCTCTTCAGGGTACCCCTGGCATTCTTGAGGTCCTTTCTGCATTTTTAACAATTAAAATTGTCCTTATACCCTTTTGTAGGTATTGGAAAAGGTAAACTGGCTTGGTTTTTTCTAAAACCTAGCAGGTTTTTCCATAAATAAGCCTTGTTGCAGGATTTTCCCTGATTGTGGGACCATGGCCCAGTGGGGCAGGAGAGTTGGTGGGTCATTTATTAATATTTCCTGCAACACAGCCTCTAGAATTGCACTATTGAGAAATTAGCAGTGTTCCAAAAGAAAATGCTAAGAGCAATGCTATTGTCAATTGTGAGTGATTGAATCCTTCTCTGTGCCAGTGCTCATCCTAGTCCCTCTGTGTGCAGTGCTCATCCTAGTCCCTCTGTGTGCAGTGCTCATCCTAGTCCCTCTGTGTGCAGTGCTCATCCTTGTCCCTCTGTGTGCAGTGCTCATCCTAGTCCCTCTGTGTGCAGTGCTCATCCTAGTCCCTCTGTGTGCAGTGCTCATCCTAGTCCCTCTGTGTGCAGTGCTCATCCTAGTCCCTCTGTGTGCAGTGCTCATCCTAGTCCCTCTGTGTGCAGTGCTCATCCTAGTCCCTCTGTGTGCAGTGCTCATCCTAGTCCCTCTGTGTGCAGTGCTCATCCTAGTCCCTCTGTGTGCAGTGCTCATCCTAGTCCCTCTGTGTGCAGTGCTCATCCTAGTCCCTCTGTGTGCCAGTGCTTGTCTGAGTCCTTTCTATGAGTTAGCTCCACAAGCTCCTGAAACCAATGGCTTCGTTTATGCCTGTATTTTCAGATAAGGAAATGCAAGTCAGTAAAAAATATGTTAGTAGGAGGATGATATGTTTTGGGTTGGGCAGTCATCTTACATTATTATGCTGTTTCCATATCACTATGTATCTATACTTCTGTCAGTTCCATATAATAACACCAGCTTTTTTACAAAAGATACCAAACTGCAGGAAGCTGCATGCAATTGAATTGCAGGTGTGATTTGACTTTCTTTCACTTGAAGTGAAAATATATTAGTTTTCTGTTTGCCACTAAGAACTTATAGCTGTATCCCAATATTATGTATATATCATGATGGAATAAGTTGTAGATCTGAGTAAATCCTTAAAAGTTTACACTAGTAAGAAGGACTTACTTTGGTGTCTTGACCCTTGAGCTCTTCAGCTACTGAGAAATGATATTCTTACAGTAGGCATGTGCATCATGGTACTCTCAGGTTAGTTACTTTTCTTGTCATTGTGGCAAAATAACTGGCAAAGGTGACTGGAGAGCAGAAAGGTCAAGGACTCGGGGAGATGAAGATGTTCTTCTGGAAGACTGAGTTCAGTTTCCAGCACCCACACCGGGCTCAAGGGACCTGTGGCCACTGGCCTCCAGCCACCTGCTCTCACTACACATAGCCTGCCTTCTTCCAGTCACATAATTAAAAATCAAAGATTTCTAAAAGGAAGTAAGGGAGGGAGGGAAAAAGGGAGAGGGGGAGGGAGGGAGGGAGGGTTCATTTTGTCTCTTTTTGAGGCATACTTCCACTAGTGCAGGGAAGACATGGCAGCAAAAGCCCGAGATGGCGAGTCACATGGTGTCGCAGGTCAGGAGGCCGAGAGAGGTGAATATCAGTATGGTCCTGGTTTTCCTTTTTATTCCATCCAGGACCCCAGCATGTGGCAAGAGGCTACTACATTCCAGACAGATCCTTTCTTCCCAGTTAAACCTCCTTCCAGCCACCTTCACAGAGTGTCTTCTAAGTGATTTTAAATCTGATCCAGGAGACAGTGAAGATCAACTGTCACAACACTTACACAGCAACACCTGCGATTCTTTGTTGGCTTCTCTGGTGATGAGAAGAAATGCAGAGGAAAATGTCCTGGTCAGCTGTATATGAGGGAGCAGTAGGCCTGCTGGGAACAGATGGAGAGGTCCCCTGGAGGACCATACTGGTCACTATTATTACCCCATTGCAGTGCTGCCTATCTTGTATTGATAGAGGGATGTGTATTTCAAATCACCAAAGAAGCAGCTTGCTCCCTCTCTGGACTAAAGGCTGGCATTAATATAACAACATCAGGCCAGTCCTCTCACTGCGGTTGTACCAACTTATATGCTAGTGTCCTGTCCTCTCACTGCGGTTGTACCAACTTATATGCTAGTGTCCTGTCCTCTCACTGCGGTTGTACCAACTTATATGCTAGTGTCCTGTCCTCTCACTGCGGTTGTACCAACTTATATGCTAGTGTCCTGTCCTCTCACTGCGGTTGTACCAACTTATATGCTAGTGTCCTGTCCTCTCACTGCGGTTGTACCAACTTATATGCTAGTGTCCTGTCCTCTCACTGCGGTTGTACCAACTTATATGCTAGTGTCCTGTCCTCTCACTGCGGTTGTACCAACTTATATGCTAGTGTCCTGTCCTCTCACTGCGGTTGTGCCAACTTATATGCTAGTGTCCTGTCCTCTCACTGCGGTTGTGCCAACTTATATGCTAGTGTCCTGTCCTCTCACTGCGGTTGTGCCAACTTATATGCTAGTGTCCTGTCCTCTCACTGCGGTTGTGCCAACTTATATGCTAGTGTCCTGTCCTCTCACTGCGGTTGTGCCAACTTATATGCTAGTGTCCTGTCCTCTCACTGCGGTTGTGCCAACTTATATGCTAGTGTCCTGTCCTCTCACTGCGGTTGTGCCAACTTATATGCTAGTGTCCTGTCCTCTCACTGCGGTTGTGCCAACTTATATGCTAGTGTCCTGTCCTCTCACTGCGGTTGTACCAACTTATATGCTAGTGTCCTGTCCTCTCACTGCGGTTGTACCAACTTATATGCTAGTGTCCTGTCCTCTCACTGCGGTTGTGCCAACTTATATGCTAGTGTCCTGTCCTCTCACTGCGGTTGTGCCAACTTATATGCAAGTGTCCTGTCCTCTCACTGCGGTTGTGCCAACTTATATGCAAGTGTCCTGTCCTCTCACTGCGGTTGTACCAACTTATATGCTAGTGTCCTGTCCTCTCACTGCGGTTGTACCAACTTATATGCTAGTGTCCTGTCCTCTCACTGCGGTTGTGCCAACTTATATGCAAGTGTCCTGTCCTCTCACTGCGGTTGTACCAACTTATATGCTAGTGTCCTGTCCTCTCACTGCGGTTGTACCAACTTATATGCTAGTGTCCTGTCCTCTCACTGCGGTTGTGCCAACTTATATGCTAGTGTCCTGTCCTCTCACTGCGGTTGTACCAACTTATATGCTAGTGTCCTGTCCTCTCACTGCGGTTGTACCAACTTATATGCTAGTGTCCTGTCCTCTCACTGCGGTTGTACCAACTTATATGCTAGTGTCCTGTCCTCTCACTGCAGTTGTACCAACTTATATGCTAGTGTCCTGTCCTCTCACTGCGGTTGTGCCAACTTATATGCTAGTGTCCTGTCCTCTCACTGCGGTTGTACCAACTTATATGCTAGTGTCCTGTCCTCTCACTGCGGTTGTACCAACTTATATGCTAGTGTCCTGTCCTCTCACTGCGGTTGTACCAACTTATATGCTAGTGTCCTGTTTCTTTATGAGTTGGGGGAGGACTGCTCCGTCAGCAGTGGTATTTACATAATGAAAGTAGGGGACATATTGCCTTTATGAGAATTTGATGCAACATACTTCCCATGGGGAAAAATCCTTTAAACTGCCTTCTGACTGCCTAGCCCTGAAGCATTTCACACATAGGGTGGTATTTTCCAAATGAATAGATAAGGCAAGGATAGAAGCAGAATTCTGCCCTGAAGGAACTCGCTGTGCAAACGGAACAGAAGGCAGACCTAGACCATCAGCATCCCGGGCCTCTTTAACGCCCTCCTGATTTGTTTGCTTCCTCTTCTCATCTGTATTTCAGTGTCTTCTGCTCTGACAAGTGGGGTGGGGCGGGGTGGGGCGGGGCGGGGTGGGATGGGATGGGATTCCGAAGCAAAAAGCCTTGGCTGAGACTTGGTTGTCTGCTACATGGTTTGTGGACCACATGCTTCCTGGAGTGAGGATGCCGGGGTCACATGCTGGCTTTCCTACTCACCAGTCTTTGGGAAAGTCTGAGCAGCCTCACTAGAGCCTCTGGGAGTTGTTGTAGGCTTAGTGGGGAGCAAATGGGGAGCACTGAGAAACAGGCCTGACATGGAGGAAGAGCTCAGGAAATATTCACTACTTATACTGATAATGGCAAAATGCAGCAGTTCAGTTTTGTTTTTCATTAGCAACAGAAGTGCAAAAATTCAAGAAAAATTTGATTTTAAAGAAATTCTTAGCCCTTTTTAAATAAAAGTACTTAATTAATATGTTTAACCAAAACTATAGTACAACACATCTTCTTACAATAATTACAAGATGAATTCTGAACTCACAGTCTCTTGTGGGTGTTCATCAATTTGAATTTAGACCTGAAAATAATAAACTCATTACAGGGTAATATAGGAATCTGTCATTAGTTTTTAAAAGTTATATTTTCAATAGTGACAAAACATACATTGTCTTATCAGAGTTTCTATTCCTGCACAAAACATCATGACCAAGAAGCAAGAGGAAAGGGTTTATTCAGTTTACACTTCTACATTGCTCTTCATCACCAAAGGAAGTCAGGACTGAAACTCAAACAGGTCAGGAAGCAGGAGCTGAGGCCATGGAGGTTATGTTTCTCACTGGCTTGCTTCCCCTGGCTTGCTCAGCTTGCTTTCTTATAGAACCCAGGACTACCAGCCCAGGGATGGCACCACCCACAATGGGCCCTCCCACCCTTGATCACTAATTGAGAAAATGCCTTACAGCTGGATCTCATGGAGGCATTTCCACAAGGGAGACTCCTTTCTCTGTGATAACTCCAGCTTGTGTCTAGTTGATGCACAAAACAAGCCATTACATACATATTTATATTGATTGATGTTTTAAGATTTTACAAATTCCTTGTATCTCTTTCTCAGCAGAACACAGGTAGAGACTCTTCTCCTTTGACTCAGTGGATAGCAGTGGTGTCACACCTCAGGTAGCCTCTGTGTTCACATAATAGAGTGAGAAGAAACTAGGCAAGCAGCCTATAGCCATGCCTCCCTGACTATGGGGACACAGTCTGAAGATGTATCCATAGGAAATCATGTCATCATGTGAACATCCAAGTGTACTCCACAGCCCTGGGCAATGTGGTCAGTCATCCACATTGATATCCATGTAGTCAAGAGGCTCGATAAACATGGGCTATATGAAGCTGCTTCCAGTATAACATGGCATGCTGTCTCATAGCCATTTCTGTTAAAGTACATGCTAAAACAATTGAAACTGTGATTTACTTATTAGTTCCCATCATCAAGTATGATGCCTATGCCTTTTGAGACTATCAATGCAGTGCGTGTGTTTATAATAGCGGGATTTTTATATACACGAGAGCCATGCACTACATATCACTAGGCAAAAACAGGAGGACAGCTCTGTGTTTGTTCACATGTAAACCTCATGGACATCATGCCACATATTTACATGTTGATCATGTATCAAAGGCCCGTATAATTCCACCCTTTCCCCAATGATGACTTTCTGAGTAATATGGAGTATAATTTTTTTTCCTTAGGGGAAGTGAAATTAACAAGGTTTCTTGTTTCTTAGCACCTTGAACCTACTCTTACACTTATCTTTTCCCCTCCCCATATTTCCTTTCTATTCTTCATTCATTCCACAGAGCAGGGCATATTATCTGGGTACTATGGAAAATATTTTTCCACATGTGACTGTGTGGTGGCCTTGATGAAAATGTTCCCCATAGGCTCCTGAATTTAAACACTTGGTCTCCAGTGAGTGCTGTTTGGGAAGGGGTGGGAGTGGCCTCGCTGGAGGAAGTGGTGCATCACTGGGGGTGGATTTTGAGGTTTCAAAGCCTCCTCCATTCCCAGTGTTCTCTCCCTGATTTGGGCTTAAGGCTGGAGACATGAGCCCTCAGCACTCCGCTCCAGTTGCCATGCCGGCCTGCTGTGACGGTTGCGGGCTCTCAGCCTCAGGAACCATAAGCCCTAATACACCACTTCTTCTACAAGTCGCCTTGGTCATGGCATTTTGTCACAGCAACAGAAAAGTGACTAATGCAGAAGAGATCATTTTTCTAAACTTTAGTGTTTCCATTAGTAAACAAGTTAGACAATTGGACCAGTGGTCCTAAGAATTCTTTCAGTACCAAGATATTATTCTTCCCAGTGAACGTGGGAAATTATTAATTAAAGTGAGAGAAAAAAGCTGTCTGTTAGTTCATGCCTATAACCCCAACATCAAAG
Source organism: Tokudaia tokunoshimensis (assembly GCA_036184795.1). Taxonomy (NCBI): domain Eukaryota; kingdom Metazoa; phylum Chordata; class Mammalia; order Rodentia; family Muridae; genus Tokudaia; species Tokudaia tokunoshimensis. Next base: position 32,548,588 of record BTHU01000014.1, read on the forward strand.
AGGCTAAGTCATCAGGAGGATTTCTGTGAGTCTAAGGCCAACCTGTCTACAAAGTGAGACCCTGTCTCCAAAAAGAAAAGGAAGGAAAGAGGGAGGGACAAAAGAAGGAAAGAAGAAAGGGAGGGATGGAGGGCAAAGTTAGATCTAATTATTACAGCTTGTAGATATTGCTTGAAATTGCTAGGAGCAAAATGTCTATTGTGAGAGTTGCTGAAGTCTATTTCAGACACCCTTCTGTCAAAGTGAAGGGTTTTGAATGAACTACATTGTACTGAATTTAAGTTTGAAGTTTGCCTGATATGGAAGAGGCAGCCTATAGATATACCTTCTCAGCTATGATCGTGAAAAAGGGAAAGATTTTAACTAAAAGCATTTGCAATACAAAGTTACTAAACCAGACCACATTAGAGGAACAGGTTGTACTGTGGTATGTACACACACAGACACACACAGACACGCACACACACACACACACACACACACACACACACACACACACACGGGTTTTTAATAGAATGACTCACAGGCTATGGTTCATCTAGTCCAACAATGACTGTTTTCCAACTGAGGTTCCAAGAACCAGCTATTCAGTCCACAAGGTTGTGTGTCTCAGCTTGTCTTCACTATACGACAGAGTCCCAAAGAAGCAGACTCCACTACCAATGAAGGAATGGACTTGCCAGGTAGAGTAAGAACAAGCAGGAAAAGAGAGCAAGCTTCTTTCTCCCACGTCCTTTATACAGGCTGCCAGCAATGTGGCCCAGATTAAAGTTGGATCTTCCTACCTCAAAAGGCCTGCATTAAAGGTTTATCTTCCCATCTCAAGTGATTTAATTAAGAATTAAATCCCTCACATGTGTACCCAGACTCTTGGATGTTATTTACTTCCAGATGTAGTCAAGTTGATAATGGTGGAAGACTTAAATAGAGAGCTACATGGCCTTGGTGCCTGGTACTCCCTCCAGGGATGCTGGTCTCATTGGCCTTAAGTATGCCTGGATACTAGTGGGTTTTTGTTTTTGTTTTTCTTTTTAACTTCATGGATGATACCATGTTTCAGGACTATACTAGTACACTACTGTAAGGACTTTGAACCTAAAATTTTGCATCTTTTTTGAAACAGCCAATTTTGCTGTATATATTGGAACTAAAGGTAGTCAACTCGCTATGAAGTTATGTTATTGGTATATTAAAATACTTTTGTCTTGATATGTTTAGCATTAACTTATATTTTTAACATGAATGAATCTCTTATTGTACCTCCACAATTATATGTAAATATACCGGTTAAGAGCTATTTATAAATGAAATAGGATTCCAGTTCAAATGGTATTTGTAATAACATGAAGTACTGAAATTGCCTTTGTCTTAACTTCATTATTTAATAAATAATCTCATTTGTAATTAGCTTCATTGGTAGTGATTTCAACTGCCAACTGCATGACCAGATTTAATGTAATCATATTGCTTATCTGGGGAATTATATGCTGAAGGCACGATGCCCTTCCATTGAACTTCTGAGAGGATTCATGTTGTGAGTGGTGAGTGCTTTTCTACCTGTAAGCAATCTCCCTTCGAAAAGCTGACCTCGACTTCTTCTGAGGTTTTGCTGCCCGTGGCTGCTCAGCGATGGTGTGGGTAACAGCAAACTGGATGCTAACACAGCACACAACTGCCACTAGTGAAGGACTCACTAAGGTCTCCAGGGTCCCTGCCTTCGAACCTCAGGCACATCCTGTCCCTGGCTATAATGAGCAAGCGCCCAGACCATGGTACAGCAGGTTAGTCGACTCGACGTTTCTTTCTCCTCCATATTTGCTTCCATATCCTCCTTGTTTCTCTCTGTCTTTTATAGTCTCCCTACTCAGTGCCTTTTCCTCCCATGCCATTACAGTGTTACAGTTTATAAAAACCATAAAACCATGGGACATAGAGGAAAAATTGGGGCAGCCATGGTTTTGGTAGATAATAAGAGTTCTTTTCTTTATGAAGGAAGCTGAATGGTATACAATGTCTGATGGAAAATCCAGTTTAAAAGTTCTGACATGGTAGCTCATGCTACCTACAAAAAATTTCCCAGCATGCTGCATTCTGCTATCTAATTGCATAACACTTAGGAACATGCAAATGCATAGCCCATTTGTAGTAGATAAAACAGAATTAACATTTCTGTGCAAAATGTACCCTAAGTGCAGGAGCTATCCTTTCTTTAAGAAGAAAAGGCACATACATTTCATTAACATTGCAGAGATGTTGGTAGGGTCCAGTGCTAAATTGAGGCTGAGATGGAAGGGTAGAGATTTGCTATAAGAATGGGCATCCCTGGTGTCTTCACCTAAGGTCATTAAACTGATTTAGTATAGGTCCACTGGCTGTATTTTAATGCAGTTTAGCTGTAAAAATACAAGGGTCTATTGTGTATATAGTACAGGCAATTCTTTGTTAGTTTTTAGGCCTGTCAATGTAAAAAAAAAAAGTATCTATTTGCCTTCCCTTCCCTTATGACCTGGAAAAAAATAGCTACATCACAGAGCAGCAGGACACCCTAAAAATGTTAGTTTTGGAAGGAACCTTGAGGAGTGGCATAAGAGTCTGGCCACATGCTTTGGCTCTCCTGCCAGGGATGCACATGCTCTTTGGGGTCCTGCAGTACTCCTCCTTCCCAGGAAAGTGCAGGGGATGGGGAGCCACATGAAGCATCTCTGTAGGGCTGGTGGTTCTGCTGAGGGTGGTCTGCTATGGGCAGAGTGGTGACTTGCTGAAGCCAGTAGAAGACAGGCCAAGCAAATGGGCATACACTCAAATGCCAAAGCCTTAGGAAGCCACTAAATATACTGTGTCCAAGATTTGCCCAAAATAAGCCAAAGACATATGATGTACAGGGCGTTTACTAGCATAAACTGTTTATTGTGGGTTGCTGCAGGTCTGTCAAAAGACTGGTTGGATCTGGAGTTCTCTCCACCCCTCTCCCCTCTCCATCCCCTCTCCCTCCCTCCCTTCCTTCCTTCTTCTCTTTTACCCCCAGACACTGGTAGCTGTTTCAGCTATTTTTTTTAAGATCTGTTAGTCTGTGTGTTCAGAGTAGTTCTGTTCATTTTAGTGGGTACTGGGATGAATACCTTACAGGAAACCAACACAGCCGCCCCTGCACCACATGTGCCATGAAACAGGCCTGGTTGGGACTGCCTTCCAAACCCCTGGGGCTCACAACTCCTCTTTCCCAGGAACAGCTCCCAAGCAGCCTTGGAGCCGAAATGCAGAAGGTAGGCACAGAGAGGCAAGCCCAGAGTCTTTTCTGCCACCCACCCACTGTGTTGAGAGTTTCCAAGGACCTCTTCTGGGACTGAGGCTGGTCACAGTCTTACTGCCTCAGGTTCTGGAGTCCCATAGGCTTGGGTTACAATCTGAAGAGACTGTAGCAGGTCCTGATCCCACCGCCTCAGGCTCAAGAGTCTCACAGGTCCAGCTTGTGGGCGAACCCTCTATCTTGGTACCCTTTTGGAACATCAGTGTTCCTGTATCTTAAAAAAAGAATAATGGCACCCCTCACTGAGTACCTGTGAAGATGAAGTCAGATGATGGCTCCAAACTGCCTCATAAATAGAAAGTATCGAATAAATGCCAGGTACTGTGCTTGACTTGTTGCTTCTGCTGTGACTCCTAGCTGGTGCCCTACATCTGCAAGTGAGGACCCTCTAATGACTGGCACTGCTGGTTTTTCCATCTTAACCTGTTGACCATTTGTTTCTTTATAGTGCAACTTTAAAACAAAACTTTTTAAAATAACCTTTCTTTGTTTAGATGTTTATGTGTGTGAGTGTTTTGTATGCATGACTGTATGTGATGCACATGTATGCAGTGCTTGCAGAGGTCAGGAGAGAGCCTCATATACCCTGGACCAAGAGTAAGAAACTGTTGTGAGCTTCACATGGGTGCTGGGAAGTGCTCTTAGTTGCTGAGCTCTCTGCCCAGAGGCCTATGAAATCTGTTGTGATGTTTTACTTCCCTGTTTGGCTTCTTATACCCCAAAAGGAGTTAGTTTCTTTGTGGTAGACACTCATTAAAATGTCCTCTCGTTACCTGTTATGTGCTTTACTGTGGATTTTTCAAGTATAGCAAATATATAAAGTACTTACTATCTTATGGACACCATACAAGGCACTAACTTAGTCTTGTATTGAATTTTCTGCTGGTTAATACATGATTTTATTCTCAAGAAACTTTTAGTATACTGAGGAAGCAAGCACATAAAGCCACCAAAACAGCCCAATTCTATTTATCACAAATTGTGTGAATGTTGAAAATACACAGGAAAAAGAGATGTTCCTGACTCAGTCCGGGGAAGCAGGGGAGAATTCACCAAGGAGTGTGGTGATTTGAATATGCTTGGCCCAGGGAATGGTACTATTAGGAAATGTAGCCTTGTTGGAGTAGGCGTGGCCTTTTTAGAGGAAGTGTGCCTCTGTCAGAGTGGACTTAAAGACCTTCCTCCTAGCCACATTCCTGGTTCCCTTCGGAATAAGATGCAGAATTCTCAGCTCCTCCTGTGCCATGCCTACCTGGAAGCTGCCATACTCCCACCTTGATAATGGACTGAACCTCTGAACCTGTAAGCCAGACCCAATTAAATGTTGTCCTTTATAAAAGTTGCCTTGGTCATAGTGTCTCTTCACAGTAATGGAAACCCTAACTAAGACCAGGGGGCAAGGGTCACAGTTCCCTGGTTCTCTAGTGTCCCCTGAAGGCATAGTTCACAGCCTGTGACACTATTAAGACAGAAGAGGGGTCTTCTCAACTCAGACTTAACCATGGTTAAATCACAGAAAGAAGGAAGGACAAAATCAGATGACCCAGGGTGTGCTGGGCCACAGAAATAATAGTTAGGGTACAAAACTATTGAGGTTTGTCATCTCAGCCATGACACAATTGTCCCTATTTTATAAAATCCCAACTTTAAGATAGAGAGTAGATGCGAGTGAGGCCACTTGGCTTTTTCCTGAGTTCTCTTCTTTCCCTGTGGCCTCCTGCCACTGTGTGCAAAGCTCTCAGGCTCTAGTGAGCTGGTGTCTCTTCAGTTCCAGACAGAAATGCTATCTATGTTATTGAAGCAGAATAAAAATAAATCAATCCAGTTCTGAGCTCTTGGTCATCTTGAAGTGTTCCTCATGGCCTCTCTTCTATCCGCCTCCATTCAGTTAGTCACATCAATGTTTTACCCAGACTATTTCTTGTGAAGTTGGGCTTCCATTTCATTTACAGCTAATAGGACTCTGAGCCTCTGCCTTCCTCTTACATCATTCTGAAAGCATTTAATCAGCACCTCATTTCTCCTGCATTATCAGTGGAGATAAAATGTTACCTCCAGGATTTGCTTCTCAGGGATGGTCATGTCACTCAGTGGTAGAGCATTTGCATAATGAGTAAGCCTGTGGTCTGATTCTCACCTCTGGAAAGTCTTGATTCTTCTCAGGATTCAGAAGAATTTTGATGAACTATGCTCTTATTTCAGATGTGTTCATGGAAACAATAGTAAACACAGACTCCAAAAAGAGAAACAATGGCTTCTCTCCATTATACTACTGTTTTCACAAAGAGCATTTATGTACTTAGATATACATGTCTGCATAGCTTTGAAGTTGTGCTTTCTGTCCACTGCAAACTCTGGAATAAATAAATAAATAAATAAATGTTTGCTGAGTAAATGAATGTCTAAAAAACCTCATATTAACTGAATAATAATTAAAAAATGAAAAGCCTAAAGAAAAAATTTAGAAAGTGCTTGCTGACAGGAGCCTGATATAGCTGTTTCCTGAGAGCCTCTGCCAGTGCCTGACAAATACAGAGATGGGTGCTCTCAGACAACCATTGGACTGAGCACAGGGTCCCCAATGGACGAGCTAGAGAAAGGACCCAAGGAGCTGAAGGGGTTTTCAGCCCCATAGGAGGAACAACAATATGAACCAACCAGTGCCTCCAGAGCTCCCAGGGGCTAAACCACCAACCAAAGAGTACACAACCAAAGAGTACCCATGGCTCCAGCCTTATATGTAACAGAGGATGACCTTATAGGTCAACAATGGGAGGAGAGACCCTTGGTCCTGTGAAGGCTCAATTCCACAATGTAGGGGAAATTCTAGGACCAGGAAGTGGGAGTGGGTGGGTTGGTGAGCAGGGGGAGGCATAGGAGATTTTTGGAGGGGAAACAAGGAACAGGGATAACATTTGAAATGTAAATAAAGAAAATATCTAATAAAAAATGAAAAGCCTAAAGGAAAAAATTGAATGAGCGAAAAGAAAACATAAGAATGAAGTACCCCATAACGTCATACCAGTTGGGGCATCTGAGAGCAAATCGGTTTGAACGAGACCATTTTTCATGTTATTTTCTCACATCCTCCTCTGACTCCTGCTGAACCCCTTCTGTTCTTGGTTCTAAACAACTCTAGTTAAACTCAATATATACGTAGAGTTTAGTATGTAATATAAGTATATATATTTAAATATATATGCTTGTATATTTAGAAATATGTATATTTATATATATATAGAACTATATTAAGTTTAATATGTATAGAGTTTAATTAGTTCTTTCATAAGCATAGGCAGGGAGTTATTTACTGGGGCATGGGCAACCTACCACTGGCTACACCACTGAAGAAAAGGCAGTTCCTTCCCTGAAAACCATTAGCTAAAAATAGCCAATAGAGGGAGGGCCCTCTCAAGTCCCTCCTCCATCCATAATGGAAAGACTCAGTCTTGTGAAGGGCTTGTGTAGGCGCATATCACAGTATGAGGCATGTTGTATGCGCATGTATGTTTGTTGTTGCTATTGTTGCTATTACTGCTGATAATCTATTCCCAGGATCACTGAGAATTCCTTCTCAGCCACCCATGTGAAGGCCTGAGTATACTGCCAGGGTTCTGCTGTGCACAGAGTGGTCACACTGGACAGAACTTAACATCATATACATGTTAATAAAGAGACAAAAACCAAGAAACACAAAGCAGATATCAAAATAAAAAAAGAAAAGACTAATAAGACAAAAAGGAAAAAAGTCAGTATCAGACAAAATGAAATAAAGTCAACAAACGTACCATCAGTTCATTCTGTGCTGCCCATCTGCTCCTGGGTGTGGGGCCTGCCTGAAGGGTGGGTAATATGGCCCTGAAGCGCCATTGGAGATAGCTTCTTGGTTAGGGGTGGGAGCCATGGCCACCTTCTACTCTCAGTGCTGGGTCCTTGTTAGGCTTGAACTGTGCAGGCCCTGTTCATGTTGCCACAGTGTCTGTGAGTTCATATATGCATCAGTACTGTTGTAAAAGGAAGATATTGTTTCCTTGGAGTTACCCATCTTATCTGGCTCTTAGAGTCTTACACTGTCCTCTTCTGTGTGGAGGGATGGAGTTTGATATAAACATTCTATTAAGGATTGAGTACTTCATCATCTCTTACTCTCTGTACATTGTCCCATTTTTGGGTCTTTGTGTTACTTACCACCTACTGCAAGAAGCATCTGCTGTGGATTGAGTGAGACACTGATCTATGGGTATAACACTGTATCATTAGGAGTCATTTTATAGCTTTATCAGAATAATAATAGTTTTCCCCCTAGGTCCATGTCATGTATAGTCTCAGGATCTTGGCCACTTTAGCAGTGTCAGTTATGGGTTAGCATGGGTCCTAAATTCACTCAAAAACTGGTTGGTCACTCCTGTAGCATTTGCACCACTATTTGCAGCAGGGTGATATTTATGATTATCTTTCTCTTCCAGTAGCATGCAGAATACCTTCCGGTACCATGAACACTAGTCAGTACAAGTGAAGTCAGGCACTAGCTCAACTTCTCTGTGTTTGATGAAATACGTGTTGTCCTTAGTAATAGGGCCCACCATCAGGTTATGGAGAGCAACCAGTAGCCTTGGCAATAGCCTGTGATGTCTAAGGATTTCTGTGTAATTCAACAAGATGTAACTCAATCCTGGTATTAGAGGATTTACTTGGGGGCATAAAATGTCTAGTTGAGGCATTTTCTATGATTATTTGGTGACTCCATTTAGATTCCTTTCATAAATATATATATTTTAGATAGTGTGTACAGTAGTAAGTTTCTATATGGTTTTTGAATGGCCTTTAGTGTTAATTATCCCTCCCCATATTCCCTCCTTTACTCTTCTCTCCCATTTCCCTCTGTCTTAGTTAGGTTTCTATTGCTGTGAAAAGATACCATGACCATGGCGACTCTTATAAAAGAAAGCATTTAATTGAGGCTGGGATACAGTTCAGAGGTTTAGTCGATTATCATCATGGTGAAAAACACGGCAGCATCCAGGCATGTTGCTAGAAAGGTAGCTGAGAGTTCTACATCTGGATCAACAGGCAGCAAGCAGGAAAAGAGTGGCACTGGGCCTGGCGTCAGCATCTGAAACCTCTAAGTCCATCCCCAGTGGTACAGTTTCTCCAGTAAGGCCACACTCCTAATAGTGTCACTTTCTATGAACCTATGGGGACCATTTTCATTCAAGCCACCACACCCTCTTTATTTAATCCCTACTCCAGTCTACATTCTGGCTCTTCGTAATAAAATATTCCATTTCACTTCCTTCAGAGAGACTCTTCTATTTCATCCCTTAGTAGGTCCCTAACCTCTGTGCTTATTTGGATTGTAACAAACACACTGAAAGCTAAAAGTTAACATCCACTTAGAAGAGGAGGAGGAGAAGCTGTAGACTAACACGAACCCGCCTGGGTCTTGGCAGTGTCACTGGGTTAAGGGCAGCATTGGACACAAGGATCCCTGTTAGGAAAGTGCCAGCATGTCTCAGGAAGTGATGATGACAGTTGCTGAGGTGGACAGAAGGGAGGGAACAGCTTCTATGAGGTGCTGCAGGAGAGTTGACGGCTCAGTTGTGATTTGGATACCAATGGTCATATGTTACCAGTTTGAAAACAGCAAGAATAACTAAAGAAGTGCATCTGGGAAGGATACCAAGGGCTCAGTGCTGGGCTGATGTCTGCACACTTATCACTCCAAGAGGCCTAAGTGCTTTCCATGTTCCTTCCCTTGCTCTTCCGTAACCTTTTGGAATCACACAACTAAATTGTCCCTTCAAAACACCATCAGACCATCTCTCAAACACCCCCTTCAGGAGCTCCCCCCAAATTTAGGTAAAAAGCTAAAGTATCTGCAGTGGCCTCCTGGGCCTGCTAGATATCTCAAATCTTGTTGACTTCACATTACATCTCTCCTGTCCCATGTTAGCCACTCCACCTCTGTAAGCTCCTCAGATTTGCCAGACATGCTGTATCCCACAGTCTCTCAGCTTGCTGATCTCTCTGCAACAGGTGGTGGTTTTGGTGGTGGTGGTGGAGGAGGAGGAGGTGGTGGTGATGGTGGAGGAGGTAGTGGTGGAGGAGGTGGTAGAGGAGGAGGTGGTGGTGGAGGTGGTAGAGGAGGAGGCAGTGGTGGTGGTGGTGGAGGAGGAGGTGGTGGTGATGGAGGAGGTGGTGGAGGAGGTGGTAGAGGAGGAGGTGGTGGAGGTGGTGGTAGAGGAGGAGGCGGTGGAGGTGGTGGTGGTGGTGGAGGAGGTGGTGGAGGAGGTGGTAGAGGAGGAGGTGGTGGAGGAGGAGGTGGTGGTGATGGAGGAGGTGGTGGAGGAGGTGATGGAGGAGGAGGTGGCAGTGGTGGTGGTGGAGGTGGAGGTGGTGATGGAGGAGAAGGTGGCGGTGGAGGAGAAGGTGGTGGTGGAGGTGGTGGTGGAGGAGAAGGTGGTGGTGGAAGAAGGTGGTGGTGGAGATGGTGGTGGAGGAGAAGGTGGAGGTGGAGGAGAAGGTGGTGGTGGAGTTGGTGATGGAGGAGGTGGTGGCGGTGGTGGTGGAGGTGGTAGTGAGTTGGTTTTGGCTCAAGCCAAGAGCAGGGGCAAAGACGACAGTAAATGAAAAATATGGCTCCTTCCTTCACCTGCCCAAGTTTTTTCCAGATTGCCTTCTACCCACTTAAGATCACCAGCACCTTTACCTCTCCATACCAGCCAGTCCCATACTTAGAATAAACCACAGTAAGCAAGCTGGTTTAAAACCTTCACATTTTAAACCACAAAAATCAAGGCCTGGAGAAGGAAAGTGACTTGCCCAGTGTCCTTTAACCTGCCAGTAGCAAAGTTGGGAATCAAACCAGGCCTTCCAGCCCCAGTTTAGGGCTTCGCACCAAATCTTACACTGTTCACATTTTTTGAGATCAAACTTTCAAAGGTATAAGCTTATTATTTTATAATAAAAATCCAGTGAAGTATGGTGATTCCTCTAAAGGAATCTCCATAAAATCAGCACAGTACGCTGTGAGACACCTGCTCTCCAAGTACTTAGAGTTCTAATACTTAGAAAAGGTAGTTACAGGACAAGTAAGATGACTCATTACTAAACCTGACAAACACAGTTCATAGGACTCATGTAGAAAGAGCGAACCAACTTCGGCAAGATGTCCTCTGATCTCCACATATACTACATGCACACACATAAATAATAAGTTTTTAAAAACAGACAGTGTACTCACATGTCATGGTGGTCTGTGATCCAGTAAACAGAGCATAAAGAGGGGATGGGGAATTTATTAAAGGTTACAGTGATTGGGGCATCTTGGATCATGTGCTTGCTTCCTACATAACCAATAATGTCAGGACAGAATCATAGTAAAAAACAAAAGAATCGTCAGGTTTGACAAAGGATTCCAGCGTGAAGGTGGAGAGTAGAGGCCACAGAAGGAGAGGGCCGTGGCATGTGTAGACCCCCAAAGAACTCTGTTTGTTTTGCTTGGGTCACCAGGGAGCACAACTGGAAGGACAAGAACTTCATTAGGGTCTTGATGGTAAAGAGTGAGAGAGCAGAGAGACACTTGGGACAGGACAGAGCAAAACCAGGGCCAGAAGGAGGGAGAAGCTCCACCGGAGAAAGCCTGAGCAAGGCATGAGCCACCCAAGGACAACAGCTTTAGAGAAAGTAGACAAGACCAGCACACACCCATCTTCAGTCGCTTGCTGGCACTCCTGAGGGTGGCCAGCACTCAGAAGCTGAGCATGGTACAGTGGCTCGGCCACTGGGGGCTGTCCACTGATTGTGCTTCTTGCCAACGCAAGACGAGGCCTTTCTCAAAGGAGTTTGGACAATGAATGGCAGAGCTGCCAAACTTCTGTAATTAATTGTGACATATTTTGCCTATCAAACACAGGACATGTAATTAGCATGTCAGTGTCCACGAATAAGAGACATTCTGTTCTTTGCAAATGTTTAATCATTTTGAAATATTTCTAAATTTTTAAAAAGGAATTTTTAAAGCTTTAAAAAGCATAAATAGTGCAAGGAGATAAGGATGGGTCAATTTGCATTCTTCTGCATGTTGACCTCCAGCTGAGCCAGCACCATTTGTTGAAAAGGCTATCTTTTTTCCACTGGATGGTTTTAGCTCCTTTGTCAAAGATCAAGTGACCATAGGAGTGTGGATTCATTTCTGGGTCTTCAATTCTGTTCCATTGATCTACATGTCTGTTACTGTACCAATACCATGCAGTTTTTAACACTATTGCTCTGTAGTACAGCTTGAGGTCCGGGATACTGATTCCCCCAGAGGTTCTTTTACTCTTGAGAATAGTTTTAGCTATTCTGGGTTTTCTGTTATTCCAGATGAATTTTTGAATTGCTCTTTCTAACTCTATGAAGAATTGAGTTGCAAATTGACCCATCCTTATCTCCTTGCACTAAGCTCAATTATAAGTGGATCAAAGATCTCCACATAAAACCAGACACACTGAAACTAATAGAAGGGAAACTAGGGAAGAACCTTGAACATATGGGCACAGGGGAGAGTTTCCTGAACAGAACTCCAATAGCTTATGCTCTAAGATCAAGAATAGACAAATTGGACCTCATTAAATTACAAAGTTTTTGCAAGGCAAAAGACACTGTCAAAAAGACAAAGCGGCAACCAACTAACTGGGAAATGATCTTTACCAACCTTACATCCGACAGAGGGCTAATATCCAAGATATACAAAGAACTCAAGAAGTTAAACTCCAGAGAGGCAAGTAACCCTATTAAAAAATGGGGTACAGAGCTACACAAAGAGTTCTCACCTGAAGAATATCTAATGGCTGAGAAGCACCTAAAGAGATGTTCATCATCCTTAGTCATTAGGGAAATGCAAATCAAAACAACCCTGAGATTCCATCTCACACCAGTCAGGATGGCTAAGATCAAAAACACAGGAGACAGCAGTTGTTGGCGAGGATGTGGAGAAAGAGGAACACTCCTCCACTGCTGGTGGAATTGCAGGCTGGTACAACCACTCTGGAAAGCAGTCTGGCGGTTCCTCAGAAAACTGGGCATGACACTCCCGGAGGATCCGGCTATACCACTCCTGGGCATATACCCAGAGACTTTACCTGCATACAATAAGGACACATGCTCCACTATGTTCATAGCAGCCTTATTTATAATAGCCAGAAGCTGGAAAGAACCCAGATGTCCCTCAACGGAGGAATGGATTCAGAAGATGTGGTATATCTACACAATGGAATACTACTCTGCAATTAAAAACAATGAATTCACGAAATTCCTAGGCAAATGGTCAGAACTTGAAAATATCATCCTTAGTGAGGTAACCCAATCACAAAAGAACACACATGGTATGCAGTCACTGATAAGGGGATATTGACCCAGAATCTCGGAATACCCTAGACACAATCCGCATATCAATAGATTTCTAAGAAGATGGAAGGAGAGACCCCTGGTCCTGGAAAGACTGGATGTAGGGGAACGCCAGGACAGAGTAACGAGAGGGGGTTGAATGGAGAAAAGAGGGAGGGAAAGGGGCTTATGGGACTTTCGGGGAGGGAGGAAACGGGAAAGGGGAAGTGATTTGGAATGTAAATTAAAAAAAATAAAATAAAATAAAAAGCATAAATAAATGTAGAAAGACTCAAGTGTCTTCTTTTTACTCCTAGTAACCACTGAAAAATCTGGTATATGTTCCAAGAAAGCTTTTTTCTTTTTTTGTAATATTGTATATGTATATAATATATGTGGTATTCAAACATGGAGGAATACTGAAGATACTTCTTTTTGTGTATTCAGCACAGTAAGGCCCTTAGCCCAGTGACATCTTTTTCCTGCCCCCACCCCATTTTCATCTTCTGTTGTAATTAGCTAGACATTTTGTCCCAGATGCGTATTCTATTTTCCTTTTCTGTTTGACTTGATTTTTATTTACACAGGCATCGAGTTCCACAGCAATCATTTAGTGTTGTGCATGGCTGCGTTCTTCTCTCAACGCTGAGTCCCCCTGACGCATTTATATTTGCTAGTTGACAGCCACCTGAGATCTCTAGCCTAATCATGACACTTTAATTTGGCTGCCATCTGCTTCCTGACTTCTTTTGGCGGGAAGCCATGTCTCTGACTTCACTCCTCACTGATGGGGGCTTCGTCTGATGGCTCCTCATGGTGCCTTCCTCCACTGCATCTGAAAGACCGCCTCCGCCAGCATTTTTAAGTAAAGTCTTTTTTTTTATTAGATATTATCTTCATTTACATTTCACATGTTATCCCCTTTCCTGGTTTAACCCCCAGAAAACCCCTATATCATCCCCTTCCCCCTGCTTCTATGAGGGTGTTCACCCACCCACCCACTCACTCCCCCTCTCCTGCCTCCCTGCCCTCACATTCCCTTACACTGGGGCATCAAGCCTTCACAAGACCAAGGGCTTCCTCCTCCCATTGATGTCTGACAAGGCCATCCTCTGCTACTACATATGCAGCTGGAGCCATGAGTCCCTCCATGTGTACTCTTTGGTTGGTGGTTTAGTCCCTGAGAACTCTAGGGGTACTGATTTGTTCATATTGTTGTTCTTCCTATGGGAACGCAAACCCCTTCAGCTCTTTGGGTCCTTTCTCTAGCTCATCCATTGGGGACCCTGTGCTCAGTCCAGTGGTTGACTGAGAGAGCATCCACCTCTGTATTTGTCAGGCACTGGCAGAACCTCTCAGGAGACAGCTATATCAGGCTCCTGTCAGCAAGCACCTGTTGGTATCCACAATAGTGTCTGGGTTTGGTGACTGTATATAGGATGGATCCCCAAGTGGGGCAGTCTCTGGATGGCCTTTCCTTCAGTCTTTGCTCCACACTTTGTCTCTGTATCTCCTTCTGTGGGTATTTTGTTCCTCCTTCTAAGAAGGACCAAAGTATCCACACTTTGGTCTTCCTTCTTCTTGAACTTCATGTGATCTGTGAATTGTATCTTGGGTATTGCGAGCTTCTGGGCTAATATCCACTTATCAGTGAGTACATACCATGTGTGTTCTTTTGCGCTTGGGCCAACTCACTCAGGATGATATTTTCTAGTTCCATCCATTTGCCTAAGAATTTCACGAATTCATTGTTTTTAATAGTTGAGTAGTACTCCATTGTGTAAATGTACCACTTTTTCTGTATCCATTCCTATGTTGAGGGACATCTGGGTCTATTACATCTATTACAAATGAGGCTGCTATAAACATAGTGGAGCATGTTGGAGCATCTTCTGGGTATATGCCCAAGAGTGGTATAGCTGGGTCCTAAGGTAGTACCATGTCCAATTTTCTGAGGGACCACCAAACTGATTTCCAGAGTAGTTATACCAGCTTGCAATCCTACCAGCACTGAAGGAGAGTTCCTCCTTCTCCACATCCTCACTAGCATCTGCTGTCTCCTGAGTTTTTGATCTTAGCCATTCTGACTAGTGTGAGGTGGAATCTCAGGGTTGTTTTGATTTGCATTTCCCTAATGACTAAGACTAACAGACTGAATATGTAAACAGGACCCAACATATTGCTGCATACAGGAAACCCACATTAGTGACAAAGACAGATACTATCTCAGAGTAAAAGGCTAGAAAACAATTTTCCAAGCAAATGGTCCCAAGGAACAAGCTGGAATAGCCACTCTTATATCGAATAAAATCAACTTTCAACCTAAAGTTAATGAAAAAGATAAGGAAGGACACTTCATACTCATCAAAGGAAAAATCTACCAAGCAGAACTCTCAATTCTGAACATCTATGTTCCAAATGCAAGGACACCCAGATTCATAAAAGAAACTTAACTAAAGCTCAAAGCACACATTGTACTTTACACAATAATAGTGGGAGACTTCAACACCCCACTCTAATCCATGGACAGATCATGTAAATAGAAATTAAACAGAGACACAGTGAAACTAACAGAAGTTATGAACCAACTGGATTTAACAGATATCTATAGAACATTTTATCCTAAAACAAAAGTATCTACCTTCATCTCAGCACCTTATGGTACCTTCTCCAAAACTGACCATATAATCAGTCACAAAACAGGCCTCAACAGATACAAGAAGATTGAAATAATCCCATACATCTTATCAGATCACCACAGACTAAGGCTGGTTTTCAATAACAACAAAAACAATACACGTGGAAGCTGAAGAACACTCTACTCAATGATAACTTGGACAAGGAAGAAATAAAGAAAGAAAGACTTTTTAGAATTCAATGAAAATTAAGCCACCCATACCCAAACTTATGGGACACAATGAAAGCAGTGTTAAAAGGAAAAATCTTAGCTCTGGGTGCCTCCAAAAAGAAACTGGAGAGAACAAACTCTAGCAACTTGACAGCATATCTGAAAGCTCTAGAGCAAAAAGAAGCAAATACACCCAAGAGGAGTAGATGGCAGGAAATAATCAAATTCAGGGCTGAAATCAACCAAGTAGAAACAAAAAGAACTATATAAAGAATCAATCCAACCAGGAGCTGATTTTTTGAGAAAATCAACAAGATAGATAAACCCTTAGCCAGACTAACCAGAGGGCACAGAGACAGTATCCAAATTAACAAAATCTGAAATGAAAAGGGAGGCATAACAACAGAAACTAAGGAAATCCAAAAATCATCAGCTCCTACTACAAAAGCCTATACTCAACAAAACTGGAAAATCTGGAAGAAATGAAGTTAAGTCTTACTGAGGCGGTTCCCTAGCCACCTTCCCTTACTTAACAAGAAGTCACTTGGCTAATGTGTGATATAGTGTTTGTTGATGGCTACATATGCTGCCTTGATTACAAATGCTGAAGTGACAGTTTCTTTCAGAAAGAGTCGCTCTGGCCCCACAATCATTCTAATTCACGATGTCCAGATGACCAAAGCCAGAGAGAGTCTCAGCCCTCTAACTGTGATAAACCAGGGATCTTAATTTGTTAACAGTCAGTGCATTCCTAAAGGAACCGGTAGAGGCTGCTCTGGGAAGGGAGGATTGCAAGTGATCAAGGGCCTCTGTTAGCCCATTTGGTGGGAATGGTATATTTGTGTAAGTTGAGGAAAAGTGAGATAGAATTGTAACATTCTGTTGGGGAGAATTGGGCTGGGACAAAATAAAGTTGAATCTGTCTTAATAAATGAAGGGCTGTTTAGAGGGCATTTATCTGAAGCCAGAGCTTTTCCATGAATGTGTTTCTGGACATGTTGTTTTGTTTATTTAGATATTGGATCCTGCCTTAAAATTCTAGTTTTGGGGGAGGCAAGTGTTCATTTCTTTCTTTTGGATTTAAGAAAGCTAAAGAGCATGGCTTATCGGACCAAGCTGATTCAGCTCCTGCCCGCTTGGTTAGCTTTAGCTGAGTTGAACCACGGAAAGGAAGGCCCGTGTTGTCAGAGCATCTGATTTGGCCTTTTAAAGGACAAGCCGTACTTTACCTGCATACAAATGAATGTCTGTGACACTGAATTCTCAAAGCCAGAACATGACTTTTTGCACTTCCAGACTTGGGCTGAGGAATTAGGGCTTCCGTAACAAAGAGGACAAGAGGAAAACCATCCATGCTTCCCTGTCAGGAACAGCTCCGCCAGCCCAGCAGAACAAGACTATGCTTTATTCTACCCAAGAGACTAGCTTTTTACTCCTGAATGTACGTGAGACGTGCTTTATTCCTGTGACAGAGCCTATTACGCCCATCACTTGTCTTAACAAAGGAGAATATTTATGTGCCACCTTGTTACACTAACAGAGGACAAATATAAAAGTAAAATTCATAGAGATAGTAAGTAATAAAATGAAGGGCTCCATCATCCCTGGAAAATTGGACTGGATAAGGAGTAAACTCTTAGCACCCTCAGGATTGAGTAAGTGTTTGAAGCAGCCATTTGTGTATGTCCTGAGAGCACCATCGGACTGGCCCTGCCCACTTACAAGGGCACAAACAGTGGCTTCATTTGCCGCCATTGTTTCCACCCAGTGCTTATTCTCAATGCTCTCAGCCTAGGCACTTGGGTGTACAAGCCACTCTCTTAGTGATTCACACATTATGTTATATCTCCTTATTTAAATTCCATCTTACTGTGCTCAGTGGTGGTGAATCTACAAATGTAGGGAGATGGTGATATAATTTGCATAGAGTTGTTACCGAAATTTGACCATTAAAACTATGTCTACCAAGTCATGCAGTAATTGCAAATCCCCGTTACACCCAGTACACGTTGTGAACCCACTCGACTCACCAAGGCCTCTCCCCCAGTACCAACAGGGGTAATTTCTCAGGCACCCCTAAATCTATAGGAGGCAATACAGAGTACAGCCACAGTAAGAGTCTAGAAATAAGCTTTTGCCATTGGGGGTCTCCCAGATGGTTGCATAAGCCATTTTAATTAGCATATTACTGACCCAATAATAGCTTCTTCTGAGAAGTGTTTTATATTCCAGTCTACCCATCTGGCATGTATATGCTGCTCAAGGACCACATAATAAAAGTCCTTATGAAGATATGCACAACATATGTCTGCTAGCAGATTTATAGAATGAAGAGTCCCCATGGTTTTCTGTACCCCACTTCACCAAGCAGGGAAGCAACTAAATAGCTAAAACTCGCACGGTTATTTAATTTCAGCAAGGATTTTATCTAGGTTGCAAAAGATTTTATATCAGCAACTTTAGAATCTTTCAACTGTTTTCAAGGTCAGGTCCCACTTCATTGCTGGTAGAGCTCTTCTCAAAATTATTACGATTTCAGACTAAACAGAGACATCCACTGGCAGTGAGGGAGCGGGGGCATGAGCCTGCCATGGCAGGAGGTGGTGGGACCCAGGTGACTGAGGTGAACAGAATGTGGGAGAGCTGAAGGACTGCTGGAGCATCGTGTGGCTTTAAGCACTCACAGACACTTTCATCCAGAGCCTCAGACAAAGCAGCCAGTACATTTCTATGTTATGCAGCGACATACTTCTCAAGCGCTAACTAGCTGTCATAACGAAACCATAGAGTCACAGATCACTTTATTTCATTTTTCACTTTATTGCAGTATAGGAAATTAAATTGGTTTAAATGAACACCTTCTTAAGAAGTTAAGATATGGGGGGGGTTGAATTTTATTCAGAGTACATCGAGAATCTATAGAAGTATTTTTCTTAGCATTAAATTGGTACGTGTGTATGGGGGATGTGGAGAAGGTGTGTATGTGTGCGTGTGTGTGTGTGTGTGTGTGTGTGTGTGTGTGTGTGTGTAGGCATGCGCCTGGGCATGGGTGAGGTTTTTTTGTTATCTTGTTCTTAGTCTCCCCCAATACT
The DNA here is from genome assembly GCA_036184795.1 of Tokudaia tokunoshimensis. NCBI lineage: Eukaryota > Metazoa > Chordata > Mammalia > Rodentia > Muridae > Tokudaia > Tokudaia tokunoshimensis. The sequence goes on from BTHU01000014.1 coordinate 32,567,204, forward strand.
CTTGCCCCTTACACCTATCACATACACTCTGTGTGTGTTTCTGTCCCCACCCCACCTGTTGTGCATATAGTGACTTCCTAATGGGAAGGCTCCCAGACTTCAGACAGAGGCTTGACTGCTATGCAAAATTCTCCTTGCCAATCTATTTTTCATCAAAACCAGACTGCTACAGTGAGAGTGATTGAAAATGAGCCCTGCTGTGAACATTTGAGCATCTGTAAAGTAAAATACAGGAGCCCAATTATCAATCAGAAAAGGATCTGAGAAATGGCAGTCGCCTTTACAGTTGAGGCTGAGCCAAGGTAAGGCAAAGTCGTCCAGAGAGACGGCTGCTCTGTGCCATCCTCTTCAGATTCATGACAGGATGTGCCTGTGGCACAGAGCTAGATTCCAGTGGGTGCCAGTAAATGACTTAGTAAATATCACTCAGAAAACATCACTTTCCTAGACTTGTGTTCATTTTTTCAGAAGTATCTCCTCCACATATTGTTCTTATTAAGAAAAATTCTGGGAACCGTGCGGCTCCTCTCGAGTCAATTTATGTTTCCAATTAATTTTCAAAAAGCATTACATTTACAGCCTGATGTTGGCCAGCACTCCTTCAAAAATCCATGGCAAAAATCATTTTATTTTCACTGAACGCAATCTTCATAAAATTTCAATATTCTGGCTTACACTTAGGTGTAATGTTCCAAGAAAATATCCAAGATCTATATTTCCCAGGGTTTGCTTGGACTGTGACATTCTCCTGCTGGATTGCCATCATGTTTATCACAGACCCCTCCCCGTGGCCCGGCTTGGTTGGGATGCATTCTCCGGCCGACAGTGGATCAGTGTGGCTTTGCACTGATTAGACACTTTTCTGTGAAAAGACAGCCTGAAGTCTGAGGCGTAAGGCTTGGAGGTCCAGGAGACTGAGCCTTTGTGTGAACCATATCCTCAGGTGTGTCTCGTGGGTTTGAACTTTTCGTTGACTATATAGAATATTCGTTTATATTTTTTCTTTCCAATCTTTCACCACATTGTTAAGACTTAATGATGTCAATTTAAATTACATTCTTCATAGTAAACGTTTAACGATTAATGTGATATTTTAATGCATCAATTTTTCTTTACTGTTATAATCCCACATTTGATTTGCTCTGGAATAAAATTAACCTTTTCTTTTCATTCATTAACTTCTAAAATGTGGTCCCTCTCTAACTTTTTTAATCTACACATAAGGATTCTTGTATAAACTGTGTTGTTATTACCCTGGTAACAGCAGAACGTCCCTTTAAGCCTGGCAGACAGTGATTGGCACCTCAAATGCTTCTGTGATGTGCTGTTGGGCTGGGCTGTAGTCAGTGACATGCAAACGAATGTTTATAAGGGGGAAGCTCCCAGTTTCACTCCCATATCTGAATCTAAACTCATCATGGCTTCCATGTCAAAATTATTGCTAAAACACAATTTTAAGTGCTTGGCATGAAATAATTTAAATTTTGTGATTTTGTAGGAAAATATGTGCATGTCTTTTAGTTTGACAGGTGTTGTTATATCATACTTTTTGTTATGAAAGTAATTTGGACTTTGTTTAATATTATTATAGATAAAACATGAAATTAAAGTCCTATCATATGTTCTAAATTGTTATTTCTATATGTATTATATGCATCCACATCTCTGTATGTGCATGCAGGAGTGTACGTGCACATATGCATGCACACTGGTGGCAATCAGAAGACAGCTTCAGATGTCATTCTTTAGTCCTCATCCACCTTTGCTGATTGACTGGCTGACTGACTGATTTTTTTTAGACAGGGCCTCTTAATGACCTAGAACTCACAAGTGGACTAGTCTTGCCCATCAGTGAGGTCAAAGGATCCTCTTGTTTCTGCCTCCTCAGCACTGGAATTATAAGCCTGTGAAGCTGCCCGTGAGTTAGGGGCTAGCCTCAGGTGCTGGTGCTTGCAAGGCAGGCACTTTACAACAGTGCCAGTCCCCCACCCCTACAGGTTCCTTAAAAGGTCATCACCATATGGGAAACTTTAGTAACTCACCTTTTCTCCTACACATTGTATCCTGCAATTATCTACAAATTGATACTCTCTTAAAAAGAAACATGTTACTTCATTTTCCCATATTTTGTGTGGAGGGTCCTCTGTGGGGAGACATCATTTGAGATGTTGATTTTATTCCTCCTTTGATTTACATGTAGCAAGTGTCACTTTTTCTGTTAAGTTCTATGGGTTTTGCTAGTGAGCACAGTCATGTAACCAGCACAGTTCAGGTACAGAACTGTCCTTCACCCCAGTATCTTTTCATACTGTTTGTTACAAATCCCTTCTCTCCCACCAACCCCTGGTCATCACTGTACTGCTTCAGCTCATGCATCTTTCCCTTTTATAGACTGTATGAAAATGGAGCAGTGCGGGATATAGTGTGGAATATGGCTTGTTTCACTTAGCATAGTGAACTGGAGTCCACAGATACGGAATGTGTCACTGATTCATTAATTTGTATGGTTGACCAGTCTTTTATTGTGTGGAAACACAAGTTATTTATCTATTACGAGCTAAAGGGCATTCAGGTTGTTTGCAATTTGGGGAATTATTAATACAGACCTATAAACGAGTTAGGCTTTGTGGACATAAGCCTCCATGTCGCTGGTGCATCAGTTGGCAAGTCTATGTTTGACTTTTTAAAACCCGCCTCATGGCTCCAAAGTGTCTGCCCTTCTGTGTGACAGTCCCAACTCTGAATATCTTACCAGCATTTAGCATCGCCAAGGGTTTTGTTGTTGTTGTTTGGTTTTGTTTGATTGTGTAGCATCCTCATAGGTATGCAGTAGTGTCTCATTATGATCTTAGTTTGTAGTTCCATAGTGACTGATGATGCAGAGTGTCTTTTCATGTGTCTACTTGCACTGGCACACATGCTAAGCTAACATGCATGTTCAAGTCTTATCTCATTTTCTTTATTGGTTGTTCTCTTACTTCTGAGTCTTCAGAGTTGTTTGTCATTTGTTTTGAGACTTATTTCTAGTTTTTGGACACTAATACTTTATCTGACATTGTTTTCCAAATATTTTCTTGTAGACCGTACTTGTCATTTTGTTTGTTCTTCCAACTCTTTTTACCAATCAAAAGTTTTAAACTTCAGTGATAACACAATTTATTTTTAGATAGAATATGAATTTTGTGTCATATCTATAATATCTTTGCCTAACCTAAAGCCTCAAAAGCTTTCTCTTGTAATTTCTCCTTTAAATGTAGTTTTTAACCCTTGCACTCAAACCTGTGGACCTATTCAGTCAATATTCATGCAGGGTAGCAATTAAGATACATTTCCTTTTGCTTATATTATGCACTTACAGTCATAGTTTATTATTTCTCCATTGAGCTGCCTTTACGTGCCTGTCACTATCGTGTGTGTGTGTGTGTGTGTGTGTGTGTGTGTGTGTGTGTTCCAGTTATAAATTGTAAAGACCTATCATAGTGCTGAAGTTTTCCATGTACAGCTACAGAATTCCATGTAGACCATGTCATTGTTTGTGGATTAATGACATCAAAGTGGGCACATTTCTGTGTTGAGGAATAGGTCTCTAAAGTGGGGCACAGGCAAAGGAGTATGAAAGAAAATCTCAGGGCATCTGTCCATTCTCTGGGCCTCTGAGTCCATTCCTACAAACGGCCATGCCTTGTTCCTTTTTAGCCTCTCAGGGTAGTTGAAAAGGATGTGGTACTCTCTAGAGCTAGGGAAAATAATAAAGAATAAAGAGTGAAACACAGTGTGTGCATTCTTGAGTTTAAATACTTTTGGTAGGATTTTTCCAAAAATGAAAATTGGTGTTAAACTTTTCCAGATTCTTTCTAGTAGGGAAAGTGTGAAATTACAGAATGATTTTTTTCTTGCACACACACACACACACACACACACCACATCAGAAGGAAAAATTTACAGCTTGGAAACTTTTGATATTTGTTTAATCTGAGAATAATTGGGTTCTTTTGGTTACTAAGAACTTTCCTTCTTTCTTACATTAGAACAAAGCACTAAAAGCCACCGCCTTTTAAAAATCACAGCCCAAAGGATCTGAAAGTCAGTGTGCAAGATGTGTAGCACACAGTGACCAAGGCAGCCGTGCAGGAAAGAGCCTACCTCTCGCCAGTATCTCCATTACTGTTTGCCAACTTACTATACACTGGCCCTACCAAAGTCTCCAAACCCTGGAGACATTTAATCAAGTAACTCAGTTGTAGGACAATGCAGAGAAAAGTCTTCATCCCAAATTGAAAAGAGCCTTGCAGTCGCTGCCCCTTTATAGGAACTCATGGAATGTCTGACCAGGACAAGAGGAACATGGAGGATAGCTTTCCCTCTCCTCCCCTTCACCCCTCACTCTCTCTCCTCTACTCCCTTCTTTTCTCACCCATGGTCAGAAAGTGGTACTGAGGTACACTAGTGAACACTCACAGAAGGGAAACTCACAGCTCTCCCTCTTTGTTGGGCAGAGAACATCTACCATCCAGACACAAATAGTACATATAGTGTGATTCAGAAAGAATTGTCCTATAAAACCTACCTTTACTAGGCTGTACTTTTTAAAATCAGCAACACAAAATAATTTTGTCTGACTTACCAAAAATGTTAATGCATAGAATTTTTAAGCATTTTTCTCATACATTTTTCTGAAAACTTCACTACTTGTCACTACTTTAAAGATGGCACATACCTTTAATCCTAGCACTTGGGAGGTAGAGGCAGGCGGATTTCTGAGTTCGAGGCCAGCCTGGTCTACACAATGAGTTCCAGGACAGCCAGGGTTATACAGAGAAACCCTGTCTCAAAAAACCAAAAATCCAAAAAATCAAAAAAAAAAGGTGACACATACCTTTAATCCCAGGACTGGGGAGGCAGAAGTAACTCTATGTGAGTTTGAGGCTAGCCTTGTGTACATAGTGAATTCAAGGACAACTAGGGCCACATAATGAGACCTGGTTATTTAAAAATTACTTTAATTCTTGCTATTACTAATCTAGCCCAGAAAAAAAGAAAATAATGAAATTTGTATTAACTCAAAAATGTATTTAAATTTCTCTCTGTGTGTATCTCCCTGTCTCTGTCTCTGTCTCTGTCTCTCTGTGTGTGTATGTGTGTGTGTGTGTGTGTGTGTGTGTGTGTGTGTGTGTGAGTGTTAATTGTTACTACTCATCTGCAAATCACCAGACTTTCAGGAAAGGAATTTGCCTTGTCACAGTGACAAATGTAAGAGATATAAATAATAGACAATGGGCTAGGGGACCTCTTTAATCACCCTGTCCATGCCTGTCAGGAAAGCAAGGACACTGCCCAGGGCACTTCAGAGCTGAACCATTTCCCCAGCCCTTCCTCTGTTTTCTGAGACAGAGTCTTACTGTGTAGTCTAGGCTATCGTTGCCTTCTTAATTGCTGAGTTTACAAGCATGTGCCTCCACACCATGTTCAAGACCAGCTCTTTTTTGTAAATAGCTTCTGAGACTGCTTCATGTAGTAGCAAAGACAATGCATGTGTGAGACTGGGTAGCAAGAAGGTGACAGTGACAAAGCAGAAGGGGTCAGGAGAATGGCAAGATGGGGATGCTTGAGAGGATGCCTGTGCAGAGCTCTTGACTTTCCAGCAGGCCAGGGAAACAAGTCTGTGCCTCTGGGTGAGGTTCTTCTCAGTTAGATGCAGGTCCTCCTCCTAACAGGACAATCAGCCGGGGACTGAAGGCATCCATTCTAGCTGTACAAGAATCCACCCTATGTTTAGGTCGGCAGTTGGTTCACTGCTACTGCTAACAGTGGAACATGCATGGATTTCTTGACCAGACAGGATAGCTGCACACTTTTACTAGTAGGAAAAATCTAGAAGGTTTTGGAAACTGTCATTCTCTGTAGCTTGTACTTCATCCCATTCTGGTGGTTTAAGACTGGAAATTTGAATCTCATGGATCCCTTATAGCTTTTCTGCTGTACACCTGGCAGGAGCAGCAGTTGTCATTGCTCTGGCATCTGGAAGTTATGGCGTATTTCAGGCATCCAGAAGGTTCTGGCTCCAAGTGCGATTGGTAGAGGTGAAGAAATGGCAGTATGACGGAAGTCTGATGTGGGTTTGTAGCATTCTCGCTAGTCTTTTATTTGCAACAAAAATAATGAAAGTGGGCCCCGGTGTCTTGAATTTCTTCTGGTTCATCACTGCAAAACTGGCTGGTGCCTTCCGTCATGCTATAGAAGGTCTGCACTGGAAACCCAGCAGTGTTGAGTCCATGCTAAGCCATCTGTTTATCCAGTAAACATTTACTGATGTCTCCTCTGCACCAGGCATTGCGCTAGCTCCCACCCTGGTAAGCATCAGTGTCTAATTAGCTCTGAGCAACTTTTCCTTTTATATTGTGAGAAAACTTGACTGGGTATCCTTGAAAAGTCTGCATGGCTGGCATGCTCTGATCTGAAAGCTGGAAGGTGCCTGGTATTGCAAGGAGGACCTGGGGGCAAACAAGCCATGTGCAGGGTAGGAGGGAAATCAGCAAAAGCTTTAACAGAGGTTTTTGTTTTGTTTCGTTTTTGGTTTTCTCCTAATAATGATAGTTTCCTTGGGGAAGAATTTTCCCAGGTGGAGTCATTATCAGAGGCGAATGTGGCATGGTCATTGTGTTTAAGGGTTCCACAGTGTGATAGTTTCTCCTGAATTGAGTGGCTTTTTATTTCATTTTCAATCTGATTTATTAGCATTTCGCATGGAAATACTTTGTTCTTGGATAATGACTGACATCCTGATGGAATATACTGGAAGGCATTGAAGTTCAATCTCTGTGTGTCGGCAATGAGGAGTTGGGTTTTAACCAACGAGATGGTGATTGGGAAAGAGCTGCCCGCCTGTTGTGAGCTCACTCGTCTAAGTGGTGCTTGCTAGGCACTCAGTGTGTTTGCTTCTTTGATGCTTCTTGGTTTGGAAGTATCTGTGCTATTTGGTATCAATTAAAGTAAATATGCTTTTATGGGTTAACAGAAATGTTTGCTTAAGTGTTGATTTTCTCATTTTGTTATAAAATGAATGTCCCCATCTGTGCTTCATCTACACTTGGATATAAAGATATTTTTAAGTGCACAAATATGATTTGAGAATTTGGCCAACATAGTGTGCTATTTATATGAGCAAGTATAGATTTCCACTTTAGAGGTGGCCACCCAGAAGGGCTCCACCACCTTCCTCTTCTGTTCTACCCCCTTCTTCTTTTCATTCTTTTCCTTTTATTCCTTTAATAATAGAAGCTTCTAGAAGAGCCACACATCAGGGTTGGGGAGGACTCCCAGGTTGGATTAATCACATGCGCCACATTCATCGTGACCAAATAGAGTACAGTGGAACCTGTGGACCACGTGAAACGCGTCACAGGATTCAGGCTGATGTTCTTGAGGGTAGAGGATTCGACTTAGGAGCCGCCTGTGTTTCCGGGTTATCAAGGACTTCCTTTTAACTGCTGCTGCCTTGCAGATATCTAGACCAAAGTGTGATCATTGAGATGAGAACAGTCAGAGTTAAAGGAACCGTGTACCTCTCACGGTGATATCATCATATGGGTCAGGTGAAAATCTCTTTGGTAGCTGCTGAAGCCAAAGGAAATGGCTGAAGACCTTAAGAGCAGCCTTTTAAGAAACCCATCCCCATGAGTGCTATAGAACTTCTATAGAACCATTTTACTTTTAAGAGTTCAGCAGACAGTAATGATCCTATCTTAGTACATATAACAGTCTTCAAAACAGATCAACCCAAAACACCTGTACAGAACTGGCCACGCCTTAGCCGCCTGCACATGCGTGCAGCTGTTAATTCATCATGTGAGTAATAGCTCCCTCCTTCCTGTTGTTGCCCCTCAGCCTTTGTCCCTCCTCAAGTTATCTTCAGTATCTACTCCAAGTCGACCATGCTGTGTCTTGTTCACTCCTAACACGTTAGAGGAGCGCTCTTGATTTTCTGTATTTGTTAGCGAGTTATGCAGAATAAAGGCATCAACCATTGGCTCTTGATGTGGAGTGGACAGTGCTAAGGTTTGAAGCCACTTTTTTTTCCATTTTCTGAAAGACAAAAGCTTATTTTGCCTTATAGTTCTAGGGCATACAGTTCATTGTGATGGGGAAAGCATGCCAGGCATTGTGTCCGAAAGTGGAAGCAGCTGATCACATTAAATAACCCACTCTGGAAGCAAAGGAAGGTGAGTGCTGGAGCCCATCTCTCTCTCTCTCTCTCTCTCTCTCTCTCTCTCTCTCTCTCTCTCTCCTCCCCACCCCACCCCTCCCTCCCTCTCTCCCTCCCTCCTCTCTTACCCTAGCCCATGCTATGGCACTGTCTACATTTATTCACTGTAGCAAATAATTGTCCATCTAGTTATCCATCAACAAATGAGTGTAAGTAATGACAATTTGATGTGTGTGTGAATACTATTCAGTTCTAAAGAAAACTGTAATCACAAAATTTACAGAAAAATGAATGAACTTAGTATTATAATGTTAGGTAAGTTCATACAGTGTCAAAAAGAAAAAAACCCTGCATGCTCGCCCTCATCTGCAGAGCAAAGCCAATAGTGCATCTTTATTTGTAAACAAATGTCCATCAGAATACAATACAGCATGTAGAAAAGAGAGCATGAATTCTAACCATCAGAGGATGAGGAAGAACTTGGGGCTGGCAATTGATGCCTTATGAAGGAGGTTACCGACCGAGGCAGTTGTTGTCCAGCTCTGACTCTGATGTGGATTTTTCATTGTTGGTGGCTTATGGGTAAGGTGATGATTTTGCCTGGAAGTACATTAGATAGTGAGAGGGTAAGACCCACAGAGAAATTGCACAGCCCCAAGGATGGCTCTTCTAACTGTGTACAAGTTCATTGAGATGATAGATTTGGGATCTGGATAATTTTTGATTTCTGATGTTTTCCATTTGCAAACTCTTTATAATAAAATTTAGAATGAAAAATTTAAAAGGACATGGAGATGAGCTGTTGGAGGGGGAAAGTAGATCTGAGGAATGTTAAGAAAAGAAGTAGGGTTTAAAATGATCAAAATCCATGGTATGAAATTCTCTATGAAGAACTGAGTTGGGATTTTGATGGGGATTGCATTGAATATGTATATTGATTTTGGCAAGATGGCCATTTTTACTATATTAATCCTGCCAATCTATGAGCATGGGAGATCTTTCCATCTTCTAAGGTCTTCTTCAATATCTTTCTTCAGAGACTTGAAGTTCTTGTCATACAGATCTTTCACTTGTTTGGTTAGAGGAACACCAAGATACTTTATATTGTTTGTGGCTATTGTGAAGGGTGTCATTTCCCTAATTTCTTTCTCAGCCTGTTTATCCTCTGAGTATAGGAAGGCTACTGATTTGTTTGAGTTAATTTTATATCTGGCCACTTTGTTGAAGTTGTTTATCAGCTGTAGGAGTTCTCTGGTGGAGTTTTTTTTGGGTCACTTAAGTATACTATCATATCATCTGCAAATAGTGATAATTTGATTTCTTCCTTTCCAATTTGTATCCCTTTGACCTCCTTTTGTTGTCTAATTGCTATAGTTAGAACTTCAGAAAAGGGGAAATCATTTGAAATGTAAATAAAGAGTATATCTAATTAAAAAACACTGAGGCAGGTGATGCTTCATAAAAAAGAAAGAAATTCTCAAAGAATTAATAAAAATGTTTTTAAAAAGAAATCCATCACAAAATGACAATGAAAAATATTAAATCACATTTCTAAACTACATGTGCAAGACATTCAGCATTTGAATGACAGTGGCTGTACTCCATATGACCTGCCAGAACTTGTGAGATGTGAGCTAGGCCGCTTGCAGCAGCTCACCCTCCATCCCTGCACTCAGAAGGCAGAGGCCGGCAGTTCTCTGTGAGTTCCAGGCCAGCCTGGGATTCATGGTGAAACTTTATGTCAAACAAAACAAAACGAACAAAAACCTTGTGAAATGCCATGCCTCACTCAGGAAATCCTGTCAGGCGTGCGTGGGGAGGAGTGTCAAGACTCCACTGTTTTGGGCTCTGCATACCTCCTTCTGATAATGCACTGGGCAGCCTGGGACCCGTGCCTACACATACTGCTATCCTACACCCTTTCTGTACAGTGCACCTAGCAACCTGCTATCAACCCCATTAAACAATCGGACCGAGAGTATCTTCTCCTTTAAAGAACCATCTCTCCTGTGCTGTGTCCAGGTAGAGAACAGGAAGGCAGATCTGACCTGAACTGGTTTTGGATATACATACAATAAGGCGATCTGTGTCCTCAAAGTAAACTGGTAGGGAGACTCTTCTACTTAGCTTCCTATGTCTATGTGCATGCTTGATCAAAACCAGATGCGCTATGCGAAGAAACATGCGAGCAGTGGGGCCTGCTTTATCCAAGCCTGTCATTTAAAACAGAGACTGCCCAAAATACAACCCCAGTAACCAACCGCCTCCCTCCTTTTGACCCCATAAAAAAGCCCTAAGCGGTGACCCAGGGCTCTCTGGTACCTTCATTCCTGTGACCCACGTTCAACCTGGGCTCTTTCTTTCCAGTCTATACAATCACTGTACTTTGATAGAACTTCCTGGATTCTTTGGAGAAAAAAAAATATTATTATATATATGATGTATAAATATATGTAAATATATAAATATATGTAAATATATAAATATATATCATATATAAGTATATATTATATATAAATATATAGTATATATTAAATATAAATATATTTTATATATATAAATAAAAATTCTGGGCACGTCAGTGTAGTGCACCTGTAGACCCCAGTGCTGGGGATGCAGAAATAGGATAATCACTGGAGTTTGCTGACCAGCCAGCCTAGCCAGTCTGGGTCCAATGAGAAATTCTGTCTCAAAAAATAATATAGAGTGATCACAGTAAGACACGCTGTGTTGACCCTTAACATTAATGTATACCCCACACATATGAACTTAGACATTCGCATACACAAATCCATTTTGTATTTTAAATACCATATCAGAGCAAAAAGTAGATTAGAAAAGAAAGTAAAGTGAAGCTGAAGGCACAATAAAGATAAAGCGCTGAATGTGATGATGGAATACACAATAAGAGATAAAAGCCATCAGATCCTTAGTGGTGATTGGTCTAGAGTTTGTAAAAAAAAAAATAAAAAAATCAATAAATCCCTGCTTAGAAACTCCCCTCCCCCAAAAAACACAGAAACTGGGGGTAATTAAGATTAATTAATTAATTAGATTTAGGATCATGGAAAGGGAGAAGGGACTCCAGCCACAGTATCATGCTCGAGTAGGCCACACCCTCTGCGTAGGCCTGAGCTTCCTGGGTGCTTGGTGCCTCCTGCAGGGGTCACAGTGTTTCCAGAGTTCACATCTTCTCACTGCTCCTATTCCTAAGGCAGGCTATGCATTTGCCTTTGTATAGCATTGGAGTCAAGGACTCACTGAATTGGGCTGAGGATGTAGCTAGGTGTTAGGGTACTTGTCTAGCATGCACCGGGACATGGTTCAATCCTCAGTATCCTTAGAAGTTCATTAAGGAGTCACAAGTCAGTGACAGATTTCAGTCTGTCATCTCAACATGCACATCTTTCGTGGTCTCATTCAAATAGGAAGGAATGAGACCCAGACAAGAGGATGGTTCAAAATGAGACAGAGTAGCAATGGAAATGTGTGCTCTCCGTGGAGTCTATGCCAGCATTTAGACCATGCACCCTTGGGCCTAAATGTTTACTGAGCTCTCTGTGCTCAAAACTTTCAAGATAATGAAACTCGGGATATAAATTCAATCTGTTGCCTATGACATACCAAGGAGGTACAGTGTGGCTTCCTTTAGCTTTTTGGATTGCTTTCAAAATTCTATAAGAAACACTTAATTTATAGTTTCATCTAGACTCATTCCTTCAATTATATAATCAATTAATTTTTACAGTCCAGCTTTTCCAGGCACTAGGAATAAAACAATGAATAAAATTATCAAAGTTTCTACATAAACAGTTTGTAATTATTACTTTGTTGTTTTCTAGAGGTTAGAAGAAAAACTCTTTTTTTTTTTAAGGTAAACATACCATCCCCCTTTTACCCTCCGACTTGTCCTGTGAGACGTTTGGCAGGAATGAAATCCTTCCAGAGGGATGAAGAGAAGCTTTAAGTGCACCCCAGCCCTGCAGCGCTGAGCTGCAGACCCAGGTCTCCTAGCACCAATGCTCAGTTTTGTCTCAGTAGCTGGTTCTCCTAGCTCTGTGGTCATGCTTCCCTCTCTCGCCTTCAGTGTGCTGTGTGGAAGACGTCAGTATCTTCTATGGCATGATAGATGCAGAGGGACGGGAGTCGTGATGATAACTTCTATTCACAAGTTAGCTTGGGTTGGTTTGTTTGTTTCTTTGTTTGTTTTGGGGTGAGTGGTTGGTTGGTTGGTGGGATTTTTGTTTGTTTAAGACAGGGTTTCTCTGTAGCCCTGGCTATCCTAGAACTCACTCTGTAGACCAAGCTGGCTTTGAACTCACAGAGATCCACCTGCCTCTGTCTCCCAAGTGCTCGGATTAAAGGCGTGCACCACCTTTTACCTCATTCTGCGTTAAAGGAGGAGGGGTTCGTTTGGAATCCCAGGTTAAAGGGTGCATCCTGTCCCAAGGGACAACATGGCCACTAGGGCTGTGTTAGTCACAGTGGTGAGAGTGAGAGCGGTGGGCACCCCACATGGGGGTGGGGGAGAAAGCAGACACTAGAGCAGAGCCGCAGGGAGCAAGGCCTCCTTCAAGGCCTACCCGGCAGCCTAGGTTCCATGTCTCAGACTTTCCTCAGCTTCCCGAAGCAATGCTGCAAGCTAGGAGCCATGCGCTCAAACACAAGCCTGCACGGCACGCCTCACACAGATTTTAAAGGGTGGGTTAGCGAGCAATAGTCTATACAGTTTATTTTTTATCCCCACACCCCCACCTGATTTAATGCTGGCTTCAAGAAGCCTCAGAGGACCTGAACTTATGGATCTAGGCATATTTTCAGGGTTGGCTTATAGATACAGAACAGAACACTCTGTTTCTAATCCTTGTCACTAACAACTTTTAAACATTCCAATCACACAGTGAGGAAAGAACGCTATAGTTTTCCATGTTTCTCCCATTTCCCATGCAGCTCTCAATAGCCTGCTTGCACTTGCTATCCTTTTGGCATCCAACTTCTTCTCCAAACCTAAGAAAATATTTTTCCCACTCTCAATAACAAGAAGCTATGGAGGAATCACTTTAGAAACCCCCCAGGGCCATCAACCATCATGTTCTGTGGTGCACGGACCTGTGACCCACTCCTCATTTTTCACAGGCACGCTGGCATCCCATCATTGGGCTAGAACTGGCTTAGTAATGGTTTCCATCTGCTGTCTTGGCCCACATCGGCGTGGAGCCTCACCTGGGTTTTGTCTTATGGTCTCCAGGGCCAAGGTGAAGGCTCCGCAGGACGACCCCATATTCATCTGTCTACACAGTTTACTTTTTTTGTGTGTGAACAAAACAAGATTTTGCTGGAGTATAAGAGAAATTTACTGAGAAAATTTTCTAGGCAAAACATCCAGAAAGGTTTTTCCTTATCATCTCTTTCCTCTCTTTCTCCTTCGTCTTCAAATTCTGACACATCTCAAATGTCAATGTCACCTTCTCTAAGGAGCATTTCCCAACACGTGCTGTTCCGTGGGAGCCCTGGAGAGCCCACTTCATAAGGCATGTGTGCTGCTGTTATTTGAATCTCACTCTCCCACTGGACTGTAAACTCTTCAAAGGACAGGAGGCATTGCATCTTTTAAAGTTCCTCGCATACAGTATGTTTCCATTCAGGAAATGATTTGCAAGTTTAGAGAAAATTAATAATCTCTGTAAGTTGTGAACTAAACCTGCAGCACTCAAACACATGGGAAGTTGCTATTATTACAACTTAGAGGTTAAAGTAGCTTCTCTTTTAAATAAAATGTTAGGAATAGGAAGTTTAGAGTTTGAGAGACTGATATTTTTGTAAGAAAAAAATGAAAACAACTTAATTTCTTTTTGTTGAAACTATTCAATATCATTTAGATTTGACCTCAGACATTAATTGCTGAAATTCACAAATTAAATGGCTTGAAGTTCATGCTTATCCTAAAATGGATTTCTGCTTTAGTTGAAACTTCCATATTATTTGTGCATCATCATCTAAGGCAGTGGTTCTCAACCTTCCTCCTGCTGTGACCCTTTAACACAGTTCCTCATGTCGTGGTGACCCCATCCAACTATAAAATTATTTTCATTGCTACTTTATAACTAATTTTGCTACTGTTAATGAATTGTAATGTAAGTATCTGTGGTTATTCCCCTCCCTTGACAACCCCTGTAAAAGGTTGTTCAACCTCCAGATGGGTCATGACCCACAGGTAGAGAGCCACTGATCTGAGAGCTGTATATACAACTCTTTCTCTCATAGGCCTGGAGATTTGGCTTGGCTCTTAAGATCATACATGAGATTTTGGTTTCCAGTACCTGCGGCAAGAACTGCAGCTCCTGGGGGATGCCTCTGACTTCCAGGAACACCATATATATTTGCACATGCCTGTACATAAGCATACATATATGCATCATTTTAATTATTTATTTTTATGTGTATGAGTCTCTTATCTGTATGTCTCTGTGTTTGCCACTTGTGTGGCTATTGCCTGTAGAAGCCAGAAAAGGGTGTCAGCTAGCCTAGGACTGGAGTTACAGACAGTTGTGAGCTACCATGTGGGTTCTAGGAATTGAACCCAGGATCTCTGGAAAAGCAGCCAGTGTTCTTAACTGATAAGCCATCTCTCTAGCCTATACATATACTTTATTTTATTTTTTAAATTAAAACATAACTTATATAATATATATTATATAAAAATCACATTATTTTCCTCTTCCCTTTCTTTCCCTCCTGTGTTTCCCACCTACTTACTCCAGCTCAAATTCATGGCTTCATTTTCTTTAACTACTACTGTTACATATATGTGTGTGTATACATACATATATGTGTAGTTGTACATAATATACGAATAAAACCAGCTCTTTACTCAGTCCATTTAGCATTACCGGTGTATATCTGGTTTTGGGCCCGACCACTTGTTACTGGATAACCGGACAGGGCTCATCCCTTATGAAGACTAGTTATCCTGTTCTTAGCATTCCTTAGTTACCTATAGTTGTCTATGGCTGGAGCCCTGCCCCATGAGATTTCCCCCTTCATGTTAGCATGCCTTTATGGTGTAGTACTTGTTCAGGTCTTGTTTAGGTAGCCATATTGTTGCAGTATCATATGCAAAGTTTTCCTGCTGTTTTTAGAAGTCACAGTCACACAGCAGATTAGTTAGGCCTCTGTCTTACAGTCTCCCACCTTCCCGTCCATACTCTTACCTGAGACTTGGGTGCAGGAGTTGTGTCGCACATACATCACTGGGGCTGGGCACCCTGTAATCAGTTACTCTCTGTGTTTTGACCAGTTGTGGCTTTCTGTAATGGTCTCTGACTGCGACAAATAGAAACATCTTTTGTGAGGAGAGCTACACTTATCTCTAGGTAAGAGAATGGGTATTTAGAATACAATTAGGAATTGAGATGGCTTAGTAAAGTGGCAGGGGTAGGTTCTCCTTTAAGTTCCATGACCTCACTAGCCAGGTTTGACCAGGTTTCTAGGACCAGACTTGATTTCCCTCCCTGCTGCTGAATGGGCATTACATCCGATTAGATAGCTGTTGGTTCCTGCCATGACCTTAGAGCCTTGGGGGTGACTTGCCATGCGGGTCACTGTCATGGTTCATCGCCGTCTCAGTTGGGTAGGAGTGTTGGTTACTCCCCTCCCTTGGCAACATGCAGAGCCCCTTCCGATACTATGAAGGCTAGTCTTCAGGAAAGAAGCTCTCAAACCAGGTCCACCTTGGATCCTGCATCTAAAGTGCAAGGTGTCTTCTGCTATAGTGGCTTACCTTCAACCTCTGGGAGGCAACCAAAAGCAGCAGCAGCAGCAGCAGCAGCAGCAGCAGCAGCCTGTGTTGTTTTGCGACTCCTGGACTCCCCTGACAAATAACTCACAGGGGGGCTTCTCCTGCCTGGTACCACACTAAGAATTTCAGGGTTTCAGAAAGCTGTAAGGAGAATCACTTTACTCTTTACTCATCTAAAATTGCATCAAATAGCTATGCTTATGTGAATACATGTACACATACAGTGGAGACAGAGCAAACACACTTGAGCGGACAGTGCTCCCTGTAAGAGCCACAGATTAGTTCACACATTTTTAAAGAAGAAACTTTTGAAAAAGAAGTCTGCCCCTTTGAGATGAGCATGAGCAGTTTAGGGAGAGATGGCCCTGTGGTCACAGCAGCTGTGTCAGACTGGGGGATAGCTGGGAAAAGCTTTGATTGTCTTTCTTGGCACTAAAACTTGCCACACCAAATTTTCCTCAAAGGGCAGGTTTTCACACTGGCTTTCAACCAGGCATACCCTGCCCAGGCTTCATCTTTAATGGTGGTTTCTACAGTTGTAGATGAGAGAGAGGGCTCTGCTGGCCCAGTGTGGCAGGGTCCCTGTCACTGATAGACATGGTGTATCTCAGGCTCCCTCCTACCAGCAGGAGAAGCTGGGACACATGGTCTCCTGGGGGCTCAGGAAGAAGAGGACTGCAGCACCCTGGGGAACAGCTACCTGGTTTCTAGAGATCTGAAGGCATCTCCCAGAGAGCCTTGTTTCTGGCCAGGAGCTATAGGAATGTACTGAAAGACACACACACACACACACACACACACACACACACACGCACGCACGCACGCACGCACGCACGCACGCATTGCTCTTTGGGCTTTGCTCTTGTTTTTGCTTTCTCTTTTTCACAGGCTAGAATTTGAGTCCTGGTCCTTAAACACACCAATGAACACGTTGCCACCTCAGCCTGCCAAACATATTGGTATCAGTAGATTTAGTAGCGTGTAGATGGGGAATTAAAAAGACAGAGTCTGGGGCTGGAGAGATGGCTCAGCAGTTAAGAGCACTGACTGCTCTTCCAAAGGTCCTGAGTTCAAATCCCAGCAACCACATGGTGGCTCACAACCATCCATAATGAGATCTCACCCTCTTCTGGTTTGTCTGAAGACAGCTACAGTGTACTTAGATAAATAATATTTATAAAAAAAAAAAAGACAGAGTCCAAGAACCATACCACATATAAACAGTCCACAAATGTCACAGAAATGGCATCAAGAAACCCCGGTCACAAAGATATGAATTTCTTAAGGGACTGACCCCCAAGTTCCTGAGGAACATGTGCCTTGCCAAGAAGCACAATGAGAAAGGCCTGAAGAAGATGCAGACTAACAATGCAAAGACAGTGAGTGCACGAGCAGAGGCCATCAAGGCCCTTGTGAAGCCTCAGGCCATCAAACCCAAGATGCCAAAGGGCCCCAGCCACAAACTCAGCCGCCTGGCTTCCATCACTCACCCCAAGCTTGGGAAGCGGATTTGAAGCTACACGGCCAAGGGTCAGAGGCTCTGCGAGCCAAAGCCTAAGGCTCAAACCAGGGCAGAGGCCAAAGCTCCAGCTAAGGCCCAGGCTTCAGCTCCAGCCCAGACTCCCAAAGGTGCCCAGGCCCCTGTGAAGGCCCCATAGAAAAGGCTTCTGCCAACATGAAGACATATGGACTGCTGGGACACACCTACCCACACACCGTTTGCAGATGACCTATGCTGTTTAGACAAATAAACTTGAAGCAAGGGAAAAACAAAAAAAGACAGAGTAGTACTGACAGTTTCCTAAGCTTTCCCTGTGTCTGAAAACATTTCTAAAATGTGACTGAGCAAGGCTTAGAGCAGTTTGCCTGTTGCCTGAAACAGTGACCTATTAAGTCACCAGATGTGTATAAACTGGCTTCCACATCCACACTATACCTTAGGACGTTCAGGGATCACAGTCTGATTTCAAAGAGGGTATCATCCAATTAATGTGAATTAGCACTAACAAGCAGGGCACTGTTACAGATACATGAAAGGCCTTTACAGTAAAGAAAAGTCATGGAAAGACATGCTAATTTAGTGTGTGGGCACCGGAAGAGCCATTACCTATTCAAGACAGAGTTGTAAAAGAATCAAGCAGGAGGAGCTGCTTGCTAATGGTTTTAGCGTGGGAGGAGAAGGCTGCACTGCAATTCTTGGCTCTGAGGTAGGGTCAGCGAGATCAGTAGCCCAGCACTGACCTCTGGGTTTGGAGCCTCTCTGTTGACTCACCAGACTTTTATAGTTCCACAAGCCAAATAACAGAGATGCAGGCAGAGCTCGCTGTGCCTGAACCTCCGCCCTCCCTCTGAGCAGCTTGTTCCTTAGGGCAGTAATGAGCACTGCCCGGGATCCCAAGTGGAGACCTACTGTATTCATTTAATTACATTAGAACGACGACCAGAAAACCCGCCAGGAACTGGGCGCTTGCCCCGGGGGCGCCTCTGTATGCTGCGGTGCACTCTTTCTGACAGGCCTTTGGACCAAAACTATATGCCTCATAGAAAGAAGGTCTTAGTGACACTGGTACAGTCACACATTTATCAACAGCAAGGTTATCCAAGCTCTTTGAATCCAAATGGGATTTTGAGTCCTGGCCTTCTTCTGATCGTGTGATGTGTCCATTTATAATTAAACCAACACAACTGTTCCATGCTAAGAAATACCTATTAATGGTAGAAAATCATGAAGAAAATACTTTTTTTTTTAATTTAATTTTATTTTATTTTTTTAATTTACATTCCAAATCACTTCCCCTTTCCCGTTTCCTCCCTCCCCGAAGGTCCCATAAGCCCCCTTCCCTCCCTCTTTTCTCCGTTCAACCCCCTCTCATTACTCTGTCCTGGCGTTCCCCTACATCCAGTCTTTCCAGGACCAGGGGTCTCTCCTTCCATCTTTTTAGAAATCTATTGATATGCTGATTGTGTCTAGGGTATTCTGAGATTCTGGGTCAATATCCCCTTATCAGTGACTTCATACCATGTGTGATCTTTTGTGATTGGGTTACCTCACTAAGGATGATATTTTCAAGTTCTGACCATTTGCCTAGGAATTTCGTGAATTCATTGTTTTTAATTGCAGAGTAGTATTCCATTGTGTAAATATACCACAAATACTTTTAATCAGCTTTAACTATTTAATCCCATCACCCAAAGATAATCACCATTATTTTGGTAACTATGTACCCAAAAAAATTGCATATATACAAATAAACATATATGCCTTCAGATACAAATTAACCTTTATATCAGGGATTTGTTTACAAGAACTCATTTTAGCCTATGAATTATATTCTAAGACTTACTATTATTTATTTAGTCACGTTTCTATTTTTGTACATTTGATTGCTTCCAACTTTGGAACACCCTTGTATATAAATCTTTGTTCTTATCTTTGATTACTTCCTTAGGATAACGTCCTAGAAATGGAATCACTAGGTCAGAGGTTATAACCACTCCTGAGGCCCCTGATGACTTTGGGTCACACTGCGCCCCCAGGAAACTTACTGAGGTTCATTCCCATCACCAGCGTGGAAGGAGGCCCGCCTCACCACACTCATCCTAGCCTTGGGTGTCGCTCACCACTTAGCAAGCAGAGAGAGGATGTGCTGTGGCCCTAATGCTCTGTGCATTCTCTGCCTAATACTGTTCACCCCAAATACATTTATAACAAAGGTTATTGTGTCTGTCCTCACCTAAAGACTAATGAGAGAAGACATGGCCACTTAAGATGTGACCCACAGGAGCACATACTGACATTGTTCCTCATAAACAAGCTCTCTGGTGTGAGTCTTGCTAAATTTGTGTGTCCTCAGCGTCCTTTAGGAAGGTTGTGTTTGGTCTCCAGGGTCGGAATGCTGGGTCTCTTTCCCATAATTGTCCAACAGTAAATGGAACCCCCAAGCATGAAAACTGCACTTCATGGGCCCACTGGAGTTGTCCTGCTGACAGAAAACTGATTGACTGAATCTAAATCACCATGACTTGTGTGAGTCTGCCCACTCAGGATGAATAGGGAGAAATCACCAGAAGGAAATTGGCCTCTGAAGTGTGAGAGCATTGGATTATTGCCGTCAGGGGCAATGCCTGTCAGGAATACAGCATCTCTGCCAGGCTTTGGGTTGCTGTAGTTTCTACCTACCTTCCTCTGGGCATTTGAGCCACTTCCTTCCTTTCCCAGTTGAGCCATCCAGGGCTGGCCAGGGTATACTACTTACATTTATGATGTTTAGTTTGTTCCATAACAATACCAACTTTTTCTTAAGTGGTTAGCAATAGAGAAATGACTCAGAACATTGAATACATATGCGTGCTCACACCTGTCAAAGACCCCAGGGTGGTCTGAAGAGCACAGAGCCTACAGTTCCCACCAGAGGTGCGGCTGTCTCTCCTCACATCGTCCCTGGCTGTTCTAAGACCTGTCTCCTCCTTCCTCACCGCAGCTCATCCCCTTTGTTTTACAAGGAGATCCTTATTTTAAGCCCAGAATTGATTTTAAAATAATGTATTGTTCCTACCATTGGATATTTTTAAGCATCATACTTTGATGAAATCCAGATGGCTTCAGTTAAAAAGATACAACCAAGTTTTATCAAACACTTTTTAAAAAGATGTTATTTAGGGACCAGGTACAGTAGTGCATGCTTGTAATCCCAGAGCTTGGGAGGTAGATGCAGAAGGATGTAAAGTTCAAGGCCAGCCTGGACAACATATTAAGCACTTATTTAAAAGTTTTATTTGTCTGTTTGTCTGTTTGTTTACTGTGTCTGCCCATGCACAAGCCTTCATGGCATTGGGTCTACTTTAAGATGAACTGACAAGGTCACACCAGCATCGTTGGAAGTTTGGGCACATTACGTTGCCCACGGCACACTTCTGTTTAACTTGTTTTTCTTCGTCCTCTCTGCTTTCCGTGTGATTGAAATGTTTTCCATGTTTATTTCTTGTGGGTGTCATATGGTCCATGTGGTGCCCTTGCACAACCATTCCCAGCACTCAATGAGTTTTTCCCTTATTTTTAGGAATCTGAAAATAGCCCATTGTATTATAATTAGCCAGTGGTGCCCACCCAAATGTGATTTTTATGGCTTCTTCTCCCTTCTAAGGGAGAGGATGTGGGTGGGAGAAAAAAACTGGGTAATATTTTGAGCATTTTTTAATGCCGTTAAATACTTAAGAAGCCTTAGGAAATATTTGTGTTTTCAGATCCTCTAAGAGGCTTTTGAAAAATACACAACTAATTTTAAACTAAATATTCAAAACTCTGGGGAGCAAAGTCTTTCACTTTTATCCTAATAGAGCCACTTACAATACCAGCCTTGAATTTGTCTAGTACAAAGAAACTGAGAAACCTGTCCGTGACTAGTGAGTTAGAGTCTCAGTCAATGGAAATTCCATTTCCAAAATTCTGTACAAGTATTTAGAAGATTTAAAAAAATTCATACTATAACAGTTTTGCCCAGTTTTTCTGAGTGTCGCTAAGCCCTGAAAAGAACACACTAGCACAGAGAAGATAAACCATTTGTTCAGCTGCTTTTGCCTCTGCACGATTCAGGAGTGCTAACACAAAAGATGTCTATGGCAGTAGATTACTCTCCATGGCAACTGACTGCAATGTTACAAACATGAAATGTTGGCCAGTTCTGCCTGGAGGTTAAGGACAGTTCCTGTTCGAATGGGGTCATTCAAAACCGAGGCCAAGGGTGACATTATCAGAGCCACTCCAGCCTGTGTCCTTTCAAAGAGATGTTCTCATCGTCCCCAGAGCCTCATTTTAGCTTGTAAGAGCTGATCTTGTCTGTTGTTGTTGTTACTTAATGTTTTGTTTGCCTTTTTATTTCCCTACCCCAGGTGAACCACTGAGAAAGTAGTTATTTTTAGTTTTAGAAACCTCTGTAAGAAACAGTCTCTGCCTTCAATCTATACTTTACAAGAAAGATTTATTTTGGAACTTTGGTCAAAAACATCTGTACTCTGCTGGACAAACATCTGCCTTCCAACAAGAGTTGCTGGCCTTCTGGTGCTGGATAATCTGGGTTTGTGCTTCAGAACCCCTCACAGAGCAGAGTGCATTCATTTGTTAATCCATAGCGCCTCTTGGTGGCCAACCTAGGTTACTGCAGAAGGAAATGAAGCATCCTCCCCTTCCCAAGCTTATTAAGTTCTTTGAGACAGAGACAGAGGCCTGTTTTAATACAGGCACAGCCTGAAGATATGATCTGAAGAAGCTATGGGGAGCACAAGAGCTGGGATGCTATGCTGGAGCATGGCCATGCGTGGAGGCTCCCACTGAGCTGATGTTGTAATGATGACGGGAGGAAGCACACACTGACCAATCTCAGGCTTCTCTGATCTGCCTGATTGACTGCATGAGCTTGAGAGACTGGGATGCTCCTGGCAAGCCTGCTCCCAACTCCCATGTTGCCTCTTCCATGCGGGGTGTGTGTGTAAAATTATAGCTGGGATTTTTGTCATTAACATGCTTGCATTCTTTACCGTCAGTTCCTTCCGAGGAGAGCTGTTGTCTTCCCCACCTCTGTATCCCAGACGT
The DNA here is from genome assembly GCA_036184795.1 of Tokudaia tokunoshimensis. Classification (NCBI taxonomy): domain Eukaryota; kingdom Metazoa; phylum Chordata; class Mammalia; order Rodentia; family Muridae; genus Tokudaia; species Tokudaia tokunoshimensis. The sequence goes on from BTHU01000014.1 coordinate 32,589,794, forward strand.
GCAGTCCTAAGCCTGGCTCTCTGCTGGGTGAATGGGAAGTGTCTAAGAACCAATCATGATGCGTCAAGACATAAAATTCATAATTATGGGCTGCCCTAACCATCCAGGCATATTCTTAGTTTTCATTACTGTGCTTCTCTGTATTTACTCTTGTTGAATTGCCTTAAATATAGTGATCTCCACTTAATGAGAAACCTAGGCAGAAAATAGCTCCCCGCCCTCTTCCCCTGCCCCCACTCTCTTTCCCTCCTCCCCCACCCCCTGTAACAAAGCTATGGCATCCCTCCACTTTTCCCTTCTGACTTTGTAACTTTTAGTTATCTGCTAAGTCATTACCTTACAGTGTCAGCGTTTATTCAGAACATCTGCCAAAGTGCTTCATCAGAACATTTTCTAATGGAAACTAACTTAGAGAAAACGTGGTCCTCTATTTCCTGACAGTGGGGAATGTTGAATTACACCGGCTTTTACGGACTAGAAATTCCTATCTATATCTAATTGTTCCCTAACCAATTTTATCAGAGTGTGCTATGTAGATTTTTTTTAAAAGATACATCTGACTATGTTTGAGAATTGAGCTGTATCCCACTGAACTCTTATGTGTGTTCAACAAATATGTATTGATTTTCTATCATGTACTTGGCATTGTGTAGGGTATGGAAGTGGATAGAGTATCTTTCATCCCTGAGTCTCATGAGGAGCCCCAGGCACCCTGGTGCAGTGTGCTCTGGGCTGTCATGGAATCATGCATACCCAGCAGACTAAGACAGCGCAGTGGTGTGTATTTAAGGGAGATGCACACTGATGGTGTATGGATTGAATCTGGGGCCTTATCAAGGCAAGTGAGCCACCTCTGCGTAGTCAGTCTGGGGGTAGTGTCTTGGAAGAGAGAATAGCTAGACAAATAACACTGCATTCCACACATAGAATGTTCACATGGGCAAGGCAAGGAAGGAACGTGTGGATTGTGGGTGTGGTGGGTAAAAACAGATGCTGCCTGTAATCCCTCTGATTCCTGCCTTCAGCATTTTTGCTGAACTCTGTATATCGGGTCTTAATGCAAGGCATTTCTCATGGCTGGAACATCACAGCCTCTGGTGTCAGGTCTAACCTCATTTCATCCTGCAGGAAGTCTGTGCTCTTCTCTCCCTGCAACCTGTGCGTCCTCATCCCAGACACACCACTGTATGACAGTGTCCCCACACTACCTACTACATTACTCTATGACACAGTATGTCCCCCACAGTGCCTACCACACTACTGTATGACACAGTGTGTCCCTATAGTGCCTACTACACCACTGTATGACACAGTGTCCGTACAGTACCTACCACACCAGACACAGTGTGTCCCCACAGTGCCCACCATACTACATATGACACAGCATGTTCCTATCTCCTTTATACATAGGAAAAGTATGTATTTAGTATTTAAATTTAAAAGTAAGTATTTAGGAGAAGTGTTTTTCCTCTACATATAGGAAGAATGTACTGTTTTTCATCAGTACCTAGTCCTTTTTGTTATTCAGGGATTAATAAAAATGCACTGATCAGATCAGATAATTAATTTAATTCCTAATGACTCTCTGGTGACACATCTCTGTATGTAACCTTAGGATCCTGGATATTTGTGAGTTTACCCTTTTTATTTATTGCTAAAATGAGAGGAATAGGAAAGGCCTCCCTATGTAGAATTGAAGTCAACTTGTCCTTTCTACAGTAGTAGGCCTAAGACGGTTTGGGGTGTCTTTATCAAATACCTCCCTTCAGGGCTCAGAGAACCCGTGAAAGAAGAGGTAGGAAGAGTGTAAGAAGCAGAGGGGAGGGAGGGCACCAAGGAAACAAGACCCTCTAAATCAACGCTATCAAAGTTTGTCTGAACTCACAGAGACTGCGGCACAGTGCACAGGCCCTGTGCAGGTCTGCACACATCCTCTGGGAGATAGTATGCTTTCAGCTGTTTCTGTGGGATCCCTGGGCGTGCGCATGGGCGGGTCTCCGATTCTTGTGCCTTCTCTTGGGCTCTTGTTCATCTTATCCAATTCCGATGTGCTAGGTTTTTTTTTTCTTTTATATTTTATTTTATTTTATTATAAAAAGCATATTCTTTTTATTGCTGTTACATTTACTTACTTTGTAAGCGTGTATGTGTTGGTATGTATACACATGTTTTGAGGTAGAATTGACATCTTTGTGGAGTTGGTTCTCTCCTTCCATCGGGTAGGTTCCAGGGATCAAACTCAGGTTGTCAGGCTGGGTGGCAAGTGCCGGTGCCTGTGCCTGATAAGCCATCTTGCTGGCTCAAAGAATTGTATTCTTGGAAATAAAAAGAAGATATGCAGTTTAGGGACTGCTCTCAAACCTATGCCCTTATCAGCACATGGAGGGAGGGTCTGAGTCAGAAATGTTTGCCGAGGCCAATGTTGTCCATAGGAGCTGCAGCTTAAACACTACAAAATTACTGCCAAGACCCCACATAGCATGAATGAGGGTTCTATGGGGCTTTAGGCGTGGCCGGGAAGCAAAAGTGCTCACCGTCTCCCAAACAACTTCTGCACACAAGAGCTAAGAGACTTTTGTTGTACACATAAAAGAATAAAAACTGTAAAAAGCAACGGAATAAGATCCAAATAGTAGAAATAAAAATGCCCTCCTCTTTGTTGGACACAGTGAACATTTTCTGTTGAGTTATTTAAGCATTTCTAGTGTTTTTGACACAAAAAAAGCCCTTGACTCTATAGTAAAATGCATGTCTAAGGGGAGATTAAGGCCATGAACATTGCACAGCTTTATGGACCAATACTGGAAAAATGTCAAAAACCAATGATTTGGCGTAGCCATACCATTCAGAGGGTTAGTAAGGAAGATTCGGGGTGGAGCAAAGGAGCGAGGTTCCTTTCTGCATAGATTTTCTTTCCGTGTCTGTGAAACAGCGCTCTCTCTGTGTCTGTCTGTCTGTCTCTCTCTCTCTTTCTCTCCCTCCCTCCCTCCCTCTCTCCCTCTCTCCCTCCCTCCCTCTCTCTCCTACCAGCTTTTAAACTTGAAAGCAGTCTGAGTTTGTTGGGGGTGGGGGTCACTCTCTGGATTGGAGAGGGACTGACTCTGCATCTCTATGGCACTGTTCCTGTGGGGATGGGGTGCAGTTCAGTCCACTGTAGCCCTTCCTGTCATAAATAACACTACTTTCATTTCACTTGTAGAGCATGCTATCCCTCGGAGTAATGACTTTCCAGTGTGCCTTTGAGCATACAAACATGGTTTTCATTAGCTTTCTCTCTCCTTAAAAAAAAGAAAAAGCAAGTGTCTACAGAAGAGAATCTGAGCAGAATTAGTAAGCTGTCAGTTAGCTCCCTAACACTCTGCTCAGTGGGCTAGAGTGGACTTGTGAGCAGTGCCAGCAAGGCACACGTCTGCCCCCTCTGAAAAGCTTGGAGGATCCAGTCCAGTGGAGAGAGATGGGCTTTACCCTATGTGGACAAGGCAATGAAAGACAGAGAAAGAACTTTTTGCTCAAGTCTTATTTTCAAGAAAACTCCATCAAAAAGCCCGTGTGACCAAATGCCCTGGGACTGCAGGGCACGTCACAGAGGCGGCCTCCCTGGTAGCCCACATATACTAAGAAAGCATTGGCAGCCTCTCCCAGCCGCACGTGCCCACCTCCTGCCGAGGGCTGAAGGTGAGGCTGTTCTCCTGTGCCTTCGCAGCTCCTGCTGCAGAGTGGCTCGAGATAACCCTGTGAGGTTTTTGTGAAACCATACCCAATCCTGAAGGCTCTTAATGATCCATTGACTTCTGTGCGGCTCTTTTTTTTATTAGTTTGCTGGTTTGTTTTGTTGTTGTTGTTTTTGGTGGAGATTTTGGTTTTTTGGTTTGGGGTTTTTTGTTTGTTTTGTTTCTTACTACATTTCTGGGTATGAAAAGATGGACTCTTCTCAAATCACAGCAAAGAAAGTCACTTTTTCTCTACAGATAATAATACATAAATTTTTTCAAAATTATTCTCTCTGTTCCTCAAATGAGTATCCGTTTCAGGCTCTGATTCATAGCATATCGTGTTATCTATTTTTCTACAGAGAGAAACCAACAACAACAGTGTTTTGAAACCATCGAAGAACTGAATTCCCAACCACAGGTGTCCCTAACAAATTAGTGGAGGCCAAATTTAGAACCCCAAGAAAGAAGCTCGGAGGCACAGCCCTGGCCCCTGAGCAGGGCTCCTTGTTATCAGCTGGCGTCCCTGTCAGATGAGGACGGAGCCATGTATGTCTGCAGCACCTCTCCTAGGTGCTGTCCGCTTCCCCAAGATGTGACGGCACATCACAGCTGCCTGAAAACAAGCTTCCAGTTCACATAGCCGGAGAACAGGAAATTGTTTCTGGCTTGTTTTTTGATGCGAACAGAGCAACTATTGCATATTAAAAATCCCCTGTTGTTTAATATTTGCTTGGTAATGTGCTGGACCCTAATCAAGTCCTTCTTCTCACTAAATCATGTCAACTGTGGCACTGTTTTGATTGGAAGCATGACTTGTAACGTAGGAAACCTCTCAGGACATAAGCCCCTGCAGCTGTGGCAGGCTGGAGCGATTGCGTCTATGGGGACTGAAGCCTGAGTGACTCTTAGTGAGATGCAGTGGAACTCCTAAGGTGTGCAGAGATCGCAGGCAGAGGTGTTATTGTAAAGCAGCTGGGAAACAGTATCCTCAGTGCAATAGATACAGAATAGTAACAATTGCTCCATGAGTTGGCAGGCCTGCTGTCTTTTGCCTATTTTTCTAGGGGGAAAAATCGAGTCCAAATGTAAAGTGTGAAATCAGGCATTGCTAGTGCTTTGCAAGGGTTTGATCTGAGTGTTTCCTCAAGTTGCACTGGGGGCGGGGGGTCTTCATTTCTTGACGGCGTTTTGCAGGGTTTCTCATTAATGTCTTATGACATTAATTATTCTTGGAACAAAAGAGGTGAAAAAGTTGTAAATTTTCATTTTTCTAAGAATGTGGCTGACTAGACTACCCCCGCTGTGTTTGTGATGGAGGAGTGTCTGCCGAGTGTAAAAACACGTGTGGAAAGGGCTGGATCCCAAACCATGGAAAACAAGCGCAGAGAACTAAAACTTTGCTTGAGAGCCAAGGCCAAGCCTGTGCCTGCAATATTTTGTTTCCATGTTGTCTCTTTGTTCTCCTGTTCATTTCTTCATTTAATCAATAGTCCATTAAAACATATTTGTTGAGCATCTACTGAACCCAGTGGTCTTTGCCAGGTACTGGGAGGTCTAGTTTAAAGGCAACTTGCCCACAGGACAGGGATTCCCGCCAAGAATGTTCTGTCCTCATTGCTGTAGTATAAGGAGCAGCTGGACTCCCCAGGCAGCCTTGACACTCAGCAGAAGTCAGGGTGTCTGCATCTCATAGCACAGACCTATGTGCACTGCGCTCTTCTTTTCACTGTCAGCATCTTTGGGGTTGTGCAAAAGCTATCCATCCTAGAGCAGTCTTCCAATTGGATTCCCCTCCTGTGACATCATAGAAAGTGGTACTAGGCCCCAAACCAGTATAAAAAGAATGGTTGTTAAGTAACCTAAAGAACGAAACTATAATTACAGAGTGCAATTAAAAACAATGAATTCACGAAATTCCTAGGCAAATGGTCAGAACTTGAAAATATCATCCTTAGTGAGGTAACCCAATCACAAAAGAACACACATGGTATGCAGTCACTGATAAGGGGATATTAACCCAGAATCTCGGAATACCCTAGACACAACTCGCATATCAATAGAGTTCCAAGAAGATGGAAGGAGAGACCCCTGGTCCTGGAAAGACTGGATGTAGGGGAATGCCAAGACAGAGAAGCGAGAGGTGGTTGAATGGGGAAAAGAGGGAGGGAAGGGGGCTTATGGGACTTTTGGAGAGGGAGGAAGCGGGAAAGGGGAAATGATTTGGAATGTAAATTAAAAAAAAACTTAGAAAATAAATAAAAATAAAAAAATAAAATTTTCCATGATAATCTTCAATTTAAAAAAAAAAAAAAAGAAACTATAAATTTCAAGGAAGTCTAAAGTTAACTCTCAGGTGTAAACACCAAGATATTTCAAAAGCTGCAGAAATGTGGCATATTTATTATTCTAGAGGTCAGAGCAAGATAGGAATTGAGGAAGAAACCTCTAAAGTATCAACTTGGTCAAGCAAGAGTAAGGCATTTGGAAACTCCTAAGCAGGGTGGGGGCGTGGATGCCATGGGAAATATGAGGCTGGAAAACATCATCTCCAACCTAAGCCAGAGGAGGAAATGAGCGTGAGCCCTGGACTTCGAAGGTGAGATGCTCTAAGCTATCAACACAGCCCCCAAATACGGGGAGAAATGAGGTCCTGCAGTCCAGAGGCCCCGGGGATGATAGCATCACTGGGAAAGATACAGGACATTTGTAGCCATCCTGTGATCCACCAGGAGAATGCATGCTGTTCCTGCCCTCATTCCTCAAGAAAGATGGCTTCAAATTGTTATGTGCTAGTTCTGAAATGTCCCCTGCAGGCTCATGCATTTGAACATTTGATCCCCAGCTGGTAGTGCTATTTGGGGTATTTTGGGGGTTTTCTTTTGTTTTATTTCTCAGAGTAGGGGTAAGAATTGGGTCACTGGAGCCTTTGCGTGTTCATAGCCTACTTCTGTTTCCAGTCTGATCTCTCTGCTTCCTGATAGGAGAAGCTCTACCACATATTCTTACAACCAGGAAGCTGAGATGCCGTGCCTTTTCTGTGATGAACTTAAGTCTCTATAAGCCATGAGATGAAAGAAACCCTCTTCCATTACATTGTTCCTGTCTATATTTTCTCACAGTAACCAGAAAAATCACTAGCAAAGTTCAGGAGTGAAGTCAGATACAGTGTTAGGAAGCAACATAATGGTTGGGACCCTTTGGTTTGTAGAAATGGAGGGTGAGACAATTTATATCTATTAAAAAGATTATATGTAAGGTCAGCATTAAATCTCAATTTTATAGACCCAGACTAAGCATTGTCAGGTATGGAGGATGAAATTGTACTTGGTGGACAGCATCCAGCAATGTGTCTGTCCTACAAGGTGCTTGTTGCAAAAAGATAGTTTTTCACCATGTGAGTTTGAAAATCTCTGTATACCATGTTTTCTTCAGGACATTCACTGTTCACATTTAATAGCAAAAACTCTCAAAGTGTCATCCTGAAGAACAGTTAATTTGTGCAGCCAGGGATCCCCTAGCAACCAGGGATCCCCTAGGTTGACAGCCATGGATTCCTTTGCTCATTTAGTTCCTTGAGGGACTTTGGGCATGACATTAGTGAAGACTGGACTCACATTGTTTTAAGGTCCCTGCAAGAAAGTTAATCTGAGTCAGGAAAAGTGCCGACGACAGCTATGAAATCTGTCACTTCCAGAGCCAGTACTGGAAGAGAATGATAGTTTCCCAAGAGGAGAAGCCTCCAGCCATTTGTGGCTGATGACAGTAAGTGGGGGTACAGGATGACAGTGAAAAGGGAGCATACAGTGGTCCTCATGGAGGATCAGTGCATATCCAAACCACAAAGGAGCTCCGTGGATTGGTGCCTCATCCCTACCACAGGCTACAGCTGGGGCCTCCTACTTAGAATCCCAAGCAGAAGCTACAGGGCCAGGCAGAGCACGTGTGCAGTCCACACAGGATGCCAGCTTCTCTCCTGTCCCCGTCTCTGTACCAGCACAATGGAGAGCATAAAAAAGGACAGGAGCAAGGAAAGAAGCAGCATGGAAAAGAACAGATGAAAATGTGGTGGCTCATGAGGATGTTGTTAAGTCAAGCCATTTGCTCTCCCTAAAGTCTAGCAAGTAACAGAGTACAAAGCTGAAGACACTAGATAATGTGGAAAGGACATTGTAGCTGTGTAGACATCCTTGGCATCCCATCAGATAGGCATGGGAGAGAGGGATGGAGAAATCAGCTAATGGAGAGATGTGCATGGAAAACATTGTTTTCAAAATAGTGAAAGGTGTCTAGAGGGGAGAGGGAATAAGACAGGTCTACAAAGATGCTGAATTTGAATACCCAGCCAAATTTGGGGGCACATGATATAGAAAGCAGTTAGCACCTAATATATTATAATGGGTACAAACTCAGTGGAATATGACTGGCTTCAAAGTCCAAGAGAAATATTTTCAGTTCCATATCATATAGTCATGCAAAACTGTCTACTGATGTTGCCAAAGGTTGAATAAGTGGCCTTGGTGTACTTCCCTTTTGGTGGTGCAAAAAAGATATATGATCTGGCATCTGGCTTCTTATCGTGGGTTGTATGACTTCACATCTGAGGGCCTCCACCAGCCTTTCCCTGTCCCTGTGTCTGTGTGCCTTCCTAACTGCCCATCAGTATGTTTGGGGCTCATGCAGGAGAATGGGTTTTGTGTGATAGCTTTTGGAAGAACTTACATGTCCTTAGTCATTTCATTGAATGAACTCAAGTCCAGGTTGTGAACATGCCTCAATCCCCTCCGCAAAGTAGATCATTCCAGACTAGACAGTAGACTTGAAAAAGCACCTTGGGTTTTGTAATGTAACTCTACCCAATTGAGCTGCATCTTTATTCTTGAGTTGTGCTTTGTTTTTTGAAACAGTTGGCTTCTAATGGCCCTGTCTAAAATCAGGGAGTTTCCTTGAAACTTCTGGTAACATCACTATTGATAAAGACTGTCTCCTTCCTGCAGTCTCAGGGGTGTGAGATTTAGGGGCGAGAAAGCAACCACTGCGGAGTCAGCGAGAAGAAAGCTTGCATCTAAGTGGAGTTTGAAAAGGCAAAGGAAATCAGAGAGATTGGGAACAAAGAGCCTGTGGGTAGACATGAGATCGGGGAGCAACATGTTTGGAAACAAACTGAGAGCCACACTGATGAGCAATGACCAGGAGCCTTGGGTGGCAGGTGTGCAGAAGGCAGGCCATAGGATGTGTCAGGCATGGCCTGCCGGTGCGCAGCCAATCGTGCGATGAGGCAGTGAGCGCCGGAGGGGAGGCGGGCATGGGGAGCTCTGCCAGCAGCAGCAGAACCCTGGCCCTTCTCCTCCTCACTTGGAGTTTAGGCCAGAGTGCTGAGCATACGGTAGTGTGTGTTTAAAGACAAGTGCTGCTGATGTTCCTGTGAGGGATGTAGTAGAATGTTCTCATGGTGAATGATGCCCTTGGCCCTTGTGAATACACACCATGGAGACAATTCCAGTAGAATCTGTTGAGTTTCTATAATCACACTGAAAGGCTCACTTCATCCCTGTTAAGTGTGCATGCACACACACACGCATCTTTATGAGCAAAACAGTCTTTGGATTTCTTGGTGAAAGTTTTTTTGTTTATCTTCTTATACCTTAATGGAAACAAAGGGCTTCAGGGTATAGATGCAAACAAGAAGTGAGTCATCTTTCCTAACAGAGGGGCTGTTGGACTCATACTTCATAATCCTGCCCACAAAGAGCTTGCCGATGCCTCATGAGTGAGGAGGAGGCAACCTCACAGACACATCTTTAGGAAAGACTCCGTGACTGTGGGTACAGCGCTGGCCACAGTTTGAGTCCTTGTCCAGCAGGGTCAGATACTTGACCCCCAGAAAGCCAGCCAGGGGCTTTCCCAACATCAGATATCAGCAGTTGTGAGCAACCCCTGTTAATTCCCCATAGAAGTTTGGAAAAGTACAGGATTTGTAGATCTCATCAATTTGTGTTGCCTTAGATAGGAGTGAAAATCCCCATCTTGCCCAAGACCAAGGTCAGGAAGGAGGTGCTTAACCCCAAAATACCCACCAGCTATGAGCAGGTCCTAGATTCTCTACTCCCTTCCTTCCAGTGGTACATGGCCTGTCCTCACAGGCTTGCCCTGAGGGGATTGCCCTGCAGAATCTCCAGGATGCCTTCTCCAAGAGTATTTGCAAATATTGTGCCTTGCTACCTACCATCCAGCCCTTCTTTGGCCCATCTGTTACATTCTAGTGGGCTCCTTCTTGCTTAACTGTGTGACCTCCAACAAGTCACCCTCGGCAACAGTTTCCTCGTCTGTCAAAAGAAGTCAGAATGCAGCCTAACTTGTAGGATGGCAGGGATTAAACTTAGAAAATGGCATTGGGCATGTAGCATTTAAATGATAGTTATGGGATGTACTCTGATGACAGTGACGGTGGGTGGAGAGATAATTGCCCTCCTGTTTCCCTGGTCAACAGACACTGGTCCCCAGGGTTCCCATCCTGGTTTCCCTGCAATACTTGTTTATATCTCCACTGCACACTCTCCAGTCTGGTAGTCTTGGGTTGCTAGGAGCCCGGCGGATTGGACTGCTCAGGACAAGAGCTATTCTGAAGCAGAGCCCAAAGGGCTCCCTCACTGGCCACATAGCGTCTGTATGTTGTTATTCAGTTTCCTTCTGTGGTGGAGGAATGGACACCTAAGTACTGCTTCTTTTTATAGCCAGCTCTGACAAGCACGTTTGCTGATTAGAAGGCAGGCCTCCTGGAACATTCATTTTGAAGGATATAATGATACTTAGGAACCAGGACTATTTCAGACATATATTGGAAACTCTTTATTTTCTAAAATCAGGACATACTTCTTGTTTACTTCCTGCTAATGAGAATCCCCCTGGGGTTGAAAGTGCTCTTGGGCCCTAGAAGCATGTTTGCCCTTCATATGATTCTGATATAGTACAAACACATGTGGAATAGAAATTAGACTCCCAACTGTGGGATGGCAGAGTAGAGAGCACTGAGGAAGCACATGCCTGCCTTCAAGGGGCTCACACACCAGAGCAAGGGGCCAGCAAATGTTCTAGCCTTGGCCCAGTCCTCCCCTTAAAGTCAACGGTGCTGACTCAGGCATGTGGGCTTGTGAAATGAATAGTTTTCTAGGTGAGAAAGACGCAGAGATACCAGAGAACATCAAACATTCAGGGCTATAAGTTGCTGGATGGGAGGGAGAGGTAAAAGAGATGGAGAGGAAAAGGGAGGGAGGGAGAGAGGGAGGGAGGGAGGGAGAGGGGAAGATGTTAGTATAGGGGCAGGACATATGTGCTCAGAATGTTGGTTGGGGTCAGTCTCAGAAGACCTTATGTCTCAGACTGAGAACCTTATCTGGAAGCAGTGGCTTCCCACTAGAGGAGTAATCTAACCAGATGCGGAGACTAGCAGACAGCACAGCTTCTCTGTCCAGCACTCATGTACTTTACTTTTAAAGTTTTCAGCCTTTCCACTCAAGGAGAAACTTTGTCTCTTCAGACATAGGTTCTCTAGTTTTTGTTTTTTTCCTCCTGGGTATGACTTGATAAAATCTCAGAGTTACAGCATCTCTCTTATAAATCAAGTCAGTATATACATAGTTTTGTTTATTTTAGTACCCAAGGAGATAGTTATCAATCAATCATAAGGGTGTTTTAATTTGTGAGATAGGGTCTCTCACGTAGCCCAGGCTGGCCTCCTGCCTCTGCTTCTGGAGTATTGGGGTTCCAAGTGTACACTACCATGCCATGCTGTAGAAATGGGAATGGCTCAAAGGCTGCGGATGGCCAGAAGCTCAGCAAGTGCCTGGAAGACAGGCCAGGACGGGATGCTGAGGTCCTTTATGCTTTGTTCTGTGACTGTGGAGACACAGGACTCAAATCGGCATTCCCTTTGCTCCTCTGTCCACAGTGTGGCTGCATTTCTAACCTATTCCAGTAGACCAGGGCTAGCTCACATGGGTAATGTAAGTCTCACAGGTAATGCAGATGGTAAGGGGCCAAATCACCCCTAAAGGAACAACTACCACCGATGCCATGAGTGCCCAGTTAGAATGTGGGCTCAGGGCTGCTAGATAGGATTTCTCAAGAGATGCTAGAAATCTCTGTTCTCATGTGAAACTATATTGGAATTTAGATATTGGGAGAAAAATCAGTGCGGGGCTCTGACAGAGCTCAGCTGTTTGCTCTCACTGGACTGCCTCTAAGCCGCCCCACAGTGAGGGTGTTTGGGCTTCACCTGGACTCTCTAGTGCCTGACTACCAGAGGGGGCCACCTATGAAAGTACATGGTCTCCAGGGCCCAGGGTCTCCACTCACCATGGACACTCACTGCGAGCGTGTGCTCGATGTCCTCCATGTTCTCTGCACAGTTCTGGAGGATGCGGGGCAGCAGAGTCAGGACCAGACAGCCCGCAGGTAGCTCTGAGCAACAGAAATAGACTGGAGAGATGCTGACGGAGACAGGCCACCCAGTATCCCAGGAGTTAACCTGTCAGCTCACAGCAGTCCAGGAGGGCTCACAGAGAACAAGGCAGCCGTCCTCTACAGGAACCTGACAGGCCTGATCAGGTGACTTCAGAATGTCATAGCTTGCTCAGGAATGACCCGAGTAAACCTAGAAATCAAATGGACATGAATATGGTGGGGAGACTTCCATATTTAGATAACAATGGAAAGAACTGGGAAGATGTCTTTGTATACCTGGTGCCTCGGGAAAAGATCTTTCCCTCCTCCTATGTGCTAGGGATATGGATGAGGAAACAGTGCTGTGTATTGCCTCAGGGCCGCCTGGTTATCTAAACATTAGGCTCCTGGGAACATTTCTTCTGGAGTCTGATTTTCACAGGTGGACACCAGATTGAAGAGCAGCAGGCCTGGTGGCCCAGATGAAGCATGTGGCTTTCTCAGACAGCGAGGCACACTGCAGGAAGGAGAGGACAGTTTTCTTTGCTGACATCCAAGTGTGCCAATCTGAAAAACAGGCCTTTTGCAGTTTGTTGGTCTGCATTCCTTGAAGACCATCAGTGTATGTGGTTCTGGGAACAACCTGGCCCTTCTCTGGCCTTCTCTAGCAGGATCAAAAATCAGGACATATGTAAGAGAAGCCTCAACATTACAACTGCAGTCGCTTTGTCTGATGCAGGTAAGAAAAGTACAAACTGAGGTTAAGACTTTTTCTATAAGCCCAGCTGAGTTCAAAATTGAGCACAGCTAAACTCCACAGGAGGCGTCCTGGAGGAAGAGATACCCAAGGTTGAACTTATTATTAGGTAAGGAGGAGTTAGCGTGATAGAGATTGGGAAAAGAATGTTCTGGATAGTAGAAATAGCTCATGGAAAGGCCTAGAAGGAAGAAAGCTCAGAAGTATCCCAGCTGCAGTACACAGGAGTGAAGCTGGGTGGCTGACGAGGAACAGACTAAAGGATCACAGTGACACTCTAGCTGTGCCCAAAGCTGCCTGTGTCTCTTGTGGGTAGGGCACAGCACTACACTTAGTCAGTGCTGTCTGGGAAGCAGGATCCATCATATTTTGTAGCGTTGTGTATACACACAAGCACGCACATAGCACTTGCTGTCAAACACGTCAGCTTCAGTACGAGCCACCTTCGTCCTATGACTCCAGTGTGTTTTCACAGATTTTTCAAGTGAGAACCCAAATCAGAAATGATGTCTCCATTCACGTAGCTATCACCCACAATTTCTTCAGATTGCTGACACCTCTCACTGCCATTTTATTTATACAAGAGGAACAAGGTCATATTCTGTGGTGTGATGGGTAAGGAACCTCTGCTCATCCTTATGACAATCGATTCTTGCTCTAGGTGAGGATCTGTCCTCATAACACCATTGTCTTAACACCATTGTGGTAACTTTGAGATCTGGATCACAGCACCCAGAATATGGGTGGAAGATCCAATCACTTACCTGTCTACACTGAATGGTTATGCTACATACATGCCTTTAAACCTCTTAGTGCTTAAGATCTATTCCCAGGAAGACAAAGGACCTCTTTCTCCAGGTCCAACCCCTTCCTCTTTGCCTTCTGAAACAGGATCTCGCTGACAACCCAAGATGATCTTGAACTCCCAATCTTCCTGCCTTAGCTTGCTGAGTGCTAGAGTTATACCACACCCAGCCAAGTTGTCCTTTTGGATGCTTTTATATGCCTAAGGCCTACAAGCACATGAAAAGCCCTCTCCAAGTGTCTGAAGGCTAGACCAGTGCTTGCCTGGCACATGCACAGCAGACCTCCCATCCCTTGGCTCCACTCTGAAGTGGGCTGCCCTTAAGCGGGGCTCTCTTTCTGCACCTGCCCCTGGGGAGGATGAGAGAACCCACACTAAAGGCTTTGTGTGCCTCTCATTCCTACCACAGAAAGCCTCAGTGGCCAGGCCACCTGTGTTTTCCCAAGAGCTCTTTTAAGCCCTTGATCCACTCTAGAGGGCCTCTCTTTGGATGGCTGAGGGAGAGAAAAGCAGCCTGGAGCTCCCTTCAAAAGCTACATATGGAGCCAACAATAACAGCTCACTGCACAAAGGCAGGGGCCTGATGGGAGGGGATCAATTCATATAGTCCTGAGTATTCCAGCCAGCAGCCCAGGGAGGGACCCTGGGTTTGGGGCTAACAGGTCATGTTTCCTGGAACCAAACCACGTCTGTAGCCTGTGTGAAGTTGTGCATGCCGCCAAAGTGAAATGAAAGGTTAACATTTGAAAGCTGCCTGGTGCCGTTGCCATTCTGAGCACCTTAGCCCCGTGGGTGCATTTGAGAGCTCATCTCTTAGGTTTGAGACAAGATTAGCTTGGGCTTCAGTGAATAGTTTCAGTGGAGGCCTGGAGAGCAGTCTTCCCTGTTTCCTCCTCTGGCTGAACTTGCTTCTTCCCCGTGATGATGTTTTCTGGACTGGGAGGAGCACTAGGCACGGACCACACATGTATGGCTCTGAGGCCGTGAGAGTCCCAATAGGCCAGCTCAGCATTTCTGAGATGTGGGCTACACTGGATAGTTCTTGCTCTTTGTCTTCTCACCTTAAACCCATAAGCTCTACAACTGCTCATCCCGAAATCAGAACATTTCTTTCCATTTCTCAAAGGGGATGGGAGGGAAAGCTCTGGCCATGGGAATATGGAATGTAAGGATGCTGGGAGACAGAATCAGGGACATCCTGAAAGCTGAATCATATAAAGAAGGTTTTTACAGGGCAGGAGTGACTCAGTGTGTTTCCTGTGCACTGCATAGGAAGCAGGGTGAGAGTCCACTGAGGCTCAGGTGTCTGCTCCAGATACACATTGCACCTCTGACTCTTTGTTGCAGCCAGGAGACAGGGGGTCCTAACAGGGAGGCCTGGAATGTCACCATGACCTGTGGGTCCCTCTGTCTCCTACAGCATTTAAGATTCCAAGTAAGTCTTGTGCTTTTCTTACTTAGGATAGGAGTGTAGCAGCTAGCACACTCACTGTTAAGCTGAACTTTCTTTTCTTTTCTCTTCTTTTCTTTTCTTTTTTAACTGGATATTATCCTATTTTTTTTCTTCATTTTTTATTGGTTATTTTATTTATTTACATTTCAAATGTTATCCCCCTTCCCAGTTTCCTCTCCACAAACCCCCTATCCCCTCCCCCTCCCCTGCCTCTATGAGGGTGTCCCCCCCCCACTCCTGTCTCAGCACCCTAGCATTCCCCTACCCCGGGTCATTGAGCCTTTACAGGTCAAGGGTCTCTCCTCCCAATGATGTCCAACAATGTCATCCTCTGCTTCCTATGTAGCTGGAGTCATGGTCCCCCAATGTGTATGTACTCCTTGGTTGGTGGTTTAGTCCCTGGAAGCTTCCTGTGGTCTGGTTGGTTGATATTGTTGTTCTTCCTATGGGGTTGCAAACCCCTTCAGTCCTTGCCCTAACTTCTCCTTTGGGGTCCCTGTGCTCAGTCTGATGTTTGGCTGCATGCATTCGCGTCTGTATTGGGCAGGCTCTGACTCTGCAAGCTGAGCTTTCATCCGTGCCTTATGCTCTTTTAAACTAGGTGCAGGGTTGTGGGGAGAGAGTGACTCAAAAGACAGTCCCAGGATTTCAGTCACTACTTCAATGCTGTTTAGAAAGGGTATCCCTCTGGCTAGACCTGGCATTGAGAGCCCGCCCGCCCAGCTCAATGTGTTCACTGCCTCGAGTGCAGGAGGGCATGGGGAACCACCGAGCTCATGGAGAAGATGCAGCAGAAGGCACGTGGAACTCCACAGTGATCCACTTAGAGCACCTGTCACCTGCCTGAGACCTTTTCCGGCTCTTTCTCTCTCCCCTTGTCCCTTCTTTCTTTGGAAATGTTCTTGAGAGGAATTATGTCACCTAAAACAAGGTTTTAACAAACAGCAGCTCTCAGCAGAACAGTGGGAAAGAGGTGGACAGCCTTAGGATCTGTATTAGTTACATTTCTCAACATTCTGACCAGATGCCTGCCAAGAAACGGCAAGGGAGAAAGATTTATTTGTGATCAGTGTTTGAGGGGAGACGGTCCATCGGCGGCAGGAAGGTGTGGCAGCTGGGCTCTGTCCGCTAGGGCAGGAGATTACAGCTACCTGTTTACAAAGCACCA
The DNA here is from genome assembly GCA_036184795.1 of Tokudaia tokunoshimensis. Taxonomy (NCBI): domain Eukaryota; kingdom Metazoa; phylum Chordata; class Mammalia; order Rodentia; family Muridae; genus Tokudaia; species Tokudaia tokunoshimensis. Next base: position 32,606,129 of record BTHU01000014.1, read on the forward strand.
ATCACAAAGCAGTGGCAGGGGACCCAGGAGCAGGGCCCGTCCCCCAGCAACAGGCTTTCACCAACTGACCCCACCTCCTAAAGGCTTTAGAACTTCCCAAGACATTGCCACCAGCTAGCTAGAGATCAGCTCAGAGGACAGGTTCAGGGGCGGGGGTGGGGGTGGGTGGGCAGTATTTCATCTTGAAACCATAACAAATCATCTGCAGAGTTTATTTTCCTTTTCACTTTACCTGGGCCAGGCATGGTGCTAACTCCTGGCCAAACAGAAACAAACCTGTCCTTGCTCAGAAGCAGCCAAGTCCAGAAGCGGAGGGAGATGCAAGGAAGCTTGGTGTCTTCTCTGTGCTAGCAGTCTGTGCCTCTTGCAGGAGTTGTCATGAGAGCTAAACTAACTCCTCCAGCAACAAATGCAGTGGTAACGCTCTCGCAGTGGGATCCTGGCACTTTGATGATGCTGAATACATTTCATGGTATTATATAAGTATAAGCATTCTTTCCATTATTTTGCATTAGTTTCTTTGTGCTATAAACAGAGGCAGCAAAAAACGGTCAGTTACACCTCTCAGTGGCATCTCTCAGGCACCAGAACTTCTTCCACACTGTGGCCCGACATGGAGAGCAGGGTGGTGGAAAAGCAAGAGCTCTGGGGTCCAAGTGCAGCCCCACCCACAAACATGTGCTGTGCGCCGTGAGCTACTCATCTCTAAGAGGTGGCCCCTGGGGGCAGTGGGCCAGATGCTCTCAGACTCCTTACTGAGCACTGCGGCTTGCAGTCTGCCCTCCACCATGACAGAGAAGGACTCTGTGGCCAGACTGAAGTACTAGAGGGCCAGGAGTAAGATCCATCTCTCTGGCCCCAAAACTGTGGTTATCATCTCAAAGTATAAGATGCTGGAGAAATCAGCCTTTTCAGAATGGTAAAGAAAGAAAGGGAAGAGGGAATTGTTGCAGAGAACCTGCTGTTTGGTTGTGATCTGTGAAAATTAACTGGTCTAGACTATTGGGCATCCCCCTTCTGTGCTCCTTAGCCATTGTGGTATTTCTTTCTCTCTCCCTCAGGAGCTGCTGGTGCAGTGGTGTCTTGGGTTGCCCTTACTCCTGGGGGCTGGGCATTGTACCTCAGAGCCACCCATTGTGCTGCCCTGTCCTAGCTGTAGTTGTCTGTTATGGAGCAGCCTTGGGAGGATGCATACGGGCCAGGCAAGGTGCCTCTGCACTCTATGGTACTGCCACTAAGGCCCACACTTCAGGGCAACCCCCCAACCCTATCATTTGTTTGGCACCTCCAATCTTCCATACTGCCTCTGTCTCCAGCTCTTTTCTCCTCAGGTCAAAATCTCAGTGTCAGAAAGAAAGTACCTGTCTGAGACTTCAGTTAGGCCTGTGGCTGAGTTTCTCATGACAGTTTGGAACTCCAGCAATGCTGTAACTTTCCCTGGCACCCACGAGTGGCATTTACTCTCACCGCAGACTCTGTGTGTTCCCTCAGCGGGTCACTGGCTCTTTCATCTTCTCTAAGACTAGTCATTTGGAGGAGAGAGACAGCACATGTAAAAAATTATATGAAGGCTCCAAATTTGGAAACCAAAGCATGAAGCCTCTCGGATTCACACTTTGCACAGAACCACAGGAGGCATGGGGACACCTCAGTCGCAGCATCCAGCTAACAAAAACAGATTTGTAAAGGATGCCTAGGGGAAAATCTATCACACAGACATGTACACATTTCAGGTTTATCCCCCACCTCATCCCAAAAGAATTTAAGATAGCTTTCAGAGAAATATTAGCAGATAGGACAATCAGAGTTCAAAATTTTACTGGCTGAATAGGAATTTTGAATTCAGTAGATCAGGGAAATCTGCCTTTTTCCCATAATCCTTGAAACTTGAAAGCCTGGCAACATACTTAGCTGCCACTTGTTTGCCTGCCTTAAATGGGAGGAGGACCAGCCTCAGAGACCCGTGTGCCTAAGGGTGGAGTGGCACAATGCCCACAGAGTGCTTCAGATGCATCAACACCGCAAGTGAGCGAGTGAGCGAGCGAGGCTACTGCCTTTGAGAACATATCTCTCCTGGAGCCCAGTGATGCCATCCTTGAGCTCCCAGGACTAGGTCTATGAATAAGCCTTCCTGCAGGCCAGGCCTGCTAGTGCTTCTGGTCCAGAGCTCTCCAGTTTTGCTCCCTCAGCCCCTCCCACGCCCTGCTGCAGGAGCCTGCTGTCCCTCCCCTCTCAGCCCACCCTCCCTCCTGATATTCCACACAGTAGCCCACCACAGCCCAGGCTACTCCAGTTTTCTGTGTGTCTGCCTAGACCTACCTGCCCTCTCCCTCAGCCCTGGTTCTGACAGAAGTGATAGGGGGTGGGGGAGGAACCGGAGAGATGGCTCAGCATTTTAAGAGCACTGGCTGCTCTTCCAGAGAATCTGGGTTCAATTTCCAGCACCCACATGGCAGCTCACAACTGTCTGTAATTCTAGTTCTAAGGGATTTGCATTTTCACACAGACCTACATGTGGGCAAAACACCAATGCACATAAAGTAAAAATAGATAAATCATAAAAAGAAGTGAACTTGAAACTAATGCCGAAGAGCTACAGCCATGGCTGCTTTCTTCAAGAAGGGGATGGGGTAATGGGGGGGGGGGATTTGTAAGAGAGAGACTGGGAGAAGAGGAGAGATGGGCTGAGATTGGGATGTAATGTGGGTAAAAACATAAATTATGGGGAAAAAAGATTGTCATATTTTTCTTCATTGGGGATGGGGACCTTTAGATGTGGGGTGGCTATTCTTCGTTGTCAACTTGACTATACGTGGAATTAACTAAACCCCAAGCAACTGGAAGCACCTATGAGGAGTTTTCCTTGATAGAATCTTTGGAAGTAGGAAGACCCACTCTTAACTCCTTCCCTTCTGGGGTGGGAAGAGCCACCTCTAGTGGGGCCACACCTTCTGGTGGCAGCCTGTGGACGTGGAAGAAGGACATCCCATCAGTCCTGCTTCTCTAGAGAGCCCTGACTAATACAGATGCTCATGCACTCTAAAGCTATCTTGTCATTTGTTCTAACATACTCTCAACAATAAGGACAAACATAGACATGGTTGGGGTAGACTAACATAGTCCTGCAGTTTGCTTGCTTTAAAGGAGGATTTGGGGGGCTGAAGAGATTGCTTAGCCATTAAAGGCTCACAACCTAAAATTAAAAGGGAATTTTCCTTTGTATGGTAGATTATACATTTGGTATCACCATTTGACTTGAAATGTCATAGTTGAACTTCATAATCTATGTGACTCCCATATAGCTCAACTAAACTTCCATAATTCATCTCTGCCTCATTTTTAGCATCTTAAAATGGGAATAAAGTTATTTCTGTCTGTGGGCTGGTAGGCAGACTCACATTTCCACCTTGTCTGACCTCCCTGGTGCAATACACAAGTGGGACAACCATATGAAGAGCCTTCAATAAGGCACTTAACTCTAAGTGGGATTGGGCAGAATACTGGTAGTGTGTAGTATAAGTTAGTGCTCACTGTGACAGAAAGCAAGGCTAATTAAAATGCACGGGGCATGGGGACACTGAGGCTGGTCAGGGCTTACAAACTTTTGTGGCACCGTCATCTCATCACACAAACACACATGTGCAACTAAACTCGCATGTAAGAAGACAGCTTTCTTGCTAGGGTCAGTTCATCCTTCATGAGCCATTGAGTCATGTAAACTGTTCCCTAGACCCAGGTTCTACACTTCTTCTGAGAGGATAATAAATAAGCACGCTAGCATTGCCTCTGACGTTGACTGCTGTTCCTGTGACACCACAGCAGATTGTCTGAGAGCATTTGGATGAACAATCCATCATCTCCAGCCTAGACATGGGGCAGGCATGATCGCGAGGGGAAGAAGGCGTGGGAAAAGGTGTGAGGGATGAGAGGGAGGGAGTCAGGGAGCTAAGGCCAGAATATGGGGTGTGAAGGCAGGGCAAGGGGCCATCTTAGAGACGTGTGGAGGAAGCTGTGAGGGTGGAGAGAACCAGGCCAACAAGAGGGCAGATGTCACCATTGCCCAACAGAGGAGGCAAGGCTTTCACAAAACAAAATGATCAGGCATAATTTAAAAAAAAATGTTAAAGAAAGAAAATGCATAAAAATGTAATGCCAAATTACAGGATAAGATTGTGTCTAGCAAAAGAGCACGCTAATCTGTGCAAACCTTGCCGCTCTCTGCTAGAGGCATCTCTGGGAGCATGCGGTGGCCATTTTGTCTGCTTTTCACATTGTGTTTGAAGCAAACAAACCAGGGGAACTAACAAAGTCCTGAATGAGAACAGTTCCATGCTAAAATACTACAGTATGATATCACATTGCATCGTGTTATGTGTGGTATATATTATACAGGAAATTACAGTGTGAATAAAGGCAAAACGCAAAATATGCTTCTAATCATAATATTTCTTTAAATCACCTCCCAGTGTGCTTTTTCTATAGTGATCCCCCTGTGATCAATAAGTGGGTGTTTATTTCCCCAAAGGGTATTAAAGGAATATCATGTACCACTCACATAACTAGGGACATCAACTAAATTTTCTACTCATTTAAATATTTGTCCCCTCTCTTTACCTTATATGAAACAAATAGGCACCCAGGTAGGAAGGTAGCTTCCTCGGGTGTTAACCAATTAGCCAGAACCACCAACTCGGCCTCTCTGAGGCTCCCATTTCCCATGTAAAGTGGGAATGCTGCTATGATCCTCCCAGGAGTCCGTGACTACTGGAAATGAAATGTATGTGGCACGTGTGCTCTTCAGCTTATAGCAGGATACAGCCCGAGAAGCACATCATAAAGTGAACATACCTTACCTTGAAAATGCACTTTGGATGAACGAGCTGTTATAAGAAGAGAGCCCAAAGTGATGGAACTGCATTTATTACGTATAGCCTACCGTCATCTTCCAGAGCTGGGACACACAGTGCATCCTAGAGGTCTGCTGCTTCCCTTCAGGGTCACGTGGCTACCCAGGAGCTGTGTTTGCTGCCTCTGACCAGCATCACAAGAGTACACTATTGTGGACACCTAGCACCGGAGAGGGGCAACACAACCCAGTAAATTCCACTGACTCCGCGTCTCTTGCACCCTTGTAAAATTAGACGCTAAGAAATCAAACCGAGCAAATCAGGGGCCACCTGTATTTAGAGCAAGAAGACAACTAAAAGCCTTTGTTTTCATGTGGTATAAAATTATGCTAGCTATCTTTATAACCTAGAAAGGCATGCTCGGCCTGGGCCACAATTTTAATACCAGGAGGGAGGCAGAGGCGTGTTGATCTCAAGAGTCTGAGTCTAGCCTGGTCTGCATAGTGAGTTGCAGGATAGCCAGAGCTACATAGTGAGACCATCTTTTAAAAATAAAAAGGAAAGAGAAAGGAAGGAAGGAAGAAAAATGGAAGGAAGGAACATCATTACATCATCCAAAATGGGGGAAGGAGGTGGCGAGATTAAATCAGGAAAAATAACCAAATGAAAAATCTCTCTAGGGTACATTTATCATGTGGGAAAATGGAAGTGGAGCCTTCATTGTCTCTGAGTTGTTTTATGGAAAGGGAAACTGGTACAGAAATAGAATAAATTCTGCCACGCACTCCAAGAAATGCTACCAAAATTGTATAACATCCCTCGGGGGATGGAGTTTCTACTTCATGGTTCTACTGCAGTTTAGGAGGAAGCTAGTCTATAAACAAAAACAAAGAGAGTGTGTTGCATCAATTGAAGTTTGTCTTGGTTTTTTTTTCTGATTATTTTTAATGCTTAGAAATCTGAGTATCAGATGCAGCCATTCTCCTGCAGCGCATTCTCCAATCTCAAGTCTCTTCTCTGTCCCCAAAGGCAAGCATTGCACGTTAGGCAAACATGGCTCAGGAGGCAAAACTGCAGAGCTCATTGTTCTGCTTCTCATGTGACGTAGACTGCTCAGTTGGCCAGGCCACAGTGGTCCAGCCACACTTAGAATGCACTAACACTGCAATCCAGTCTTTTATATGTCCAGCCCCGATATCACGAAAGCTTTGAGCATTACTTAGGGTTAAGGCGTTTTCTGTTTCACAGTGCTGTCTGCTGCAATGCAAGGGAAAGGTATAGCCGACATCTTCTATCGTCCCCATTTCCATGCAGCTGAGACCCTGTGATGGAGAACAGGACTGCAGGGCTCATATCTGGCACTTGTCAGATGCCGACATCTCACTCCTTGGTCTCAACAGGTCCTCCAACCTGAATCTTCCTCTGTTGGATGTTGGGGAGGGGAGGGGTCTTAGGAGCCACCCCTTGCCCAGATCCTGATTTCTCCCTTCCTGTTCCCTCAGTTGGAGGCATACTGCTCTGTCTCTCCAGGCATCATGAAGTCCTACAGCCTGGAGTCATGCAGTGACGCACTTCTCGGTTGTTCTGGCTTTGAGAGTGTATGTGGATAGTGGCAGCCCTTTGTAAACCCACCTTTCTGTAAACCCTGTTTAAAGAGAACTAGGTAGGAACCTGTCCTAGAGACCTCCAGAGAAGGATAAGAAAATGAAACGGGACCTAGAAAAACACGTCGTGTTCCATAGCTCGGTTAGAGCATTGTGTACATGGAGAAACATCCTGGGGAGAAATACCTGTGGGAAAGTCAGGGTTTGTTCAACTGTTTAAAAAATACCAACCTCAGTGAGTGGGGAGGGACAGAACAGTGATCACTCATCACAAAATCCTTTCCAACTGTACCTGATTTAAGACAGAAAATCATAAAGCATATGTCTAGAACTCTGTCTTCTCACACAGTGTAGGTGAATTTCCCACATGACATTTTCACTGGAAACCTTACAAACTGCTCGTGTAACATTTCAGTATGGCTCAGACTTTTGTTTCCTCTTCCCAACACAAACTCTTTCTTGTAGTCTAGACATTTTACATTTCAAGTTAGGTGTTCTCAGTGCATCTTGACAAATCCCCATTTTGTGGGCTGAGCGGTGTGCGCATCCTCACAGCACTCAGAGCTGTAGTGGGGCTGAGGACACAGATCCTGCGCCTCTAAGGTAGCACAGGGCTCAAACTTGATGCTTCATTGTCAGCTGCAAGTTTGCAGAATAAGATTCTCTCTGGGACACAAAGTCGGAAGGCGAGGGTGGGGTTGGAGGGGGGAATTCTCCAAAGCTTTGCAGAGCTTTAAGAAAACCTGATAGGATTTTCTTTTCTAGTCACCAGGGACAGGGAGGCTGGAGGGTGTTGCCTTCTGTACAGACAAACACCTTCCAACCTGAAGAGAGGCTGAGAGAACAAGCAGAGTGTGGAAAGGACTTCAGTCACTCCTATCCCCTCAGCGTCACAGGACAAGTTATGTCTTGGCAGTTTCTGCACCATTTTAAGCAGCCCCAGCTTCCCTGCTTGTTTTCCTTATCTCTTTGTGGAAAGGGTGAACATAAGTGGCATTGTGGTGACATCCGTTGCATATTTGGAAAAACATTTTTAAGCCAAACTTGACCTTAACATGCTGTCTTTGACCCAGAATTCCAGGCAGATCCTTTGGTCTTCCAAAATCATCAACACCCAACTTTTGTGTTTCTAAGCTAATTTTTAAACTAATAACAACAAAAAATTACATCTTGTGTTTTGCAATCTTCTAAAGGAAGTTTTTGCAAACACCTTTAGGGTGTGATTTATTAATAAAACATTGTTTTGTAAGGTGGTTTTATATGCCACTAGACACACATCCAGTATCACCACTCAAACCCCAAAAGTCCCCAAGGTGATATTAGCATGTCACTGAGAATGCATCTTGGGGCCTGAGGAACTTGAAAGACTTCTATTTTAGTATGTAGGATGAAACATAAGGCTAATTAATAAAACATGGTGCTAAGCTGTGTGCCAAATGAAAGAAATATTTATTGGAAATAACCAAAATGATTTTGCTGCAGTAGGAAGGGCCCTGTCCAGACCAAGCCTGTCCATGCTGAGCATGCGCATCTGGTTTCACTAATTCATGCCGAGTGCTTTACCCAGTTTCCCAGAGCCGGAGCAGCTTGGCAAGGACCAGTCACGCAGCCAGACAATGTTAAATAAGTGTGTTACGATCAATACTCTCTAAGACCCTAGAGAAATCAGAAGGCATAAACTGTCTGAGACTTAATTACATCCCAATTAAATAAGTTCTGTTTAAATACCCATGTCATCTCTAAACTCTCCATAGCTTTTTTTATTTAGTTAGAAAGGAAGAAAGAAAGAAAGAAAGAAAGAAAGAAAGAAAGAAAGAAAGAAAGAAAGAAAGAAAGAAAGAAAGAAAGAAAGAAAGAAAGAAAACCAAACATGCGCTCTAGGCTACAGAATTCAGCTTAATGGGTTTCAGAAGGATTTGGTGCTTGCTCACACATTGGTTTATAAAGGATAAATGGGCAGGTGAGCAGAATCATTTTCCACTCTCACCATTGTTGGGGAAGGTACAAAACCCAGCTTCACTGGTTTATAGCGGCTTGGTGGTAAAGACAAACCACAAAACAAAGAGGATTCAAACTTCAGTACTCAGATCCTGGGGTGAAACCCTGCATATGGCTGTGCGTGGCTCTCTCTGACTCAGCAAGGACCACTGTGTCTTGCTCAGGAATCCTGTTTTATAAACTGTTTGCTGTTCATTTTGTCTCAGCTCGGTCTCTCCTAGGCTTTATAGACTCACTCACTCAGCCACCCAAAGAACCCTTGTCTCAGAGAAACTTAAATCTGTGAGCCTTTCCAAGTGCATTCCCACTGGGGTTGTGTTGTGAAGCCAATGTCAGTCACCTTGGGACACTTTTTGCTTCCCAGAAAAAGAATTAAAAAGCAACTTGAGTTTTCAGAGCAGTGTTCATAGAGCCCCTTTATCTATGATGGTTTCTTGGCCCAGTCCTGAAGTAGGCATTTCATGGAGCAGCAGAAAACGTTACTTTTAAAGATATACCTGTACTCAAATCCCCCAACTTGTTCATAGTGGTTTTAGTATGGTTATATATTCCCTCCTTTTGTTTTAATATAAAGATAACCGACACAAAGCACCTTTGGGTTAATTCCCTGCTGGGCTGAGTGGCCTCAGTGACTTCCTGTTTGGGAACCAGGCTACAACATTAGTAAGACCCGCTTTTGTGACTGCCCACTGTTCCCCATGTTTTCCTTCCTGGCATTGTGCAGTGTGAAGACATACATGGTAACCGTCTGTGCTGTGCATTCAGACCAAGGCTGCAGTGAAGTTGCTTAAAATTGTAATTCCAACAAGCACTGTTGAAAACACCCTGGGTTCATACATGGGATTTTAAACTCATTTTTGGTTCTTGTACATTCTGAACCCTTTTTCCTGTTGCCTGCTTTCCCATAGCCCACACTTCAGGAACAGGCCCCACACGGGGTTGCAACCCTCAGTTTAAGAGGTTGGGCTCAGATGATGACACACTCTCTACTTATGACTAGCTTCCCTTGGTCAATAGAGGTCACATGTTCATCATCTGAATGGGTCTCCAGTTTACATATAGAAACTAATGTTAAAACTGACAAGTTATTGATGGGAAGAGACCCTCTTTGGGCCTCGTCGTCCTACACACACAGAAACTAGCAGTTGTCTAGACAGTACTTGTTATAGAAACATTTTAGTTCAAATATCAGGATTTGAGATGAATGCTCACTGCGGTAAATTAGTAAATGTATCTTCTTTGAACACATACTCAACTACAATCATAAAATTATTTTGTTGGCGTTACAATGTAGCTTGTCTTCTTCACATGCAGCAGAAAGAAAAGAGTCGCAGGTGCTTCTTCCTACAGGTCACTGCTGTGACATAGGTTGGGTGTGTCCGCCATGAAAATCTGTAGTGTTGGCAGTGAGATGTGGGAAATGAGCGATACATCAGTTTTGGTTTGCTGGTTCTGTTGTCGTACACTTGCTTTTGAAGACTTGTCTGGCCGTGTCCAGATTGCAGGGTGAACACACATACCTTGTGGAAGCCAAATTCTGTCATTGTCAAAAGCCATCACAGTAAAGTAAGGGATCCATTGGAACCCACATTGGAACCCAATTAAAATGGCCTCAACGGGAGAGCAAGGAACATAAATCATGCCCACAATGTGTTTTTAAAAAATATTCGTTTCCCCATGTGGATCGTTATTTTAAACTGTGTCTGTCATGTGTATCTCCCTGAAATAAATTTGGATGAAGCAGAGACAGAGACCATAAAGCTCACTGCCCCCCCACCCCCACCACCACCACCACTGGTTGTCTTCGCTGGCTGCTGACTCATCTTGAACAGCAGAGGGCAGTAGAGGAGTATAACAGCTCACTGCCCAGTAAAGGCGCTCACAGGAAAACAAGATAAGCTTTGCTCACTTAAGATGACACTGTAGCCACTGGGGGCTAAAGAGGCTCTTCTGGTAAGTGCATCCATCGAAGGCATAAATTCCATCCAGATAACACATGCTCTAGTAGGAATGCTGCTTTTACATGGATTGATCAGCTTTGTGTTTAGTATTATGCATTAAAGCTCTTTACTTTAGAAGGACGGAAACCTTCAATGACAATTCTGTGGTAGCATCATTCCCAAGGAGGCCTCCATGGAGTTACAGAGCGAGCCATCAAAGCAGCCTATCGTCAGCGTTCGTAGCATTTGAACCAACTTACCAATAAATGTGTTTGACACAGCGTAGGCACAGGAGCATTCCCATTCTGTTCTGCGTCCCCTGGTCCTGACAGCTCTGTGGCTGCTAGTGATGGGGGCAGTGGTGCTAACAATGGCAGCCATGCCTTCCCAGTGCCACACCTTGTAGCATAGCCACTGCTCTGTACTAGTCTCACATGGCTGTGTGTCTAAAGCCAGTCTGCTGGTTCCTTGTACTCGTGTTGTCCCATCTATAAACAATACCACCATCTACCCAGAACTCTTCTCTGATCCCTCCATCCTCCTTACCTCTAAGTCCTCATTGCCAAAACTTCTTGGTTGCAATTCGGACATATGTATATGTCAGACTAAGTATGATGGCATGTGCTTGTAGTCCCTGTACTTGGAAGGTAGAAGCAGGAGGATCATCTTTAACTACATAGCAAGTTCAGGAAAGCCTGAGCTAAACAGGACCTGCCCTCATAAAGGGTTTGGGGCGTTTGGAGAGATGGCTCAGCAGTTAAGAGCAGTCATTGCTCTCGCTGGGATGAGGATTTGATCCCCAGCACCACGTTCTCTCCACACACGTCCCTCCAGCTGTGCTCCTTAGCCTGCATCACTGCAAGCTCCTTCACTTGCTGCCTTCCTCCTCCCAGCTCCTGGGACTCGTGTCTGAAAACAGATGAGAATGGAGAACTCCCCTATGGCATCCTCACTGCTTTGTTTTAATCGTGGGATGCTACTGAGGCTGCGATGGTGGTCCCCCAAGCCTACGTCACTGCCTCGCATGCTGGGTGATTCAGAGCTCTCCTTCATGCTGTTGCCCCTTCTGAGGACTGTGCAATTTGATGTTGAACCTCTGGATCTTAGATTTTTGCCCGTGCATTCAAAGGAACGTGTTTCTTTCTAGCTATGCTCTTCTTGTTTCCTTTGGAAAGACAGTGACTCCCTTGAATTTGTCTTTCAATAAATCTCTACCAGAGCTGACCCTGAATTAATAGAAGTGGTTAGCCACTGGCCACTGGGAAGTATTTCCTAGGACAGGAAGACACAAGCTTTGAAATGAGATGTAGATGCTGACAGCAATGGCCTCAACTAATACAGGGATCTTTATGCTTTGAGATGCATTGAAGCAGCTGTTCTCAACCTGTGGGGTTGCCTGAGATCATCCACATATCATATATCTATATTATGATTCATAACAGTAGTAAAATTACAATTATGAAGTAGTAATGTAAACAATTTTATGGTTAGAGGTCACCACAACATGAGGAACTGAATTAAGGGGAAGGCTGAGAACCACTGCAAAGTGAAAGTGAACTTTCTGATCCCTCACCAGTTTCTATCTGAACATGCCATTTTCTTGCGGGTTTTTATCCAGATTGGAATCCTAAACTATTTTATAACAAAGTGTGATGCTGTTCTCATAGGCATGGCAGTGGTTCCAAGTTTCCAGTTAGACTGTCAGGCACCCAAACCAGAATTCTTTCATTGCCTAGTAGAGGCTCTTAAACCAGTATGCCATAGAAAATGGAAGGGAATTTTTAAACGATGTTTATTTATAAATTGAGCCAACTCCATGTCAACTCAGTCCATTTTCTGCATACTTCAGCTAAATACCTTCCGGGTGCTGGGCGCCACTCCAAGTACAGGCTAGGAACTGAGTGGACCCTGAGCCAAGCTCACAAAGGGCCCCCGGTGCAGCACAGAGAGCATGTGTAGAAAGACGTCAGGACCAGGGTGAAATGCAGCGAAGGTGCTACAACCTCCAGAGAAACAAAGGAAGGGCACCTGCCAGGGAGGGATGGACAGGAGTCAGGTGTGCAGAGAAACGGAAGTAATCACATGGAAAAGTTGGCCTTCTTATCTCAGGATTGATGGTTCTAATTCAAATGAAGGAAAATGGAGTGCGCGTAAAGTCTTTGACTGACTGGGATATCTTCTCACTGTATCTGTGTGCATTTTAAATGATGAAATATAGAAAACTTCATGTATGCGTGAACTTCTAATAACACACAAGAAAAAAAAGATCCGATTCTGTAAAAATATCCTTTGGAATATTTTTATATTCCTTTTCTGTAAAAATAAGTCCAGAATGTCCTGGAGATAGAAGAGCCAGAGGGAATAAGGGCTGTGTCATTGCCCAGGCCCCAGGCACGCCTACACAGCTGGACATCCGTCACACCTCTGCTCCAGAGAAGTCCCCTTTGCCCAGAGGCAGAGAAGCAGAACATTAGATTTCCTTAGCACTTTTAAATTTAATAACGCCTCTTCTATATTACTTTTAACTGGTCTGTGAAGAATTGAGTCCATTCCGCCATGTGACACTCACCAAACCTCCCTCTTTTCATTGCTCTTTCTCTCGAGGGCCAGAGGCAGAGCGCTCTGGGGCCTTACGTTCTGGAGCCTGATCTTAAGCACACAGGTTCAGATTCTGGCCTTGTTTACCTGGGGCTGCTGCCTCTGATAGTTTGTCTGCTCCTTTAGAGCAGAATATGTCTTGTTAAACATTCACAAGTAATGGTAATAAGCACCCAATAACTAGGAAACAACCTAAAAGCAAACTTCAAAGAAATAAACCACCTGCCCGATTTGATACCTTCAAAACATAGCTACTGTTTGCCGAGAGTTGGTCATACGCCAACGTCGTGCTGGCTGCTCTTTGCCTATGATTCGTTTTGCTTTGTTTTGTTTTGTTTTATTCTGTTTGTTTAGTTGAGACAAGTTCTCTCTATGGAGTCCAGTCTGGCTCAGAACTCTGTTTCACAGGCTGGCCTCAAACTCACAGTCCCCCTTCCTCAGTACTCACATACCCCCAGTGCTAGGATTATAGGCATATGCCATCACATCCAGTTCATCCTTGCATTTAATCCTCCCAAGCACCCTGAGACATCCAGTGCTTACATTTTCCACATGGGAGGGTTGGGCTGAGATGGAGAATACTGGGGCCTCTTCCTGGTCCTGGTCCTGGTCCTGATGAGAGTATTTGCCAGTGCCTTGACTGTTGTCTGAACATTGGGCCCGGTGCCAGGGAGAGCAGTGGCAAAACTCTGCAGAACCATGTCTGTGAGGACACTGTCGCTCCAGGGTAGTCGTTGTTGTCACAGCCATGACCTCTGCAGCTTCTGGACCACCCCCTTGCGTTGGCATGGCAGCCTCAAGCCTTTCTCCCTCGCTCATGGTGACTATTGACTCTCCCCACTGCCCTCCTAACATAACAACACTTTGCTAGTCCTTCACCCAGAGTCTCCATGGAGAATTAGTGGGCATCTTCTACACCTAACTACTGCTATAAGAACAACATAGTGATGAGCCAAAGAGTTTATTCTGTGTAGGTCATTTTCAGCACTAGCTGGTGCGGACAGAATATAGGTAAATACCACCCTGCAACTTATCTTGAAATTCAATGACTTCTAGGATTCGAACCTTCTCTGTCCACCATAAGGTGTAATATGTTGAACACTTAACACTGATAGGGTGCCCCAAGCCCCGAGCAAATATTCCATTCCATGAATGGTGCTACAGCCTGTCCTCCATAGTCTAATCAGGTATAAGACCCTTAGCAATGCTGTGACTCGCTAAATATAGAAGCAAAGTCCCCCAGCCCCCATGCCTTGGAGGAACTGGGGGATTTGGGAAGAATGAAAACAACCATGGAAGTATCCTGTACAAGGCTCATGGTAAGAGCTTTTACCTTGGACTCTACTGATTGGAGGTCATTCCACTACTGCCACTCCCTCTCATGACCCTCCATGAGAAAACAAGAGTACATGATAGTTTACCAAGCTCAGGCAGGACATCAACCATCTGTCCCCAGAGCTCGGGCTAAAACCTCTCTGGAGAGGCAGGAGGCTGCTGGGAGCTGGAGAACTGGGCAGCTGGAGAGGCCCACTCCCTTGTAAATGCTGCTCTCACGCCTGAGAACCACAGGGAAGCCAGCTGCCTCATGGAGGGTGTTTTCATTCCAGGGGCCACTGACTGACCTGACTCAGCCCAGCTCTGTTATAAGTCCCTGGGCTCTGTGTGTCCAGTTTGTGCTGCAGTCGCCCTTACCTGGCTGAACCTGTCGGTATCAGGGTTGCTGTGGTCCTGGGCAGTGGCTTGCTGAGTTCCGAGATGCTACTTTTCATTTAAAAGAAGACGGACAGGGATAAAGAGGATAAAGACAGGCAAAGGGCAGCCACAGTTGTATATGACTGTCCTGTGGCTATTGCTCCTCCCCCTCCTCTTCTTCCTCCTCCTCCTCCTCCCCCTCCTCTTCTTCTTCTTCTTCCTCCTCCTCCTCCTCCTCTTCCTCTTCTTCTAACCAGTTCTGTCCACCAGTGTGACACAACAGGAAAGTGTTCTGAGAATAAGGAGCCCAGTACTCCCCTGTCCTCGGCAATGCCTTTGTAAGTACCTGAGTGTGACCCGAGAAACTCCATTGTCGTGCCCAGTGTTGTCTTCAGACCCAGGCCCCCACATTTTCTTGAATTGTGCTGTCACCCCATGTTGTCACTGGAGACTATCTTTTGCTTCAGTGACACAGCCCTTCCATACAGGGCCTTAAGAAACCTGTCGGGCCTCACTCGCTGCATTCCCGACTCCAGCCAGCAGAGGGCTCTGCTCACCATAGTCTCTCCTGGACTCAAGCGATCAGGCAGGGCATCTGAAATTGCGGCAGCTCCAGAGAGGAGCCACAAATTACAGACTGGCTGTTAATACTCTTCCTGGAAGGAGTGCCCGTGACCTGAGCTTGCTTTCTGCCAGCCAGAAGCAGTCAGGCCACACTACGCACACAGTGTCCTATGTGCCCGAAAGACAAAATGGAATATTTGAGAATGGCCTTTATTACTCCAAAAGTGTCATATTCTATCATGAACTGTCATTTGCAAGCCATTTTCCTGCTCTTAGATAGAAGCAGCAAGCTATGAGATTTAGAACTTACATTTTGGATGTGTTTTATGACATCACTCCAAGTAACAGTTGGTTGTCTGACCACGAGATACCTGGCGTGCACAGCGCCCCCACCTCTCTCTTGCATAGATACGCACGTCCACACCCACACACAGTCTGCTGCAGGCCCTATAGCAGCTGCTCCCTCCTCACCTGCCTGGTTCTGTCTTACAGCAAAGCGACTGTAAATCAGACATCTTGTCACATCACTCAGAGTCCTGACCACCTCTGTGGGAGCTTCCTGCTTCCCAGTGAAGAATGTAGAAGAGCATCCATCTTCTAAGGCAGCCAGTCACAGCTGCACACATGCTAAACACATCCGTGCACCCACAGAGGATCACCTGTTCACCCTGCAGCGGCGATAGACGATCAGACACTAAAGCCCAGCTGCGTGAGACAACCAAAGGCTCCCGTGTGTTCAGATTTGCTCTTAGCTGAGCTCGGCACCCTAGGCACCTGTCTCCTCCCTCCTCAGCCATCCACTCTTTGCCTTTCACAGAGAATCGTTTGCACCCAGCACCTAAAATGCCAACAATCCCCTCCACACAGCCAAACGTCAGCACCCACACCCCTATGCCTGGCACACAGTAGCCCATGTCCCACTGAGGACCGAGATGACTTCAGAAGTGACGAGAGGACATGCTGACATTTGTGCTGCACTTGGAGCAGTGGTGGTGTTTCCCAACTATAAAGTGCCTTCTGTTACTCCAAGTCAAAGGAATATGGTGGTTTAGACATTGAATTATCATGTACTTCCCACAAAGTAAAATCTTAGATGTCTTGGATCTTTGTGTTTATTAGCTATAACATTATTGACTGAGAAGACTAGCCAAAGTTAACTTGAAACTAGAAACTAGATCCCTCCTGATGTATGATGAACGGAAGAGGGGAAGGGCTAGACTCATGCCAACCAGTCAAGGAGCCATGAGGAACAGGAGCCTTCCAGCTCAGACACGGCTCAGAAATGCTGGTACGTTTTAAACCTTGAGATTAGCTATCTGACAAACAGTGCAGTGGAGAGAGAGTCCAAGAGGAAATAGTCATAGCTGTAGTTCAGCGAAGAAATGTGTTTATTTGTGGGTGTGTTCGGGGTAACAGCTACCCCATAGAAGGAGAGCCAGGACAGGCAGGACCTGAGAGATACCACAGGATGTTCTAAGTCCGGGACTGCCTGTGGTAACTGGAGTCCTTTGAAAGTCACTGCACCTTCCAGGGCTGTGCTGCTCTGTAAAGCACATACACCAGTCCATGCCTTGCAAGGAAGTCACGAGAGTGAAGTAAGATGTATAAAACTGCGCAGGACAGGGACAGCCAGTAGTTAGGCTTTGTAAAATGTTTCCTAAGGAGTCTTAGGTTTCAGGTGCTAAGGATTTGAGGATGAGATCCCAGGACTGGAATCTGGCTGAGCCGGGACCCAGGGCAATGGAGAGTCGATGAGAATCAGGAATAAAGCACAGTAGGCCTGGAAGTGACAGTGACATCTGTTCCTTTGTGACATGGCTGAGGATGCTGACTGTAGATAGCATAGGGAGCCTTGAACACCTTATGCTGGTCACAAAAGGACAAGCCACTGTATGGTCGTACATATACCAGGTACCCGGAGCACTCAGGCTCATAGAAATACAGCACGATTGACAGGAGCTTGGGGTCAGAGGGTGGGGAGTTCTTGTTTAATGGATAGAAAGTTATAGTTTTTTGCAAGCTTTGTCTGCACAAAGTATGGTTACATACTTACTGCAGTGAACCACACATTGGCTGCTCTCCCACCCCCGAACTGGGATTTAACCCCCACATGCTAGATAAGTCCTCAACCATGAGTCAAACCTCAACCCTTAAACTAAGACATTTTAAGAGAGCTAATCTCAATGTTTAAAAGGCACTCTGTATAAGGTGTGCCATGCCATGTTGACGTCAGATGTGAACAGTAAGGATAAGGGCATACAGAAATATAGGAAAAACCCTGTGACTTCTCCATACTTTAAATCTTTAGTAATTCCTGGCAAACAAAAATTATATTTATAGTGGACAACATTGTGCTGTTCTGTTTGTAATGTGGTACTTGCGAAGTGATTACATTAGACTGGCATATCCATTCGCTTCTCATAGGTAGATTTAATTTGGGGTCTGTGCAAGCAACTTCCAAGTGTGCAGTACATTGTTATTAACTGTGGTCCCTGTCTTGTACAGTGATCTCTTAAACTATTCCTCCCGCCCTGTGTCTATCTATGCTATATTTTGACCAACTTTTAGAATCCTCCCATTTACAATATTCCTTAGTAAATCTAAAACTGTTTCCTAAAGGTTATTTTTTTAAGATTTATTTATCTTTATGCACATTTGGTGTTTTGCCTGCATGCATGTCTGTGTGAGGGTGTCAGATCCTCTGGAACAGGAGTTAGCTGTTCCAAGTGTGACAAGTGTGAGCTGCCATGTGGGTGCTGGGAATTGAACCTGGCTCTTCCAGAAGAGCAGCCAGTGCTCCTAAACACCGAGCCATCTCTCCAGCCCCTAAAGGTTATTTCATAAAGATTCAGAAAATGAAAAGAACTGGGTAGAGTAAGAAATGACTGGCATTGCTGAAAAGACCTTGGCCGGAAAACGGGTTACGCATGTGGTCAGAGCAGTAATGTGGAAGGAAGAGAGGGACTTCGAAACTTGGATGACTGATCACAGTGATGCTCATAGGTGCCGATTGACCTGGCTGGAAAAGGGCCAAGTCACCCAGTGAGCGGGTGTCTCACTTGTCTTCTCACTCTGCCCCACAGAGCAGGCACACTGCGCCTCCTATGCCGCAGGAGAGCCACTCCACCCACATCCTTGCACTGCATTAGAATCTAGCAGGACACTGACAGGGAGAGATGGACAGAATGCACGACACAGAGCATGAGGTGCAGGCTGCAGGCCAGGTGGTCTGCTGCAGACCCAGCATGCACGCTCTAAGCTAGATGGTCTGGTGCAGACCCATTGTGCAGGCTGCAGGCTAGGTGGTCTGCTGCAGACCCACTGTGTGGCCTGTAGACTAGGTGGTCTGGTGCAGGCCCACTGTGCAGGCTGCAGGCTAGGTGGTCTGCTGCAGATGCAGACTTTCAGGACTCAACTTGCCATGTATTGATAGAGCAAGCCAGCCAACTGTCAGTTTTATAGGATTGTGCATCTTAAATCTTGTCTTGTTCCTGTCCCTAAAAGTCCTTAGAAAGTCTTGGTGAAACAGATTCAAATACAACACATTTTTACCACCCACAAAATTCTGGTTTGGGTATATTTGCACATTGCTTTAATTATCATAATAACTAATATTATTGCCACAAGAGCATAAAGAGCAAATAAAGTCACATGAGTTATAATGACAATAGAAGAGATCAAACTGTGATCATCCTGTCATAGTTATGGAAGAATGACCTGTAAAAATTTAAGCTCCTCTTATAACAACTGTCAAACCAGATGGAATCAAAGCACGCAGGTTTGGGCCAAGTATATGGTAGAAGAATGAGTACCTGTAGCCTGGTCCAGGCAGACATGCTACTGACAGCAGAAGGTGGGAGAGGGAGAATGCAGAGCTGAGGTGGGCACAGGCCAGCCTTAACATGTGCTCTGCTCATGTCTGCTGGGTGCCTTGAGCCGGCAGCAGTATAGGCACCATTGAGAATATCTTCATCGCACTGTAGGAACAAGGCACATACAGATTCTGACCAGTTGACCTGGAAGGGGTTAAGGAAGCTGTGGGCACTGCAGGAGCACTACACAGTGGGGCAGAGTGAACATTAGTGTGCCGGGGACATGGCTCAGGGAACACACACTCAGCAGCTAAGCCAACGAAAGTGGGTGTCAGAATTCGATAGCTCAAGGGAAGTGTCTTAGGGTTTCTGTTCTTGCACAAACATCATGACCAAGAAGCAATTTGGGGAGGAAAGGGTTTATTCAGCTTACACTTCCACATTGCTGTTCATCACCAAAGGAAGTCAGGACTGGAACTCAAGCAGGTCAAGAAGCAGGAGCTAATGCAGAGGCCATGGAGGGATGTTACTTACTGGCTTGCTTCCCCTGGCTTGCTCAGCCTGCTCTCTTGTAGAACCCAAGACTACCAGCCCAGGGATGGCACCACCCACAAGGGGCCCTCCCCCTTGATCACTAATTGAGAAAATGCCTTACAGCTGGATCTCATGGAGGCATTTTTTCACCTGAAGCTCCTTTCTCTGTGACAACTCCAGCTTGTGTCAACTTGACACACAAAACCAGCCAGTACAGGCAGTGTGACCTGGGTTTTCAGGAAGTCAATTAACAGTGCCTGTACTCCAAAGAGAAGAAGTCACATGCTGAGAAAGATGACAGAACTGGACCCCTGAAAGTGTGGACTTCCAGAATCTTAATTTCCTAGAACACTTTCAAAAACAGAAAAAAGGAAAAAATACACACTAGGCTATAGATATGGGAAGATTAACATGAACACTTGATCTTCTTCAGATCAGCCTCTACCAATTCATGGCTGTGGCGCATGTTTTAGAATGGAAAGTTGCATCACAGAATAAATATTTGTGTGTGTGCGTGGGTGTTTTGCTTTGGGTATTGTGTAAGTTTTTTAGTCTTTGTGTCTGTCACCACGTATTCTACCTTGAATCCATAATTAACATCATTTTGTAACTCTTCACAGCTTCTGTGAAGCCTTTTCCATTGTGGGATGGCCTAAAGTAAAGTAGTTTTCTAAGCTGCATACTAAATTACCATAGTCCTGTTATTTTTATTTAAGAAGTCTATCTTAGATCATCTCGTTAATGCTGGACCATCCTTAGAAATATTCAAGCAAAAGATAAACACTCAGCTCCATTGGCTGGGAGTTTGTGATTAGGATCAAGGGTCCCTTCTGACTCGGAGTCAGTCCATTTATCTGTAACCTCTAATTCTCTTGGCAATAGATGTGGATTACAGTCGCTGAATGTATTGTCTTCACACTGCAAGCCAATTTTGTTGAGTCTGAGCTATTCATTGAGTAGAGTGAAAACCCAAGCCTGTTAGTTTACAGCTCTAATAAAACATGCCTAGGCATATGGATAGAGACAGGGTTCTTGCAGGGGCCACTAAAGAAGACACTGCTTTCCTGAAAATGGAAGCCATTCAGGCTATAAGCAAATGTCTTTCTTTCCTAATTTGGAAAATTTGGACACGCTGGTTAAAGCAATTAGTAGTTACTATTAACTAATGACTTAACAGTGGCCTAGCTCCCATCTCTTTTCACCTCCTGCTCAGTTCCTGTATCCTCGACCAGGGAAGAACGTAGCTAGCAGGCAGAAGAGTACCTGACCTAGATTTTGAATCCTTACATGATGCATAGATAAAAATAATTCCTCTGTACTAATTAATTTAAAGTCTTGGAACAGAATAGCTTGGAGGCTTACCATCTCTAAAATTTGTATGCAGATTATTAGAAAGTGGCTTGCTCTAGGGAAAGAGATGTTGGTTTTCATTAATCTATTGTTGAGAGTTTCAATGGAAATAATTCAATAAAATCTCTGTGTTATTCTTTCTCTCAATTAATCCCAACAGAATAATGCACTGCAGAAGGACAGCTGTATGACTGACTAATCCTTCATGCCCAGGTTCAATTTATTTTGAAGCATCTCTTGGTTTTCCTGTGTTTGATTAACCATTTACAAAACAACTCAGTGTGGACCTGTGAAGTCCCATAGTTACTGCACTTGCCTTGCCCAACTGATGGTGAAATTAGGTTTCCTCCTGCCTCATCTCTTGCTTGTTAACTGTGTGCCTTGTTCTTGGAAAACTGAGGCTGAGAGAGAGCCATAGACTGTCATGGATTATGGCTAGAAGAGGGAGAAGAAGGCAACTGAACTAACTTAATGGAAAACTTTTGTTTTCCTTTGCCGAAGAGCAAACCTAGAAGTTTGTGCACACAAAACAAGGACTCTGGCACCAAACCGTATTCCCCTCAGCCCCTCAGAGAGTCTTTAGGAAGTGGTTGAGTTTGTAACTATGCCTTAGACATTTATATTTGAGGTAATTCTATTTTTGATTAAAAAAAAACATGAAGAAGGATTTTTTTTTTAATGTCAACAAGAACATGGATTCTCTCAGAAAGTTAGATTATCTTTGAATCTGGCTCTAAGGAACAGAAAAGTCAATTCGAGGGTCTAATAGGTAATTATTGATGAAAAACCAAAAAAAAAAAAAAAAAAGAAAGAAAACCAAATAAAAGAATTAAGTACATGTAACATGTAAACATTTTCAGAGTAGTAGGGTTAGTGACCCCAAATAGTGTTATTCTTCCTGCATCTCAAACTGCCTGGGGGCGGGGGGGAACAGTGCTAGAAACAGAAACAGAGGAAACCAATTGTTTCAATAAAAACACGTGAAGAACCCAGACAGTTCCAATAATAATTTCACTTGTGTCATTGTTACTGTGTCTGCTTAATTATTGACCAGAACATTTCTGATGACAATTTACAAAATTAGGAAGTTACTTTATTTTTTCTTTTGGTGGAGGGTAATTAAAATGCCTTACTGGTGATGGAGTACTTTTGGAGAAATCAGCTTCGTAAAACTTGTGTTTGTTTAGGAACTTCTTAATTTTGAACAAAGCCAGTGTTCGTGTGTTGAGCTGTGGGAGGAGAAAGAGCCGTCCATGAACTGTGTATCAACAAGTCCTTTGTGTGGTTTTCGCACAGCGGCCATTCTTTCTCTTCTGCTCCTTTGGGCTCTCAGCCAAGGATAGAGTTTTAGCTGTGTCGTCCATGGAGATATGTAATGTGGAAAAGAAAGATTCAGAATGAACTTGATAGTGAAATACTGAATATGCTGTCCTGGGGAAAGGGATTATGTTTCACAGAGCCAAGCCTACCAGGAGAGCCAGGTGAGGCTGGTTTCCTACACCTCTGGGGTGTGGGAGCAACTGAGACACTGTTAGCCTGTCTCTTGGGCTTGCTGCTTCCCCTAAACTGTTCTCATCATAGCACTACAACAACTATTGATCGACATGTTGCCTCAGCTTCCCCAGAGTGCGTGTGGTCAAAGAAAATGACTTCCACTGGACTCCCCAGCTTTGCCGTCTTCAGGAGGAGATGGTGCAACCTATAGATTTTCATCAGGGAAAACTGCTTCGCCTCTGTGAAAGGGAATCTTTTATGTTAGCACTGCCAGAGGACAGGAGATGGAAGGTGTCAGGGACGAGTAGTGTTCAGGCTGAAAGGGAGCATCAGGGAAAGGTCAGCTCTGCCCTGGGGTGACCTTGTGTTAGGTCCCTTCTTAGCTCATTTAGTAATGTGAGCTTTCTTGTGCGAAGATCTTCATCTGCAACCCTGATCTGCTCCTGAACCAGAGAGGCCCTCAAGCCCCTGACCAGCCCCTTGCCCACTCCTTCCAAAGTCTCGGGGAAATCCATCCTCCCCTAAACTTGTTCCACACCCCATTTCCACCAGTGGAGCAACCGTCCTCTTCGTTCTGAGCGACACAGACTCCACATCATATATCCCTGTTTCCCTCACATCTATTCACTAACACGCTGTCAGTTCTTCAAATACATCATTGCCGGCTCCCTTCCCCATTCGTACCAGAGCCCTACATCATTGCCCCAGGCTGCCATTAACTGCTTTAAATATGGCTGTTTTCCAGTGTCCCCTCTTTTAAACAAACGCTGCACACGATGCCCAGCTCCTGCCCTCTAGCAGAAGCTTCGGGTAGAGAGACACCCATGAGTTGTCTTGCCCTGCTTCATCACACAGGAGTCCTGCTGAAATACCGCCTCTTCCATTTCTACTTTTTTACTTAAAAGCTGTCAGTGTTGTCTCCGTCCTGTTAGCTATAAACAACTGTGTGGCTTTACACCCGTCCCTGTCTTCGACCAGAGCCTGGCCCATCCCTGTCTGATCTTTCATCACCTGCAGATGTGACTGGTCTCCACTGTTTCATGAACACTCTCACAGGGCTTCTGCCTCCAAGTTACAAATAGATCCTAACTATCCCAAATTAGCTCATAAAGTAAGCTAAAGTCACTGGCTCACATTAAATAAGACTCAGGTCAGATCTTGTTCTCGTCATCTCTGTCTTCGGGAATCTGACTTTATCTTGGTTCACTTTCCTATAGTGCCGTCATGCTCGGCCTCCCCCATCCATGCAGTAGCCCAAACTACCACCAGTACATCAGTTCTATCCTCTGAGCATGCAACTCCAGAGGGAGAACTTTTCCTTGACAAGAGCTCCAGCAATTTGATTGGCTTAGCAGCCTATTAAGTGACCAGGCAGGTAGTGTGCTTTGGTTTGCAAGGTCAAGTTTGGTTCCTCCTGAAGTCGGTTTAAGGAAAATCAGAGTAATGGGAATCAAAGGAAATGGACTAGAGATGCAGTTGTTCCCTTTCCCCCGCCCTCAGCCTCTCCTCCAAGACCTGCCTCACATCCACTTCCCTAGGATGCCTTTTTTTTTCTTTTTTTAAAATTTTTCTTATTCAGTCCACTTGCTATGGCTTTTTGTTTTTGTTTTTTTTTTTTAACCATCCTACAGGACTCCTGCTCTCTAAGCCTAGGTGCTGAAGTCCACACCTTCCCACCTTACATCTTTGCTTTCCTCTGAACATCTGGGATGGTGCTTTGCATAATCAACACCATGAATTTTTGATGGTAAAAGGTAGGTGTGTGTGTATGTGTGCTTGTGTGTGTGTGTGTGTGTGTGTGTGTGTGTGTGTAAGAGAGTAAGGAATGTACATTGGAGGAATTGGAGGAAATTGGAGACATGTATGCAGGCAGTCCCCAGCCTGCAGGCTGTGTGATGATGGCAGCTTCTGGCCATGTTGGTAACTAGATGCAGACTCAGGTAAGGAGATCTTGCGTTTCTATGCTGGGAGTAAGATGATGACAATCCCTGGTACCCAGAATGCTAGTTGGCTTGTCACTCTGATTTCAGTTACAACAAGAAAGGACAAAGGTTGATGAGTCAAAATGAATGAATAGAAATGAAAGCGTATTTTTGTTTTGTTTTGTTTTTAGTGGAAAGTAATGACATAAATTAAAAGGAAAAATCAAGTCAAGACTGTGGCCAAAGGTAACAAGGCCTACTTGTTCAGATCAAGCCTGTTGCTCTCCTGTTGTTGGATAGCTAGCTGGATTCCTGCTGTTTTCTCCTCCTGTGTTTCAGCTCAGACTCCCCTCCCTCCCTTGTGTGATCTAAGTGTTCTCTGCTCTAATGACCTCTCCTTAGTAACTAGCTCCATATGCTTGCTCTCTTCCATTTGTAAAACAGCTTTAAGAAAATTCTTTTAACCGAGGTCATGTCACCTTGCTTTGGCATTTCTTTCAAATGCAGGAATTTGTTTGGAATCTGTTTTAGAGAACCAAGAATTTGCCTGTCACATTAAGATGCAAGATTATTATATAGGATAAGGCTGATCTAAAAAGAAGGTATTTTGGATTTTAGGATTAACTCTGGATTCAGTGAAAGGGAACTGAAGAATTTCTTACTGAAGAAAGCCATGGGCCAGTGTAACAGCTATAGGAGACTTAGGAATCATGAATCTCCGGTTTAAACACACTTAAAAATCAGCTTGGGTTCTTGTGAATAGATAAATTGCTGGGCCTTGTCCCAGCTCTGGAATAGTGCCCAGATCACACAGGGCGATTCCGGTGAGAGAGCGCCACACATCATCACTGGGGACACTCACCCAGCTACTAGATGCAAAGAAACTGCATTTAGTAATTGTGAAGGGACTCGTTGAAATCCATGCAGCCACTAGCCTGAAGCAGGTGTCCTGACTTTGTCCCATAGCCTTGTCCCTTTGCCTCGCCTAGAAGAGATTAAGAGTCAGACCATCTACTTTCCCATGCCAGCTGTCCACCAGAAATAAGGCCTCATGTAGGATCCTCGGCCTCCTCAAGCCATGGGTTCCTAGTAAGACTGAACTAATAACACTCCCGTTGTTGGGGAGTAGACAGAAAATTTCATGTGCTGATACATGCAAATCATGTCAGCCTTAGGCTCATAACTGAAGTATGATAACAGCTTATGGTTATCATTTATGGCAAATTAGCTCCCAGGTTGAACTCTTCCTACCCATAGAATTTTCTAGAAGGTCCACATGTCCTTGGAAACAGTGAGCCCTCCAAAGCTGTGTAAGGACCCTTTCCTTAGCCCTGGCCTCAAGTTCTGACAGCCTGTGACTGATGGGTGAGACTTAAATGCCTGCTGCTTAGGAACTTTCCTTCTGACCCTGGTGCCTGTGGTGGGGGTGAGTGAATCCATCTGTCCATGGACACAGGGAATCAGATCATGGTAAACAGACCCAAGCCAGTTTTGGGGGTTAGAAGGGAACCCTAAGGGAAGTCAACAGTCAGACTCCTGGATCCTGTAGAAAACATCACTGTGGGTCTCCATTAGTGCTGGAAGGGACCTCAAAAGTCATCCGGCCCAGCACCCTTCCCCCCACCATTAAGAGGTGAGAGAAAGACCGGCTGGAGACAGGACTGGGATAAGAGCCCAGTTAATTCCCTTCCTGGCCAGGAATAAACAAACATGCAGAGCCTGCCTCATAATATTAACAAAGGGCCTCACAGTCCAGGTGGATTTTAATATGTAAGCCCAAGTTCATGACCTTGTAATAAAAGGGGGAATCAAATGTGAACACATAGGTGTACTTCATAATTAGCCTTAAAGTGTCATTGTTCCCCTTCCCCTTAGGGAGTAAAAATAGCCCTGCCTAGTCTGAAGGAACAATTTGGATGCAATAAGAAAAACTGAGCCTTGTTTCTTTGTTGACTTGATTCCTCATGTACAATGAGCCTGTGTTCTGAGGGGGGCCTGGAGATGGCCAGTGGCTCATAATCACCTCTACTGTTGAGCTAACTACTCAAGGAGACCCAATGTCAAGTTTAATGGAACTCCCTTTAAAACAGTACCTCCTGGGTCTTTAATTTAAAATGGCCATTGCTGAGTGCTGCTAGCTTAGGTTAATCCTAGCAAATGAAAATAGGAGCATAGGCGTGGTCTGCTGCAAACATACCTCTATCAGGTGAGGACACAGGCCTAGCAGAGAGCTGCAGGTGGAAATCTTGGTGCTGTGGACAGAATCACAGGGAGACTGGGTAGGAGAAATTGGATGCAGGACAGCCTTTTTGCTGACGGGTCTTTCCAGGGGCAGCCTCCCCATTCTGTTTGTCTGGTTTTGGAGTCCAGGGTGTGCATGCCATTGTAAGGCCACAGACGGAGAAACAAAGCCTTGCAAATGTGCGTGTCGAGTGTTGGGCATTGGAGCCCTGTGGTATTCAGGGGCTTTGTGAGGGGGCACCCGGGATTTGGAAGAGCCCACAAAGTGCCACGTCAGGAAGAACCACTGCTGGTCTCAGCAGCTGATGGCTGCCAGCTGCCAAAGGGTTTTGATGTTTGTTTGTTTTTAAAGTCAGGTCACAGAGTGCTCCTCCCCTGCTGCTTCTTGACACAACCTCTCAGAGTAGCAGATAGAGAGAGTTCTCCAGATGTTGTCTGCCGCTTTCGTGTTTCTCTGGTGGGCCTGGGTTATTGATGGAACTGGAACTGTGCACAGCATTTGCCTCCCCTGGCCCTGCTGGCACAGTAGCTCCATCCAGTTCAGGTGAGGCGCCTTGCATCCCCCAACCCTTTCCTCTGGAATGCCACATCTGATTTTAAAGCTCAAGGAACTTTCTGGAATTGTGGCATGTCTTGATCCTCTTGCCCTCCTCCCTTGTGGGACATTACTCTGAGAGGTCATAGGAATCCCCGAAACACAAAAGACCTGGGTTAGGAAAGGCATTCAACAACTCAGCTCCTTTGTCTCAGTACTGTGGTGCTCCCCGTGGCTACTCCTCCAGGGGCAGAACTCGACTGTGCTGCAGAGACTACACGTCTTTGTTGACAGTCACCTCTGATACCGTCCTGCTCCTGAGATTCCTCTGGAAAGCCATTCTCCACACACCTTGCTAGATTTTAGTGGGGGGTCAGCAATCATAGGACCTCACTGTTTTGGCCACAATAATGGACCTTGTAGATTTCTAGGCTTCTACTAACAGAAGTGAAGGGTGTGTGTTACTTCTTAACCACAAGGCTGGGACGATTGCTCATGATTGACATATTTTATATTGTCCAGGAGACACCAGTCTGCAAGAAAATTAAGCTGTTCTGCTGTATCCCAGGTATCTTAAGGTTATCTGAGCTAGATTTCTGTAACTCACATGAGTCTTATTTAATGCCATCCCGTGCCCTCGGCCCTGGTCTCTTTAATGAAGCCACTCCATTCTGTCACACACTCCTTCCTGGTTCCCAGAGGAAGAAAGACTTCCTTTCAGTGGTCATGAGTGAGTCCAGTGCTGTGGAGAGGCAGCTCCAGGATGCTTCTTTAAACTTGTAAAAAGTGGTCCCGGGTTCATTGCAGCCCATAAGCTCATGCTGTGAAGAACTTTATTCCAGGACCCTCATGTGACATCTCAGAAACCCTGACACTGGGAAGAGGGTGGGACTCCTTCGCCTACCAACAGGCCTCGTCCCCACAGTAAAGTGTCTATAACATCACAGCCCATAGCTGTCTCGGCCTCACAGAGCTGATTGTGGGACCCGGGTGGGTATAATCAGTCTTTTCTGATCTTGACAGGTATTTCCATAACCTCATAGCTGCTCTTTGAATGCCAGCATCCTGTCTCCGCAGCACTCGGAATCTTTCTCTCAGTCTCCGTTGACCACAGCTTTTATCCTGCAGTAACCCTTGTGGAAAGGCATGTTTTTCTATTTCTTTGTATAAATATATTGGATTTTTTTGTTTGTTTGTTCCTCACTGCTGAGGTAGAATGTGCCGCCAGAGTCTTGATGTCCTGTTATGTTATGGAAAGCTGAGCCCGTGTTGTAGAGCATTTTAAAGGCAGGCTAAGCCCTGGACTCTGGGATCTGCCCTCCTGGCTGGATTTGTAGTTCTGTCGCCAGCCAATACCATAGCCTGTAATAAGTGCTGGAGCCCCTCTATGTGTGATGATAGTAGTGCCTGCTTTGTAGAGCCGTTGTGAAGAGTGAAAATTAGAAAAGACATAAAGACCTTCCCACAGGTCTCTCACGCTCTGACCCTTGAATAAATATTAACAATAAATAATAGATCCACATGGAGCCTTTGGGTCTGGTTTCTTGTATTGTGAGCACTAGTGTTTCTTCAGGGAGATAGGACTTAGGCAGATTGCCATGAGGAAGGCCAGTCGAAGGAAAGGAGGCCAGTGTGGCTCTTCCTCACGGTGCCCAGCAGAACAGTGCTGAGTGCCCACTGCAGTCCGCCCCGCCGCCAACCTCAGGCTCGGGGGACAGGGGACAGCTGGCACCAGCCCCCCTGCCCTGCATTGTCGTTGTAAGAGAGGGACCTGAAGGTGGCAGTCAAAGGATAAAGGAATCTCACTACCAAATGGAGCAAGGAGAGACTGACCCGCGTGAGAGAAGGCCCGGCAGGTAGGAAGGGTAGGCCAGGGTCTTCTGTTATCAAAAGGTGCAGGATAAGAAAGCCATAGATAAGAGAGGGCTGTGCAGCCCTGCAGATAGGACACCACCCCCCAGGGAGGATGGCCCCACAGAACACCCCACCCCCATCCCTTAGCCAGTTGTTTACATCTGGAGTCCCACCAGCCTTTGAGAGGATATTTGTGTTTGGAGGCCAAATCTGAGCTTAATTTGTATATTTCTTTGATACGGACGCAGCTGTGTAAACCATGGTGGCTTTGTTTGCTCTTCAGACCCTTTGTGGCTTGCTAGACCTCTTGTTCCTCTTTCTTGCTGCATTTCTGAGCTTTGCTTTTGTATTGGGTTGAAGTATATGAATTTTCTGACTTTCCAGTCACTTTTTAATGTGCCCAGACAGCAATTTCATGTTGTTCAAACAAATATTTCCAAGTTCAGATAAATTCTCCACAGATGGAACCATAACCAACCTGTCAAGTCTTGGCCTCCAGATGGTGAACCGGCGACCACAGAAATCTGTCAGGAAGGAGAAGGGCTGGGAAGGCAGCTCCTGCCTAGATGGCCATGCCGCTCTCTGCCCATCCCTGCTCGGATTCCTCCTCATGCCCACCAGTGTCAAGGGGGCCCGGGAAGTCCCTGCCTACCACGAGGGAGCGGAAGAGTAAATAAGTTAATCATGGCTTACGTGGCTCTCTCCATATCAAAGAAACATGCTCCAGTCCTAAGGTGGAGATGGAGGGGAGGGGTTGGGTAAGAGCTATATACAGGCCCAGGGGCCAGAGCCGGGTTCAGATGCCTGGCTGGGGAAAGCAGAGGTTGACTGGGAACCACCAGATGAGGAGGAGCAAGAAACCGCTGTGGTTCCCGCCTCTCTTCCTTGCCGTGCCCTTCTGCAGATGAGCGTTTGGGAAGCAGAGAGTGGCATGAGGCACTTGGGAATCTCTTTAGGAGCCATCTCAGGCATTTGCTCTCCTCTCTTAAGACCTTGCATTGGAAAATGTGACAATCCTGAGAGAAACAGAGTGAAGAAGTTAAGCTTGGCTGGTTTAATTTTATTCTAGAACAAAGTTTTATCTTCTCCCTCTCACAGATACTAAATATAAACTTTAAAGACATTTCCATTATTACTGCAATGGATTGGATTGCTTTAAAATGCCTTTTGAAATGGGTGGCAGCCACTTACAGGCAACATCTATATAACCAGACTCCATAGAGTCACAGACCAGTCTCAGATTAACAAGCGCTCCTCTGCCCCTGGCCAGTGCTGTTGCTGCTGAACTTTACACCTCCCCAGAGCACATCAGATGCCTTCACCTTCCTAGGTAAACTTGTGCAGTTTGAGGACAGAAGCTGGTGTCTCTGAACTTGGTATGGTATTATACCTCTTGTACTCTTCAGAGGACCTGCTGTTTTGCTAGATCTGAGAGGAATACAAGCAAGGAAGGAGAAAGGGGGAAGGGAGTACAGGACAGACTACAGGACAGATGGGTCAGAGCCACCTCAGGCCCAGTGAGTCAAAGCTAGATTCACCACCTCTGGCCCCTGGGCCTGTATATAGCTCTTACCCAACCCCTCCCCTCCATCTCCACCTTAGGACTGGAGCATGTTTCTTTGATATGGAGAGAGCCACGTAAGCCATGATTAACTTATTTACTCTTCTACTCCCTCATGATAGGCAGGGACTTCCGGGCTCCCCTTGCCACTCACTGGTGGGCACGAGGAGAGACCAGAGAGCTCTGAGCCATCTGTGCAAGCAGCAGTACAATAAACCAAGTTCTGAAGCACAGGTTTACCCGGCGGAGAGAGGCAGGAGCAGGAGCAGGCTGAACCATCCACCTAACGTGCTCTGGGAAGGTGTAAAGTTCAGCAGGACAGCGCTGGCTAGACTAGTGAGTCAAGGCTAGCCTTCCGTGTGCTGTGGCTGGGACTAAGTATTGAGATAAAGGCTACGAACAGGAGATTGGTTTGGGCTAGCACATTCACTTCACTTGGCCCCATCAGCTCGGGCCTATGGCTCAGCAGAGCGTCATGGTAGCCAGGCAGAGGAGAGCTGCTCGCCTGTGGTAGCCAGGAAGCAGAGGAGAGGAAGAGACTAAGTTACACACTCCAAGGGCACACCCTCGTGCGCTGCTCCCTTCAGCTCCACCTCCCAAATGTCCATCTCATTTATGAATTCTGAAATGTATTCACGCACTACTGAAGTCAGAGCCCATGTGCTCCAGGCACCTCCTGAGGCCACACCTCCGAACCCTTGAAGACCAAGCTTTCAGTTCACAAATCAGGAGACACTTCATATTCAAGTCACAGTACAAATGCCACTTTAAAAACTACCTTTCATGTGTGTGTGTGTGCGTGTGTGTTTGTGTGTGTCTGTGTGTGTGTTTTTCTGTGTGTGTCTGTGTGTATTTGTGTGTGTGTGTCTGTGTGTGTATTTTTCTGTGTGTGTCTGTGTGTATTTGTGTGTATATTTCTCTGTGTGTGTGTATTTGTGTGTGTGTGTCTGTGTGTGTATGTATATGTGTTGTGTGTCTGTGTGTGTCTGTGTGTGTGTGTGTCTGTGTGTGTGTGGTCCTTGAACTCCATTAGACTCTGTGGCCCTTGAGCAAGAGGAGTTCAGAGCCCTCAGGATCTGTGTCAGGTCCTACTGTAACCATGCTGTTCTGGACCACAGGGAGCTGACCACTCTGTAATACGGTCTGTCACATGACACAACCATTTCCTTTCAATTATTGGTTTTCATGGGCTCCATTCAAGGTGAAGCAATCCAAGAGCATAGAGCTCCTTTGTTCTAAACAGCTGTGTACATGTCTGAGGGGCTCACACAGAAACATACACATAGGCATGCATGGATACACATGCCTCTAGTTTTGAGGTGTGTATGGATATGGAGTAAACTGCCCTTTTTAGGGGCGCAGATTTGCCAACAGTTTTCCTTTTCCCTGAACAGCACTCCATCCAGGGGCCCTTCTCTGCTTAGTTCTCTTACCTGGATCAGTTCTCCCTGTTTTCTCAGGACCAGACTTGAACAGGTCATCTTAACAGAGGAGAGAGGTTGTAGAGTCAAAGGAAATGTAACTCAGTGTTTCTTTGTGCTCTAAATATTATCCTGCTTGGGCTGGATAGTTAAGAGCACTGGCTGTTCCTCCAGAAGACCTGGGTTCGATCCCCAGCACCTACATGGTAGATCATAACGTCTCTAACTCCAGGTCCAGGAGATCTGATGTCCTCTTCTGGCCTCCACAGGTACTGCACACACATGGTACACAGATGTGCACATACAAACGAAACACTCATACACATAAAAATGAAGAAATACTTCTAACAAAGTTCTTTTTAAATGCATGTTATCCTGCTATGCTGCTTCCATTCTCAAGGTGACCTTTTATTTGTCCCCAGAGTTAAACTGTGGACAGCAGCATCTGCCATGACCTCTGTCACTGATGTGTACAGTTCTGATAGGGATCCACATCTGTTTGCTGGTCCACGTCCCCATCCTCTCTGCCCAGGGCAGACCAGTAGCAGCTTTACATATGCACTCAACATACACATTGCAGTGATGAGTTTCTGTACCCTGCATGGGAATGCGTGCCCAGAAGCAGTGTCTCTCCAAGCTCTCTTTGCTTCTGCACTGAGATGCTTGGTCCAGTCCCATGTCTGACTGGTATAATCATGACCTTTTCCTCTGTAAATGAATAAATGATGGTAACTGCCATTGTTTCTGTGGGGAATTCATGTCTGGCTATGTTCTATGGTTCTCCCAATAACTATGCACATCCATGAAGTGAGAAGGAGATGACTTTCAGGGTGAGTACCAGGCTATAGTTGTGAATGGGGCCTTTGGCTGGCAAGCAGGTTGTGGGTGACATGGTGGAGGGATGGGGTAGGAAGTGGGGAGGGGGTCTGTGTGTCTCTGTGCCTCTCGGCTGGGGACCTCGAGGGAAGACAGCTGGTGTAGAACAGAACTGGTGAGGGAACACCTGTTAGATGAGCCAAAATTGAAAGTGATGAACCTGACATCAAAGGGAAGAGAGCTGCTTTCAGAGACAGCTGCAGCTGGAAACACTCCCCAGAAATGAATGTGTGTCATGTGCCATAAAGAGGCCCCTGAGCTCACCCTGAGCTCTGAACCCACAATGTGCTTACTGGAAAAGGTCCTGCCATTTCAGGATGAACATGGAAGTGTGTGTGCAGGAAACACGTGTTCTAGGACCACTTTATTATCTTTTAAGAACTTATGTTGAAGATATCCACGTAACTTGCCTGAACTCCATAGAGACAAGGTGACCTATCTTCTGACTGTCTATCCTGTTTTTCTTCTCCAAAAGTCCTCATGCTCACTAGCTCAGTCTGATGAGGCAAGAGTCTTTGTAATCTGTCTCATAAGATGCCTAGCTTTAATCTGTATTTAAAGCGCCTGCAGAGGGAGGACAGAATAGCAGGCAGGATGTGGGAGACAGAAAATATACATTACAGCCCTAGAAACAGAGACAGAAAAAGAATCAACCCACCTATTGATTTTGGTGCAGCCTGTCCACCCCCTGACACCACACCCTGGCAGGAGAAGAGAGGCTCCGCCTGTTCCTTTGGGAACTCACACTGGTGATAACACCCTCGGGTTCACACTTCTTGCTGGGAGGAAGGAGTTTGAACTTCACGAGATACTCAGCTACTTCACGAGAACCATCGGTTACAGTGAAGAGACTTTGCAAGCTGTCACTAGAAGCAGAGCAAATGCCCCACCTAGATCTGAGCAGGCCTGCACCGTGCCGCCACACCCTCTCCAGCTCTCTGCCTCGTGGTCCTCTCTGCCTTTGTGGAGAGTGAGATTCGGAGTTCAAAGATGGATCCAAAGTCCTGCAGCCAGTACACCCAGGCCCTCAGATTCAACACGTGTGTCTTCCCTGGCACCACGGCCGTGTCGGTCTTGTGAGGATGGCAGGCCTTTGTGGAAGTATTAGGATCCCGGTGACTCTGATAATACAAAGCTGTGTACCGGGGAGACAGGGTGGCGACCAGGGCATGTATGGGAAGCACTTGCTCGGTCCCTGGCGATCCCACCCCACTCCTCTATCTCCCAGTTTCATTCATGAAGCTGCACCTGCTCACCTGCTGTGTCCCCCGCCATCTTGGGTGGATCTGATTTCTAAAAATGCATCCTTCTCACTTCCAGGATTCTGGGCAAGGTCCCTTTGTCTTGTTTACAGGGGTCCTTCTCTGGTCCACATGTTCATATTCTATGCCTAGTTTCCACCTTGTATTTGACTTTTACATATTGACTTTTCTCACTGATTTTGCTTGTTCTCTTGTTACAAATGTCATATACAAGGTTAAGGCCTGTTTGTTCACATTATTTATGGTATCTCTATTTTTTCAAAACTTTTAAAGAGTTGGGTTTGATTTTTTTTTTCTACATTTTGGTCTTTATACACCTGCATCCCCAACCCCCACACTTTGTAATGTGGGTGAATTTTTATATTGGTTTTATAAAGACCAGTTATTAAATATTTCATACTTAACTGGAATTTCAGTGCCATCTCAGCCTCATTCCCTTTCCATCCATACCTGGAATGGATAAGCCCGTGTTTGCCTTTCCGAGTCTGTTTGTCTGTCTGTATGTCAGCCCCATACTGTCCTGATTACTACACAGGCACAGTACCTGCTCATCTTCAAGGTTTTCTTGACCATTCTCAGCTCTGTGCTCTCCTGTAGACATTTTAGAATCATTTATATGGCATGCACACACACACACACACACACACACACATGCGCACACACACATGCACACCCACACACACACACACACACACACAGAGAGAGAGAGAGAGAGAGAGAGAGAGCTGTATGATTTCTGTTGAGATTATACTGATTTATAGGTTCACTTGGAGGGATCTGATGCCACACTGACGGACTTGGGTTTTATGTGCCACAGGTGTCTGAAGGCCAAAGCCCAATCTCAGTCATGAGTGTGAAAAGCCCTCTGTCTAAGAACTTCTCTGCAATGGAAGGCTCTCTGAATGGCCATCCTTGGCTGACCTTAGCTTCATTACAACAGATGGTTTTCTCGATGGTCAGCTGAAGAGGGGAGTGATTACTGTAGCGTGATTTGCCAAGATGTTTTTCCAGCTGAGTGATCAAACCCATGAACTTATGGAGAAGAAAGCCTGCCAGAACAGTGTAAGGGCCGCCGAGCCCTGCCGGCCTGAGCCCTAGAGTGGAGGGTGAGAGCACGCTGGAAGCTGCAGCAAGCAAGACTCAAAAGACAGCAGTGTGTTCTAGCCTGCTGAACACAGGGGCAGCCAAGTCCATTCTCAAGATCCAATGTGTACTGTCCGTTCCAGTTTTCCTACCATAAAAGTCAAAGAAAAACAGTCCCTAGATTCCAAGTGGTAATTAGTAACACCCAATTTCTGTTCAGATAGACTTTGATGCTGAAAAACAAGAGTGTCTAAAAGGTGAGGGCCTACTTTTTTTTGCTTCTTATGATTTTCTAGAATATAAAATACATGGCTGTATTTTGGAAAACTACAGAAATGTAGAGGATACTCTTTTGGTTGAAGAGATTCAAAACTCTTGCGATTGTTCATGGACTTACAACCACTGCCGTGTGAAATCATTTGTACCTCCAATTGTAGACCTATGAGAATCATACTTTTCTTTGTTCAAGAAAGAATAATGAATTCGAGCAGGACATATCAAGAGATGATTTTTAAATTTACACATATTCAAGATAATCGCCAACAAGCATACCCAGAGGGCCATTGTCCAGGAGATTTTAGATGCTGTTGTCCTGCTAAAATAACTGAATGGAATGTATTTTTAAGTAGAAACTTTTAAAATCCTTTATTGTCAGATTAAGGATTTGACCTTCTGAGATAAGCCCATATAGTCTCCAGCTCATAATCAAATTTTGGAAGATGACTTTACACAAAGGAAGGAGGTAAACACAGCTGACTAACCATCATGCCAACCACAGGCTTGGAGATGTCTAAGATATCACTTCCAGAGACTCTGGTATCAACTTGGGATACTTTTTGGTCCTTTCAAATCTAGTATCTTATTTTTATTCTTTTTTTTTTCTGGTAGTTTATTTCATTTTAGCAACATTATGAATCATTCCAAGCGTGCATGCTTTTATTTTCTCCTCAAACTATAAGAGCAAGACAACAATTTTAAAAGGTTATGGTTTGCCTTTAAAATCCAGCTAATGTAAAAATAGAAGAATAAGTACACCCCCAAGGTTTGCTATACAAATCCCACATTCAGTATTCTTAAGAAAGAAAAGGGGAATTGCAATTTTCATGAGCCTTTTCAAAACTGAAAAGATGGAGAACAGACTAAGACAAACAACAAAAATCCTTAATTTGAGATCAATAACAGAATCACTCCAAGCTAGGCAGGTGGGACTGGCCTATAATCTCATTTCTTGGGAAGCAAAGATAGTAGGCTCATGGGTTTAGGTCAGCCTTGGCTAGAAAATGAGGCCTGGAGAGAGAGAGAGAGAGAGAGAGAGAGAGAGAGAGAGAGAGAGAGAGAGAGAGAGAGAGAGAGAGGAGGAGGGAAGGAGGGAAGGAGGGAGGGAGAGAGGGGAGGGGGAGAGACAGAGAGAGATGGGGGGGAGGGAGAGAGACAGAGGGGGAAGGGGGAGGGAGGGAGAACAAAAACAATGTTTAAAATACACAGTTTTTTTTTTTTAATTTAATTTTATTTTATTTTTTTAATTTACATTCCAAATCACTTCCCCTTTCCCGTTTCCTCGCTCCCCGAAGGTCCCATAAGCCCCCTTCCCTCCCTCTTTTCTCCGTTCAACCCCCTCTCATTACTCTGTCCTGGCGTTCCCCTACATCCAGTCTTTCCAGGACCAGGGGTCTCTCCTTCCATCTTTTTAGAAATCTATTGATATGCTGATTGTGTCTAGGGTATTCTGAGATTCTGGGTCAATATCCCCTTATCAGTGACTTCATACCATGTGTGATCTTTTGTGATTGGGTTACCTCACTAAGGATGATATTTTCAAGTTCTGACCATTTGCCTAGGAATTTCGTGAATTCATTGTTTTTAATTGCAGAGTAGTATTCCATTGTGTAAATATACCACATCTTCTGAATCCATTCCTCCGTTGAGGGACATCTGGGTTCTTTCCAGCTTCTGGCTATTATAAATAAGGCTGCTTTGAATATAGTGGAGCATGTGTCCTTATTGCATGCAGGTAAAGTCTCTGGGTATATGCCCAGGAGTGGTATAGCCGGATCCTCCGGAAGTGTCATGCCCAGTTTTCTGAGGAGCCGCCAGACTGCTTTCCAGAGTGGTTGTACCAGCCTGCAATTCCACCAGCAGTGGAGGAGTGTTCCTCTTTCTCCACATCCTCGCCAACAACTGCTGTCTCCTGTGTTTTTGATCTTAGCCATCCTGACTGGTGTGAGATGGAATCTCAGGGTTGTTTTGATTTGCATTTCCCTAATGACTAAGGATGATGAACATCTCTTTAGGTGCTTCTCAGCCATTAGATATTCTTCAGGTGAGAACTCTTTGTGGAGCTCTGTACCCCATTTTTTAATAGGGTTACTTGCCTCTCTGGAGTTTAACTTCTTGAGTTCTTTGTATATCTTGGATATTAGCCCTCTGTCGGATGTAAGGTTGGTAAAGATCATTTCCCAGTTAGTTGGTTGCCGCTTTGTCTTTTTGACGGTGTCTTTTGCCTTGCAAAAACTTTGTAATTTAATGAGGTCCCATTTGTCTATTCTTGATCTTAGAGTATAAGCTATTGGAGTTCTGTTCAGGAAATTCTCCCCTGTGCCCATATGTTCAAGGTTCTTCCCTAGTTTCCCTTCTATTAGTTTCAGTGTGTCTGGTTTTATGTGGAGATCTTTGATCCACTTAGAATTGAGCTTAGTGCAAGGAGATAAGGATGGGTCAATTTGCATTCTTCTGCATGTTGACCTCCAGCTGAGCCAGCACCATTTGTTGAAAAGGCTATCTTTTTTCCACTGGATGGTTTTAGCTCCTTTG
This sequence comes from Tokudaia tokunoshimensis, assembly GCA_036184795.1. Classification (NCBI taxonomy): domain Eukaryota; kingdom Metazoa; phylum Chordata; class Mammalia; order Rodentia; family Muridae; genus Tokudaia; species Tokudaia tokunoshimensis. Next base: position 32,644,128 of record BTHU01000014.1, read on the forward strand.
TCAAAGATCAAGTGACCATAGGAGTGTGGATTCATTTCTGGGTCTTCAATTCTGTTCCATTGATCTACATGTCTGTTACTGTACCAATACCATGCAGTTTTTAACACTATTGCTCTGTAGTACAGCTTGAGGTCCGGGATACTGATTCCCCCAGAGGTTCTTTTACTCTTGAGAATAGTTTTAGCTATTCTGGGTTTTCTGTTATTCCAGATGAATTTTTGAATTGCTCTTTCTAACTCTATGAAGAATTGAGTTGGGATTTTGATGGGGATTGCATTGAATCTGTGTATTACTTTTGGTAAGATGCTCATTTTTACTATATTAATCCTGCCAATCCATGAGCATGGCAGATTTTTCCATCTTCCGAGGTCTTCTTCAATTTCTTTCTTCAGAGACTTGAAGTTCTTGTCATACAGATCTTTCACTTGTTTGGTTAGCGTCACGCCAAGATACCTAATATGGTTTGTGGCTATCGTAAAGGGTATTATTTCTCTTACTTCTTTCTCAGCCTGCTTATCCTTTGAGTATAGGAAGGCTTCTGACTTGCTTGAGTTGATTTTATATCCGGCCACTTTGCTGAAGTCGTTTATCAGCTGTAGGAGTTCTCTGGTGGAGTTCTTTGGGTCGCTTATGTATACTATCATATCGTCTGCAAATAGTGATAGTTTGACTTCTTCCTTTCCAATTTGTATCCCTTTGACCTCTTTTTCTTGTCTAATTGCTCTAGCTAGAACTTCAAGTACTATATTGAAAAGATATGGAGAGAGAGGGCAGCCTTGTCTAGTCCCTGATTTTAGTGGGATTGCTTCAAGTTTCTCTCCGTTTAGATTGATGCTGGCTACTGGTTTGCTGTAAATTGCTTTTACTATGTTTAGATATGGGCCTTGAATTCCTGATCTTTCCAAGACCTTTAGCATGAAAGGATGCTGAATTTTGTCAAATGCTTTCTCAGCATCTAATGAGATGACCATGTGGTTTTTTTCTTTGAGATTGTTTATGTAGTGGATTACATTGATGGATTTCCTTATATTGAACCATCCCTGCATCCCTGGGATGAAGCCTACTTGATCGTGGTGAATGATCGTTGTTTTTTTTTTTTTTTTTTTTTTTTTTTTTTTTTTTTTTTTTTAATTTTATTTTATTTTTTTAATTTACATTCCAAATCACTTCCCCTTTCCCGTTTCCTCCCTCCCCGAAAGTCCCATAAGCCCCCTTCCCTCCCTCTTTTCTCCGTTCAACCCCCTCTCATTACTCTGTCCTGGCGTTCCCCTACATCCAGTCTTTCCAGGACCAGGGGTCTCTCCTTCCATCTTTTTAGAAATCTATTGATATGCTGATTGTGTCTAGGGTATTCTGAGATTCTGGGTCAATATCCCCTTATCAGTGACTTCATACCATGTGTGATCTTTTGTGATTGGGTTACCTCACTAAGGATGATATTTTCAAGTTCTGACCATTTGCCTAGGAATTTCGTGAATTCATTGTTTTTAATTGCAGAGTAGTATTCCATTGTGTAAATATACCACATCTTCTGAATCCATTCCTCCGTTGAGGGACATCTGGGTTCTTTCCAGCTTCTGGCTATTATAAATAAGGCTGCTATGAATATAGTGGAGCATGTGTCCTTATTGCATGCAGGTAAAGTCTCTGGGTATATGCCCAGGAGTGGTATAGCCGGATCCTCCGGAAGTGTCATGCCCAGTTTTCTGAGGAGCCGCCAGACTGCTTTCCAGAGTGGTTGTACCAGCCTGCAATTCCACCAGCAGTGGAGGAGTGTTCCTCTTTCTCCACATCCTCGCCAACAACTGCTGTCTCCTGTGTTTTTGATCTTAGCCATCCTGACTGGTGTGAGATGGAATCTCAGGGTTGTTTTGATTTGCATTTCCCTAATGACTAAGGATGATGAACATCTCTTTAGGTGCTTCTCAGCCATTAGATATTCTTCAGGTGAGAACTCTTTGTGTAGCTCTGTACCCCATTTTTTAATAGGGTTACTTGCCTCTCTGGAGTTTAACTTCTTGAGTTCTTTGTATATCTTGGATATTAGCCCTCTGTCGGATGTAAGGTTGGTAAAGATCATTTCCCAGTTAGTTGGTTGCCGCTTTGTCTTTTTGACGGTGTCTTTTGCCTTGCAAAAACTTTGTAATTTAATGAGGTCCCATTTGTCTATTCTTGATCTTAGAGCATAAGCTATTGGAGTTCTGTTCAGGAAATTCTCCCCTGTGCCCATATGTTCAAGGTTCTTCCCTAGTTTCCCTTCTATTAGTTTCAGTGTGTCTGGTTTTATGTGGAGATCTTTGATCCACTTAGAATTGAGCTTAGTGCAAGGAGATAAGGATGGGTCAATTTGCATTCTTCTGCATGTTGACCTCCAGCTGAGCCAGCACCATTTGTTGAAAAGGCTATCTTTTTTCCACTGGATGGTTTTAGCTCCTTTGTCAAAGATCAAGTGACCATAGGAGTGTGGATTCATTTCTGGGTCTTCAATTCTGTTCCATTGATCTACATGTCTGTTACTGTACCAATACCATGCAGTTTTTAATACTATTGCTCTGTAGTACAGCTTGAGGTCCGGGATACTGATTCCCCCAGAGGTTCTTTTACTCTTGAGAATAGTTTTAGCTATTCTGGGTTTTCTGTTGTTCCAGATGAATTTTTGAATTGCTCTTTCTAACTCTATGAAGAATTGAGTTGGGATTTTGATGGGGATTGCATTGAATCTGTGTATTACTTTTGGTAAGATGCTCATTTTTACTATATTAATCCTGCCAATCCATGAGCATGGCAGATTTTTCCATCTTCCGAGGTCTTCTTCAATTTCTTTCTTCAGAGACTTGAAGTTCTTGTCATACAGATCTTTCACTTGTTTGGTTAGCGTCACGCCAAGATACTTAATATGGTTTGTGGCTATCGTAAAGGGTATTATTTCTCTTACTTCTTTCTCAGCCTGCTTATCCTTTGAGTATAGGAAGGCTTCTGACTTGCTTGAGTTGATTTTATATCCGGCCACTTTGCTGAAGTCGTTTATCAGCTGTAGGAGTTCTCTGGTGGAGTTCTTTGGGTCGCTTATGTATACTATCATATCGTCTGCAAATAGTGATAGTTTGACTTCTTCCTTTCCAATTTGTATCCCTTTGACCTCTTTTTCTTGTCTAATTGCTCTAGCTAGAACTTCAAGTACTATATTGAAAAGATATGGAGAGAGAGGGCAGCCTTGTCTAGTCCCTGATTTTAGTGGGATTGCTTCAAGTTTCTCTCCGTTTAGATTGATGCTGGCTACTGGTTTGCTGTAAATTGCTTTTACTATGTTTAGATATGGGCCTTGAATTCCTGATCTTTCCAAGACCTTTAGCATGAAAGGATGCTGAATTTTGTCAAATGCTTTCTCAGCATCTAATGAGATGACCATGTGGTTTTTTTCTTTGAGATTGTTTATGTAGTGGATTACATTGATGGATTTCCTTATATTGAACCATCCCTGCATCCCTGGGATGAAGCCTACTTGATCGTGGTGAATGATCGTTTTGATGTGTTCTTGGATTCGGTTGGCAAGAATTTTATTAAGTATTTTTGCATCGATATTCATAAGAGAGATTGGCCTGAGATTCTCTTTCTTTGTCGGATCTTTGTGTGCTTTTGGTATTAGTGTAATTGTGGCTTCATAGAACGAGTTGGGTAGTGTTCCTTCTGTTTCTATTTTGTGGAACAGTTTGAAGAGTATTGGTGTTAGGTCTTCTTTGAAGGTCTGATAGAATTCTGCACTAAAACCATCTGGACCTGTGCTTTTTTTGGTTGGAAGACTTCCAATGACAACTTCTATTTCTTCAGGGGTTATAGGACGGTTTAGATGGTCTATTTGATCCTGATTTAATTTTGGTACTTGGTATCTGTCAAGGAAATTGTCCATTTCCTCAAGATTTTCTAGTTGTGTTGAATACAGGTTTTTGTAGTAGGATCTGATGATTTTTTGAATTTCCTCAGTTTCTGTTGTTATCTCTCCCTTTTCGTTTCTGATTTTATTAATTTGGATACTATCTCTGTGCCCTCTGGTTAGTCTGGCTAAGGGCTTATCTATCTTGTTGATTTTCTCAAAGAACCAACTCCTCGTTTTGTTGATTCTTTGTATGGTTTTCTTTGTTTCTACTTGATTGATTTCAGCCCTGAGTTTGATGATTTCCTGCCTTCTACTCCTCTTTGGTGTATTTGCTTCTTTTTGTTCCAGGGCTTTCAGGTGTGCCATTAAGCTGTTAGTGTATGCTGTCTCCCGTTTCTTTTTGGCGGCACTCAGGGCTATGAATTTTCCTCTTAGCACTGCTTTCATTGTGTCCCATAAGTTAGGGTATGTTGTGCCTTCATTTTCATTAACTTTCAAAAAGTCTTTGATTTCTTTCTTTATTTCCACCTTGACCAAGTTATCATTGAGTAGAGCATTGTTCAGCCTCCATGTGTACGTGGGTTTTCTTTTGTTTTTGTTGCCATTGAAGACCACCCTTATTCCATAGTGATCTGATAGGAGGCATGGGATTATTTCTATCTTCTTGTATCTGTTGAGGTCTGATTTGTGACCAATTATATGGTCAATTTTGGAGAAGGTACCATGAGGAGCTGAGAAGAAGGTGTATTCTTTAGCTCTAGGATGAAATGTTCTATATATATCAGTTAGTTCCATTTGGTCCAAGGCTTCAATTAGATTCACTGTGTCCCTGTTTAGTTTCTGCTTTCCTGAACGATCCATTTCAGAGAGCGGGGTGTTGAAGTCACCCACTATTATTGTGTGCGGTGCGATGTGTGCTTTGAGTTTTAGTAAAGTTTCTTTTACGAATGAGGGTGCCCTTGCATTTGGAGCATAGATATTCAGGATTGAGAGTTCTTGATGGTGGATTTTTCCCTTGATCAGTATGTAGTGTCCTTCTGTGTCTTTTTTGATGACTTTGGGTTGAAAATCAATTTTATCCGATATTAGGATGGCTACTCCACCTCGTTTCTTGGGGCCATTTGCTTGTAAAATTGTTTTCCAGCCTTTTACTCTGAGGTAGTGTTTGTCTTTGACACTGAGGTGCGTTTCCTGCATGCAGCAAAATGCTGGGTCCTGTTTACGTATCCAGTCTGCTAGTCTATGTCTTTTAATTGGGGAATTGAGACCATTGATATTAAGAGAGATTAAGGCATAGTGATTATTGCCATCTGCCATTCTTGACGCTATCTTTATGTTTGAGTGGTTATCTACTTTTGGGTTTGATTCAAGAAGGTTATTATCTCATTTTTTCCAGGGTGTTGTTTCTCTCCCTGTATTGGAGGTTTCCACCTATTATCCGTTGCAGGGCTGGATTTGTGGAAAGATATTGTGAAAATTTGGTTTTATCATGGAATATCTTGGTCTCTCCATCTATGGTGATTGAGAGTTTTGCTGGGTATAGTAGTCTATGCTGGCATTTGTGCTGTCTTAGTGTCTGCATGAGATCTGCCCAGGATCTTCTGGCTTTCATAGTCTCTGGTGAGAAGTCTGATGTGATTCGGATAGGTCTTCCTTTGTATGTTACTTGGCCCTTTTCTCTTACTGCATTTAGTATTCTTTCTTTGTTTAGAACATTCGGTGTTTTGATTATTATGTGACGGGAGGTATTTCTGTTCTGGTCCAGTCTGTTTGGAGTTCTGTAGGCTTCTTGTATGTTCATCGGCATCTCTCTCTTTAAGTTAGGGAAGTTTTCCTCCATAATTTTGTTGAAGATGTTTACTGGCCCTTTAAGTTGCAAATCTTCACTCTCATCTATACCAATAATCCTTAGGTTTGGTCTTCTCATTGTGTCCTGGATTTCCTGGATGTTTTGGGTTACGCGTTTTTTGCATTTTGCATTTTCTTTGACTGTTGAGTCGATGCTTTCTATGGAATCTTCAGCACCTGAGATTCTTTCTTCCATCTCTTGTATTCTATTGTTGATGTTTGCATCTATGACTCCTGATTTCTTCCCAAGGTTTTCTATCTCCAAAGTTGTCTCCCTTTGTGATTTCTTAGTTGTTTCTACTTCCTTTTTTAGTTCCTGGATGGATTTGCTGAGATCCTTCACTTGTTTGTTTGTATTTTCCTGTATTTCTTTAAGGTATTTTTGCATTACCTCTTTCAGGATTTCTTCCTGATGACCCACGTTCTCCTGCATTTCTCTGAGCGATTTTTGTGTTTCCTCCTCATGGGATTCCATCTGTTGATCCATCGTCTCCTGCATTTCTTTAAGCAGTTCTCGTGTTTCCTTTGTAAGGGCATCTAACCGTTGATTCATTTCTTTATGCAATTTTTGTGTTGCCTCCTTATGGGCATCCGTCTGTTGACCCATATTCTTCTGTATTTCTTTATGCAAATTTTGTGATTCCTTTGTGAGTGCATCTACCCGTTGATTCATCTCGTTAAGCGATTTTTGTGTTGTCTCCTTGTGCGCCTCCATCTTTTGATCCATGTTCTCCCGCATTTCTCTAAGCGATTTTTGTGTTTCCTTTGTAAGGGCTTCTAACCGTTGATTCATGGTCTCCTGTAACTCTTTATGAGATTTATTTGTGTCCTTCTTGTGATCCTCTAATAGCATCATGAGAAGTGATTTTAAATCCAGATCTTGTCTTTCGGGTGTGGTGGGGTATCCAGGACTTGCTGCTGTTGGAGAGTTGGGTTCGGATGGTCCCACATTACTTTGATTAGTGTTAGTAACATTCCTACGTTTGCCTTTTGCCATCTGGATACCTCTGGTGTTAGTTGGTCCTGCTGCCACTGGCTGTTGGTTGGACCTCCTGTGAGCCTGCAAAGCTATTTCTGCCCCCCCTGGATTACCAGGATTCCCCTGGCACCGATTTCTGGGGCCTGCCTGCTCCTGAGTGACTTTGGAGCCCTAATGTGCTTTGCCCCAAGTGATCTTATATTGGGGAGGCCTTGCACATCTAAAGGCTCAGCCTAGTGGATTCCTGGAGCAGAGGTCGCCAAAGGGAGGCTGGCAGGCTCCTGCCCTGTGCAGGGGTGTGTGATCTCTCCTGGGGGGGGGAGGGGGCGTCCCTCTGCCAGGCAGAAGTCCCACAGCAGATCTGGCGCGCTGGTCACTGCAGATCAGCCCAGCACCTGGGAGCAGGTTACACACAAGCTGCCTGAACCCGAAGCGATATTATGCCTGTCTGTCTCTGAGCCTGGCGGTCCCAACTACCTGGTCACTGGAGCAAAGATGGCGGAGGGCAGTCTCCGTGGCGCCGCTCACCCTGTGGTCACGATGGCCCGCCGATCTGGCACCCAGACGACCACAGCGCCAACCCGCCCTCGGGCACAGACGGAAGCCCCAACAGGCCGTGTCCCAAGTGATGTTATATCGGGGGGAGAGCCTGGGTACCGGTCTCTCCAGCGCAGTCCGCGGGAACAGAGGTCGCGGAAGGGAAGCTGGCAGGCTCCCTCCCTGCGCGGGGTCCCTCCACCAGGCAGAAGGTCCCGCCGCGGAACTGGCGCGCTGGTTACTGCAGATCAGCCCAGCACCTGGGAGCAGGTTACACACAAGCTGCCTGAAACCGAAGCGATATTATGCCTGTCTGTCTCTGAGCCTGGCGGTCCCAACTACCTGGTCACTGGAGCAAGGATGGCGGAGGGCAGTCTCCGTGGCGCCGCTCACCCTGTGGTCACGATGGCCCGCCGATCTGGCACCCAGACGACCACAGCGCCAACCCGCCCTCGGGCACAGACGGAAGCCCCAACAGGCCGTGTCCCAAGTGATGTTATATCGGGGGGAGAGCCTGGGTACAGGTCTCTCCAGCGCAGTCCGCGGGAACAGAGGTCGCGGAAGGGAAGCTGGCAGGCTCCCTCCCTGCGCGGGGTCCCTCCACCAGGCAGAAGGTCCCGCCGCGGAACTGGCGCGCTGGTCACTGCAGATCAGCCCAGCACCTGGGAGCAGGTTACACACAAGCTGCCTGAAACCGAAGCGATATTATGCCTGTCTGTCTCTGAGCCTGGCGGTCCCAACTACCTGGTCACTGGAGCAAAGATGGCGGAGGGCAGTCTCCGTGGCGCCGCTCACCCTGTGGTCACGATGGCCCGCCGATCTGGCACCCAGACGACCACAGCGCCAACCCGCCCTCGGGCACAGACGGAAGCCCCAACAGGCCGTGTCCCAAGTGATGTTATATCGGGGGGAGAGCCTGGGTACCGGTCTCTCCAGCGCAGTCCGCGGGAACAGAGGTCGCGGAAGGGAAGCTCAAATACACAGTTTTTTAAAAGCTAGAACAGTATAGCTCCTGTCTTTCATCCTGGGATCTCCCTCTACTGTAATACTGCTGGCCAGGATGCTGCTCCCAAGTTCCAGATATCTGGGCATAGGAAGGAACTGAACATCTCTGACCTATAATTGTTAGGAAAGTTATAGCATTCCCAATGCCCCCTCCCCAGTCACAGACCTGTGTAACATTCCCAATGTCCCCTCCCCAGTCACAGACCTGTGTAACATTCCCAATGCCCCCTCTCCAGTCACAGACCTGTGTAACATTCCCAATGCCCCCTCCCCAGTCACAGACCTGTGTAACATTCCCAATGCCCCCTCCCCAGTCACAGACCTGTGTAACATTCCCAATGCCCCCTCTCCAGTCACAGACCTGTGTAACATTCCCAGTGCCCCCTCCCCAGTCACAGACCTGTGTAACATTCCCAATGCCCCCTCCCCCGTCACAGACCTGTGTAACATTCCCAATGCCCCCTCCCCAGTCACAGACCTGTGTAACATTCCCAGTGCCCCCTCCCCAGTCACAGACCTGTGTAACATTCCCAGTGCCCCCTCCCCAGTCACAGACCTGTGTAACATTCCCAATGCCCCCTCCCCAGTCACAGACCTGTGTAACATTCCCTATGACCCTTCTGTAGTTCCAGGCCTGTGTAATGTTGCTACAGCACGGAGATATTTTTAAAGTAATATGTTATTTTTAGGAACAAAGAAATCAAAGAATTCTTACTCTTGCTCTACACTGACCTAAGTATTGAGGAGTAATACTTATTATACCTATTGTGCTATAATTATATTAATCACAACTTAATGAGACAGATGGGCTTAAAATTACATGCATTGTCTACCATTAAGTAAGGCCCACTGGGAATATTTTTAGTGGTTATTATCTTTGCCAATGGCTAAGGGTTTATCTGCTGTGCCATTGACATTTGGACATTTAGGTATTTTGGGGGTGCTAGGCTTTCATTTCATTAGTTTGTTTGATAAATAAAATGTTCTCACTGAGCTAAAAATAAAAGCATCCCACGAGTCTAAGTGCTGCCCTCCCACATGATCCTATTTTAGATGCATTGAGGGGCTGGAAGGAGAACCAGGAAGCAGAGATGGGTCATACAGATAGATCCTCGGCACTGCATCATAGGCTTGAAGGTTTGTTTTTCACACTGGTGTGGGCTGTCTGAGAGTTTGGAGTTGCCAGTAGATCATGTTAAGAGCTGGGGTCAGTAAATCATATTAAGAGCAGGAACCTCAAAAAAAGGAACATAGAAGCCATGAGGCCTTTTCCCCCGTGACTTAGAATTAAGATCCATATAAATGGTGTGAGCAGGGCAGTTAGTTCCCTCTGCAAGAACACAGCAAGGAGGCCCGTACCAGATGCCGGCTTCTTGATCTTGGGCTTCCCAGGCTCCAGAACTGAGGGAAGGAGTTTCTGATCTTCATAAACAACACTCTCAGCTATCAGAGCTGTACAAAATGGATTGAGCCACATAATTACATGATCTTTTCCTGGGGAGATGTGGATTAATGTCCACTCACTCCAAACAGGGCGTAATGACAAACCAAATCAAGAGTCCACTCAAGTCCAATTTGGCAAACCAATGAGTTTATTGCCTGGTGAACTGATAACGTTTTTGGGTTTATTTATAGATCAGTGACGAAGAGTTTCCTACAGGAGCCTGAATGTGCTAGCTAAGTTTATGTCAACTTGACACAGGGTAGCATCAAACAAGAGGAGGGAACCTCAACTGAGAAAATGCCTCCATAAGACTGGGCTGTAGGCAAGCCTGTAGAGCATGCTCTTAATTAGTGATTGATGTGGGAGGGCCCGCCCATTGTGTGTGGGGCCACCCCTGGGCTAGGCAGGCTGAAGGAGCCATGGGGAGCAAGCCAGTGAGCAGCAGCCCTTCGGCCCCTTCCAGGTTCCTACCCTGTGTGAGTTCCTGTTCTGACTTCCTTCAGTGATGGACTATGATGTAGAAGTGTAAGGCAAACCAAACCTTTCTTCCCCAAGTTGTCTCTGCTGTCTTCATCACAGCAGTAGTATCCCTAACTAGGACACTGAGTCACTCCCAAACTGTGCATCTCAAAGTTCAGCCATCATCAACGGTGACTTCTCAGAAGCTGCACCACAGACTCCTTTCAATTGACCTTCTCCGTCCTGTATGATCCAGCAGCTCTCAGGATGGTTTGCAGCTGAGGGGCATAATAGGAACCAATAGCCAGATACTCAGACCTTCCCTCCCCATCTACTGAGCATGTCAGCAGTTCCAGGGCCATTAGACCTGGTTACCAAAGTGTTATGCTGCTTATTAGTTGCCATGGCTACTGTGTCACGTTAATCTCTACTCCAAGGTGGCATCATATTATGCCCAGAGGCAAAAAGGATACCACAGCCCTAATGTCTGAGGCTTTTGTTTCAAACCACGCAGTTTTTAAATAGGAGCTGTTTAGATACAGTGTGTTGCCAAAGGCACTGTCCTGTCACCAGTGCTGACAGTGGGGCAGCCAACCTCCTGCATCAGCCACACTGACTGACTCACTGAAATACTCTCACATCTTTTAATTATTTTTGTGCCATTTTAGAAAATGTCTTTAGTCTATTTAGATAATGTCAAATTCCCTTCTGCTTTTTCTCTTGCATTACGACTTTACAAAATGGGTCATTTCCTTAGCTGTCTATAAAGCTTGGTGATATAGACAAGTCCCACTTAGTGAAGAGTATTCTCATGTCAAAGTGCCCAGAATAGCAAACATAGTTCCAAGAATGACCCCTATCCACTTGTCTTGAACCATGGTCATTAGAGTGGAATGCTCTCTCCTAGGCCCTCAGTCTCCTGCTCCTCTGTTCTAGCCTGAGATGTGGCTCTAACAGTCACCCAAAGGAAACTTTCTGTTCACTAAGGAAGAATGCTACCTTGTTCATAGTTACAACTTAAGAAACTGTCTCCACTACATAGTGAAGGCACAATATGTTTTAATTCAGTTAGCAGAAAGCTTTTCTGAAACTGTATTGAGAAGGGTGCATTAGCCAATTTTCCTTTGCTATAACAAAATATTCAATGCTGGATAATATACAAAGAACTGAGTTTTATTTTATTCACAGTTCTGGAAATGCCAGGACATGTGGCCCTGCTTCCTCTTAGATCTGATGAGAGCTTCGTACAGGCATTGTATCAGTCTCAGACATACAACAGCAGTTACAAATCAAGACCTGAAGCCATGCATATCCTGCTTTTTAAAAACAACTTGCTCATGAATAGCTAGTTCACTCCTCACATTGGCATTTAACCCTTCAGAAGGCAATGCCTCAGTGTCCTAAGTAAGACCCCGCCTCTTAAAGGCTCCACCACCTACCAACATTGGCACCCTGGGAATGAGGCCTCTAACACAGGATCCTTTGGCACATGGAGGCCATATCCAGCTCATAGTGAGGAGAATGAGGCTGCTCCTACCTCTACCAGCAAGCTCCAGGATCTGGTAGTGTCCCTCATGTGCTTGGAGAGAGGGGCTGAGTACCAAAGCTGCAGAGGTATCATCCAGCGCCTGGGGGGCTGAAGGAAAGAGATTTCGTGGGGAAAGTGACACATGAGCTGGTCTAGCAAGGGAAAAGCATTTCCAAGGATAGCAATGGAGAGCCTGGTCTTGACCATTCCTTTCAAGAAAGCACGTTCAAACCTGTGCCTGCAGAGCACTGTGCCCACTGCCCACGATGGCAGTGCCCTCTGTCCCTGTCTTTCTCAGCCTGTGTCTGCTTCTTATTCCTACAGGAAGCCCCTCTTCCCACTGCCACAGTTGGCTGCTTCCTGACTAAGCCCTCCACTTAGGGACTCCTGGCATCCCTTCTGAAATCTGAACTCATACAACAGTGTTTCCTGTTTCATGACATTTCAACTACATGCCTCTTTTTAGCAGCAGTTAGGAATTCCAGGTCACTGAGAGCCCTTCCTGGTCATCTTCAGATCAACTTGAAGTTTTACCCTTTCTACATCATCATCATCATCGAACTGCTGGCAGATGGGCCTGGGCCTGGGCCTTTACTTAGGGCTAGGTTTCTCTGCCAAGATCCCATGAACCCAGATATAGGTGTCTTGTAGCCCCTGACCTGAGACACTGCCACTCCGGAGAGCTACCTATTTCTGGGGGTCTGGGGTTACACACATTCATCATATAGAAGATGTTGGACATCTTCCTTTAGGTTTTGTTTTTTGTTTTTGTTTGTTTTGTTTTCCTAGTCAACCTCCTGTCTCCACCTTCCCAGCACTGGGATTACAGGTGTACACCCCCTGCACCCAGCTTTTTACCTGGGGGCTGAGCATACAGAACTCAGGTCCTCATGCTATATGGCCAGCTAGCTACCTCTCCAGCCCCAGCGCCACCAGTTCCTAATCTGTGACGAGGCGGGATCTGTCCCTGAAGCTTCGGACTCGGTATGTGACTGAGCGTGAGGAGAGTGAGCAGGAGCCGGCCTGGAGTCCTCTGCCAGGCTGGTCAGCCCCTCAGTCCTGAACAGCCTTCCGGCTCCCTTCCCCACGTGCTAATGCCACGGCCATTCACTCTGCCCACCAAGTCCTCAAAGGGAAAAGCAGTGGAGGGCTGCCTTTCTGGCCTCTTGGATTGGAGTCTGCACTGAGTGGTTGAGTTTGGAATTCTAGACCAGCTGGGCTGGGGGTTGCTGTTACAGGAGGGTGGAGTGGCCTCTTTTTTGGCTTCTGGGGTATCTTTAATGCCACCCACCAATGGCAGCATGCCTCAATATCTGTGTGCGCCAGGGTGAGACATACGGCATATTTTTACCAAATGCGTGCAGATCTGGACAGGAAGGGAAGCTCGTCACTGGCACTTCCTTATGTGGCCGTCGTTCCCTGTTGTTCCCTGTTGTTCCTCGCTTCCTTCCCAGCTCATTTTCCTTTCTTCCCTCCATGCCTGTGAGTGGTCTCCTGGGTCCTACCCCGTCCCTGCTCTAGCAGGAGACTTTTCCCATACAGTTTTAAAATCTGCACATTGGGAGACTGGAGACCCCCATCAACCGCCATCCCATTGCCAGAACTGACTTACTCTGGGTCCTGCCCCAGTCCCCGACACTCATGTGCATGCTACAAACACCTAGTAAATGCCACATGTCTGGATGCCAATCCTTCCTAGTTCTTCTGTCCTGGTACCTCCATTTGGCCTATAGAGTTATCTAGCCATATGTGCTTTTTACAGACAGTACCACAAGATGCAGAACCTGCTCCCATTTGTTAGCTTTCTAACTTCAAGTCTCCTTCCCTCTCTGACCTCAGTTTCCATGGCTATAAAATGGAGATGATACCTATTTCTCAGTATTACCAAGATTAAGTATGGGTAAGGTCATACCTAAGGTACAGGGATGTACAGTAGTATCTGATGTCTTTTTCTCTCTAGTTGACTGTATAGATTCTTTGTTCATCTTTCTTTTTTAACCTAGCAGTTGGTGGCCAGTATATCCATCAGCTAGGTAGAGTGAGTAACGAACAGCCTAGAAGCTCAAGACAGCCATCTGTTTATATTCACAGAAAGTTCTAGACACAAACTCTCAAATGCCCAATTAATTATCCTGTATAAAATGATGCACAGTTTTCATACAGCCTACATATGCCTAGCTGCCTGTATATTTTAAGTCGTCTCTAGAATACTTTTTAAACCAAGGCTAATGTAAATGCAGACAGTTGTTACACTCAACTTTAGGGAGTAAGGAAAGCCTGCACATTATATGTGTTCAGTATGGATGGATCATTTTCCAGAATATCTTCTATCCACAGTTGGTTGGATGCATGGATGCAGACCCATCAGGTGGTTGTAATTCACAGCAATGATGATAGCATCTTCTCTGTTCTGGGTCCCCTTCTGGGAAGCACGGAATCTGGCACGTGCCAGAAGAAGAGACTAGGGATGCTGTCAACCACCAGTGATTGCCCAGCAGTGCTGAAGATGCAGAGGCCTAGAAGGGGAATTCTGTTTCTTACAGTGACATCTCACTACTTAAAGTCACTGTCACTTGGACATAGAGCTGAGTGGAAGAATCAGCCTGCATCTCCATAGCCCCTCCTGTACTAAGCATGCTAAGTCCTGAGGATAAGCTGCCTGCTCCTGCTGCCATCCAGTCTTAGCTGTGCCTGGCAGCAGGCAACAGAGACCTGCGCTGGCTAGTGTCTCACAGATCAGCCCCCTATCACTGTGGGCTTGCAGGCAATAAGAAATGTGTAAGTTTCCAAATACCCACCATTTAGGCTCAGCACAGCTTAGACGGACCTTCCTCCCACTACTGTGTAAATTGGAGCATTTTCCATGTTTGTGCTGTGCTTGTTACCATAACCCTTCCTACGCTTACTGACTGCCGATGAAAAATTACCTTTTGAGAGTCTGGGCTCTGGGTCTAGCCCGCTACCTTCAAATAATGGGAGAGTTGCTGAGCTTCTCTGGTTCTCATTTGTGTGGAGAGGATTGGCAGCCGTCCTGCCCGCCACAGGTCTGAGGGGTAAAAGAATGGATGCTTTGGGGAAATTAGAGCAGTGTCTGCTGTCACTGGGCTCTGAGCTCTCTGCACAGCCTGCTTAGGCACTGGGGCTACAGCAGGAGTTGCAAGCAGGCAGCAGTGTTTGGCTGGTTCAGTTTGGTTTGGTTTCTCTCAGAGCCATGCCCCAGGGCAAGGGCTGGGTAAATATTTGCATGGGATGGGAAGTTTAAAAGGCAGCTTAATCCTCCTGAATTAAAAAGAGCTCTTCCTTCCCAGAAAGTTGACCAATCTTGAATCCTCAGGGTCAGAGGGGACAGCCAGTTATGTCAACTTTGGAGGAGTTTCATGGTGCTTTCTGGAACCTGGCTTCCGCTCTCCGTTTGGTTGGTGACTCTGGCATGGCAAACTCAAGGCTCTTGACAATTCAAGTGCTGGTGACAATACAGCCATGGTAATGTGCCAGCTTCCTGCTATGATTTGGCTTGATCAGGGCTTTATTTAATGTGGCTTTTGCCCCTCTGTATCTCACTGTGTTCCCACTGTCAGGAAGGGACCAGAAGACTCAGCGATGCTAACGATATGTGAGATTCAGAGCTGGTCAGCAACCTGTTTGGGTAAAGGACTGCTTTCTGGCCCAAGCGTTCCAGGGCCATCCACTCACCAGCACAGGCAGCCTCGGGCTGGACAGCTCCCTTCCCTCTCAGAGCCCTGCCCTGGCTTTTCACTCCCTTCTCTGGGGACTTTCAGTGCCAGGCCCCAGGTGGCAAAGCCCTGGCTGCCTCTGTTGCTCTCAGCCAGCCACGTAAGCCATTGCCCTCCTGGAAGGCCCAGGGGTCGGCTAACCTTTGCACTTGCTGCCTGTCTAGAAGTTTCCTTGTGGCTGTGTGCAGCACGTGCCTACTCACTTGAACAAAGATCTTCCCAAGACACTTCTTCCTCCAAGAGATCCTTTGAAGCCTCACCTTCTCTCTTCTACCTCTACTCCTAGGTGCAAGCTTCCTGTGACATATATTGCTTCACTTGTTTGCTTACATCGCTGTTTTTCTCCTGATAGTAGAGTCCACCGAGTGCAGGAACTATGCCTCCCGTGCCTGGAACACTCTGTACTCCGTAAATGTGTGCTGAAAAGAAGGGATCAACTTACAGCTAACAAACACATCAAGCTTTCAGGGAATGGATCCTCCAGCGCTAGAAAGTGAGCAGGGCTCCACAGTGGTGTGGAAGCAGACTGGGCAGGCAGTGCCTGTGCACAGCATGAGGGGAGCAGACGCTGCTCAGAACGTGGCTGTAGGCTGAAGCTGAGGGCCAGCCTAACGCTGACATCACACAGTGGCATTCTCCAAAGCTGGCACAGGGAGCTTTGGGCAGGTAGGCAGGGCTCTGGCTAGCAGAATACTGGACAGGAGTGTAGGCTGAAAGAAGCAGGTCTGGCCACTGAGGCCCACTTAACTTCCCAGGGTGATCAGTCAGACGGGTGGCTCGCCCAGATATTCAGAGATGGAAGAGCATCTCCTGTGAGGTAATGCTTCCCTCAGAAACATCCTCTGCTACTGCCCTCACTAGAGCAACAGGAACCCTGAGTCCACACTGGATGAACTTTTCCCTGTGACTTCTGCCAGGAGGAGAGGGTGGGGCTGAGTAAATGGTTTGTGGCATCCAGGAGTGTTCATCTGGAGAGGGTCAACTGAGTACCCAGGAAGGAACTACCTGTCCAAGATCATCTCCTCCCTGCCAGACAAACAGAAAACAACTTTGAGCAGACATGGGAGGAGTTAGACGGGGGCGGTAGAAAGGCAAGAAAGCCGTGCAATTATGAGTGAGATTCTCTAATGGTTTTTAAAGGAGTAGGATTGACATGTTGCTGTGCAAAATTGGAATATCAGGGTTTAAGGGATGTTGTTTTTTTTTAATAAATGCTTAAGTTACATCCTTATAAAAGCTCGGCTTTGATGGTTGACTGTTACAACTGGTGACGATGGGCAGAGTTGTAAAGTAGAAGTCTCCCATAATTCCAGACAAAACAACCCTACTTAGGTAATTGTATATTTCATACAACTACGCACTGAACACCTACATGTGCACAGCACAGACACTATGGTAGGCCGTTCAAAGGCATCAGTTATTAATACAGGCCTTACTCATGGGTGGGTGACAGAACACCCACATGGGGGGGGGAGATAGGAGATTTCTGAAGGGGAGACCTGGAAAGGGGGAAAAATTTGAAATGTAAATAAAGAAAATATCTAATAAAAAAAAGGAAAGGGAAAATAGGCCTTTATCTCGTCAGACTCTATGATTAACTTAGGACAGGTTGAAGACCTTGAATTCTAAAGAAGAAATGCGAAGGGTAGAAGGCTCAGCTGTTGTCTCTGCAGTTACTGGCTGTTTCGCCAAGGTTGGAATTTTCTTTGGGAGGTGGTAGAAGTGTTCTGTGTGTTGATCATGGCTTTTTTTTTGCAATCACATACAACCGTCAGAAGACACTGAATTTTAGGCTATATGTGGAATGTAGCCTTTGTGCATAGGTCCTACTCTTATAAAGTTAAATTTTAAAAAACAACATTAACAAAACCAGCCATGGTCTTCCCTGGCCATTCTCTGCACTGCTATGCTACACAGCTGCCACTAGCCATACTAGTTAAGAGTAAATACAACTGAAAATTGAGATTCCCTAGCCACAGCGGTAGAATTTCAGGAGCTCAGTCAGCATCCTTAGCTGGTGGCTATTGTTAGGCAAAAGATCCATATTTTCCATCCTTACAGAAAGTCCTATTGGATAATGATATTTTAGAGCAGTGGTTCTCAACCATCCTAATGCTGTGACACTTTAGTAGGTCTGTTCCTCATGTTAGTGGTGACCCCCCCACACACACACATAGTAAAATCATTTCATGCCTCATAACTATAAATGTGCTATTGTTGTGAATTGTAATATAAATGTCTAACATGCAGGGTATCTTATATGTGAACCACAGGTTGAGCACCACTTTTCTGTAATGACTGCTTACAGTTGGTACCATGTTGCCCTGGGCTTATTTATGTACATGCATGCCTCTACATGGAGACAGAGTCTGTTTAGCATATTCACTGCATATCCTGTTCTGGAACCTACTCTTGTCTCTTACTCCAGCATGCACATCTTCTTTTCTTAATCAGTAACAGATGAACATATTCATTCTTTTTTTTATTAAACTAATAAAATTTATTTTAAAATATACAACTCAGTATTGACATTTTTTTAAGTCATCAAAATGATTTATAATAGTAAAATGCCTCTTAAATATACATGATGTCTTCTGAAACTAAAAGTAATATGCACTTAACTAGTTTTTTAAATCTATTTGGAATATTAAACATGATAGAAGTAGAAAAAAATCTCTTATGAAGTCCTCTATGAAAGGAAATTGTGACAAGTTCCTGATTAGACAGAAACCGTTCTATCTCCAAGGGAGAATACGCGCAGTGTAACTGTGACATCATAGAATGAATTGGGTAGTGTTCCTCTGGTTAGTCTGGTTAAGGGTTTATCTATCTTGTTGATTTTTCTCAACAAGCTCCTGGTTTGGTTGATTCTTCCTATAGTTCTTTTTGTTTCTACTTGGTTGATTTCAGCCCTGAGTTTGATTATTTCCTTCTGTCTACTCCTCTTGGGTGTATTAGCTTCTTTCTGTTCTAGAGCTTTCAGGTGTGCTGTTAAGCTGCTAGTGTATGCTCTCTCCAGCTTCTTTTTGGAGGCACTCAGAGCTATGAGTTTTCCTCTTAGCACTGCTTTCATTGTATCCCATAAGTTTGGGTATGTTCTCCTTTCATTTTCCTTAAATTCTATAGTCTTTAATTTCTTTCTTTATTTCTTCCCTAAGTTATCATTGAGTAGATTCATCGTTCAGATTCCATGTGTATGTATAGGTACATCTTTCTGCTGTTTTTGTTGCTATTGAAGACCAGTCTTAGGCTGTGGTGATCTGATAGGGTGCATGGGATTATTTCAATCTTCTTTTATCTGTTGAGGCCTGTTTTGTGACTGATTATATGGTCAGTTTTGGAGAAGGTACCATGAGGTTCTGAGAAGAAGGTATATTCTTTTGTTTAGAATGAAATGTTATATAGATATCTGTTAAATCTATTTGGTCCATAACTTCTGTTACTATCAATGTGTCTCTGTTTAGTTTGTGTTTCACTGATCTGTCCATTGATAAGAGTGGGGCATTGAAGTCTTCCACTATTATTGTGTGAGGTGCAATGTGTGCTTTGAGCTTTAGTAAAGTTTCTTTTATGAATGTTGTTGACCTTGCATTTGGAGCATAGATGTTCAGAATTGAGAGTTCTTCTTGGTAGAATTCCTTTGATGAAAATGAAGTGTCCTTTCTTATCTTTTTTGATAACTTTTGGTTGAAAGTTGATTTTATTTAATATTAAAATGGCTACTCCAGCTTGTTTCTTGGGACCATTTGCTTGGAAAATTGTTTTCCAGCCCTTTATTCTGAGGTAGTGTCTGTTTTTGACACTGAGGTGCATTTTCTGTATGTAGCAAAATGCTGGGTCCTGTTTATGTATCCAGCCTGTTATTCTAAATCTTTTTTATTGGGGAATTGAGTCTATTGATGTTGAGTTATTAAGAAATAGTGATTGTTGCTTCCTGTTATTTTTGATGTTATTTTTATGATTGTGTGCTATCTTCTCGCGGGTTTGTTGAAAGACTACTTTCTTGCTTTTTCTAGGGTGTAGTTTTCCTCCTTGTGTTGGCATTTTTCATCTATTATCCTTTGTAGGGCTGGATTTGTGGAAAGACATTGTGTAAATTTGTTTTTATCAAGGAATATCTTGGTTTCTCCGTCTATAGTAATTGAGAGTTTTTCTGGGTATAGTGGCCTGGACTGGCATTTGTGTTCTCTTAGGGTCTGTATAAAATCTATCCAGGATCTTCTAGCTTTAATAGTCTCTGGTGAGAAGTCTGGTGTAAGTCTGATAGGCCTACCTTTATATGTTACTTGGCCTTTTTCCCTTACTGCTTTTAATATTCTTTCTTTGTTTTTTGCATTTGGTGTTTTGACTATTATGTGATAGGAAGAATTTCTTTTGGAGTTCTGTAGGCTTCTTGTATGTTTATGGGCATATCTTTCTTTAGGTTAGGGACGTTTTCTTCTATAATTTTGTTGAAGATATTTACTGGCCCTTTACGTTGGGAATCTTCACTCTCTTCTATACCTATTGTCCCTAGGCTCGGTCTTCTCATTGTGTTCTGGATTTCTCGGATGTTTTGAGTTAGAACTTTTGTATTTTGCATTTTCTTTGACTGTTATGTCAATGTTTTCTATGGTATCTTCTGCACCTGAGATTCTCTCTTCTATCTCTTGTATTCTATTGATGATGCTTGCGTCTATGACTCCTGACCTCTTTCCTAGGCTTTCTATCTCCAGGGCTGTCTTCCTTTGTGATTTCTTTATTGTTTCTATTTCCATTTTTAGATCCTGGATGGTTTTGTTCACTTCCTTCACCTGTTTGGTTGTATTTTTCTGTAATTCTTTAAGGGATTTTTATGTTACCTCTTTAAGGGCTTCGAGCTGTTAACCTGTGTTCTCCTGTATTTCTTTAAGGGAGTTATCTCTCTCTCTCTCTCTCTCTCTCTCTCTCTCTCTCTCTCTCTCTCTCTCTCTCTCTTTCTCTCTCTCTCTCTGTCTCCGTCTCTCAGAGGACATACATGTGCACCAATTTTTATTTATTTTTTATTAGATATATTCTTTATTTACATTTCAAATGATTTTCCCCTTTCCTGGTTTCCCCCCCCCAAAAAAAAGTTCCATAAGCCATCTCCCCTCTCCCTGTTCCCCAGTCAACCCTCTCCCGGTTCCCTGTCCTAGTATTCCCCTACACTGCTGCATCGAGCCTTTCCAGGACCAGGGGCCTCTCCTCCCTTTGATATCCAACAAGGCCATCCTCTGCTGCCTATGTGTCTGGAGCCATGGGTAATACCATGTGTACTATCTGGTTGATGTTTTTGTCCCTTGGAACTCTGGGAGTACTGGGTGGCTCATATCGTTGTTCCTCCTATGGCGCTGCAAACCCCTTCAGCTCCTTGGGTCCTTTCTCTAGCTTCCCCATTGGGGACCCTGTGCTCAGCTCAATGGCTGGCTGAGAGTGTCCCCTCTGTATTTGTCATGCATTAGCAGAGCATCCCAGGTGTTAACTATATCTGGCTCCAGTCAGCAAGTACTTGTGGGCATCGATAATAGTGTCTGGGTTTTGTAACTGTATATGGAATGGGTCACTAGGTGGGTAGTCTCTGGATGGTCTTTCCCTCAAACTCTGCTCCACATTTTGTCTCTGTATCTCCTTGTGTGGGTATTTTGTTGCCCCTTCTAAGAATGACCAGAGTATCCATACTTTGTTCTTCCTTCTTCTTGGGCATCAATTGATATCTAAATTGTGTCTTGGGTATTCTGAGCTTCTGGGCTAATATCCACTTATCAATGAGCACATACCATGTGCGTTCTTTTGTGATTGGGTTATCTCACTTAGGATGATATTTTCCAGTTCCACCCATTTGCCTTAGAATTTCATGAAATCATTGTTTTTAATAGCTGAATAGTATTCCATTATGTAAATATACCACATTTTCTGTATCCATTCCTCTGTTGAGGGACATCTGGGTTCTTTCCAGCTTCTGGCTATTATAAATAGGGCTGCTATGAACATAGTGGAGCATGTGTCCTTATTACATGCTCGGGAATCCTCTGGGTATATGACCAATAGTGGTATAACAGGGTCCTCTGGTAGTATTATGCCCAGTTTTCTAAGGAACTGCCAGACTGATTTCCAGAGTGGTTGTACCAGCTTGCAATCCCACCAGCAGTGGAGGAGTGTTCCTCTTTCTCCACATCCTTGCCAGCACCTGCTGTCTCCTAAGTTTGTGATCTTAGCCATTCTGACTGGTGTGAGGTGAAATCTCAGGGTTGTTTTGATTTGCATTTCTCTGATGACTAAGGATGTTGAACATTTCTTTATGTGCTTCTCAGCCATTCAATATTCCTCAGGTGAAAATTCTTTGTTTAACTCTGTACTCCATTTTTAATAGGGTTATTTGGCTCTCTGGAGTCTAACTTCTTGAGTTCTTTGTATATATTGGATATTAGCCCTCTGTCGGATGTAGGGTTGGTAAAGATCTTTTCCCAATTTGTTGGTTGCTGTTTTGTCCTATTGACAGTGTCCTTTGCTTTACAGAAACTTTGTAATTTTATGAGGTCCCATTTGTCAATTCTTGATCTTAGAGCATAAGCTATTGGTGTTCTGTTCAGGAAAATTTCCCCTGTGCCCATGTACTCAAGCCTCTTCCCCACTTTCTTTTCTATTAGTTTCAGTGAGTCTGGTTTTATGTGGAGGTCGTTGATCCACTTGGACTTGAGCTTAGTACAAGGAGATAAGAATGGATCTATTTGCATTCTTCTGCATGCTAGCTGCCAGTTGAACCAGCACCATTTGTTGAAAAAGCTATCTTTTTTCCACTGGATGGTTTTTAGCTCCTTTGTCAAAGATCAAGTGACCATAGGAGTGTGGGTTCATTTCTGGGTCTTCAGTTCTATTCCATTGATCTACATGCCTGTCACTGTACCAATACCATGCGGTTTTTAACACTATTGCTCTGTAGTACAGCTTGAGGTCCGGGATACTGATTCCCCCAGAGGTTCTTTTACTGTTGAGAATAATTTCAAACTAAATGGAGAGAAACTTGAAGCAATCCCACTAAAATCAGGTACTAGACAAGGCTTCCCTCTCTCTCCATATTTATTTAATATAGTACTTGAAATTCTAGCTAGAGCAATTAGACAACAAAAGGAGGTCAAAAGGATACAAATTGGAAAGGAAGAAGTCAAATTATCATTATATGCAGATGATATGATAATATACTTAAGTCACCCAAAAAAACTCCACCAGAGAACTCGTACAGCTAATAAACAACTTCAGCAAAGTGGCCGGATATAAAATTAACTCAAACAAATCAGTAGCATTCCTATACTCAAAGGATAAACAGGCTGAGAAAGAAATTAGGGAAATGACACCCTTTACAATAGTCACAAACAATATAAAGTATCTTGGTGTGACTCTAACCAAACAAGTAAAAGATCTGAATGACAAGAACTTCAAGTCTCTGAAGAAAGAAATTGAGAAGACCTCAGAAGATGGAAAGATCTCCCATGCTCGTGGATTGGCAGGATTAATATAGTAAAAATGACCATCTTGCCAAAAGTAATATACATATTCAATGCAATCCCCATCAAAATCCCAACTCAATTCTTCATAGAGTTAGAAAGAGCAATTCTCAAATTCATCTGGGATATTTATGTCCTTCTTAAAGTCCTCTATTTGATTTTAAATCAGAGTCTTGCTTTTCTGGTGTGTTGGAGTATCCAGGGTTCGCTGTGGTGGGAGAACTGGATTCTGAAGATGCCAAGTAGCCTTGGTTTCTGTTGCTTATGTTCTTGCCCTTTCCTCTTGCTATCTGGTTATCTCTGGTGTTAGCTGGTCTTGGTCTTGCTGTCTCTGACTGTGACTTGTCCCTCCTGCAAGCCTCTGTGTCAGTATTCCTGGGAGACCAATTCTCTCCGGGAGGAATTTAGGTATGGAATGCTGTGGCACAGGGTCAGCTCCAGGGGTGCAGACAGAAGCTGGAAGGATCCTGTCCCTGGCTGTTCCTTGGTTCCTGATGACTCTGGGCGGGTCCATCTTGGGCCAGGAATTCAAACAAAAGTGGTGGTCTTACCTGTGCTCACAGGCATGTCCACACTCCTGGGAGGCCAGCTATCTCCTAGTGGCATTTGTGTATGTAGCGCTGTGGCAAAGGATCTCTGGATATAGATTGAACATATTCATTCTTTCTCCTAGCGGCGTATATTTGGCTGATGCTGAAGTTTGACTGTCACGTGACTATCCTTGCCACTTAAATGTGGCTCTGTAGCCCTCTCTTACTGGTGCTGTCAATGAGGTGGTAGCCAGCATGCCAAGCACAGTCAGCACTCAGCACTGTCATCAGCTCTTGGTGCCTTCACAGATGTCCAAAAGCATGTATCTAGTTGTTCTAGCCTCCAGAACACCCTGCCTCCATCAGCTCCTTTACCACCTATAGGAGGCTTTTGGAGATGCAGAGCCGCAAAACTACAGCCATTCGCTCTAAGGAGGTTTGTTTCCATTTTGTTTATTTGTACCACTCTTCCCCAATAAACACACTCATGCAGGCAGGCATGTACACACACACACACACAGAGCCTGTTTTGTATCCAGGCTCATGATAGTTTTATTGACTACCTCCTGGGTACCTGACTTTCAGAAGGCACCATGTCTGTTATATGAGTGTACAATGGAACCCTTGTAGCCAAGGAGGGGGAGCAGGGGACACATGGGTATCATTAGGCCTGGTCCCCAGCACTGGGCATGGTGCTTCCCTAGTAAGGAGGCAGAGAGTCTGCAGAAATGAAGGCAGTTGTGCGCTGGTGTGTGAAGAGAATTCAAGTGTTATCAACCTGGCCCATCAGGGCCGATTGCTTTTTCTCCTTAATGGAGGCCCAAAAGGAATTCTAATCATTTTGGCGTCTATTTCTAAACTAACTCAGCCTCTCCTACTCGCCCCTACAGCTCTTCTCAGTCTGCAGGACCCTACAGAGTTCGCTCTGATTCCCTGGTTTGGATCCCCATCCTGTAAAGGGAAGAACTCTGAGGCCCTGCCCTTCACTCAGTCACCCTCCGTGACAGTGGAGGTAGAGTATTTCTGAAGACAGCTGCTGGCTTAAAAATGACCCTGCTCAGGAACCACTGAAACCCTAGATACCCTGAGCCTTTGTAATCATTTACATTTGCTGACAGAGTTTAAGACACATTCGAGGTGCAGCTATTCATCTTGAGTTCTCTACCAGACAGGGAAGGAAGTGATAAGCAGCTGTATAGGAGCCTGAGTCATGTGGACTTGAACCAGGGAAGGTGCATCTAGAGGGCTGCATCCACCCTCCCAGTGCAATAGGTCCTTCATCCCTCCTCTGGCAGCACCGCTCTCCCTGGAACAAGACCTGAATGTGCTTGGAACCTGGACTTTCCTACTTTGGGGGCAGACACTTGCCTGAAGGCTCGCTGGTTCCTCTGCCCTCCACACTCATGGCGCCCTGCATCACAAAGGGAATGGGGAGCAGGGCACTGCTTCCCCCCTTCTCTTTCTTGCCCCAGGCCCATTAGCAGCCTTTCTGGCCCACATCCCATCTCTGAATCAGCCATGACCAACCCACACACAAATCCACACTACCTGCAGAATCAAGTACAGAAAGCAATAGATAAAGGGCCTCGTTTAG
This sequence comes from Tokudaia tokunoshimensis, assembly GCA_036184795.1. Taxonomy (NCBI): domain Eukaryota; kingdom Metazoa; phylum Chordata; class Mammalia; order Rodentia; family Muridae; genus Tokudaia; species Tokudaia tokunoshimensis. The sequence goes on from BTHU01000014.1 coordinate 32,669,162, forward strand.
TAGAGGCTTAAATTTCAAGCATAGCATTGCTGGCTCGGGTCAATGGAGATTTGCAGCAGCAGGTGCAGGGGACCTTCCAGGAGGGCAGAGAGCGATGCATGTGTGCGCTGGGGGAGGGCAGAGGCCAGGCACATTTGATCTGTCTGCCACTGGAAGAAAATAAACTCCATTTGCACTTCTGTTCTTTAAAGAAACAAAAGGGTTGAAAGAAACTTTAAGCCAACCACCTTCCCATATATTCTTCTGGTTCTCTCAAATAGATTAGAAAACGATCCCAGGCTATTACCCACCTCTCCTTACCCCAAAATATGGTATGGGAGACACTGCCACCCCCCACCCACCCCACAGTGCACCCCCTGCTCACAGAACCTTCTAGTAGTTACTCTGTGATTCTGAGCTCACGAAACATAATAGAAAAAAAGGTATCAAAGCAATCTTCTAAGTGACTGAGAGCAAGAGGCTGAAGGGCCAGACAGCCATTGAAAGGCTTTTTTATGGCTCGTTCTGAACATCTGATTCATCCTTTTCTATAAATGAACAATTAGCTGTAGCACGGGGTTCTGTAACTATCAGGCACACATTACTCTAAGGCGAGTAAGTACTCACTGAAACCTGGATAAGAACATTATCCTGGGGGTACCACGTGGCTAGAAAGGACACTCTGTACCAGCCCACTCTCTCCCCTCCCCACACTATTTCATTGCCATTTCTAAAATAAGTACAACCTTATCTCCTGGGGGGAAAATTCAGAGCACTGTTGAAACCAGCAAACAGCTTGGACCAAACTGAGGTTCAGAATGGAGGAGAAACTCCTGCCTGGGTGGTCTTCCAAAGCTCTTTATGGCCACAAGCCCAGAAGACTTTCCAGGTTGTCTTCCTGGTGAGGGGATCCCTGTGTTACTTCTGTTAAGTCAGACCCTGCAAGCCCCACGCCGCACACTTCCCCCATGCCTGGCCTGTGATGGAGAATGGAAGGACTGGATCTGGAGGGAAACATGAATCAGGACCCATCAAAGAAAATGGTTCAACGGGTACCCCATCCCCTGGAGACCACGTGGGATCCACTCATCCCAAGTCAGGGAGGGAAATATCTGAAGAAGGAGTCTCTGGGCCTCTCTTTCTCTCCCTCTGATTCACTGGCCTGGAACACTAGTTCTGAAATTCTGCACTGAGAACGTTTTCTTTATAAAATCCAACAATGGCAAGCTCTTTTCAACTCATGGAAAAGCATGGAGGCTTCCCCTCCACAGGTCTACACTCGCCCTGTGTTATCTCCACTGTTCATTGTTTCTGTTTATCCTGCCTTAACCCATCCCACCCCACCCCTAGAAACCCTAAGAAGTAAGCAAGTTGTAATGAGAAGCTACCAGGTGAGCTTCATTCATGGGCACGGTATGGTAAGGCCTTTCCTTATGTGGTGCAGAAAGTAAAACTAACATAATTGTCACACTGCATGGAGAAGGTCTGGCACCACCCAGTTCCCTGCACCAGACAGATGCAGAGACCTTCCTCCCAAAGTCAGCTCTGAGAGACAGCAAACCACCTGATGCTATCCAGAGCCACCAGAAATGTCCACTCAGGTCGAAAGGGGACATATTAAAGAGTGTGAACCACAAGTTTCTAATTCAATAGAATTAGCTCAGTGACATAAAAACAAGCCATCACTTAGGATGGCTGACAGTGAGATCTGCCAGTTGAATCCTTGACTGTGTGGTGGCCTGTGTGCCAACTGCCTGTGGTGATGTCAAGGTTGGTAAGTATGAACTCTGAGGTAAGCAGTTGTGCAGGCGTTTTCCAGCTTACAGAAAGTTTTGTGACTGGGAAAAGGGTCAGGTCAACATGATACAGAAGAGATCTGGCTTTGCCCTGGTACCAGTGTGACAGGTGACACATGTGACCTGCAGCCTGATGCTCACCTCCTTAAAGACGCAGACTCCAAACACTGCTCTTCCACACGCTGTGAATGGAGAAGTCCAGATCCCTTTGCGGTGCCTTAAGATGATTTCTCAGACAGTGAAACAGCTCTGTGAGAGTGTATTCATGGTGCTGTACCACGTGACCTGAGGGTCTCAGTGCTTCCCTTATGCAGCCACAGAACATCTTGATCACTCACTTGGTACAGTCATGGCTTCCTAGAGTCACCTTGGAGAGGTTTCTCAGAGGCATCTTAGAGGCCAGGTTTAGAAGTAGCTGAGGGTACTTCACTATAATTAGGATAGTCGGGAATTCTGCTGTGGCCTAGATATTTCCTGAGGGTGTCAGAGTTGGGGGATGCCAATCCCCCTTCCTATATCAGACAGGATGGGCCACTCTGGCAATTTGACTTTGGGTCCCGCCAAGCCAAGTTGTCTTTAAGTGGCTCATTTGCTAAGGCACTTGCTGTGTAAGCGTGGTGGCCTGATATTGGAAGCCCTAGCACACATTTTCATGTCATGGGCCTGCAACCCCAGGTCTGGATGGTGAGAGTAGGCTGATCCTGGGGCTCACCATCCACATCCACCAAGTGAAGCTAATACAAGGTCAGGAAGAGACCCTAGCTTAAAAACCAAAGTGGAGCAAGACAGCAGATACCAGTCTCGAGGACCTCTGTGTGTTCTTAGTGAACACACATGGGAGAACGCCACACACACACACACACAATTTTTTTTGAATCTGCAAATTCTGCAGAATATTGCTGCTGACTGTTCTTCCCTTCCATACAGTAAAATCCTCAGAACTGGGGAGAGAATTCTGGGCAGCCATGTGCGATTATTTCATATTCTCATCCAAATATACAAGTCTTCCCTTGTCTACCAGCATCCCAGGCCTGCCTAATAATAACAGAGTTCAGCTGTCATTTATTTCTTTAATCAGCTATTTTTAAAAGCTGAATCTGCTGGAGGCTTAGAAAGTAGTCAGACTGGTTTTTGTTATACTTTCCAAGATGATAGTTGGTACACGTAAATGTTTATATGACATAGATAGATATAATGATATATGTGTGTGTATGTGTGTGTGTGTGGGTATATATATATATATATATATATATATATATATATATATATTCCTTCTAGAAAGCATAATTAAATAGTCCTTACTCACAGCCCCCATCCTCCTCTCCTGTTCTTTGTTCAATACTGACCTTACTCCCCTCCCTTCCTCCTCCCCAGAGCTAGCCAGTTCTCTGAGATCTATGTTTATCATTCTCTCTTCTTTTTAACACACTTTTGCCAGACGTGTGTGTAGGCTTCAGAGACGTGCAGTTTAGTTTTGTGTTGCACAGACAAAGTTTCTCAGCCAATGGGCTTGCTCTTCTGCAGTAGTCCGTGTGGGGTGGCTCTACCTCTCCTGGTAGCCTGCAGTTCCTCGGAAGCAGCCGGGAGCTCTTGGTTTGAAATTTCCTGCAGAGAGAGTTTATCATTAGCTCAAGAAAACCAGTGCTGCTGCTTTGCAGCATGTTTGGTCTGATTCTAAACTTTCCCCTCTAATCTCCCTGTTTTCCACGTTCATTTGCTCAGGAGGAGGTGTCGTCCACGAGCCGGCACTATGCTAGACCAGCAGAGAAGCAAAGAGAACACACCACCCCTATTCTCCAACCTCCCGTTTCCTGCCCTCCACTGCTACTTGAGTGCCAGTAATGGTCCAAGGGATTCAGGGCAATGGCAGGGTTCAATGAATGAGGGGCTTTGGTGTGCACCAGATCCAGAGGGGAAGGTTGTGGAAGACCTTCTTGAAAGTCAACCTTTTGGGGTGTCTATACTCTAAGCCCCTTGTGACCTCAACATTGGTATTTCTTGCTTGAACTTTATTTGGCAACCTCATTTGCTCATACAAATATATTATGTCATTGCCATGACACTCAGGCAGGAACCCCTGCCACACATAGAGTTCCAGGACTTAGCAAGGAAGGAGGAAAGTGGCCCTGTAAGGCCTGCAGCCTGACAGCCCAAATGGCAATTTTGTATGTGAGAGGAGCTTAAAAGCCATCCTAGCTCATTAAACATGAGATTGATTACACAGAGAGAATGCCTGGGTAGTATAACTGCAGGACCTCAGAAATATATATGTATTTTTTTCATTGATAATAAATGTGTACATGACTTTATCTGTATATACATATATTTCACACATTCTTAACCAGCCTCCACATGACTCCATCTCCAGAATGACTAACATTCTTTAATCCCTGAGTAAAATGTAATGGAAGCCAAGGCTCCAGCCACCCCATGCCTAAAGCTGCTTCCGTTGTCTGCACAGGACTGCTGTTGGTGGAGCTGCATGCTTCTGGAAAGTCATACTGTGCGTGTCCTCAAGTCTGCATCTGCCAATTGGGCTTGTTGCTAAACTGCAAGATTTAATTAAATGTTTTCACTGATGAAATATAAATTTTTTAAAAGGCTGTCTTCAGTGACAAACCTAATTGAATGCTTTCAAAAGACTCTAAAGATGAACCACTTTAAACAGTGCTTTTGAAGTTTGAAAAGGCAACTGCAAAAGGTTTGGGAAGGGGGGTAAGACATTAAAATCCAGAAGAATTCCGCCTTCCAACTGTGCTACGGGTTTCTTTAGCTTATGACCCACTTTAAGTGGACTACATGGTAATCAGACAAAGTGGTTTATGAGGAAGGACCTGTGTGCCTCAGACAATATGTAAAGCAAGGCCATTGAAAGATTAGCAAATGTGCCAACTAGAGTTTAATTGAAAACAAAATTTTAATTGTATATATGTGGGCAGGCAGACATATGGATATAAATATCTGAGTATATGTATTTGGGTGCATGGATGTGGACATGTGTGTGTGTGTATACATTTGTATTTGGGTGGGTGTGTATGGACATGTGTTCATACGTTTTGCATTTGGGTGCATAGATGTGGATATGTGTGTGACTACTGATAGGTGTGGGTGTGAGAAACTGGTCCTCATGATTCCTGTTTTGAGCAATCTCCCATTCTGGCCACTCTAAAGATGCTTGGAAATGGGGTTCATGCTGTCTTTTGCCTTGTCTGTTTCCTGGGAACTCCCTCCTGGGGCTTGTTTCCTACCGTTCAGACTTCTAGAAGATTTCAGATGCCATGTCACTTTCAAAGCTTATTTGGTTTTCATTTTGTTAACTTGGTTTTTATTTACCAAGAATTATAGTGAGAGCCCCAAGAAAAGAGTGCACTTTAAAAAGCAATCATTTCAAAGGAGAGAAAAGGGAGTGTCAGTCTGCTGGATGGATGAGGGAGCTCATGACCTCTCGGTGCTCTGACCTCTGTGGCCCTGTCAGACCTGAGATGACCTTTCCTCTAACTGCCTCCCAGAGGCAGCCCCTACTGTTTAGAGCCTGCTGAGTGTCAGTGGTTGATATGCAAACAAGAAAGTGGGCTGGGTGTTCAAAACTCCAGGGCGGTACAAAGATGAGGAGAGCCGCTTAGACCTGCAAGTCTTTTGGTCAGGCTGAATGTATATTTTTGACTCTTAGATTTCAAGGGTCTGATGAAATTTTAGACCTGTAAGGAGAATGATATCAGTAAATAGGGAGCAGTTTCAGATCAATTTCTGCCCATGCTTCTTCTCTCCAGCATGTCCAACTGCACACATCCCTACGCCTTATGTTTGATCATCATAAGTGGGGTGTGTGCACACAGGTGTGCGAGTATATGTTGGAGACCTTACACAAGGACCACTTCAGCACCAGCCATGAGTGGCCTAACCTCCGATCTGAGGTGCTTCAACGTCTCGAATACCTGAGGGATAAGGGCAAACATGTGAAAGCCAGTAGCTTGTGAGAAGGTGTTTCAAGAACCAGGGAGCTGGAAGCATGATCCCTGGGAAAACTAGAGAGACTTCGGCCACGCCATAGAAGGAGCGGTGCAGGGTTTCAGCCATCCCAGGAGAATACTAAACCGTGCAAGCCTCCTTCCATCTGAACAGGGTTATGACTGGAATAGGCCTTCATTGCAGGGTTTGCGGCTATGGAAACCACTGTTCTCCCCTTGCTGAAGGGAAGAGGCTTGAGTAAGTGAGAAGGGTGGGAGGAGAGCTGCGGGAGGGGCACCAACACAGGAGCTTTGTGTAGCTACTCCAAGGAGTAACGAGACCCTGCCCAAGGGACCGCAGACCTCCGCAGAAAGACATTGCAGAGACGTGAGTCATCCCCCCACCTTAGAAGAACACAGTGGTGCCCTCGAGGTTTGGGAGCCTCCCTTATCAAGAGGTGGGCCTCTGAAGGATACAGACCATGCTCAGAGACAGGTTGGCATCAGCCTATTTTATTATCTATTTAACTAAGGGGGTTAAGTGGGAATCGCCTGGAATTGTATACACGGTTATCAAGTGAGCTGGCTTAATGGGTCAGCCTGTCCAGGGAGTATTAGAAGTAACTGAATATGGCACCTGACAGAGCGCAGATTCAAAGAAGGCTGTGCAGCAGGCCTGGGAAAGACTCACACCTTGTGTGGCCAAAAGGGAAGGACCTGGGTCTAGCTGCAAACCATCCAATGTCTACTCCTGGGACAGGCCCAGGTCTCCCCAACAAGAAAGGCACTTACACTCTGTTGTGAAAGAATTCCTGTAGCCTAAGGATGATCTAATTGTATCTTTAATTTTTCACTCAGCCCCATAGTCTTAACATGAATGGAAGCATGCAGTGTCTGGTAAGCCACCTTTGGAGCGGCGTGGCAGGAGCTTGGCTCCTATCCCTGTCACAGGTTGCCAGGGTGACCTGTGCTACTTTTCAGTGGCTCACTTGCTCCATCCTCAAAGTGAGAATGGCAATAATGTCACCTGGCTGCCCCACTGGCTTTCTGTGGAGATTAAATGTGCTCACACACTTGATCTCTTACTGCGGTTACCAACGAGAGAGAGCATCAGAGAGCATGGAGATTGCTCTTAGCCTAGGGAGTGAGGGTGGCGATGATAGTAATAATAGGAAATAAGATAAAGGCTTTTTCTACTTGTTTCCTTGTTTGTTTGTTTTATCTTATTTGTAAAGATGTGTGCAACTTTTACTACATGTCTTGGATAAATAAGTATAAGACTTAGTGGAAATTGAGGACATTATGAAAAGTGTCTGAAGACTGATTAGAAGTGACTCCCCTTTGTCTGCAGGGCACATGTGTCCCAGGATACTGGAAAGCTGGTGAGGGTTAACAGTTTAGCAGAGGTTACCCTGTGTGAGTGGTTTGAACAGTAGACATCATTGACTTTGTCTCCATCCAGCAGTTTTTGCTGTTCATCTGGGTTCATTGGGTTTAGCAGTAACCCATACGCCCTTCTCTTAAACAGCCTGCTCTGTAGTTGACCTCAGCCCATGGGATTTCACAGGCCTTTTTCTCATCGTTGATATATAATGCATAAGTTCCTCAAACAGTCTAGACTTTATAGTAAATAATCTTCAATCTAGATGACTTCATACTAAACTCCACCTAATAGAGAAATGGCTTTCTCTGTATTCTTCCCACAAATGAAAATGGGCCATGTGGAAAACTAAATGACTTTTTTGGTTCTATAGAGCATGAGTTTTTTAACATAAATTATTAGTCTACTAACTAGTCTTTTAGAAGAATTAAAACACAGTTCATCCCTGGGCAGTGGTGGCACATGCCTTTAATCCCAGCATTCAGGAGGCAGAGGCAAGTATATCTCGGAGTTTAAATCCAGCCTGATCTACAGAGTAAGTTCCAGGGCAGCCAGGGCTACACTAAAGATGTTTCTCCTTGTTCTTATGCCATCATTTCTTAACAAGGTAATGAATAATTTAAAATGACAAATTAGATAGATGATAGATAGATAGATAGATAGATAGATAGATAGATAGATAGATAGATAGATAGATAGAGAATTCCTGACATGATTACTAATGAATGCAAACCCACATCCCCGGCCTTCCTTCCTCTGTTGAGACGCACAAGCTGTGTTGTCTTGGTTAGAGCTGCAGTGCCAGTGTCAGGCAGGGTATGAGGCGCTCTCTGCATCCCAGGGGTTCCTAGTGTTGAACCTTTTCAGGATTCAGGGAGAAGTCATACGCATATGTCTCTGGAAACTATACATTTCCCCCTTTCCACAACATTTGGGATGGAACTCTTCCAAGGAGTCTGTGTGGACTCTGGTTTCTCTCCATCAACTTCCTACCACCCCCTCACCCCCACCCCGACCAAGGTGGAGTCCTCCATGCACACAAAGCCTACTGAACACAAAGGCTTTCTCACACCAGTCTTTACCTCCACACCAGTTAGGTGTGGATTGTTCCCAAAGGTTCCCGTGCTGTATGATCAACCCCTAGGGTGCTGATATGACAGGGTGGTAGAACCATAAAGAGGTGAGACGCACTGGAAGGTGTGCAGGTCACCATACTGCCCAGAAGGGAGCAGCTGTGGATCTGCAACAAAGAGTTTTTAAAAGAGTGAGTTATGCAAAGAGTAAGCTTACCCTCTCCTTACCCTTGCTTCTCGACTTGCCCTGTGATCTCCCCCTCACACACTGCCTCATCACGGTGCCTCAGTGCAGCAGTGCAGGGAGGCTGCTCACCGGAGACTAAGTAGACCTTGGGTTTCAGCCTCTGGGAGTATAATGGAAACTCCTTATCTTTATAAGACACCCCGCCCCTAGTGTTTTATTATAACAAAACTGGTGTGACCTTATGTATTAGTTACTTAACTGTTGCTGTGATAAAACACCATGGCCAAAACTACTTAGGGAGGAAGGGTTTGTCTGGCTTATGGTTACAAAGGGATAGAGTCTGTAGTGGCAGGGAGAACAGGCACCATGTCTGGAATGGGAAGCTAGCAGGTCACATTTTCATCAAGATAGCTCCCCCTCCCAGTGACATGCTTTCTCCAGCAAGCTCTATATCCTTAAAGTTCCATATCTCCCCCAAGCAGTGGCCCTGATAGAGGGCCAGTTGTTCAAATACTGGAACCTGTAGGGGACATTTCTCCTTCAAACCACCATGACACAGTTCGGTGGATTGTTATGTTTTGTTTGTTTTAACGACATCAGATATTTGTGGAAACCAGGAAACATTTATTAGGTAATTCTGTCCACCCCTAAGGGTTATTACATACAGTGTCACACACTAATCAAGAGTATGGGCTCCGCCATGCACATACCGCCTCTCTGTGGATGCAGCTGGGATCCTTTGAATACTTCTGTGTGTGCTAGATACATCCCCATTTAGTCTACCTCTTCCTCCCAAAAATGATTTCCTTGATTTTCAGCATTGACCAGGATCTCCTTATTTCATAGGCATTAGGATAGCTAAGGTTAAGACAATCGATATTAGTAAATGTTGACAAGGATGTGGAGGAACTGAAACCTCGGTGTGTTGGTGGGGGTGTAAAGTCCTTAGGGAGGCAGTGTGGATCTGGCATTCCTCAGAGAAATGAAAGTGCATGTCTACATGAAAACACGTCCATGCAAAACATCAGCATTGTCATGCTAACTGAGAGACAGAAACAGCCCAGATGCCTGCCAACGGAGAAACTGCCTTTGGTAATCTGGGTACCTGAGCAGACATGAATTGTAGCGTATCCATAGAGTCAAATGAATGGTATGTACTACAGCCTGAATGAACCCTGAAAACAAGGCAGATCCAGGAAGCCAGTTGCAAAGGGCCATATGTCAGTCAGTGCCAGTAATAGCCACTTTATTATTATCATTATTATTACTATCGTTATCATTATTGTTACTATCATCATCCTCATCATCATTATTAGCTTAAGCTGCTTCCCTTTCAATGATCCTGGCACCTTGTTTAGCCCAGTCAACCACTTTGAACCTGCGATGCCCATCCCAGCTGGTGTGGCTCTATCATCTCCCTCCATCTTGCCGTCAGACCTTCTAGAAACTGTCTGTGGAGTCCGGACAAAGGCTCCATCCCAACAAGCACAACCATGTTCCTTTGTTTTCCTCTTGGTCTCCCAAGGCTGTGTCATAGGGTCGAAGTATGCAGGGAGCCTGTTTCCCCAAGAAGCCTCTGCAGGCTACTGACTGGGGTCAGGGCTGTGGTGCCAGGCAATTCCGAGTCCCACTCCTGTCAAAAGCATTCACGTGCCTGTGTCCCGTTACTCATGAGTGATCGAAACAACTCAGTTAGTGAACATCCAGGGGAAATAGGGCCGAAGGAATTCCACACTGTTAATTGAACTCATGCCGTTAAGAGGAAAACTTAGTTTAAGGATTTGCTCACTTATGAAAATATCTCTGGACTGTTCCAGGCTGTGACTCTGCAATCAACCTGACGTTGCCCAAATCCCAAACTGCTGTGAACGATGTCTTCACAGCTCTCCGGGACATCGCTGGAGCTAGGGATCTCATGAGACAGTTCAAGTCTGTGTATGTTCCTGGGAATAACACCCATCAGGTGAGTGTGCGGGATGTCGGCACCTGTCCATCTGCTGTGCTTTAGGATTCTGAGGTCACAGTCACAGGGCAGTTTCCCTCAGCCCTGTAGAATAAGGAGCTCATCCTGAATGGACTCCCAAGTTCCCTCTTAATGGAGCATTTGGACTCCACTGAGTCTGAAAGTGGCTCAGTTCCTCTGGGCCTCAGTGCAGCTGGTGAAGAGCGGATTGGAAACCACCCGTTAGAGCCGCGGGTCTGTCTCAGCTGTAGACAAGGTGCTTCCTGAGGGCCACAGTTCATTCCCTGTGAGAGACTGGCTGTGCCTAGCCCCAATTTTATTATTCCTCTAGCATGATAAGCAATGGTAAAACATGATAAGCAATGGTAAAGCAAGTACTTGTCACACTGTGGAAAGGAAGTTTGTGACAAGGGGAACAACTGTTAGTAAAATTCCCCTGCAGCTTTCTAAGGATAGTGGAGAGTGCTTTGATTGACCTTGAGAAAAAAGGTAGCGCAATCCAAGATTAAAGGAGGGGGCTCTGGAAGACCCCAAATAGGAGACCAGGCAGGAATCCCCAAGGGAAGGAATCCCCAAGGGAAGGACAAGGGACAAGACACCTGGTGCTGTGGAACCAGAGAGTTTCTCATGGCGAATGTAGCATCAGAACTAAGGATCCTAGTGGCAAACACAAGCTTCCACGGAAGAACAAATACTTCTGATGGGAAAGATCACTGAGCATGGGTGGTTATGGGACTCTCTCCACCCCCCACCCCCCACCCCCCACCCCCATGATGTGTCTGGTAAAATCTGCTCCTCTACTGAGCTTCTTGGTGAGTTTAGGGTGCCACAGCAGGAAGCTGAGACAGGGCGAGGATCATCACAGGGCGGTGACTGTTTAAGTGTGTGTGCAGATAAGCTAATGTTCCCATGATCACCCAGTGGAGCCCCAGGTCTTCACCCGTGTGCTCCTGTAGTACACCTTAGGAGCACTCCTGGCCTCAGTCTCCCCCTTGCTTCCCACAGCAAGGAGTCCAGAGAAGCATCAGCCTGGGTCCCAAAAGGAAGTTACCTGCCACATGTACATAGTAGCCACGGGCAGGTGGCATCTTTGCAGCCTACACAGGCGCCTCTGTGTACCTTGGTTCTCAGAGAGGTTCTGGAAATATTGATCGGTGGTGCCGATAATCATCCAAACTCACCCACAGAGATATCAAGGCCATAGAGTTTGGCACTCGATGGTAAAGCAGTGTTTCTCATCCTTTATTTCTTAAATCAGAGACCAGCACCACCATAGAATATAGTCAATCAGATCACCAAATGTATAAGCTTATCATTCCAAAAACATCAACAATTCTAAGTATGTGTTGTAGACTAGTTACAGAGTCATGCTGAGGCTGGTGATATATGACAACATTTAAACGAGAGACAGTCAAAAGGCAAATGGCTGCACTAGTTGGCAGAGAAAATAAACCACAAAATTAATGAGGTCTTTTCCATTTTATGGCCATCGCGGGGCACTGATTTGGCCGGCTTCACATAAACACACATTAGCTATAAATCGTGGGCGTGATAAGGACCCTGATGAGCTACCGGGACCCTATCCGTCCACTGCAATGCTGTCATCCCTCTGGGCCTCAGGACTGGCCTACAGTCCTGACTTTTGGGAAGTGAAGTTTTCCATGTTGCATATGCTTCCCCTCATAGTAAGGCAGTGACATCAGCACACCTTGCAGACCTCCCCAGTGCTGGCCACTGACAAATGGGGAGGATTGGGGCGTGGAGTGCCCGCTGAAGATGAAGTTATGAATAATGTAAACATAGAGAAATGCATCACAGCAGCAGAAAGAAGGGGGACGAAACAGAGGCAGGCTCGCTGTGCACAGCCGTGTGAGTCCGTGTCTCAGGCTCCACCTGACAGGGAGATACAGCTTGGGGAGGTGAAACATGGTGGAGCTCCGGGAAGCATTGTTCAAATTTCCTAAGATATTGCAAAATTTAAAATAAAAAGCACATAGAAGTTTATGTTTAAAAATTTTAGGGGAAAATGTAATAAACAGATTTGAGGGAGGTGGGAAGAGACTAAAGGACAAGAAAGGACGCTGTGCTTCCTACGGTGACACTTGGCAAGTCACTTCACATCTCCACGACCAGATCAGACAGGACTGTGAGTCATTTCCTCTGCTTTTTGGTTTTCCAAGCTATTGTTAACTTAAGGGATTTTGAAGTTACAGCTGTGAGTCCAGTGGGGGCAAGGGATTCTGATGTGTTTTGCCTGCTGTCACATCCTTGGGGTCCACAGGCATGAGTATGCATAGGAGGTGCCCATTAAACATGTGTGGGCGCAACTTCAGTGGAACTCTTTGTTACAGATCAGAGGCTGTACTGAACACAAAGAAAGCATACGTGGGAGAGTGCGGGGATAGACGAGAGTCTGAGGCAGGTCGTGCTGGCTCTGAAGATAGGACTTGGCAGGTTTATGGTTTGGGCTTCCATGTCCCCAGGTGTGCTGTAGACTTGGTCCTCTGCTGAGGGTGACACTGAGAGATCTTAGGAGCTGAGGCCTCACGGAAGGAAGTAATTCATGGGCAATGGGCCCCTCCCCATCCCCACTTTCTGGACACCAGAAACTCAGTGTCTCGCCTGCCATAAAGAACCACTTCACCACAAGCCGGGGAATAGCCACACCCCTCAGAAGCCATGTGCCAAACTGAAGCCTTCCCCCTATAGGCTGGCTTCCCTCAGGTGATCTGCACACCAGCGGGAAACTGTATAGCACACTTGGCAGATGTCTGCCTGTCACTTCTAACAATTTGGTCTTTGGTCCCATAGTTTCAAGAAAAATGTGAGCTTTCCACAAGGCACATGTCATCACGACACAGAATCTAGTTGCAATGTCCCAACACACCTTGGACAGGAATGAACCCTGGACTTGCCCTGGGTTCCCGTTCCCATCTGCCCTGCACTGTTCTCTTGCCTCTCTGCCCGGGATCTGGGGGTCATGCAGTGCCACGCTCCTTTCCTGTGCCTTCTGCCCTGCTCAGACACACTGGAGGCACCTCTTACTTCATCTTTATCTGCTCCCCTTGGCTCAGCGGCGGCTCGTATGTGAAGTGAGCATGATTTGTTAAAGACGTGGTCAAAGCTCCGGAAGAAGCAGAGGGGTAAGATCCGGACTGGACATCCAGAAGTCCCAAGGAGCCAGGACAGCATGGGAAATGGAGTAAGATCAGGACTGGATGTCCAGAAGTCCCAAGGAGCCAGGACAGCATGGGAAATGGAGTAAGATCAGGACTGGACGTCCAGAAGTCCCAAGGAGCCAAGACAGCATGGGAAATGGAGTAAGATCAGGACTGGACGTCCAGAAGTCCCAAGGAGCCAGGGCAGCATGGGAAATGGGAACAGGGAGGCTCCTGACTGGAAGAGCATGGCATGTGACCAGAAGCAGCCTATCCTGCTCACAGTATCCCTTGTACTTGCTCATTCTGGGTGGACAGACAGGCCGCTTGGTAGATGTTAGAACCTGGGATCGCAGCCCAGCTATGCCTCTCTCTGTGTGTGGTCAGGCAAGTCGCTTCATCTCTCTGTGGCCCATTCCTCCTCTGTAAGAAGGACACTCTCTCACAAAGGTGCCCTAAGAATTTGGAGAATTAATACCAGTCCAACTCTTGTGATAGCCTCAGATTTACTGTGTGGGGACTTGTGGTGACAGCATCGGGGAAAAATAAAGAGCCACCCAGAAAAGCGACATCTTGAGGTCGAAGCGTTACTCTGAGCTGTATCTTTTCCTCCTGTTACCAAATAACACTAAGGCCTTTTTCATGGGCTCCTAAAAGTAACATAGGCCTATGACACTATCTATCTGGTGCTTAAAGAATACACTATCTCTGTAGTCATAGACCTCTAACACCAGCCTGCTGAGGACAAGACCATGGCCTTTTAGGAAATTCAGTGCAAACTTTGCTTGTGTGGTAAGTTGGGGTTTAGAAGTTGTCCCTGTAGACAACCAGGCCTTCTAGGTGCCTGGGCCCAGGTCTTCATTCCCTCCTGTTTCTCACTGTATCTTTCTTAGGCTCCTTCCCCCACCCCACCCCCACCCCCATGGCACCATGTTTGATGTGCCTTGTGCCTCAGCTGCAGCATCAGGAGAACATTAGCAATGCCTCAGAGGCAAGGAGCTCACAGGCATTTCCAGTCAAGTGTCATCTGCCTCCAGAATGATGACAGTCGTTGTTGCCCGAGTCTCTAAGACAGGCTCTGAAACCAATGAGGCCCAGATGTGAGCCTTCTTCTATGCCCCTGGTGGCTGAACAAGAGTGTCTAGAACCTCTGTGCCCAAGGAGGCTCAATTCATCTCGTGCCTGGGGAAACAAGGCTCTTGACGAGTCTCTGGACCCCATCTCCTTTGTCGGCACTCCCTAGCTCTGGCCAACAGCTCCGCATTCTAAGTCAACCTCTGTTCTCCCTCCTAGTTTTATTAATAACAACCCAACCCCAGACCTGCTCAACTACCTTTTGGGGAGGAAAAAAAATAGCATAGGACAGAACTAAACTGAGTACCAGAAAGCTTGATATTGTCCCAAAGACACTGCTAATTGTGGTGTGATTTCCAAGAAATTCTTTAGTAAGCCTGGCTTCCATTTCTTCATATTGACATTGAAAAGATTGTATTCAATGTTTTAAGGAACAATTTGCTTCTGGATAGAAGGAAAGATGGGTGGATGGATAAATTAAGAGGTAAATTGAAACACTTTTTAAACTTCAAACAAACAATTTCCTTTAAGAAGATGAGAGGAGAAAAAAATCATAGTATCACAAAAAGCAAAATAAACAAGGCATAGAATTGCCACATAAAGCCACCAGCGTTTCAAGCAGATATTTCCCTATGCAGTGTTGGATTGAAGCAAGCTGGACACACTCTGTGAACCCAGTTTTCCTAAGATGTCGGTGCATGGAGCCCTGTGTAGAAAGAAGCAGAACTGAGAGCTTCTTGCTCCCCAGCACCAGCGGAGCAAAGTCCTTGATGGGATGGGGCTGGGTACCAGTCAGGTCTCCTTGGCAACAGATACCTAATTAGTGTCAGAAATCACTGTGCACCTAGTCCCTTCCTCAGGGGCTCAGCTCAGGCTCGCAGACATGACCACACCTTATCTCTATACAGAACTTATAAGGGATACACACAGGTATTTTGTTTTTCATAACTTCTTTGAGTATGATATTTTTAAGCCCAATTTGTTCTTAAAAACATACTGTAGTGGACACAAAGTTCTATCTCTAACCAAGAAGTTATTTGCAATTAATGGTTGCTAGGAGAGGGGAAATCCATTGGGGAAAACTGATTCCATTTTTATACTCATTTTTATTATATTTACATTTTTATTTTTATATATTTATATTTTATTATAAATATTTATTTTTTAATTTTTTATTTTTTTTATTTTTTATTCCCCAATTGGTATAAAGGCAGATATACTCATATACCAAACATTATTCTGACATCAATGTACTTTTTTCCATCTGATATTTTTAAAAGTGATGGCATCTTCATAACCCTAGTCATAACATGGTGCTGTGCATTCTGGGCCTAGCATCAAGGCTAGCTCTGTGGTACCAGCCTGCACACAACCAGAAGACAGTGAGTGGAGCAACGGCCACTTCACTTCCGTGGGACAGTCCTTGTGAGCACCATGAGACACAATGCTGTCCACACAGTGATCTGGGAGCTGTTTGACTGGGTACTGAGGTTTCCCTTGGCTTGGAAACCTCATACTCTGTAGGGGCCATTTTCTCAGCCATACTCCACAGCCCTAGCATTCCTCAAAGGGACACTCCCAATTATTATTCAGGAATTGTAGAAGCCCAAAGCTCTAGCTGTCTATCAAATATTTGTAGTTCTCCCAGTCTAGAGCACCGCACCATGCAGGGGTCATTTCTGCCATTAGTAGTCTTGCCTGTCTCCTAGTTTGACATTCTTTATCAGGTTGCCAGGGAAACAGAGCTGCAAAGCTAAGCAAAAGTCAGATTCGTATGCAGAGGGCACAAAGGGTTTCATAACCCTCCTCCCACAGGCAAGTAAGGAAAGTGAAATTCCTGTTCATCTCAATCCTCCGTGTGTCCGTGGCTGAGACAGTGCTGTGTGCTCCTGAGAACAAGCAAGAGCACGTGGTCTAGACTCCCTTGCAGGTACCTGGAACCGTGACCAACCCTGGCCGGTAAATTATGGGTGGAACTGATACATTCTCACGCAGGGCAGTAACATCTTTCTGCACATCCTGCCCCATCTCTCTTTGACCTGTCCTCAGATGAGGCTGCTGTCCCCAGTACAGGGCCTCAACACCCTGGGGATACTGAACTCACTCACTGTGAGATCTCTGAGTGAGGAGATTGCCAAATACAGACCTCACCCTATCCCTGGAGCTCCTAGGAGTTGGGACAGAAGCAACACATAAATGACAGAAGTGGGGACCTGCTTAAGACTGAAGCAGCCTGCACAGATGCTCTACTCTAAGTGCCACCATATCTAAGAAAGATATGGTGGCACTCCAGAGAAGCCACCTTCTACTGCTCCTTGTCTGAGAAGTACATGCTGCCTCCCAAAGTACAAATTTCCATGACAGCCAGAGCTGCTTACTTGGGGGACATGAACTCATCAGAGAGGCTGGGTGGGAGGAGGCAAGGTCTCATCAGCAAAGCCCGTGTTGGGAGACTTGAAATGTGCTTTCCAGGGAGGTGAAGTACAAATACTGCTTTCTACCCAAAACAGTTCTCCCAAAAGTATCTTCTTTACATGCACAAGCCTTAGTTCTTTTTGAACTTTATATGAGCAATTTGGGAGTTTTCCTATCTGTTATTTATATAGCAATGCTTATGAAGTATTTTTTTTAAATAATCAATGCTTATTTACCATGTTTGGTTATAAGTAAAAATGGAAAGAAGAAGAACGTTATAAGTGGCTTATACTGGAAAGATTATATGTTGGATCTTACAACAAAAGTCTGGAAGTCAGCCCAAAGTGAGAGAAAGTCTGTTAGCAATAGCAGAGCCCCAAGGTAGAGCAAGCCCCTGCTGGTTCCTCCTGCCTTGCCAGGCCCTCCCATCACCCCTGTAACAGAGTCACAGGCCAGCTTCACATTACTACATCCAAGAGGATAAAAAGACACATCTCTACCTCAGCACCAAGTCACATCTCTAAAATGACTCGCTGAATCCAAAGAGTCGTCATATGAAAGTAGAATGGTTGCAGCCAAAAAGCACATAAGATGCATGTTCCAAGAGTGTGTCAGACAGCAGAGAAAGACACATGACCCTTCTGGATTTGTGTGCTGTCTTGTACTTTCAATTATGGTTTATTTCCACATTCTAAATAATTGCCGACTCCTTGCCCTAAATAAATGAGATATTTTTACCTTCCCCCTGTAACACAGGGCAATCACAAAGTCTCAAGAATGAATATGGTGCCTTCAAACCTCTGCTGCAAGGGAGCCCAGCCCAGCTGGTAAGCACAGCTAGTGCTCAGCCTCATAGCACAGCAGGAAGGAGACCAAGGAAAGAAGAGAGGGGTAGGGAATGGAGAGACAGCCACCCATGAGCATCCATCCTTTCCCTAAACCCTCTATGCCTCCTACCAATCCCCTAACCCAGGCCAGGATCTCTAGAGTACCGAGAACAATCCCGCCACCCTTAGCACACCAAGCCTTGGAAAGAACACAGTGTGGTGCTTCCGCTTGGCATCAGAGCCACCGCAACCCAGCTCTGAGCCCTCCGCTGAACCACTGTTCTACCCTTCTGTGGCAGGCAGTCCCTGTGATGCCAACAACCTTACTGCACTTTGTATGGGTCATGAAGTATGTTTTTTTCCTCTCTCTCTCTCTTTTTATGTGGCAGCCTGTGTATATTTCTCAGTTTCTCTGGGTGAAGTTGCTTTATAGAACCAGTTTTATATGAACTGAGCAAGCCAGTCCATGTTAGTTCTTCAAAGGAAGTAATGGCCTTTCTGTCTCATATTCCCTCATGCTCTCTATCACCATTTCATTTGATTGCAGTGAACTGGAGACCGGTGGCTTAAATATACACGGTCATGTTTCCTGTGAGTGGTCCTTGCTAACCTGTGCCGTGGTTGGGCCTCACCACAACTTCTCCTGTCTCTGCTCTATGGCCTTAGGCATATCCTTGACTTCCAAGATGGCTGCTGCAGCTCCAGGCTTGCTGCTATGTTCTATGCAGCCCAGCAGAGGAATCCAAAAAGAAGGATGAGTCCCTTTTCAAAGGCACGTTTCTGAAAGCCCCACCTCATCCTTCTGCTCAGAGGGATGGATGCCCACACTGTATCGCAGTCAGGAAGAGGATCAGTTGATAACATGCTTGGCTGAAAACTGAGTCTACTGCAGAACAAACTATGACAGTCAGCTTGGTTGGATTAATAAGCATTCTGCATTAATGAGGCAACCTATGGCTATGTCCGTGAGGGCTTTTCTAGAGAAGATTAGCTAAGTAGTCGAGAAACCCCACCCGAATGCTGGTGGTGCAGTCCTGTGGGCCAAGGTCCCTGATGGAATAAAGTGGGGCAGGGGAGGCCAGCTGAGGGCCCCCAGGTGCCATCCCTGTCTCTCACTGACCCATGTGCCTCTCTGTCCTGTGCAGTGGACTAGATCACCAGAGTCAACCTTTCCTCCCAGAAGTTGCTTCTTGTCAGGTCTTTGGTCACAGCAAAAGAAAATACAACTAATCCCCTCACTGAGGAAGAAGCCCTTTTGGACGACAGCACTGATGAGGGAGTTTAGTATTGGCCTCCAGACTCTCCTGAGGGAAGGGCTTTAAAGATTCAGCATCCAAGAGAGGAAATATCCAGAAGGGCCCTCATGGTAGCTGGGCGAGCTCTCCAGACTGTTTACTTGTCTCCAGGCCTCACCACAGCCTCTCCTGCCTCTGCTCCCAAAGGCCTTTTTAAATTTACTTAAAATGTTTACTGGGTCATTATACCAAATTTATTAATTTGGAAAATGTAGAAAGAAAAGAAAACAAATACCTGCTATATCCTGAGCCCAGGGTTAACGTTTCAGTGTGATTCTCCCTACTCTTATTTCCATGCATGAATAATTTATTAACTTTCAATGAGCAAAAAGGATCTGTTTGTATTGATGGTTTGCTTTAGAAAAACAGAAAGCTCAGTAGTTCACCTGTCTCTCCCTAGCCTGGTGCCTGCCCTTCAGTAACCGCTGGAGATGGGTGTGTCTATCACAGCTCTATTTTCCATGTTCTCCCTGCCACTTTCTATAATGGCCAGCCAGTCACACACATTTCTCACTTCACGTTGTTCACTCACACTCCAGGCTGCACCCTGTTTTTAGCCCTGTCACCATAGACCCTCCCTTGTCAAGATCCCTACATTCCTCCCTATAGATAGATGTTCCTCACATACTGAAAAGCTCCCAGCCATGGGCACTAGAGTGGCTGTGGTGGTTTGCATAGGAATGGCCCCCATTGGCTCCTAGATCTGAATGCTTGATCATTAAGGAGCAATGTTACACCCCCTACTGACAGGGATTATGTGTGCCCTTGGTGGAGGAAGTGTGTCTCTACAGGTGGGGGAGTTTGGGGTTTGAAGTGCTCACTCCAGGACACGTGTGTGTGTGTGTGTGTGTGTGTGTGTGTGTGTGTGTGTGTGTGTGTGTGTCTTTCTCTCTCTTCCTGCTGCTTGTAGATCCAGATGTAGAACTCTCAGCTACCAAGTCAGCTTGCATACTGTCATACTCTCTACCATGATGATAAAGGACTAAACCTCTGAAACTGTAAGCAAGTCCCAATTAAATACCTTTTTATAAGAGTTGTCATGGTCATGGTGTCTCTTCACAGTAATGGAACAGTGACCAAGACAGTGGTATCTAATGTTTCTTTACTTCAAATAATAAATGGCTCTTTCTGAATGGATTTCCATGCATGACCATAACAAAAATGACCTGCTAGGTGTGGAATGCCGTGTCAGATGCAGTTTAAGCTTTGGGAAGTCCTACCAAATTCCATTCTGCGTTGATTAAAACAGTTTCCTCTCCAACCAGCCTGAGAGTGCCTGCTACTCTATGGCAAAGTCAAATGTATATGTTTTCAGTCTGAGTCTTTAAAAACTTATCTTGGATAGGTGACTCACAAGATGCCTGTAATTCCAAGGAATCATACACACATCCCACCTTGACCTCTGAAGACACATACACATAAATAATATAAACCTTTAAAGAAAGTATCTTGATGTAACTTTACTCTGATTTCCTCTAGTTATAAGCAAGGTTGGCCTGTAGCTTTGTCTCTCCCTTATCAATATTCCTACCTAGTGCTCATCCAACATGATCATTAATCATGAAATCTCTCCATTTACAATGGTCTTACCAGTAAGTATCAAGAAACTGGGATCCTCCATCGAGTAAATATAGCCCTCCCAGATGTGTGGTGAGACATGATGTTGATAGTCTATACACTGCTACATTTATGAAATATTTTAAGAGACTTAGAATATGGAAAAGTAACTTAGGGTTCCTCTAAGTAAAGCAAAAACAAGCTAGAGATGAGGTCAGCACACTGACATATCTGTAACCATGGCTACAGCACCTTGTGTTTACCCATGTAAAGAGCTACACGGAGCTCAAGATGAGCTGCTTCTCAGCAGTGCCCTGCTAGAACCTGGCTTCCCTGGAATGATATGGACTGGACAGTGTGGGGAAGGGAGACACCATGTGTGCCTTTGCAATGAGCACCCCACATGCACCGCCAGGTGAGTTTGGGGCAACAGAGACAACAATGAGTTAGCGAGGAAGGTGGTCCAGTCTGTGGGAAAAGAAGACTCAGGAAGGACCTTCTAACAAGAACTCAGCAAAGAGGTCAGTAAGACAGCCGCCTCCAGACAGACCTAAATTTGGGCCTGAAGGGTATTTAGGTCACAGAAAAGAAAAGTGCTCAGCACCTTACATCAAAGCAGAGGTGTCGTAATCTACCGACAGATGCCTCCGGTGCTCTGTGACCCGGTTCCTACCTCGCCCTGGGTCGGATTCCTTCTGTCAGCTTAGCTTCCTTTTCTGACATAGTCATACATAGAGCTGAGCTGTGTGGGGGAAGGAAGGGTGAGCTTGGATGTTGGCAGTCATTACAAATAAACACTCACATTCCTAGTGGAGGGGATGAGTCTTAGAATGTTTAGAAACCATCTTCTTGTTTACATCAAACGACAAGACTTTGTTTCCTACCATCCTTCCTACATAAAATTGCCACTTTAAATCTAGATTGAGCATTTGGTCCTACTGTGACCATAGCTCTGGTGAGGGACACTTGGTTAGAAGAAATTAGAGAGGCAGGGCTATACTAGAGCACTGAATGAGTACAAGCTGAAATCCATGTGGGGTTAGACAATGTTTAAAAGATACAAAGTAACCTTTTAAGGATTAAAAAGTATCCTTTTAAAAAAAGGATAGAGAAGTAGGGAGTTGGGGGCAGATGTGAAAGAAGCTAAGGGGAGGGAGTTAGGGTAAATATGATCAAAATACATTGTATGAAATTCTCAAAAAATTAATAAAAATATTTTAAAGTCTCAAGATTGTTTATTTTTAAGTTATTTTTCCATATTCTAATCTTTTCCATAATCTTGAACATATGAAATCATAGCCATTGCTCGTTGTCAAACTAAACTGGTTTACTTCCTTGGATGTCGATCAAACTGTCTCCAGACACAGCAAACAAATGCATTTCCTCACAGCACCATGTTCTGTCTTTCCAGGCATCCTATAAGCCACTGTTGAAGCAGGTTGTGGAGGAGATATTTAATCCAGAGAAGCCAGATCCTATTGACATTGAACATGTGTCCTCAGGCCTCGCTGATCTCCTTAAAACTGGATTCAGCATGTTTATGAAGGTAAGGGCCCGTGAGAAGGTCGTGCTGAGTGTTCGTGAAGGTAAGGTCCCAGAAAGGGTCATCCTGAGTGTCGCATGTCCCTTTACTAAGCATGGGGATGCTGGCACATCCTCAGCCCTGCTGGGAGACAGTGGTGTACAATCAAGACAATCTTTTCTGGTGGTGTGCAGCCTGAGCTCACAGCCTCCTACAGCCTCTTTGGACCTGAGTCTTATGACCTTTCCCTAACAACACATATACCCTAAGTGGGGTCACAAGGCATCCTCAAGAGCACCACTGGACACCGCTTACACTCAAGATCAGTTTGTTACCCACATGAGCATATATACTACTTACTGTTCACTAGAACTTACTCTGCAGGATAATGAGCAGCTCTGGGTATGCCTAGTATCATCCCAAGACTCATTTAGAGATGCGTTTTGTTATGGTCCAGCAGACTCCTTGGATTTCTCTGGCTCATGTCTGGGGCGGGTCAGAATGACTGAGCAGCCCTTGAAGTAGGGATGAAAGCAGGAGAAAGTACACAAATGTGATCTATTTTTAAGCCACTGTAAGTTTCTAAATTTAAAAGGATCTAAATAAGATTGCAGACTGACCTCCCAGGCTATGCCCGTATTTCAGCGGTAATAACTCTCGGAAATAACAGAATGTTTTGCCAACTTCAAAGAGCCTTTGAAATAGTGAGTAAATCTGCATAAAAGATCCAGCCTTTCGGAGTTCAATAAAAGCATATTCCAGGAAAACCGGCCCATTCCAAAAGCCAGAGAGGACAGATACCAGACATCAGACTGGAAATGGAGCAGTAAATTGGCTGGAGCGGCCCTCGACCCTTTGTTCTGATGCTCCCCAATCCCAGCAGCTTCTAATGCAATCCCTGGCCGCGCATTCTCCATCTCTTCTCTTCTCTTTTTTTCTTAATAAAGCAATGCAAGGCAACTCCCTAATGTGTCCAGGGCTCCTGTGCTGTGTCTAAGGCCACAGCTCTTGGATCATTCTCTGCCCCTCTGTCCTGAGTAGCTCTTCCTTGTGGCCATTTTCAAAGGAGAGAAGGAAGGAAGGGGAAGGGAAGGGAAAGGAAGGGAAGAGAAAAGAGAAGATTAAGAACAACATAACTTCTGGATGGACAGGATTCCAGCCCTCTGCACTTGAGTACACCCTCTGCAAGCTTGGATACCCCATGGTAACCATGGACTGTTTAAGGATGTTAGTCGTCACTTGACCCCCAGGTACCTTTTCTATTACTGTCCCACGAATCAAGAGCTTGAAAGTTACCCCTGGACTGGAGAGATGGCTCAATGGTTAAGAGCACTGAAGCTCTTCTGAAGGTCCTGAGTTCAAATCCCAGTAACCACATGGTGGCTCACGACCATTCATAATGAGTTCTGATGCCCTCTTCTAGTGTGTCTGAAGACAGTTGCGGTGTACTTACATACAACAATAAATAAATCTTTAAAAAAAAGGAAGAAAGGAAGTTACCCCTGTAAGTGTTAGTGTTTCCCCTCGCTTCCTGCATCCACAGAGGAGCCATCACCTCCTTTGTGGCCTTGCCTGGGAGCTTGGACCCCTGCTGGGTCAGTGTGGGAACTGTTGGAAATCCTGTTCATCAGCCAGCTGACCTCAGAGCAAAGGCTCCTGGGAGTAGTTAGGGGGAGAATTGTGTTCTCCCAGCTGCCATAACATCTCAGAAAACCACTTTCTGAAAGGCAGAACTGGACAGAAGGACTTGCATTCTGCCCCAGTGCCTGTTGAGAGGGAAGGAGGCAGGATGCAGATGGACTCACTGCTGATGCGAGCAGTGCCCAGGCTTCCCCGGGGAGCGGACAGCCAGCGTGCTTCATCCGCTCTCCTGGCCATCCTCACGACAACCTCAGCAGACGGGTCCCATCCGTATCCCCATTCTGCCCAGTGAGGAAACAGGCCCCACATGGCTAAGCAGTGAAGGTGAATTTCCAAATGACTGGGTTCCATCTCATTCTTTCCAGAGAGCACACTGTAAATGGCAACTGTGATGTGTGCCCTGTAGTCATCCCCACTCCAGATCGCTGGCCTGACCATAGCGTTCCCTGGCCCACGGCTGCCAGTTGTGCTCTCGGAAGTTAGGTGGTCTGCCTTGTTAGTGCTGGTTTTCTTCAGGATAACTCAGCTGCCTTCCCTTTCCTGAATCTGGGCAGCTCAAAAGGAAGGTCTCTGTCTGGATTGCTCTCGGAGCCACTAATGTGAGTGGGACCCGCCATTCCTCAGACTGCTTTTCTGGGACTCATGGGAAGAGTAAGTCCACGTATTGGCACATGTGTCACCCCGCACATTAAGTCATCGCTCTGAACCCTCGGGGACACTCACTGCCCTTCCCGGTGCTCTGGAATCTGTTCTCTACTTTCTCACACCACTTGTTAGCTGAGCCAGGCAGGACGACGAGGCAGAACTTGATGAAAGAAAGGGTTCCCATGGGGATCCTTCCCTTGCTGACTGCTGTTGTATACGTGGATCCACTCACAAATGTTAACTTGAGGCACGTCTGCCCCTGGTAAGTCCTTTCTCTACACTCAGAGATGATTTCCTGTAGACTTGGGGTGACCCAGAGGCAATCTGCCAATGTTGTAGAAGATGAGAGCAGATTGGAGACATGACAAGAAATACACAGAGAGCCAGGGCCACGGCCACACCACCGGAAACATGGTGAGAGCCACATGGCAAATAGCAGAAAGAATGCAGAAAAGGGTAGTTCTGGCCCTCCGTGTCTCCCTCGGGGCTCTGCATCTTTTCTACATACTCCGTGGCTGTGTTTATAAATTGTTTTTATAACTATGTGTCTTAGTTGTCTTCCTCCAGGCTGATGTCTTTCAGAGTAGTGTTTTTCTAATACACAGCATAACCCCTTGCGTATTGGTAGGTAAAGACAGTTTAAACGCTGCAATAAGTACTGCATAGGGAACAGACCAGGCTAGAACTCAGTACATCTAGTTAGGTAAAACAGCACAGCCCGACTCTCATATCTATACGCGCATGAGTCGAACACTCTTCTCGCTACAGATCTGACAGATAAGACTGTGGACGCTGTGGCTAGAGCCTGGCGGTGCTGTTCTGGATCCTCAGCGCTTGGCTCTGCATACAGCAGGTGCTGGGGGAGGTGATCAGAAAATTCAGGCTACAAAGCTCATTCAGCACAGCTTGAAACCATTGGTTTCTCTTTCCAGGTACACTAGTCCCGCTGAGTGTAGGGAACCCCTTCCACAACTCCCACTGAAGACCTGAAACCACAGGCACACACACCCTTGATGCCGATGATTTTACCACAGTCACACAAATGCGATGCCTTTTTTGCTAAGCAAATGGCATGTGTTTGGGTCCTAGTGCGTGCACTTTGCAGGTGTGACACTGAGCCTGGCACTGCTGCCTTTCCCTTCTTCACACTTCAGTGGTTGAAGACTTGTTCTTAACATACATCTGAGCAACCTCCACAGACAATTATATATTTCCTCATCAACTCAAGAACTTTCATCTTCCCACTTACGGGAAGCGCTTCACAGCTTTTCTTTGCCCTTATCAGATTTGCCAGCACCCTGCTTTCGGGACATCATTTGCACTTTGGGGGCATAATCAAGTAAATTAAGGGGTGCTTGAGCACTACGCTTTGATGCCGCCAGGGTCGGTTGATAACCCAGGTGGCCTCCGTGACGAAAGAGGGGGTCCACGTGCAGTCTTGGTACGCTCCGTTTCCAGGCAGGAGAGAGCAGGGCAAGATTTCATCATGCCCCTCAGAACCATTTCCAGCTTCAAACTTAGAGAGATTGGATTCTAGAAGCTTGTTCTCATACTGTGAATAACTGAAACTGCGGAACACAAAACCTCAGATAAGCGAGAGCTGCTACCTGGCCCTTAAGTCCGAATAAAATAGGTATAATATCCATCCTATATAATTATAATCTACTTTAAATGCCTTGACCTTGGGACTACATACATTTCAGGTAACCAATTAATAGGGTTTACCCTTTACAAGTTGTCATTTTAAACAACCCGAGGCTTTTTAGAGCAAAGCCTACTAGCAAGAACCTGTCTTTGAGAAAGAAGAGGAAAGAAGGAGTTGAGTGTGGTGGTATACGCTTGTAATCCTAGCATTGGGGGATAAAGGTGAAGAGATATTTGTGGGTTCAAGGCCAACCTGGGCTACATAATGAGATTTAGGCCAGCCTAGGCTGCACTGTAAGACCCTGTCTCAAAAAAAATTAAAATAGTAAAATCAAGTAGAAGGGGAAAAAAAAAGAAAGGATAGAAGTCTGTTTTTAAAATGAAGACAAAAGAAAAGACTAGACACGCTGCCTGCAGAAGTCACAGCGCTGCAAATGTCTCCAAGTTCACACTTGCCAGAAGACAACCAGTTGGGTGGCCTGGCCTGTCTCTGGAGCCATGTTCTTGGGCTGTGGGGTTCTTTTCCAGTCCCCATGTCTCTCCACTGTCAGCCCGATTCATTGATCTCCAGTCTTAGTGACAGAATCATCTCTCTTTGAGCAAGTCATGAAGAGCCAGCAAGATATGCATGCTGTGGCCACACTGGACACAGGCTGAACCCAGGACGCCTAAGGTCCTGACTGCCCCAAAGTGCTTCTGCCCCATCACCACACTCCGGGAGACAGCGAGAGCATGCTAAGGATTGCTGCGGCTCAATGTTGTGGCAAGGCCTAGCCCCTGCAGACACTTGGACATGGTTCCTCAGCCCAGTTTTGCTTGTGTTCATACATTTCTGTTGGTCAAGAGAGTTAAAAAAAAAAAGTGGTGTGTATCTATGTGATGCTCTCTGAGTCTGACGGACTCTCCGTGGGAAGGGAGGTTCTGGCAGCAGGGCCTTGACTCTCTGGAGTCCTGCCATTGTGTCATAGTGGGGACACAGTTCTATGGAGTGCGTGTTCTTCATGGGGCTCTGCTCTGCAAACCAGAATCCACTGGTTCTGGTTGTCCGGAGTCAGGTAAGCAGTCATCGTGCACCACTGGCTGGTATGAGTGCTAACCGTTCATTCTCGGATGCTTGCACTCTGACCAGAGCTCCACATGGCAGGGTCTGCTGCCCTGGTCCTTCCACACAGTCACTGAGCCAAGGCTGAGCTGGGAACTCAAGGAGCCTGTGGTCCTGGGCCTCAGCTTCTCTGCATGGAGCCAGTGCTCTAAGCGGGGCAGCAGGGGCCAGGCATTGGGTGCCATGGCCTGAAAGTCAGTAACGTAGCAGCGTGGCCCTCCACATGTCAAGGCAGTCCCCTCCACAGAACTAAAGCACACGTCCTTCCTCCTGAAAAGGGAACCAAGAGCATGAAGAGCAGGAAGTATCATCATGACTACTTTTGAAAAATGCATTCTATACCCAAGTAAATCCACATCATCTGGCTTTTCAGGGCACAAGGGGCATCACTAATTCAACCTAAGTTTACATTCTTCTTCGAAGACATTGAAACCGTTCACACTTCTGACCTGAGTTCAAAATCGGTGACACCAGGAAGGCTGTAATGGAATAAATGAATGCCACTTGCTAGTTGTCCATTTGTTAAAACAATCTATTTAAAAAAAAATGACTTCCTGGATGAGAAGCTGGGGAAGCAAGCAAGCCCTGCTGTCTGAGGAAGACTTTCAAGGCAGCCTGATCACCTCTCAGCCAGAGGACTTGTGACTAGCCACTAAGGCTCTCCTCCTCCTGGGACAGACAGCCCAGTGAGGGAGAGCCCCTGAGCTAGGAAGACCAATGTGGACTTACGCTGGATAGAACAGCCCAGCTCCCTACTGGACTCCACACACAACACCTTGAGGTCCTCTGATAAAAGCTTGATAATGACCTAATGACGCAAATGAAACAGACTTTCCCCTCTCACTAGAATGGAAATTTAATTTAAAACTAGCATGTCTAATAGGCAGCACTTGGGAAGTGCATTTCTGAAATCTGTGGCTAGGATTTGAGTCTCCTGAGACTAATACACTTTATATCTACTCCATGTGTTTGACCCTCAGCTTGTTTTGACTAAAGAACATGATCTGTCAAGATGTTTTCCCTGCTGGAACTGGTGTGAAGAGGGTGGTTTGTCTAATGAGATGGCACGAGGCCCCTCTCCCTCCTTCTCTGTGTGCTTTAAAAGTTTGTGTCGCTGTAGTGGTTCCATATCTTATGCGGCCATGCTTAATTGGAAAAAGGCTCATGACAAAGATTCAGGCCCCAGTGAGTTGATGTGACAGCCCTGTGGCCTGGAAACTGGGAAAAGTCCACATGAAGAAATGGCACTCACCCAGGCCTCAGAAGCAGTCAAAGCTGTGTGGTCGGATTCCAGCAAGTCACAGCAATTTAATCAAAGAAAGACTTGTTTATTCTAAGGACAAAAGGATGTCCAGGGACCCCAAAGCCAGCAATGCAGAAGGATAAGGACCCAAAACTGGAAAGCTATCTGGGAAGCAAGCAGCTGGCGAGAGCCGCGGTGCTCTGCAGAGGAGCACACTGTAGGTGCTCAAGGAATACTAGGGCGCACATGGGTGAATGTCCAGCTGTAGCTCCTGGTCCTGCTTGAGAGCCAGCAAGTGCTCACAGAGCCTCGTCTGTCTTGGATTGACGACTCGGGCTCAGCATCTCTTTCCATGACCAGATTGGACAGCGGAGTCATACCATAATGACTTGGAGCTGAGGGCAGGTGATCGTAGATATGGCCATCATGCATAGGATTCTTCACTGGGATAGGCGAGGAGTGCTGGGCCTTATGTGAGGGATGACATCAGACCCGTCAGCTGTGAGAGCTGAGCATACCTTGGAGGTCATCTAGACCCACTCCTTATTACTCATATAAGAAAAACCAGGTTTAGAGAGAGACTGTTGGATGGAGTCCACCGGGCTTGATGGCATTTACGATTAGAAGAAAATATGTCAGCCTTGAGCTTCTTGGTCAAATGAGTACAAGTCCTGTGGCTGCTCTCTGTAGCCATTTATAGCCATTGTTTAAATTCTTCTAAATTATGATACATACTGTGAGGTAGGGTTGGATTTATATCTAACATTGGCTAAGCCTATTCCAAGAGTTCTAATGAAGTGGACTTTGGTATAATCACTTAGCACAAGCAAAAACCTGGACTGTGGCCATCTTCATGCTTTGTCTGACAGGGAGCAATGACTGTTGTTGGTAAGGGAGACCCAAATGTAATAGACATCTTCCTGCTGTAGCATAGCTTGCCTTATGCGGCTCTGGGTACGTTGAGAAGTGTTACAAGGAAGAAAGAGCTGTGATGTGAGGAGTGGGTGGAGGAGCACAAAGGAAATGTGTGGGGCCCAGGGATGATAGGTGTTGTCATGGCAGTAGGAGCCAGCACACAGGCTGAGATGTATGCTACATGGAGGGCTTATGGCCATTCCAGGTGACTGATGCTAAAGTTGTCGGTGGAGAGAAAGAATACAATGATGGATACACAGAAGCTGGAGCTAGATCAACAAGGACTGGAAATGTAAAAATTTTTTACCAACTTTTATCAAAAACAAAGCGTTCCCTGTGCTAGTTAATTTACAAAGAATTCCCCGTGTGTGTTCATTTCTGTCAAATTGTCACAAACTGGAGACTCCTTGGAAGAAGGAACCTCAATTGAAATATTGTCCCCATCAGATTGGTAATGTTTTATGTGAGGGGCCCCAGCCCAGGGCAGGAGGCACCTGCCACCCCTAGGTGCCACCCCTAGGTCCAGTTGTATGAGAAAGCCATGGGAAACAGATCAGTACACAGTGTTCCGCTATGGTTTCTGACTCTGCTCCTGTTTGAGTTCCTGCCCTGTCTTCCCTTAATGGTGGGCTGTGATCGTGACTTAAGCTGTTTTAGTTAGGGTTTTACTGCTGTGAACAGACATCATGACCAAGCCAAGTCCTATAAAGGACAGCATATATTTGGGACTGGCTTACAGGTTCAGAGGTTCAGTCTGTCATCATCAAGGCAGGAACATGGCAGCATCCAGGCAGGCATGGTGCAGGAGGAGCTGAGAGTTCTACATCTTCATCTGAAGGCTGCTAGCAGAATGCTGACTTCCAGGCAGCTAGGATGAGGGTCTTATAGTCTTATAGCCCACACCCACAGTGACACACCTATTCCAACAGGGCCACACCTTCTAATAGTGCCGCTTCTTGGGCCAAGCATATACAAACCATCACAGAAGCCTAATAAACCCTTTCCTCCCCAATTTGGTTTTATGCAGTGTTTTATCACAGCAACAGACCACAAACCAGAACAGTACCATTGAACGTCGTTTGGGAATATATAACAAATTCCTCTGTGTTCTGTAAGACTTGCCCTGGCGGCCCTGAGTGATAGGAAACCAGGGCGAGCCTGGGACCAGATAAGGCAAGAAAGAGAAAAGAAGAGGCTCGAGAGTAGGTAGAGATGAGGAAATGGGGACCAGGAAGAGTCACTCACTGGCTTTCACAAGATGGGGCTTGGTTGCATATGGTACCTTCGCAGTGCCTCCCATAGTAGTTGCTCAATAAATATTTGCTGAATGGATGACTGGGTAAAGAAGTGTCTGGGGGCAGTGGTGATGATATTGGTGACTCCTGACAGCCATTTTCAGAGTCAGCATGGGTCTTTCCAGGGCCTGGTGTCTTCTTAAGGCCTGAGCCTCTCTTACTGCCTCTGTAAAGCACAGATCACTAATGGAGAGTGGGGAACCTGACTATACCTATTCTGAGGATATGTGAGCAGCAGACAGAGGGAAACTGAGTCAAGGAGCAAATTTCAGGGAGCACTCTGCTGCAACATTCCCAGAATTCCTGAAAAGTCCCAAACATGGGAAGCAGCAGGATCCTTACCTTGACGATGTAGGAGTCAATCAGATGCCCACACCTGCAGAGGCCCCAGAGCCTGCACTGTGATCCTGGGTGTAGTGCGGGAGGAAGCCATGTTCCCTGACCAGAGCTGACATCCTTAATCCCAGCCCTCCAGGGCTCATCAAGTGTCAGAGAGCAGAGACTGCCTCTTTATTACACCCTGCGTATGCAGTGACATGCTGTGTCAAGCATTCATCTTCAGATTAACAAGCAGACAGGGTGAAGTCATGTACGGCTTCTTATGAGGAATTTGGGATTGGGATGAGAACGGCTCCACTTCCCAGCAGCCTGCTGACCTGACACGCTCTGAAGAGAAAGTCGGGTATCAACACACAAATCTAAACCAAAACCAAACTAGCAAACACCAACATGCATTAATTGGACCCATGTATTTGTGCCTAGACCAGCATTCTCCCAGCCCTGCCCCCACTCCTTAGACCCCCAACCCCTCCCGCTCCTTAGCCCCCTAGCCCCACCCCTTCTCCTTAGTCCCCCAATCCCTCCTGCTCCTTAACCCCTCAGTCCCCCCTCTCCTGCCCCCTCTCCTTGGCCCCCCCAGTCCCACCCCCTCTCCTTAGCCCCCCAGTCCCACCCCCTCTCCTTAGCCCCCCTCCTGCCCCCTCTCCTTAGCCCCCCCAGTCCTGCCCCCTCTCCTTAGCCCCCCAGTCCTGCCCCCTCTCCTTAGTCCCCCCAGTCCTGCCCCCTCTCCTTAGCCCCCCAGTCCCGCCCCCTCTCCTTAGCCCCTCCAGTCCCGCCCCCTCTCCTTAGCCCCCCCAGCCTACCCCCTCTCCTTAGCCCCCCCAGCCTACCCCCTCTCCTTAGCCCCCCCAGCCCACCCCCTCTCCTTAGCCCCCCCAGCCCACCCCCTCTCCTTAGCCCCCCCAGCCCCGCCCCTGAACTTTACACACTCACCCCTCTCCTTAGCCCCCCCAGCCCCACCCCAAACTTTACACACCCCTCTCCTTAGCCCCCCCAGCCCACCCCCTCTCCTTAGCCCCCCCAGCCTACCCCCTCTCCTTAGCCCCCCCAGCCTACCCCCTCTCCTTAGCCCCCCCAGCCCACCCCCTCTCCTTAGCCCCCCAGTCCCACCCCCTCTCCTTAGCCCCCCCAGCCCCGCCCCTGAACTTTACACACTCACCCCTCTCCTTAGCCCCCCCAGCCCCACCCCAAACTTTACACACTCACCCCTCTCCTTAGGCCCCCCAGCCCCACCCCAAACTTTACACACTCACCCCTCTCCTTAGGCCCCCCAGCCCCACCCCAAACTTTACACACTCACCCCTCTCCTTAGCCCCCCCAGCCCCACCCCAAACTTTACACACTCACCCCTCTCCTTAGCCCCAGGGAAGTGCTCTCTGTTGCTGCCTTTCATTTTCTTCCCCCTTTTCATCTTCTGCTGTGTCCTTCCAAGATTCTCAGCATGTGCTTCAGATTCCAAACCCTCTTATAGAAAGCATATGTCTTGAGGAACATACTGTGCCATGCTAACGTTTCAGAGCCAGTTGTATTTCTGTCCCAGGATTAAGTGAGAAGCAGCAGTTGTTTCTGAGGCTGGGAGGTTTCCCGGGATCTGGTTACTCAGACAGAAAACCATGCATAAGCTAGAGAGAGTGGTTCTGAGCTGTCTCTAAGAAGAGGCCATTACAACTACAACCCACCAAAATGCAGAGAACAGGGACCAAGCAGTGCCCTGCCCCAAATGATACAAATCTACAACACAACTCCTCCCACTCCCCCTCCCCCTTCACTTCCTCCTCCTCCTCCTCCTAAGGTTCAGGGATCACTGAGAAAGAGGGGTTTGAAAGATGGTAAGGGCCAAAGGAGCAAGAAGTCAAGAATGTCAGAGATGCTACACCCGTGAAGTCTCCCCAGCATGCCTGCCTAAGCAGGAATGGCAGCGATAGACATTCTAACATGGAAACCCTAGGCAAAGAACTACAAGCAACTCAGGATCCCAGAGGGGGGGGGAGGGGGAGAGGGAGAGGGAGAGAGAGAGACTGACTGACTTCCCTGGGGAAAAGTTTCCCAGTTTATTATCTAATACCAAGTGACTAGCCCTGAAACCATACACATACAAGTAATGTTATATGGATGGAGGTTACATTTATATATTTAGGAGTAGATATCAATATAGATATAGAGATAAAGAGAGAACAGGAGGAATACATGTGTGGGATGGATTAGAAAAAGGAGAGAAAAGGAGGAAAATAGTACTTTAAAAATGAAGCCACATGGTAGTGATGTATGCCTTTAATCTCAACATTCAGGGGGCAAAGGCAGGTGGATCTCTGAGTTTGAGGCCAGCCTGGTTTATACACTGAGTTCCAGGACAGCCAGGGCTTCACAGGAAACCCTGCCTCAAAAAAATTAAAGAAAAAAAATTTAATTTGTTAAAGTCTCTAAGATAACAAAGAATCAGGAATCTTCTGTCAGCTTGCACTTGTTCTCTATTTTTTATTTAATTCATTGTTGTTGTTGTTATGTGTGTGTGCTAGTAACGCATGGGAATGGAACATTTGCCACAGCATGTGTGTGGAGGTCTACTTCTACCTTTGCATGCATTCCAGAGGTCAAATGCAGGTTGTCACGATTGGGTGGCAAGCACCTTTACCTATTAAGCCATCTCACCTGCCCGGCTTAGCTCTCTTATCCACATATCACTGCGAGCTCGCTGTGTGCAATACTATGCTCAGCACCAAAATTGCCAAGGTCAAGATGGAAGAACCTAATAGACACGACGATGGGACAGGAGGAGACGGTGGCCTGGGATAGGGATGCGTTTAAGAAAGCATAAGAGGGGACAGCAAGGGGGAGGTGAGGACACTGCCCACAGGGGAGACTAAATGCAGCGACGCAGACAACACTTGGGAACTGGAAAGGGCATTGCTGTGGCCCACCAGAACCCACAGGCTACACAGCTTCCTCTGGACCTGGAAAAATCCCAGGTATTTAGGTGGCTTCACCCCACCCATGTCTTTGGTGGCCCTTCAGGCAGTCACCTTCCTGGGCAATGCCATGTGCACTGGGTCCTGCCTGGGTCTCGGGCTGATCCACTCAGCCGCCTGCTGCTTATGGACAGAGCTTGACTCACGCCGTGTGTCCTGCTCACTCCTCAGGAAGACAGCTGACTGACACAGACTGCCTTCAGGAACCTCTCGTGTTCTCTTCAGGTCTTCATCGCTGGGTCAGTTTCTCATTTTAGTATATAATAATACTTTGTCTCATGGGTAAAATCATCAACAACATGGAAGAAGAGATGTATCGAGTAGCTAATGCGGCGTTCACACGGAGTAGGTCCTTGGCCATGGCCAGTTTGGTGAAGTGTTCGGTCCTAGATCATGCTGGGCTCTAACCTCTATGAGGGCGACCCATATACCTGCATATCTGTGTAAACCTCCATCCCACCACCAGAACCGACTGGACATCAATTCTGCGCTTACGGAGGGCAAGCACAGCGGGCATCTGAGGAGGCAGGCGAGCCTGCTCCTGTGGAGGAGAGGACATGCAAGACAGAAACACAAACGGCCGGCCGTAATGGCAGCTGAGGCAGCAGTGCGACAAAGAAGGACCAGGGTGTTCTGAGTCCTGAACTAAGATGAGCGGCCGGTGTCCACACCCTCTCTTATTGAATGGCACCAGCACCCTTGGCTCTCCATTCTATAAAGCCTTTATGTAAGGATGTACTAAGGTGCCATGCTGTGCAATCTGTTGGCCAACAGTCCCAAGGCATCAGCACATCTGGCTGCTAATACGCCAGTATTGCTCCAAGGTTCTCTGTCCCACCAGCAGGAGGACAGTAATGGTCCTTGCTGCCATCTGACCGGATGTTGTTTTGCAGGTGAGCCGGCCCCATCCCAGTGACCATCCCCTCCTGATCCTCTTTGTGGTGGGTGGCGTCACAGTCGCCGAAGCTAAGATGGTCAAAGACCTTGTAGCATCTCTGAAGCCAGGAACCCAGGTACTGAGTTGTGGGTGAGACGAACAGCGGTGGGGAGGGTGCTGAGCTTCCTCTTCCGGCCTGTGCTCTTCTCTGTCCATTCCTTCTCCCCACATCCTGTCGCCCTATCATGTTCTCCCTCTGGCCACTCCCCCAAAATCATCCTCCTGGCCAGACCAAGTCCACTCACACTTCCCTGGAGAGCATTTTTTTTTCCTTATGGTTAAGGACCTACCACTTTGGCAAACTTCATCATAACTGGTTAAATTCCCACAGCAAGCAGAAGGACCCCTGTTATTTTGCACAGTAAATGATGCCAACCAGGAAGTAAAGCAAGTGTGTGTCTAGCAGCAAGGCAAGGCTGTACCCTCAAAACCTCCAAACCTCCAATCCCCAGCCTCCCGTGTCCTCCAGCTAGTCCTCCCTGCTAAAACTTCTACAACCTCCCAAAACCTCCAGTTGAAGTCAAGTATTGAATTGCATGAGCCTGTGGAGACATTATACTTCCAAACTGTAGCACCGAGGGACTTCAGGGACCTCTCCCACCTGCGGTAGTCAAGGGGACAAGAGTGGTGTCAGAGGTTCAAAAACCTCACTCAAGACACAAGCTAATACTGACCACACAGCTGCACAGAAAACCACTGGGTGGGAAAGGTAGTTAGCATTCTAGCCCAGTCCTGCCTACCTGGGTGGTGGCGTGGCTTCCTCCTGATTCCACCACACTCTGTGTATCTACACAGCCTTCTCTCTCCGTGACATCCTGCCAGTTGCTCTGGATGCTTCCTGAGTCTCTCCTGGCATCCAAATCCACGCTATTCAGTAAAGCCCTTGCCTGCTCACTGACTGTTCCATATTTGCTAGCATAGTCCCTTCCACCACACACGAGCTCCTTGAGCACAAAGGCTGGGCCCAGGCCTGAGCGTGTGGCAGGAGCTTGGTAAGCTTGGTGTTTTGGAGGATATAGAGAATTTGATAGAAACTGTCTGTGATGTTGAGTGCCTGAGCCTCAACCCCGATCTCTCTTTCTATCAAAACCCCCAACTAGGAAAGGAAGCTGTCTATTTAGGGAGCATGCTCGATCGGGGAAAGATTTCCTTGACCCTCACTTCCTCTGACCCTGTCTGTTACAATTGTCATCAACTATTGTCAGAGCTGAAAAACTCTGGAAAACTAATAATTCTAGCCTTATTTTAGTCTCCCTATGACAGCAGAATTAAGACACTGTTTAATGAAACTTTTTTTTCAATTAAGTAAGCACCTTTTTCACTATTTCTAACATGGGAACCACCTTCCTAATTATTTAGAACAACTGTGCATTGAAACAGCCAGACAGACACTGTAATCCCTTCTCTAAAAGGATAGAGGACAGAAGCTTTCAAAGTCTGGTGACAGTATGGTGGTGACTTTGCCAGTCTGACCCTCTACCCACTCATCTGCAGACAGAGCATCTCAGAGTGTTGAAGGCTTAGGGGACAGGCTTGACCACTGCTTGTCCTTTGTGCAAAAACTCCCTGAGGCATTAGCAGGCCCGAAGTGGATT
Organism: Tokudaia tokunoshimensis; assembly: GCA_036184795.1. Classification (NCBI taxonomy): domain Eukaryota; kingdom Metazoa; phylum Chordata; class Mammalia; order Rodentia; family Muridae; genus Tokudaia; species Tokudaia tokunoshimensis. Next base: position 32,705,658 of record BTHU01000014.1, read on the forward strand.
CTCACAGCAGCAGGGAAAAGCAGAAATGGCTACTCATCACAGGCCCTTGGTCTCCAAGCTTGTGAGAGTAGGGAGGTTGCCTGGGTGCTGCTGGGGTGACATTCCCTGCGGACCACAGCCCTCCCTTCCGCCTGGCGGGTAGCTGCCCTAGCCAGCAACCAATGGAAAGCTTCGCCTCCCGGTGTTAGAAGCACCCTGGAAGTCAGGCCTTGCTGCCAAGCTGTATCCAGAATAGTACGTGCGCCAGTTCCTTTCTCTGCTTATGCGCACACTGCGGGTGGGAGAGTGTGTGAACCCCACTGAAAGAGAAGATTCCATAGACGTTACATACCTAGGCTATAAAAGGCACAGCTGGCCTGACCACTTGTGAGCAGTGCCCATCTATACAATGAAAGCCTCTCTTCTGCCCTTACCAACCCACCGCAAACAGGCAGAAGCTAAGAGTATTCTTACATTTGTTTCCTCAGAGCCAGGTACCAGCCCTGTCTGCTCACTCTGCTCTATGGCATGGGGCCCTGAGGCCAGATGCTTCAGCCAGCTCAACCCTGATACTGCTCAGCGGTGGTCATGAGGCCCCCAGAAGCTGAGGTTGTGAGAGGTGTCCTCACAGAAAACAGCCAGGTCAGGAAAGAAAGAGAGGCCAAGCATGCGAGCTGCCCAGCTCTGCGCTGATTTCACAGATGAGTGCAGGCGCCACACTGCCATGCACTGCCACAGTTCTGAAGCCGAATGTCTAGTGAGAAAGGTGAGAAACACAAGCGATAGACAGACAGACGGACAGACGGATGGATGGATGGATGGATGGATGGACGGACGGACAGATGAAAGATAGATGATAGATAGATAGATAGATAGATAGATAGATAGATAGATAGATAGATGTAAGATAGGTGATAGATGATAGATGATAGGTGATAGGGAGAGAGAGAGAGAGAGAGAGGAAAGATAGATGATAGGTGTTAGATGATTGATAGATAGATAGATAGATAGATAGATAGATAGATAGATAGATAGAGGCTAGGTAGGTAGGTAGATCCAGAAATCTGCCCATATACAACTCTACATACATTTTGGGGGGTTCAGGGTAACACAGCCTGCTCCACGTCATTGTAAAATTGATGGGGAACCCCAAGAAGGTTGAAATCTGCAACATTAACAGAAACCCCAAAACCAGAATGGGTGAAGCACAAAGGCGACGGCCTCTCATGGTGCCAGCTCTTCAGGAGAGCTCATGCCCAGCCCCGACATCCCGGAGTGAGTGGGTCACAGGTCTGCCAGGAAGAACAGCTGTCCCCTGGATTAACCTGCTGAGCATTCTGTGTTTGGCCCCAGTGGGTGAGTGTGTCAGGTAGACAAGCAGGGTCAGGTCGCACCTCCAAACGTGTGCAGAAACCATTGCTGCTGATGGATAACCTGTGCTGTGTGGTCATTTGGGGGAAAGGGGGGACATTGGATTTAGAAGAAAGAGAAAGAAGAGAATATTGTCTGTCCTTTTTGATTCTCAGTTGGAAATCAGAAGGCCCCGATATCCAAATCCCAGCTTTTAACGACCACCTCCGAATTCAGCAGAAATAGAATGGAGAAGTGCTGGCACCTGCAAATCCCAGTGTGGCTGGAAGACGAATGCCAGCCAGCGGGCCTCCAAGGACCAGGCCTCCCCAGCCAAGTGCAGAGCATGCCAAGCAGAGGGCTGTGGGAGGAGGGACATCACACCTTGGCTCTGGGGACACTAAGCTGCTCCAGGCCGTCTCACTGTCAGCCAGCATTCCAATAAGCCCCATCTGCAGCCAGTCCTCCGCCTTTAGCTACGCTTGCTCACGCCTAAACCACAGTTGCACATAGCTCTGCTGCGACTTGGGGTCTTCACAGACTAGTGATTCCTCTCTGCTAAATGTCATTTCTCTATCAGCCTGTCAGGTGGTTCTCGTGGGAAGTGTCCTGGTCAGTGGTGGTGCACAGTACAGGTGTGTGTGTGGGGGGGGGGGGTCCTAGGCTGCACCTTGTGTCCTGAGGAAGAATCTCCCATTTCCGAGTGTCACACATGGCAGGTGACAGGTAGAGATGAGGTGGTCAGGAGCTGAGGAGTCAGGGTTAAACTCTGTGTAAACTTGAATGATACCAGGCCTGAGCTGAGAGGCAGGAAAAACAGCCACAGGCAGCAGAAAAGTTACGTGGCAAGGAGAGGAGAGAGAGGAAAGTGTGACTAGGGTGAAGGAGGACCAGAAGGTCAGAGAGCAAGGAGCCAGGTAGCCCCTGGAGTCTGTGTCTGTTCCCCAGATCTCCGCGACAGGCCAGCCGGCTCCCTGGAAGGCGTTCTCCAGGGTTGAATCAGCCTCCACGCCGGCCACACCTCCATTCACCTGCTAGTCCAGTGCCAGACTCCTCTCAGCTTTTTTCTCCCACTCCGAGCTAAGTTTTTAGAATGATTATTTTAGTCAAATAATGCAGACATGGTCTTGTTTAAATTAATTTTTAAAAATAAGAAAAAAATAATCTAAAGCAGTCTACTTGTCCAGAATGCCAGGGCTATAAATAAATAACGGACGAATAAGGCGCACTAGAGACCATGGGCCAGAAAGACGGCCCTTGCACAGAACTCAGATACAATCCCCAGCACCCCCATGGCAGCTCACAACCGTCTGTAACTCCAGTTCCAGGGGATCTGACACTCTTCTGGCCTCTGAGGAGACCAGGTGTACATGTGGTGCACATGCGTACTACATACCTGCTGGCAAAACACTCGTACACATGAAATTTAAAAAGTAAAACAAAACACACACACACACACACAAATGTTTTAGATGCTAAAGAATGGAAACCTAGTATATTTCAGTATGACGGGGATCATGCCTTAAACAGCAGAATCAGACAGTAGGTTTCACTGAACTGATATAAAGTCAATGTACACAGTCATTTGACTGCCGCCTTTGAGGCCTCCTAAATGCAAAGCTTCCTATACTGTCCAGCGCTGAAGCCCTAGCCTCCTGCACTGAGTGTCTCTTGTGCCCGTTCAGTTCTTAGTTGTTTATGAACTCACTGCTGAAGTCCCCGCTCTGTACCAGACACTGTGCTAAAGGAACAATGGGAAATGCAGTAAGACAAACAGCCAGATGACACACTCAGGCTGGAGGCCTGGAAGGGTTGTCCAGGAAGGCTTGCCGGAGGCCGAGACATCTTAGTAGTTCAAAAGGCCACAGAAAGAGTAGAGGAACTCTGCCCAAAAAGGAACATCCCAAAGAACCAATTGTGTAGCTGCAGATACCTGAGGTTAGCTGACACATAGGACTGACCATAAAGGGCTTGGAGGAAAGAGCTGTTGGGAAGCCAGCAGGAAGCAGACTCCACCGGCCTGGAATGCTATCCTGGGGGCTGGGCTTATCACATAGCGGTGAGAGGGGAGCAAGGATTGCAATCCTATGAGTAACAGACTTACGCGTGGAAAGCACAGTCTGGCAATGACACCTGCCCTTCATCAGTTAAGGACAGCAGCAGAGGGAGCCGATGACAGCAGCCACCAGAAGCCCCTCTGAAGCACGCCTTGTGCTCATTCCTCAGAGTGGTCGTGGGCCAGACAGTGTTGGTCATGCCTTAAAGATGAGCAAAGTGAACTGCTCCAGGGTAAGCTGGGATCCAGCTCAAACTGGACGTGTCTAACCTGTGCTCTTCCTCACAGCTCTCTAGAAGAGTTCTTGGACAGTTTCTCCCCCCCCTGCCCCCCCACACAGGCCCCCTAACCCACTTCACACACTGCCTCTGTGTCCTAGCGTCTGTTTCTACCTGATTCAGAGCAGGCCCCAGACACCCTCAGCTGTGGCCTCAGGAGGCTGTCCCCTCGTGGGCCTTCTTGTTTAGATCAGAGGAGCCTGGTCTTTGTGCTCCCACTCAGAGAAAAGTGATCCAGACTCTGTCAGCCAGGGCCGTGAGCCCAGCGTAGAACCTGAACCGGACAGACTCCTTGGGCTGCATTTGCTGCTCTCAGTGTTGACATCAACTGAATCTGTAGCCAACATACCCCCACCAAGTTCAAACCTGACACCAAGATATAAGCTTCTTTGGAGACATGCTCCGTCCTCCCTCCTGCTCCTCACCTCGGCCGGAGAGGCAGCCACTAGCTTTACATAGCGTCTGAAGACCCTGTGGTCTGTCAGTAGGGCAGGGACTGGAAAGGCATGGTGATGAGGAGAATCTTAAGTATGTCTGCCGTTGCTGGTCTCTTCTGCTTCACAGGGGTCTACATCCAGAGGCTGGGCAAAGTGTGTGTGTATGTGTGTGTGTGTGTGTGTGTGTGTGAGAGAGAGAGAGAGAGAGAGAGAGAGAGACAGACACAGACACAGACACAGAGAGAGAGAAGGACAGAGACAGAGACAGAGATAGAGAAAGAAAGAGTCAGACAGAGAGAGACAGAGACACAGACAGACAGACAGACAGAGGGAGACAGAGACAGAGACAGACAGACAGAGGGAGAGAGACAGAGAGAGAGGTAGCTTACAGATCTCTGGAAGTCTGTAAATCTCCCCTAAAACTATATGAACCTCTATGTGTTTCTCTAGAAAATTCTGTGCTTCCAAATGATTCTAAAGGAGATCCGCAAACCTATCACCAAATCACAGTGAGGCAGTGGCCTCCTTGATCCCGGTGGCACTGCGCATGCTCTCTGTTCTCTTTTCCGGGACTGCTGAGGTGGGGGAGTAAGGCTCCAAGGAAAGTTCCAGAGGGAACCAGCAGCCAGCGGTGGAGCTGAGGCCCCAGCCATGGCCGGCAGCCCTAGCCTGGAAGCCAACATTGCCACCACCTGCTTGGTTTGGTGCAGCTTACGTGCTCAGGTGGCGAGGACACGCGATAGTCATCACTGTCCTCAAACCTCCCCTGCATAGATCTCAAGGAAATGAGAAGCACAGAGTTCAGTATGTTTTTTTTTAAACCTTCCAAAAATATGGCTTCACTGGCATTAGCCATGTGTTTCTTGATAGCTCTTTTATTAGCGAGTAAGTGTTTTAAAGGCACTGCTCTTAGAGAAGAGAGAACTCTTCAGTGAGGTTGTTAAAAGGTTATTTTCAAAAGAAAAAAAAATTGAAATTCGAAAGTGCTTCTTTTCTACACCCTCCTTGACCGTGACACTGCCCTGTTCAGCCTTGAGTTGGAATGCGGCCTCTGATTTGCACCAATGAGCTAGTTGAATTTGGAGTCGATTACTTCACTGATTTCATTATACCTGGGATACCTGTGGGGTCAGGCAAGAGGCCAGGGAGGCGTCCTCCCTGCACCTGTCCAGTGTAGCACGGCCCGGCGAACCCCAGTCATGCCACACTCTGATGTCGGCCTGTGGAATTCCTTCCTGGAACACCTCCCTGATTTCCCATAGGCAGCTTGTTAGCAAGAGATGCCCAGGGCCTGCTTGGGCAGACCCTCATCTAGTCCTTACAAAGCATATACATCATGTACCCAGGCAAGTCCTGGGACAAACTGTCTTGGTGTTCTCGAGGGAAATCAGCCTCACACTGAAGTCCAGGCCATAGGAAGAACTGCCCAGAGTCAGCCTGATGGACCCAAAGGCCCATGGGCCAGGTGAGCGAGCATGAGCCTCACTTAGGACCCAAGTCTTAGATGTGGGACCCTGAGTCCTGTCTGCTCTCTCCACACCGCTCATGCATGCCTCCCTCTGAGACCTTAACCCCTGGCAACTGACTTCCCTAACTGTCCTGTGCTTGCCCCTCCTGTCATAGGTGATGGTGCTGTCCACAAGACTCCTGAAGCCACTTAACATTCCTGAGCTGCTCTTTGCAACTGACCGGCTACACCCAGACCTTGGCTTCTGACATCTAAGAGAAGATACGAACTGTTTGAGCTGGAGATACCAATACCCATCAGTCACCACTCCAGATATGCCTCCAAAGCCAGTGTCCTCGTTACTAATTATGGGTATGACTTACTTCTACCAGCGAGGTCTTCATAGCCGTGTGCAAAGCAGTTCATTTGCACTGCTCCTGGTTCTTCAAAAGCAAAATAAAGACTTGAGTTCTCGTTCTTCTAAAGACGGCAAGCTGTCGTGAACTGACTTCACCGGCCGTCACTCTCATTTACCCTTAGCCTTATGGTACTCTTCCCAAACCTACCAGAAAGTTCTAGCTCTAGATAAAAGCATGTTGGCAGGTGGTGGCAGACATGAGCATTGTGGAGAAGTTAGCCAAGGAGAAGTTCAGTGTACTTAGAATTCCCAGCTCATTTTCCTTGTAATTATGGGAGTAGGATAGGGACATCACAGACAGAGCCTGAGACCTTGTTTCTCTTTGATTCCAAAACATTTCTGAAAGACAAGAAGGGGGTGGGGTGGCCTGGGTAGCACTGGACTGGTGGCCTCCACGAGTGGTAAATCACCCCATGAGTGACAAAGGACCGCTTGTTTTAGCTGATTCAAGGATTGGGGCAGCACTTGGAACAGCGGTGGGAGGGACAAAGCCCAGTGACTGGAGAGCTGTTCTTGCTACCAATGGTTTCATCCTGTCCAGAGGAAGCCGGTGTAAAAGAGATCTCCTCCTGGGGACTCTAGGTTGTAACCGCAACCCCCCAGATGGCCTTTGTAATTTCAAATTCCTACTGAAATAGAAAGCTTTCTTCTGGGAGTTTATATTTTCTTTTGGTCAGAGCAGAAAAACCCAGACGCACCTAGTGAACTTATATGAGAACTCTAGGGAGAAAGAAAGAAAGGAAGAACTGCTTAGACATCCGTGCGTGGCCGGTGGCCGTTCCCAGCATGAGTAATGGATGTCTGAAACGGGACAAAGTCGAAAAACAGTTTCTAGCATGGATTTAGCAGAAAGATGAATTAAAATGTAAACCAAGACATAGCTATACATTTTACTTCTCTATTAAATGCTGTCATTTGGGAGAAGAAGGAAAAGAATAGGCTGAACTTGGAATCATTTTCAGATGCCGAAGCTGAGTTTTATGAGACCAGATGTTCGTGTTCATGCCCAGGTCGCTCTCTGCCTTCACCAATTCTCTGATGGTGCTGAACTGTAAGGCAGCTCTTCTTTAAATCCATGAATCTAAAAGTCTTAGGTTTGAATATAGGGGGAAATGGGATTGGCCGCAAACAAATTATATGTAAGCAGAGATAAGTACTTCCTAAAATAAAGAAATTTATAGTAACCTGCCTTGTGACTCGCAACTGTATTCATTCGCCCATCCCTCATCAAGGGTTGCGTGGGAACCTGCGGAGAACAGTCCAGGTGCCCTGAGCGTCTGAGCCCAGCTCGTTGCAAGCCGGCCACTGCCTCCGCTCCACAGCACCGACAGGATGAGCCCCCTGCGCTTCGCCTGATGCCTGGGTCCCCTGCGGATTTCTTCTCATGGTTAGGTTGCATATCATATGTCTACATGCAAAAGCAGTCTGAAAACACAAAACCAAACTGCTAACTAGTGGTTGCCTCTGGAAGACACATCCAGTGTCACAACATCTCAGTGCTGCAGTAAGGAGGGAGTTCTCAATAGATGAAATCAAACCACTCATGGTTCAATGACCTCCTCCCTCCGCAGCACCCCTCCTCTGAGAGCTCTGGATTGAGGACCAAGTTCTCATCCCATGAGCCTGTGGAAGATGTTTCCTATCTAAGCATGGCGATATCTAAGAATCATCACCGCTAGTGTTGGATGCCTGTGCAGATCATCACTAATGGCATCCCGAAACAGTTCTGTGTCTGGAGTTGACATCCTCATTTATCACAGTATCTAGGTGTTTTAAAGAGACCTCCCCTACACCCCTCATGGAAGCCACTTGAAAGTGACAGCAAAGGCCAGCTAAGGAGCCAAGCACCCGTGCCTGTCAGACCTGAGTCCATTTACCACCTAAACCCTGCTGACCAAAGCGAGCATACACAGGCCAGTCTCCGGCCAAGGGCCCTGCAGCTACTCTGTATATACACAGTTGAGAGCCGGGGAAATGCTTTGTGGCAACTGAGGTCTGCTCCTTTTGGAGTCCTGTCCCTGTAAACATAGCGCACAGTCAGTGTTTCGAAGTGCTCTACACCGAGGGTCAGGCCCTGTGCAGATAGCTGTTTACACCGAGGTCCCTACAGTTACAGTGGTATTTCCCTAACAAAGAATTCCAGACCCTGCCCCCCAGACCACTATTGTTTCTCCTTACCCTGGTTACCAGAAATGGAATCTCAACAACAAATAACCCAGAATTACAAATGTTGTCTGGTGGCTTGCCCAAGAAACATCAAAAAGCCCTTCACGGCTCTTAAAGGAACTTCTGAAAACCAGATGGTAGAGGGCGGCTTGCAGGCCATGTCAGAAAGAGCAGGAGCGTGGTCTTCTAACTAATAACACTAGTCCCATGCTCTTCTCCAGCTCAGGAACTAATGAGGGTGACAAGAACTTGCTGAAACCGACTTTCTTTAGACTTCCAGAGGAGTACCCAGACAGCTTTCTGGGTTCTTTACTGTAAGCAGGCAAGTGCCTCCCTGCTGGGCTGTTACCCTACCCAGAGGTTCTGGGAGTTCTCCACAGCTGGGTGCTTGCCATCTCTACTTTGCTAAGCAAGGCCACAGTGTGCCAACTGCTCCACCGTGGGGCTCTGCCCACAACTCTTCCCTTGCCCAGATTTATCTTTTCCCTCTTAGGGTAAAAGATCAATGCTGACATCCCCACCCCCACCCCCATTTTCTTGATAAGTAAGGGGCTCTCTATAAACACAGCCATAGCCCCTAAAGCTTGGGGTTCTGAGCTTCTGGACAGGCAAGCCTTCTGGAGCTGGTCGATGAAGGCAGGCAGTTCTACAGCCTCCCTCCCACTTCCCTGCCACTGCACAACTGGGCCAGGCCCGGCCTGGGGCTGCAAATGGTTTTGATTTGAGGCTGGGAGGAAACTAGAGAGCCAGACAGCAAGACAGACGTGGGTTGGGCTCTGAGACAAACCGGCTGGGAGGCAGCCCCTCCAACCTGAGCCTCTTTATTACCGAGGGGCTGGAGGCCAGAGCAGCCAGCAGCCTCCGGCTAATGGCAACAGCAGATGTGGACTGGTTGCCAGGAGCCCTGGGGCCACGCAGTAACCCAACCAGTAGCAGAAGGGAGGTGGAGGAAACTGGGTTGGTGGGGCCAGGGAGGTAGGTTGGTCCCAGAGCTGCTACTGGGTCTGGGATGGGGTGAGGGGTGGAGGGTGGGGGTGGGGCATAAACTCTGGCATCAGTAGGGTCCAGGATTGGCTTCTTGAGAGCCCAGCCAATTCCTTCCTTCCGTGTATAAGAAACTAAAGAGAGGTGGTGGAGTTAGTGTGCAGAATGTCCTTGCTACAAACATCTATTTCTGGTACCCAGACAGTCAGTAAGTGAAGTAGAGTACTGTTCACTGGCTGGCCTTAAGCTAGCATAATCTCAAAGTTTTGGTTTCCCCATCTTAAAATAGCAGTGATATAGCCTCCCTCAGGAGTCTGTCCCAAGGACTAAAGGAGGGCATGTGCAATCTGTATGTTGTAAATACTCAATAAACCCTCATTCCCCTCCTCCTTTGCATCAGACTCATACATAGCTCTGCCTACAGGGAGAGGAGATTGTTTCTCAGGTCAGAGTCTGTAGACATCAGTTGGGGGAGGGTAAGTGGAGAGATGCTAGTATTGAGACAGATGAGATTAATGAAGCACTATGCTAAGCTTATGCTGAGAACACAGTTGATCTAGAATTACGAATAGTCAATTCCACCCGAGACGGTGGCCTAGATTAGGTCTAGGGTGGTCCCCACCTGAGAGTCCCAGAGATCACTCCCTCTGCCTTCTCTCCACTTCATCCTTCTGTAGCTGAAAGACCTGCCTAGGTGACGTGAAAGGCTCAGTCTGCACAGAGGTCAGGAGGTGAGTGGCAGTCACCGGTGCCAAGGACAGGAGAGGAGAAGGCCCAGGGCACACCCACCAGGCTGCAGAGGCTGCCAGGGTCCTACAGAGATGCTGGGGTTACGTGGTGGGGAAGGGGGCAGGCAGCAGTAAGAAGCAGAAGTCTAGTTCCTCTCAGTCTTGTGCTACAAACATCTACCCTCTCCAGAGCGTCTTGTCTTCCATTGCAGAGCACAGGTGAGCCGAGGGTCAGCAAGCCAAGAACTGCCCGCTCACTGCATTCATTGCTAGCAACCACGCAGGAGGAAGACACGCCGAGTGGGTGACACATAGAGATGCCTGTCTCTGCCCTTGTACTGTCTTCATCATCTATAGGCACCATTTCCTACCCTGCTGCCAGCACACATCCTTCTCAGGGGTGAGGTCAGGTTAGCTTTGAAGAGGTTTTAAAGAAAAAAACCCAAGTTCTATGTATAACAAAGCATAACTGTCAGAATGTCACTATCAAGAGCAGTCAGATGGCCCCCTGGGAAAATGAGCTTAAATAGCCCAGCCCCTCTCACCAGACTCCCAGCACTCCCCACTGCCTTACCTATGCACAGCCCCTCTCACCAGACTCCCAGCACACCCCACTGCCTTACCTATGCACAGCCCCTCTCACCAGACTCCCAGCACACCCCACTGCCTTACCTATGCAACAGGATGCATCTCATAGATGAGGCATGATGAAGAAATAACACTGAATACTCAAGACGCCCACTGAGTTCCTTTATGTAAGCTTGAGGACATCCCTCGGAACCTCAACCCTGCTTTTTTTATTTGTGAAATCGTTAGCCTTCCCCCCACCCCACTCCCCAGGGTTATCTGTAGAACTAACCAAGAACAATCTGGAAGGTGCTGCCCAGAGGGAAGGACGATGCCCCGCCCACGGAGATGGAGGTTTGACTGAGCTCATAGGCAATGTCTTCCAGGCTCCAGTGGCAGCAGAAGAGAGGCCTGCCAGCTGTGGCACACGTGCGTGACAACAGTGTCATGGGAACAGTCCCCAATAGCTGCAGACCAATGGCTGTAAGCTCTTACTATGAGGATGAAGTGTAGCCCGCGGACACGGCATGCCCCCAAAAGCTTCACTAAGTGCATCACACATGAAGTCGCAATGCTTCTGGGGAGGCATTTGTAACCTCAGCAGCTCTACTGTGGTGTGCACACAGATGGCTATCTTAGGTCTACCCAGAAGACCATGAAGAAACTTTCTATCCTCTGGAATAGAAAGGCCAAATCGCAAGCGACGATGTTTGCAGGTTGCAGACTTCATGTTATTGAATTGGCTTTGCAAAGATGTTTTTTGTACTGTGTAAAATGTGGATAATAAAATGTACCTCACTGATTACACATGAGACATAAGAGATTAACTCCTGGAAGGCATATCCCCTGACTCAACTTGCTCAATAAACACAGGATTCTAAAAATCGCTTCCTGGGGGACAGGAGGTGAACATTTCAATAAAGACCCAGTCAGATGTCTGCTCTTATCAAACGAGAGATTTATTGTACATAAAATAAATTAATTACAGTTTGAGCCAAAGCATAAACGGCTTCTTAAAGTGCATCTGTGTTGGGGATTCGGCAGGTAGCCCTGCATCTGGTCACTCTTGAAGACAGTATCTCATATCTCAGCCAGCCATAGCCACGACTCAGCCAGGCCCATGAAGCAACCCAACGTCATTGCCATGGGTCATTTACACAAACCACACTACCATCAATTAACACTTTTTTCTGTACCTGATGCCACAGTTTAAAGAAAAAAACAAAAACACACGTCTATACATCGTCATTTTGGGCAGCCCAAGAGTGAGTTTTTCACAGCTACTCAACACCGGTGCCCATCCTGTCAGGAGATCCAGCACCTTCCTACAGACCACAGCTCACAGGTGTCTGTACATGGAATATTTTGGTCTAAAACTTGACCTTTATGGGGTGGGGAGAGTCCCTCCTTGTTCTTAAAGAAACCCGGATATCCTTCAAGTCAGAAAGGTATCCTGTAAAGAGAACATGAGGAGTCACTGAGAAAAGCAAACCCTCCCCTTGGGAGAAAACAACGAAGGAGGGAGCGAAAGCCTGTGAATGTACTGTGTTCTCCCCACCCCAATCCACATCCATGTCTTTGGTGCACCTGACCATCACCTATAAGACAGCGAGGAACAAAACCATGCCCCATCCCCACTTAAAGGGCGAGGCAGATCAGTCCCATATCTGTCCATCCGCCCTCACTTCCTTTGTTGCAGAATTCCAAAGGCCCCTTAGGCCCCTCTGCTGCTGCTCTTTCTGGAACCATAACTGCCATCAGCCCGCAATGGTCCCTTCTAAGAAGAACCTGGGGCCCTCCGCCCAGAAGACCAAACTCCCTCCAGGAGTCGTGTCTCAGACAGACGTGACAGTCCTCACTTTGGCAGACAGAGCTTGCTTAAACCTCCTCTTCAGGTCTTGCATGTTGGGCGACTTGGGTCTGGGAATGAGGGAGGTTCTGCGCTTCTCGGGGGTGCTGCTGGGCTGCTGTCTGGGGCTCACTTCTTTGCACAGGACATGGAAAGCATTGTAGACGTCGTTGTAATTTTCACTGACAGAGACTTCGTAGAAGGAGCAGCCGAGCATGCCGGCCAGTTGCAGACCGAGCTGAGGGTCAACCTGCTTGACGTGTAGGAGGTCAGCTTTGTTGGCCACAACCACCACAGGCAGCCGAGTGCCCGGGTGAAGCTGCTGCACGTGCTGGTGGAGTTGGCTAATGAGTTCATAGCTCTTGTGGTCCGTGATGGAGAAAACGATGACGACGGCATCCGCCCAGCGAATGCAACGATTCAACTGCTCGCTGCAGCTCAAGCCGTTCTCATGCACCTGAGGAGGAGTGGGGAGAGCAAGGTGAGTGAGCTGCACAGAGCTCTGGCTCCCCCACATCCTCAATTCAAAAGAACCCTTCAGAGCCATGGTGGGGTTAACGGGTCGTAAACAAGTTCTATCCCCACACACTTCGGCTTTCTTAACAATATGTTGATCCAGCTGCTCCAAGGGAATAAATAACAGGGCAGCTCACCACACTCAAGTGGAAAATGGACCTGCAGAGAACTCCACGCAGAGCGACTTTGTAGTTGCACAAAATGGGAAATTAACTGGCTAGACAGTAAGTCTGGGGAAGATAGGAGCTGGAAGCATTTAAACCTGGATAAATGCCCAGTTCAGGACGGGGAAGAGAAGAAAAAAAGATCCTAGCAGAGCTCTTTTGTCTACAGAGAAACTTTCCACAACATAAAAGTGATTCCGGGTGTTGGGGACTGGACCTGAATATTTGGGGTTTGATGCCAACAGCACATAAATAAAAGCCAAAGGAAGGAAATACTGCCAATTCCAAGGCCTGGGTTGGTTCCCCCTGCTCTGGTGACCCCTCCTACAGGAGGGGCTCCCCTCCTTTGCCCAGTTCCCCAAACTGAACCAGGCCAAGGCTGACCTGCAGCCAGGTACAATCTGTCAAACCACAAGTAAAGTCTAGACCTGACTCCCCACATCTCGTGTCCCTTCGACTTAACAAGTGGACGATTCCACAACCTGCTTTGGCCCAGTTAGCATCAGCTTCTCACCTGGATGCCCGGAGTGTCCTGGACCTGAATAGCCAGGGTTTCTCCTTCTATGTGAACTTGTCTTGTGTAGAGATTACCTATGAAGACAAGGAAAGGAGATTATGTTCCTCTTTCATGTGCAGCCTCATCAAACAGTATGGTTTGGTTTTCTGTTTGTTTGTTCTTAATGGACAACAGTTTGCATCAATACACAGAAGAAAAAGGTGTAGTTCACTTCTATTTAATGCACTTAATTCGGATCTTGTTTAAAGGCCAAGTGCAGTCTTAAGGCCCTGCTAGTAGATTGATCAAAAGTAGGTCAAAGTTTGTGGGTTTTTAGAAACTTGCCGGTCTAATTTTAAACTGAGTTTCCATATTTAGAGTAGTTCCTTGGAGGAAAGTTTCTGGCTCAGTATACTCAGGGTTTATGTTTTTATTTTATCATATTATCATTCTCTGAGCAGTTATATTTTGCCCACTGGATTATAATAGCTTCATAGGCAAACATGGTTAGTAAATGCACAGTTAACACCCCTAGCATGAACATGTGCCGTGATTCTGATCAGTTCTGTATGGAAGCAGAAGGCCACCATTTTTTTTTAATCTTGGGACAGCTTATATGGCTCAATTCAATTAATCCCCAACAGATAGTTCATACAGTCTACTTATTTAACCATTAACCATACTGTCTACTTATTCAAGCAATTTGCTCTCCCCGCTAGAATCATAGCAGCTAGTTATTTTTTTTCTTTGTTAAGGAAGGAACTTTAGGCTTATGACTGTTCTTCTTTGGCCTTTGCTTGGAAAGGTCGCAGGCAGCCCGCAGAGGGAGAGGGTGGGGGAGGAGCTCGCGGCTGGGTTTTTTGTTTGGTTGGGCATTTTTTTTTTATGACTTTTGCAGGCATGTTTTTAAAGGAAGAGGCCTTGGAGTACAAAGGGTGCTTCCAACTGGGGTCCCTATAGTTAAAACATACCACAGGGAATACTTTCGGGCACTTGATAAAATGATGAATGGGCCAGGAATGGAATGAGGCCAGATGGCAGCTGAGGGGGGTGGGGGGGGCGGAGGGGGGAAGGGGGGGACGTGCAGAATTGGAAGTGGCAAAATCCTGATGCTAATGAACACTGTCACTCCGAAGGAAGTGTCCTTGAAGGTACTGAGAAATGGGGGCAGCAAGCTTTGTCTCCCTGCGTTCCCTCACCTGCATTTCGTTCATAGTCCCCGATGAATCGTTTAGTGAGGAACCGGACCACCAAAGCTGCAGTTCAGAAAAGAAAACAGACTGATCGTTAACCCACTAAGTTAGCCGGGTCTCCGCCCCAACCCCCACCTGGAAAACAACTCTTCCAAAGAAAGTCACAGCCGGCCACCGAGGGACATTCCTATCCTGTAGCTCCTTGACCCTCTGTCATACATGAGGAGGTAGAAGCCGAGTGAATTACAGCTCGGCCAGCGGGAAGGGTCTAGAGGCCCAGCCCCTCCTTGGAGCCCAGCTAGGCCACACCTAAACCATCAAGCAGGCAAACTTCTTCCTAAACCTTACGGAACTCCCGGAGGGGTTACAGTCACTAACTCCCCATTCCGCCCCGGAACCTGCCAACAGCTCAAAGCCCCAAAGTTCTACTCTAGCCCGAAAGTCTGCGGGAAGCTCTGGGCCCTGGTGACCTTCTTCCGTTGCAGCAGGGGGCATGTAGGGGCGGAGGATCCCGCTGCAACGCCCACCTCTCTCGGCTCCAGTCCAGGCGGGGGGGTCTCCCACGTCCCGCCCCTCGACCAAGCGGGTTCCTCTCATGGACTCACCAGTCTTGCCCACGCCGCTGGCCCCCACCACGGCGATCTTGACGAGCCGGCGGCCCGCGGCCCCCAGGCAGCAGTCGGCAGCGGTGCTGCCCGGGGCGGGGTACTCTGCGATGGTACACATGTTTTGGATCAGGCGCATCGCCGCTACGGCCGGGCTGCACGGAGCGGGGAGGAAAGTCAGGACAGGAGACGGCTCGCGCTGCAAGGAGAGGAGGGTGCCCGGTCGGACGCCGCGCGGGCGAAGACTGGAAAGAACGGGAGTGAGCGAGCGACGAGACGAGGGGCTCAGCGGTTCCGGTCGGCGGCTGGGATCGCAGCCGCCCGGGCGCGGGTTTTCTCTGGCCCAGGCCCCGCCTCCACCCCAGCAGCCAATCCCCGAGCGTCCCGCTCGAGGCTCCGCCCACGGCCTGCACAACGAGGCTGCGCCCACACTGGAGCCGCGAGCGAGTGCGGGGCCCCGTGAGATCCGAGGAAATCAGGGCGGCGGGCGCGAGGGTGGCAACGTGCGGGACCCAGCCGGCTCCCGCTGCGCTAGCACGCGGCCGCACCGGTGGCTGCGGGGTCACCGGGGTCTCAGATCCTCGTGGGGGAATCTGTTCGTGTCTGCTGGGTCTCAGGTCCACGTGGGGGGGGAAATCTGTCATGTCTGCGGGGTCTCAGATCCGCCGTGGGTTTAGGGGCACCCACCCCTGTCTGCCTACCTCGCCGCCGGACCTCCGTAGGTCAGTCCCTAGGCATTCTCCGAATTGGACTCCCCGGGAGGCAGAGGGGCCCCACGTTTAGTCTAGTCATAAGGCAGGGGTTAGTTAAAAGTGGCTTGACGCCAAGGAAGATGAGGGGACTAGCACTCAGAAAATACCTCGTACCCTGGTGTTCTCATCAGAGAAAAACCACAGTCAACTGCTGGCCAGATCCCAACTTCAGCAACCTACTTTATCTATGGCCACTGCCTCGCCCTTAACAACCCTCAGACCCTTTTATCTCGGTGCCTAAGACAGCAAAGCCTGTGACATTTTGTACACCCTTATTAAAGGTAGAAAGGTAAAAGAAGCTGATTCCAGTCTCGACACACCATTTCTTGTTTCATCAAACCTTCCCTTCTGGACTTTATTCACCAGGTATTTGAAGAGAATTTACCATCCTACACTGGTCAGACCGTGACAAACTCTATTAACAGTTTGAAGGGGTGAAGAAACCAGAGAGGAACTAGGAAGACTATGTCGACTTGCCTTGTTAAGTCTTCCAGGATGAACAACAGAATCAGGGGCAAACAGGCCAAGCAATAAGCGTAGTGAAAGGGCTGCCTTCTAGGGAGAGCACTGGAATGAAGCAAGGTCAGCTGTCTGAGTCAGGGACCAAAGGGCACGTCCAATTTGCATCATGTCTTTCTGTATGGTTTAAATCACACTTGAGTTTTGCCGGTCTATAAAATCAAACTTAGCAAAGCTATAATTAAGGAACCATGCACCTTTCAGCCCCTGGCCCTCTAGCCTGCAATTCTATAGTGTTTACATAGGAAATAATTACGTAGTATACAGTATTTCTTAGGCTGCTTTTTGCACACACAGACATGATAAAAGTTCTCAAAGGGAATTTTGCTTTGAATCATTTTAGCTTCTGCTGTTTCACTTTTGTTACCACGGGACTAGCCAAACCAGTGATTGTTCTGTCTGCATCGTGAAGGCTGAATTTAGTATACTTACTTTAGGTCAAAATGAACTGACTATACTTAAAACACAGAGGGAGGTGGAGGAGGAAGGAAGGGAGAGAGAGAGAGAGAGTGAGAGAGAGAGAGAGAGAGAAATGGGAAAAGAAATGGCTGTTAGTTACTTGAAAAACATTTATTCGGTAACCCCCACCTGCATCTGGTTAACCTCAGATGACAACACTTAGTTATCACTTCTTGGAAACCCAAATTTGTAGGAAAAAAAGAAACCAAATTAGAAGGGGCGGGGGGAGAGGACCCATCAGGATAGGAGACATGATAATCTATTTTATTCCAGACTATAAGAAAGAAATTTCACTTTTTACATCTAAGGTTATCAAGAAAGTGACCATGTAATCCCTTCACTCCGAATCCTGAAGCAGGATGATTCTGCAATATTATTATATGACTGACTATATAATACTATCATTACTTCTAGGAGCCATCCCCCCTGCTGCTCCATAAACTACCCCAGACTGGTTCACAGTCCTTGTCCAGACACAACTGCCCAGCTCTTTCCTGGACTCTCTCCTGGAGAAAGATGGCAGCCAGATGACAGCCAGGACAGGTATCATGAATGTTCTGGCTGGCCATTCAGTGTGGCTTCTTCATTCACGCATCTGCGTTTCAGTCAGAAAAGCGGGAAGAGCTGGGCGTAGCTCAGGCTGCTTCAGAACACAATGGCATCTCGTAAGAGAACACTCTGAAGACAGGAAATAGAACCCTGTCTCTTAAAGCTTATGTATGGAATCTGACTAAGCATTGCTCTATCAGGTGCTAATGGCCCAGCACACAGAACTCACAGACCCGAGGGAAGACAAGGCACACGGGTCCTACCTTTAGAAGGAAATAGTGCCAAAAAAGTCGGAGACCGTTTTCTCTTTAAAAATGAGAGAACAAAGTTCCACACACATCTTCACAAAGCCCACAAGGCCCATAATGAACACAAAACACAAATCAGCAGATGATCAGTGATATTTAAAACCAACCAAATGAGGGCTCAGTTGGTACAGTGCTTTGTGAGTAAGCAAGGAGACCCGAGTTCAATCCCCAGCACCCATGTAAAAAACAAAAGACAAACCAGGCACTGTGGTGCACAGCTTCAGTCCAGGCCTTGGGGCTTGCTGGCCAAATAGTCTAACAGAATCGCTCTGTGTTCAGTGAGGAAATTATGCCTAAAAGCAAATGAGATAGTGAATAATTGAGAAGGACACCCAACATAGACTTCTGACCTCCACAAGGTTGCTCAAACATGTGTGCGTTCACTCACTCAGGTACACCCACACATAATCAAATGCACCGCACATAATCACATGCACCTACACATAATCACATGCATCCACACATAAATACGTTACATACCAAATAGCCTGATGGTGGTATGCTGCCAAGTGATGTGCACATATTCTCTCCCTCTCCCTCCTCTCTCCCTGTCTCCCATTTCTATTTATTAAATAGAGATAAGAGATGGGAGATTAAAATATGAGGGGTGTGGGGGAGTAAAGACAGAAATATTTTACTAAGTTGTGATTTTGCCTCAGCATCTGGAATTTCTATCGTTCTCTTGGATCTTTAAAGTCAATCTTTGATCTGAGAGCTTTCAGGGATAATTCAGTGTCTGGAAGTGCTTAGGATCCCAGAATGTAAGTTTAATAAATATTCGTATAGCAGGCACGGTGTTAGAACTTGGGCTTACTTGGGTGAGTACAGTCACATTTAGTTTGGAAAGCTGAGATTTGGTCAAGCAAGCTCAATGCAATGTGAGAAAACAACTTGACAAAAGAAATTCAGGTGTTATAGGAGCACATAGCAGGACTGAAGACCTAGACTAGGAATAGGACCTAGTCAAGGAATAGCAGGACTGGAGAATTGCACAGCGGTGTTGGATATCAGCCCACATGCATGCATGTACATGTATGTGTAAGGATGTGGCAAGGGAAGGGGAGGCTGGTTAGGGAGCGAGCACTTGCCCCTAGACAGAGGAAGCCAGGGAATATCTGTGAGTGGTGAACTAAAAGAACCAGGACATAAGACAAAGGACTCATTCCCAGTGAGGATGACTAATCAGGGATCAGAGACTCCGTAGACAGAGAACAGCGCAGGAGAATTCCAAGGACTCCAGCCTGCACTGATAGAGTAAGAGAAGCTGATGCGCTCCCTTCTTCCATGGGGACATTTCCATAGTGGCTAGAAGAGTGCTGCTTGCCCATATCACTAAGGGTTGCTCCCAAATTGGTGTGTGTCAATGTCCATGGGCCTTTGCCAAGAGTTGTGTTTTTGTTTAATGATTTATTTTGAGGCTTATTTCAACTCCACAACCTATGTGGATCCAGAAAATAGACAAATATTTGAGTATTTTAAGTGAAATATGATTTAACAAATTTTGAGAGAGAGAGAGAAAGAACATACCCTGGTTTCAATGTTATGGGATGGGAAGGGTGTAGTCAAGCCTGAACCTACAATATCTTCTGACTCTTTTTCCTTCTCTCTCTCCCCCTCCTCCATCCCTCTTTATTGTAAACCTAAAGCTACTTTTTAAAAAAGGAAAATCTAGGGAAGAGATGGAGGTGAACCCAGTCACAGTACAAGTTATATGTGAATGAAGATGTTTTTACGGGTCCCATCACTGCAGAAATGAACAGCCAATACAATAAATAAGTAAAATGAAAAGTAGAGCCATCACAAAGGAACCCAGAAAGTCCATCTCTCTTATTAGAGAGTAAAAGGCTATTATAGGGTGTAAGCCCCACTCCTAGCTGGGGTTTAGAATCCCCAATCCTTTGTAAAATGCCTCCTCTAAGAGATTCCAACTGAATCTTTAAGTTCTAACCCCTCCCCATATCCACAGCAGCCTGTTTACACTGACTTGGTGCTGTCCTGCCTGTAGCCTCCTCCTAGAAATACAGACTTTGGCGAGCGCTTCCAGCTTTCCGAATGTCTGGCCAGTCTTGCCTTTCATTTCCACATTGTTTGTGAAATCCTGTGACCCAGCAGCGGTGACTCCCTGCGACATGGAAGCCTGAAGGAACCCCAAATGTGGCCGGGCGTGTCTCCAGTACTAGGACAGGGGCAGCATGATTCGAAATCGGAGTTTATATATCCAAATGTTCTAACTAAAGCAAACCACGGCTCAGACACAGTCCCTGGATTAAGGAGGTCAGAAAGTTTATCCTGCCACTTTGGAGCTTCTGAGAGAAGTTTGAGTAAGCAAGTAGGGATGGGACAGACACGATGAAGCGGGGCATGAGGATTTTACCCAGGGATTCCACCAGGTTTGTGCAGGTGCATACAGGCCTGTGCACCACACTGGAGAGCTATGCTGGCACGTGGGGAGGTATCAGTGGGGACTTTCCCCTTTAAGACCCGGGCCTTCCCTTTGATTTAATCACAACTGAAAGATAGCCAGATTCCCTAGAGTGAAAAAAGTAAAATAAAAATTAGGGGCAAAGGCCAAGGGGGATCTCAATTAAAGACAACGGGGCTTGCTCGCCCTACATGCGTGCACAAACATACACATGTGCGTCTCGTCCCAGAAAACTGTAACTTAAAAAAAAAAACTAACGTCTTAAATTCTAAGCAGAAGGACTGGCCTCGAAGAGGCTCTTCCCTCTGCTCATACCTTGGCTGGTTTCTATGGCAGCAGAATGAGCTGCATTTTCCTCTTTAAATAGTAGTCTATGACTCCAATCTCTGGATGCACTGACAGATTTTGTCTCTCTTCCTCTCCCATAGGATGCTCAGATGGAGGGCAGAAGTAGCCCTTTCAATTTAGGCATCTGAAGTTTGTCTTCCTCTCTACAGTCCCTTCTGACACCATAGCCCAAGCCTTTTACCCCACCCCCACCTACCCACCCCCACCCACCCCCCAGGAACAGAGAAAATCCATTTGACAAGCCGTCTGAGGATAAGAGTTGAGAATAAATTCAAGTTCTAGAGGTTACTTGGGACAGTGAGTTCCCAGTGCTTCCTTAGGGGGAGTAGGAGGAGTTCCAAGGCTGTGGGAGTATTCAGCACTGAGAGCTGATGGGCTACGCTATTGACATTAAAAGGGCAATTTTAGGAGTTCCTCTAGTGAACTGAAAAGGCTGGTAACACAGCACACAGAAAGTGACAATGTGTTTTAGACCCTTCGTCTCTCCTCTGAAAGGGAGGATCCTCTGAGCATGTCCATCCACCCCTGTTGTGCTAACACATCATTTATTTAGAAGATTACGACACAAAAAGAAATGAGTGTCAGCCTTGGGTTCTTGGGAATGAGAGCTTCAGGACACTTCACAGGATTTTATGATCAGAATACACTCACCCGGGCAGAAAGCTTCAGACAGTTAAAGTGATTGTTTAACGTACTCTATCGGTTTCAAATTCCTAAGGGGATTGGACATACCTAATATTTGCCCTTCTCTTGCTCCTGGGAGTGTGAACCACCCAAGGACATGTTAGGCATCCTTATTGACTGTACATAGAAACCAGCGACCTTTCATCAGGTCCTCAGTCCTAAGCAAGAACGTAGCAAACTGAAAAGGAGTGGGAGCCTTTTGTATCTGCCTGTGAGCCAGGGAAACAGCAAGCATCCTGTACCCATTTCTCCTGTCATCTGGAGAAGGAACTGGTAAGCTGTGTTTGGTGCTGACTCTTACTGCACCATTGAGATTATAGCACCCTCCAAATGCTATCCAATTCCTCTCTCCTATGGCTACTTCAGTCCATTCCCCTGTACCTGAACTCTCAAGGATCATAGTATAAAGTCATAGTCCGAGCTGATATCCAAATTAACAGGAACACAGGCGTTACCTAGTTGGTGATGATGCAAATGGAGACATGACAAGCTTAAAATTCAGTCATTGCAGGGAAATATGTTCCTTTACCCAGTCCAAGAACATTTCAGCTTTTCACCAAGATGTCCTCCTTACCGATGCATCTTTCTCCTGTACAAAAGAAAATGGCTAGCAGACAAGAGGAGTGTGAACGGGTGGATTTTTAGGAAATGTACGAATGACTCATGTACTCTATTTAACAAGGGCACCGGCTTCTATATAAAGAAACAACTTAGCTCTATGGTAGAAGCTGTGCACAGCAGAACGGAGCTGGGAGAAGCACCATACATTCTGAGGAGTATGAAGGTTGGTATGCTGGCCTGTCTCTGCTGAGAACTTTATGTTCAGCTTGATTCTTATTAATTTACCAGGAATGTGATGCTATCTACCCTAGACTTTAAGTGATACACAGTAGGAAACTCCAGGATTGTCCAAGCTGATTCTTAACTGACCCCCAAAGCAAGCAAAAACCAAACTTTTATTTTTAATGAAGGTGTAGCCCCGACGTGCTAACAGGAGGATGTATTTGTAACTTGATGGTAAATAAGTTATGGCTGATTTGGGCATCACAGCAATATGTCTAATATCTAGCAAGACCATTATATAAATGAGACTGACAAAAATGTCTGTTTAATATTCTTGTATTCTCATGATGAGGGCCAAACAGACAGCAATTCCTCAAGCCTACATTGTCCTTTCATCGGTGGTTGAGAAGGAATTATTTATAACTTGTCAAATTATCTCCCAGATTCCTCATTACCTGGGCTCAGATAAGAAGATAGGAGGAAAGCTCGTGCTAAAGGCTTTCTTGTATTCACTGGCCGAAGCTACAGTGTAGCCAAGAGTCAAGGCATTCCTCTGTTCTCTGCCTCCAAGCAAAAGATGAGAAGATTGCTTTCGGATAGCTCTTGCATAGGACTGTCAGGCAGACCTTTTGTGAGTTTAGGGCTGGCTTCTCCCAGATCCAGCACATGCCAACCCCGAGAACACTAGGGAGAACAATGTCCAGGTTGTTATGTGGTTCAGCGGGGGCCCCAGAAGTTTCTGGCTTATTCCAGCACTGGCACCCTGAGCAGCTTCTCTCTCACACAGTGAAATAGCTTGAACCACAAGTAGCCCCTTCGCATGGCACGGCTTACTTTGCTCCATCCTTTGTCCATGCCCGGAACCACTTAGATTCATGGTCCAAGCTTGTTGTCCCTCTGGCCTTCAGCATCCACAGTTCCAGGACACCTCATACGTTCCCCAATCTCTTCACCACTGAATTCTCTTTATATGTATGGCTTGTCATTTGCATATAAGCTACATGTACCTTCTCACAGACTTTCAGTCATCTCTAGATTACTTACAATCCCTGAAAGAATATCAATACAGTGTAAGTAGTTGCTTAACTGTATTATTATTTAGGCCATAGTGACGCAAAAAAAAAGGTCTGAATATTTTTAGTTTGAGGCATTTTTTTTCCTGAATATTTTCAATTCTTATTTATTTGAACCCTCAGCTGCAGAGGATTTCACTTGGCTGTTCACCATGTACCACACATTCTTTTTGGTTGCTTATCATAGGCTCTCAGCTCTAGAATGTAAGCTCTGTGAACTCACCGTTCTAACCCCCAAACCCAGGGACATGCTGGCTACAGAGCCCATGCTATCCAATAATGGCTATATTTATGGGTGGATGGGCAGATGGATTTGTACATTTTGAATATACAGAAGAAAAGAGACATCGGATAGTCTGAGGAAGTTAGACTCATAGGAATGCGTGACAGACAAAGGGGGGTGACAGATGAGAGACCCATAGAGACTGGCTCTGAGGTGAGTCAGGCCCCCAGCCACTCCAGTCACCTACTCTGCCTATGCTCACTCTGCCCTCCTTCCACAGGGAGGAAGAGGGCAGTTTGAAGTCTGTAGAGATTGTGAAATATTGGGAGAATCCTGATGGCAGACAGCTTGGGTCTCAGGGAGGGGATCAAGGTTATTGGTGCAGAATGGGAGTCACAAGAGGTGATTGGATGGGCAATTGGAGAAACAGGTAGGTGGGCGGCACCTGCTAAGAAAAATAATAACACTACAGCCAAAAGCCAAGGTAGCAGAGAGCAGACAGTGAGAGCACAGTGTGTGGTTTTTCACAGGGGAGAAAAGAAGCCCAGTAACAAGGGCATTCTGGACGGCCAAGGGGTGAGCTGGCCTAGGATGTAAGTGAGTAGCTGATAGAGTTAAAGTAGGCAGTGAATCAAGAATGTCCATGTGGACCGTACCCGAAGATCCACAGGGGTAACTAGCACTCTTCCGCAGGCCAGGCACTGTGGACCTGTGGAAGAGCATCTCGTGCAGAGGGAGGCTAGGAATAGACTTCCCCGCTAGACGGCAAGCTCTCAGGACAGAGATGGCACCGGGCTTTGCACATCTGTATTCTCTACACATCTGTATTCTCTGCACTCGGCAGCTGCCCGACAGGCCAGAGACCCTCACTAAACAGTGGCAGGTGAAAAGTGCTGTTCACACTATCACTTTCTCTTCTGCACTTTCTCCCAGGTTCCTTTTAAAGATTTATTTATTTTATGTATATGTGTACTCTAGGGCATCGGATGGTTGTGAGCCACCATGTGGTTGCTGGGAATTGAACTCAGGACCTCTAGAAGAGCAGCCAGTGCTCTTAAGCACTGAGCCATCTCTCCAGACCTCTCCTGGGTTTCTTGTCCTGAGCCCTTACAGGATGTACCTGCCTCTACCTGCAGTAGTAAGTCACCGACTGAACACAGGCCGTGTGCCAGCACTGCTCCGTGGACTCCAGGGGTGTTGACTCATGACATTGCCACAAAACCTACAGGACAAGGTCGATGTTGATTAGATGTTCCTCCTGTTAGCAGATCTGGGCCAGAAGAGTGAAGCGGTCTACCCAAGGTGACACAGCTGTGACACAGAAAAGGCAGCAGTTTCTGAATGCAGACAGTTGGGCTCCAGAGACTCACAGCTCAGAACTTGAGGCCCACCTCTCAATAGACTCCACTGTCTAGCCTCCCAAGGCAAAGTGCCCTTTATGCTCAGCCTTTATCTTCCCTTTTTATCTTTTCTTCAGCTCAGGGGTTAGAGGAGGCACGTGTCTGGAATGGAATGTGTGAGATGCAAGGATGAAAGATAGGTTAGGGAAAGGGTAGGGTGTGTGTGTGTGTGTGTGTGTGTGTGTCTGTGTCTGTGTCTGTCTGTGTGTCTATGTCTATGTGTCTGTGTATATACATATGTGAGTGTCTATGTATATGTGTGTGTCTATGTGTATGTGTGTGTCTGTGTGTTTCTCTGTGTGTGAGCCTATGTGCATCTGAGTATGACTGTGTGTCTGTGTTTGAGTATGTCTGTGTGTCTGAGAATGTCTGCATGTCTATGTCTGTGTGTGTATCTGTGTCTAAGTATGCCTATGTGTGTTTGTGTATGTGCATATGTCTGTGTGTGTCTATGTGTATGTGTGTGTGTATCTGTACCTGTCTTTGTGTGGGGGATCTGTGCGTGTCTGAGTATGTCTGTGTGTGTCTGTTTCTGTGTGTTTAAGTATGTCTATGTCTCTATGTCTGTGTCTGTGTGTGTGTCCATGTGTCTGAGTGTGTGTGTGTGTGTGTGTGTGTGTGTGTGTGTAGCACAGGTCACAGCTATTTTTTAAGAAAACAATTCTTGCATATTTCCTCCTTGAGCCACGTGGGCCCAAAGCAGAGCGTTGAGCCATATTGTTATTTCTGCTTGTCAAGGCCCACGGTATACACGCTTTAGCACAGGCTAGAACTGGGGAGCTGGAACAATCAATAGAGAATTTGCCTGCAAACAGGAAGGTCTATCTAGAAAACCTTCATGTTCCAAGCCAGTGGAGGCCCCTGCCTCAAACAAGAAGGACAGAGGTCCTGAGGCATAGCATCAACGTTGACCTTTCACCTCCACACACATGTGTAAACATACATCCAACCACACACATACGTAAAGTTTAAGACAGGCTTCATAAAGAATACAAGATCTTGTATGTAACTTAAACATTTATTTGGTTCCTCCTTTGGCACTGAAATCCCAAGGTCTGAAAAGGCACCCGCCCAGTCATGGGCTGAGTCTGAGGAATGGAATTCAATCTAATCCGACCCCCAGCCAGGCACTCAACGAGGTCCTTAAAAAGGAAAAGGTGGCATTGATCTATTTCTTGTTTTGCTTTTTTGCGCCTTCAATCCTTCTGTTACATAATGCCAGCCCCATTCAGAATAGAAATAATGCTTCACAATAGGGCCGGTGCCCAATGACGTGGGACACATTTGCTGAACACTGGTGGCTATTGACAAATGTCACAGCTGTGCTTCAGTTTTAAATCGTCAACGGAACCTTTGATTGCTTCATATGTCCTGCCCATGTGATAAGTATGTACAGACAGCAGGCTGCAACAGCAACAGAGAGGACAGAAATCTCTGTTTCTACTCCTACTTCTTGGGAAGCAAGTTATTATACTGTTTGGGGGCAGAAAGTTCATATCCTGGCGAACATCTTTTCTACAAATGTACTCGCCAATATGACCCTCCAAAGTTGAAAGGTTGCTGACTCTTTTCAAATATTTTTAAAAAAATAGTTTCCCCAAAATACTATGTATTTAACTATGTTGTAGAGTCAGTAAAGCTTTTGTGCTTAGATTGCCATGAACCCGGTATGCCAAATATGCAGGTCACTGAAAAACAAACAAACAAAAACTTGACAGCCGGCCTGTCCCTAGGGAATTTACAGTTTCAGGCAGGCAAGAATTACATAAGGAAGAAACAGTGAAACACACTACGGTTCCTAAAACAGCAGGCTTTAGGAGAGATAACGGTCAAGTGTGCTGCGGTGGCTTCTTCGAGGATCTAGAAAGTGAACTGAGGCTGGAAAGACAGCTCAGATGCCAAGAGCACGTGCTACTTTCCCAGGGATCTGATTGGGTTCCCATTATCCATGTTTGACAGCTCACAGCCCACCTGTGACTCCGGCGCTGTCCACAAGTGGCAAACATTCATACAGACCACATATGCATAGGCATACATAAAAATATTTTTTTTAAATCAAATGGGCCCCTGAAGGTTTGCTAAGGTTTGGGTGGAAGGAAGTATTTGAGGGATGTGTGGGTGGGGGAGGCATTTTGGAAGTGGGCGGGAGAGGAATTGTGCTAGATGGAATGGGAACTTTGGACCCAAATACCTATGATATTATTCCCTTATGGAAGGATCTGGAGGAAATCAGTTCAGACTTGAGCCTTGGTGCTTATTATTACTCAGACACAGATGGAAACCCCAAGATTCCAACTCATGTGAATGAAAGGCCTCAGTCTTCTGGAGCCATTTGGCCCCTTCAGAATGAATTAGCAGTATCGAGGATTATAAAATACGCCTTTCATTCCAGTGCTCAGGAGACAGAGGTGGGCTAATCTTTATGGGTTCAAAGCCAGCCTGGTGTACATAGTCAGAGGCTATCTTAAAGCCAAAAACAAAGTCTGCTTGAAGTAGAAAGTGAGAAGAGTGAACTGAGACATAAAGGAAACGCTGTGGTCTTGACTAGCAGCGTGATCCTGGAGAGACACAGAATAACGTTTTTTCACCAAAAATAGGGCATCGACGGTAGACCAAAGAAATGATGCCACCCAAGTCTACCTGAGGCGTTGAAGGGTGTGGTGTAGCAATTCAAGGGCCTCGTGATGCTTCATAACGTGATGGAAAACCAGACAGATGTGTGCAAGGATGCAGACTCATTCCATGACACCCTGCTGTCGCTGGTGCTAATGGAGGCAGAGAATGAGACGTCTGATGAGACAAATCCCTCATGACTACCCAAGTCTCCACCTCTTCCAAGCTCTCAATCCACCACACTTGGACCACAATCAGCAGGAGCTTCAGAAGGCACAGGATTAGTCCAAAAACAGAAGTCCTGTGTGGGATCCAGCAGGGCAAGGAGAGAGATGGGGTGAGAAGGTGAAGAACCAAACATAGGTGACCACAGATCTGAAGGAAGAAGGAAGGGAAGGGATGCTAAAGAACTGTCTTTCTGAGCACCTTGTATCTACAAGCCAAAGTAAGTGTAGAATTTGTCCAGATAGGAAGTAGATAGTCATGGGAATAGAATTAATCCAGAGGCCAGTGCAAGTCCAGGCAATATCTGAGGACTGCCAGCCATGTGCTGCGGTTATATTAGGAAAAGACAGGTCACAGAAAAGGAGAAAAATGAATTACACGGAGAGAAAGCACATTCATTTAGGATTGCCTAGACTGACTCTTTCTTTCTTTCTTTCTTTCTTTCTTTCTTTCTTTCTTTCTTTCTTTCTTTCTTTCTTTCTTTCTTTCTTTCTTTCTTTCTATCTTTCTTTCATGTGCTCATCTATTCACAAAATCACCAATCGCAGGTGCCTTCAGTTATACTGTTATCTCAATAAAGGATCGCTCTGGACCATCACATAGAATAGACATGAGCAGAGCTTTTGGAGCTAGATTTCAAAATGGCCCCGAGTGGGCACCACATGAACCAGGTTCTGTTATGATACAGTCGGGTATAGGTTCAGCTGAGTTCAGGGCTAAGAGACAGCCAATGGACAAGGATGGGAGGTAGAAGGGTGTAGAAAACCCAAAGAATGAGACATGCATGCAAAGGTTCCCCAAATTTGGCAGCCACTGGTACTCATGTGAGGGCTTTTCTATTGACAGGGAGCTAGAAACTGAAGTGCAGGTGGAGGCTGAGAGTTGGTTTACAGAGCATCCTCTATACACTCCTGGGTGGGTGGTATGCTGTCCACGAGAAAAGATTGTCCCTCCTGGAGACAAGCTAGACATCTGAAGTGGGTAAGATTCAGAACCTCCTGTGAGGGAATATGTAAATAAAGTACTGTGCCTTCTCTGGAAGTTGGCAGCGGGGGATAATTTCAAAACTGTGCCGACACCTTCTGCTGGACCTCATTCAACACTTACTTGGGTGAGAAAGGTGAAATTAGGAAGAATTTTTAGACTGCCTTGCCCCAGATTCTGCACTAGTTTGTCTTATTGTGTACACAGCATATGGAACATGGTCGAACAGTTACAGCCATGAAGCCCAGTGAACACTGGGGAAGTCAATATTAATGTCACGTCAGTGGCTGTATGGGTGTTCAGCTGTCCGTGACGTCGCAGCAGATGTCTAACTGCTTAAGAAGATGAATAGCCGTTTCCATGGAAAGGCTGAATCAAACAGCAGCTCTACTCGCTGTCATCTCTCACTCAAACTTAAATCCCTAAATCCTAGGTCATTGTTGGAGACGGAGGGTATCCGCCATAGCGTCAACCTTTGATGCTCAACACTAATGCACAGTTCCATTAGCTAAGGGAGAAGGACGGCTGGAGCCATTTCCATTTTACCAAGTAGACAAATGGCTTCCTGGGTAAGATAGGAACAGAGACTCTTTTCAAATGACACGAGATACTTCTGGGGGTGGGGTGGGAGTGACAGCCGCCTAACTAGAGGTGACTTGAGGATTAAGAGGAGGACTCTCTGGGCTTGTTTGATGGCAAAAGTGGAGTTGTTGGCTTCAGATATGGCTGGGTCTACAAACCACAGTGACATTCGTGGGTCTACCGGCCTTCAGCCTGTTCACTTTCTGTCTTTTTCTGTAGTCAAGTTATTTCCCTGGAAGTTCCAGGACTGTACCAGCCTCAGAGGCAACAATCCCCAGCTCAGAGAGAAGACAAGCCCCCTTTACCCATTGCTCCACCAAAAGTTTCAGAACCAGTCTGGCTAGCCCTGCTTGGGTAGTAGGTTCATTCCCAAGTAAAGACAATTCTTTTGACCAAAAGGATAGAAAAATTTGGTTGACCAAACCTATATAACATACTTTACTGATGTACTTGGACTAGGAATGAGAACAAGGTGCTTATAAATGAGAAATGGAAGGCAGGCTGGTAAAAGAACAGATCTCCAACTTAAATCCCCTCCACATGTAAACGAATGCTATGGTTCAAAGTGAAATGCCCTCTGTAGGCTCCTGTATTTTAACACGTGGTTCCCAAAGGGTGGAGCATTACTAGAAGAAGTAGGCCATTGGGGGATGGCCTTGAGCTTTATAGCCCAGATCAATATCCTTCCGGTCTTTGCTTCTTGTTCCCAGAGATGTGAGAAGACATTAAGTACACAGTCCAACAAACTTTCTCCACCTTGGTAGACTCTGTCCCCTCAAAATGTGAGCACAGATAAATCCTTTTTCAATTTATTTTTGTCTCTGCAACTAGAAAAATGACCAAAACAATGAACAGTCTCCTTGAGGGGCTAGGGCCAGATTGTTGAAATGCAGCAGGGTACCTGGTGGGGGTGATTTAGGAGAGCTCCTCAGTTCTTACTGCATTTCTTGTGTTTTTCTAGAAGACGAAGGAAAAGATGGCGTTTACATCTGTAATGGCTGCACAGCACACTTTCTGGAGAGGTAGAGAAGAGCGGAGATGTTTGTGCCTTTAACTCTGAGTCCCACCCTCTACAGCTTGCTCCTCCCATGATCTTTGCATCAGCTAATTTTCCTAAAATTCTGTATGTGAGACATGAGTGCAGTGTGCTTCCCAACTCTATGACTGGTGAGGCTCAGAATACTTGGAATGGAAGGATTTGATGGTTTGTTAGTGGGAATAATTATAAGTATAATTTACTAGGCCCCTCCTGTGAGTTGGGTGATACACACATGGTTCATAGTATTTTGGTTTTAGTGTTGAGGAAACCAAGTCCAGGAGAAGCCAAGGAACCAGCCTCAGTCATCTGTCCAGCAAAAAGCAGAGCTAGGATTTGAACTCAGATCTTTTTGGGTGCGACTGTAGCCTCCCTGACAGAACTCCACTCATCTTTCCCAATGTTGGTTAAAGCTCTCACAGCTGCCACTGCTTCCTGGGGTCACCAGCACCTCATTGGTCTGTGGTTTGCCCAAAGAATGGCTTCTGCCTCCACAAAATCCAAATCTTCTGACTCCAACACTTTGGTCCTTTCTTCAAGAAAAACATTATTTATTTTTATTTGTGTGTTTGTCAGCATGAATGTATGTGCAGTATGTGTATGACTGGTGCCCAGAAAAAGCAAAGAGAGGGTGTCAGATCCCCTGGAACCGGAGTTAAAGACTGTTGTGAGTCCTATGTGCTGGGACCTGAACCTGGGTCCTATGCAAGAACATCAAGTACCTTTAACCTCTGATTCCTATCTCCAGCCCCTGGTCAAACAAACTTTAAGATTAATATTTTTATAATTGTTACCTATGTCATTCTTATGTCCAGTCACTTCCCCTGCCACTATGTCTTATCTTTGCCATTAGTGTCACCAAAACCACCATACAGCTAAAATATTTGCCAACCAGCAAGGTAGATACCATTGACCAACTATCACCCACCACCAAAGAGCCCACCTTGGGCTAGATGAGAAGTTGCACAATGTTTCTGTCACTCAGAGGCCATGGTTGCCATCGTGAATAGCCATTGTATCCACGGAGGCTTCATCACTGAAGGTTACCAACCTATGTCACTCTCAGGACCGTCATCTCTGTGAACCTTTCCTGATGCTCAGCATAACCTCTTGAAAGATATTCTTTGGTGTGTTTCATACCAAGACCTTAACCCAGGTATTTGCCTCTGATACTGCCATCTTGAGATGGCTTTCATTATTCCTCTCCAAGGCAGTGGTTCTCAATCCATACATAGTTCATGACCCTTTTGGGAGGGTCGCATATCAGATATCCTGCATATCATATATTTACACTACAAGTCATCACAGTACTAAAATTACAATTATGAAGTAGCAATGAAATAATTTGACGGTTGGGCATCACCACAACATGAGGAACTGTGTATCAAAGGGTCATGGCATTAGTAAAGTTGAGAGTCGCTGATATAAGGTTTAATGTTCATCTACTTTGCGTGGCTTTGCATCCATGACTTGTTCTGTTTTGTCCACGGCGATACAGATGAGCCACTTCCATCATTACAATCTCCCCCCGACTTCCTTAGCCACTGTCACGTGCATCAGTGGTAAATGCGGCATCTCTGGGGTGCTTGGTGCTTGTCCCTTCCCATGCCTGATACTGACGAAGACTCCTGGTTGTTCACAGTGGCGCCACAGCCTACAACTGGTCACTTTCAAACTCAAGGGGCCATCCAGTGAGCAACCTTCCCAAATATCTGATTTCCACATCCAGAACAGATATGGTAGAGACCCTTGCAGGTGTTTTAAACAAAGAATAATCTTTGTGCTGTACAAAGGAACACACAAAGAAAAAGTAACTCAGCAAGGCAATTTCTTTTTGCTAAAAAGAT
This sequence comes from Tokudaia tokunoshimensis, assembly GCA_036184795.1. Lineage (NCBI taxonomy): Eukaryota > Metazoa > Chordata > Mammalia > Rodentia > Muridae > Tokudaia > Tokudaia tokunoshimensis. The sequence goes on from BTHU01000014.1 coordinate 32,737,698, forward strand.
GTGCCAGAATTCAAACCAGACTAGGGAGCACACCAGGGAAGGATGGTCACCTTGTTTTTATTCTAACCCCAGTGATAATGACTGTTTCTTTTTCCCATTGGCTGGGATGCAACCTCACAGTCTTTCAAGATTGGCTAGTTTAAAAAAAAATGAAGTAAAGGGGTAACGGGGTTGGTTGTTTCAGGTCATCAAGTAGGTGAGTGATGAGCTTTGTGTAAACAAGAGTTTTTGCAAGGTGGGGGAGGTTCGTGGAACACGGTCTTTAGACTACACGCACCTTCAATAGGAAAGACTTCTTAGTCTTACTTCCCAAGAAGTGGTTGAAAACGCCTTTCTAGACAGCAAAACAGAGCAAGTGGACATTAGCTGAGAAGAGGATTTAGCTTCCGTAGCCAGTGCTGCCCTACTAAGAGACAAGGTCAGCGTGGGCATGCTGGGAAGCTGTGGCATTTCTCGTCCAGTTGCCTTACTCAGGCCAGTGACTGAGTTGGGGACAGGAAGGTATTGGGGACATGAGATCATGAGACCTAGTCACTACTGAGCTGAGAGTGGTAGTCAAGAGCAAAATGGGGCAAAATGGCTCCAGAACTGGGTTTCTGTCCTCTACATCAGCCTGTTGGTATTCACAGAACGGGACAAGTAGTTTTGTGTTCTTCCTGGAAAGCCTAGTCAGTGGAGGACGAGGATAAAGAGGTAGAAGTTCTTTGCAAAGAAGAGATTCTAGACACAGGCTTATGGTCCTTGAGCTGAGAGGGTTGGGCCAAAAGGAGATCTAGAACTAGTCTTGATGGATTTCATTGGCCAGGGCTGAGGGATGCCTTGTGTTGGACTCCTAAAGGCTGTGAGATGGGAAAGCCTAAAGGCACTAGTGTGAGGGGGGAGGTGTGAAGCCAGATCTAAGTTGGAATGCAGATGCTACAGACGTGATTATGACGTGAACTGTCCAAATGATTATCAGATGACAAGAATCCGAAGGCCCAGTAGACAGTGGGGGCCAAAGTGTCTCTGCTACCTGAACAGACATAACAGACCTGAGGCCAGAACCTCCACTGTCCTCTCCTTCTGTTACTGGCACACTTGCCCATTAGAGGCAGTCCTTGGAGCAACGAGATTCCTAATCTCATAGCTTATCATCTTCCTTCCCTATCCCCAGGGGTAGTCTCCACGCCGGAAGTCTCAAGAAACCAGAGAAACCAGACAAGCAAGGCAGAAGAGTCACTGTGAAGTGATAACTTAAGTCACAGAAGAGATAGAGACTTGGTAATGAGACCAGAGGCTCTCTGGCTCTGGGGGACTGTGATCTGAGACGGAGATCCGGAGATCCAGAGATCTGGAGATGTGGAGATCCCGTCCCTCTGCTTGACCTGGGTAGAGCGCCAATGGAGGGAAAACTGAGAGCACAAAGGTTGTGCCCACAGTTTGAGAGCCTGGCAAGATGTTACTTTCATAGTCAGGATTGTCTAGCCAGCCAGAGCTGGACAAACCAGTCATTAATGTTAGACGCAGCTTTGCACAACAAAAGTCTTGCGGTGGAAGACTCAGGCTGCGGTCAGGGTGTACACGATGTTGTCCCGACCTGGCTCCATTTACACACAGAAGCTCTAAGTGTGACTCCTAGTCTGGCAATGTTATCTAGAGCAAACTTAATGCTAGCTGGATTGGTTCCCACTTGTAATCACTGTCCTCAGAGAGCTACGGCCGGAGGATGGTGAGTCTAGGTCAGACTGAGCTGAAGAGCAAGATCCTATCTCAAAACAAAACGCAACGAAAAGTGTGCTTAACCTTTCTGGGGTTCATCTTCTTGGTTTGAAGAGTGGGGGTTAATTACAATGTTTCCTTCATGGGGCAAATGAGCAAATGAAGGAAGATAAACATTGTATCTGCTATGCGGATGCGATAATCGTCAGCTGTTCTTGCTGGCTTTGCTCAGGAAGAGTACCGTGCTAGGTGTGTGGTTGCGTCTCAAGAAATAGTTATCAAATGATAATTATCATCAGGCTAAGAAGACGACAGCATTAAATGGACACAGTAGGTATTACAGTTAGAGAGAGAGAGAGGGAGAGGGAGAGAATGAAGTTGAGAGGGAAAAGTATGGGGAGATGGGTGAGGATTTGGAGGACAGTGAATTGGATCTGAATACATTGTATCCATGTATAAATATTTTTTAAAATACCTTTAAGGTGGAAATGTAAATAGCATTCTGAGGTCCCTTTCTGACCTCCACATGTGCTCTGTGTATATATGTACCCCACACACACAAGCACACAGATGAACACAATTCAACATGTCATCATTAGCATTGCAGCTACCTTGTTGCGGAGCCCACTCTCCCCAACACCTTGAAAGAACTGGTTTGGTTAACTCGTCTTCGCTTCCGACCAGCTAAACTAGAGCGTACTTGTTGAAGGGCAGCTAACAGAAGGATAGGTCCACACTGGCTCGCCAGAGCCTATGGGCTCCCAATGCTGCCACCTACACCAGACCAGACGCTGCTAATGGCTTTTGTTCATCTGCCAAATTCTTCTGCCTCCCTGACCTCCTCTGGGAAGAAAGCTCAGACATGACTGAGTCCTCTGGAAGCCAGAACATACCAGATGCTGTGAAGCCTCGGAAGGCAAGCAAGGAGGTAGCTACTAAAGGAGACAGATCTCAGGGGTCGTGCACAGCCCCAGAGGTATTTTATTTGCTTTGTGCCTCAGTTGCCTCTGCAGTTGCAGCCCTGGCCTTCAGATTGCCTGCACTTCTTTTCCTCCAGAGGAGTTGTTGCAGAGAAAGCTCACAGGAGTCAAAACAACAAGCCAGGGTGATATGAAAACCATATGTAAACTTGGCAGGGCTGCCTTATAGCCTAATGGGCCTCCCAGACATCGCAGGCCCACAGACACTGGCCTTTTGTGAGGCGGGAGACCTGCCTTCCCCCTCTCTCTCTCCCATTCTGTGGAGACAAAATGAAAAAGGAAAGAGAGACAAGGAAGGCAGCCAGCCCTTTTCCCGACAGCCATGTGTTTCCGCGGACTCGGGACTAAGTGGCATTAGGCTCGGTGAGGGATAAGCATGCACTGGGTGATGACTGTCAGCCTTGTTCCCAGGATCTCATTTCTATCCCTTGGCCCTTATGGCAAATCTTACCCCCATTTCAGAGGCAAGGTCACTGAGGCTGACGGAAGTCAGGAGGCACTACTGATAACTGGTTTTTCCTCCAGTGAAGCATCAAATACCCGAGAATGTAAATGAACACTTTGATCTTTATCATTGCACAGCTGCCTCCCAGGTAACCTTTGGATCATTTCAAACAAATTTAGTAGCATTCAAAACTTTGCCTGCAGCTTAGTTTCCCATTATACAGTGAGAAACTGAGGCATAACTCTCCCTTTGTGACACTGCTGAAGTGATGGATGCCATTCTGGGGTGTCATTGTAGTTCCTACCTGAAATTACTATTATAGTTCAGGGCCCACTGGGTGTGGAGGATGGCTGTGTCCCAGAAGGATCATCCCTGTGCTGCTAAAAGATAACGTTGTTTTTTTGTTTTTTTGTTTTTTTTAAGAATAGCTTAAAAAAAAAAGAAAAAGAGAAATCAGATAAACGATAGATCGGGCTTTGAAGTTACAGCAGCTTATCCTGTGTTTCCAAAGACTGGAAGAAGCATGCTCGATAGGCAAATGCTTCTGCAAGCCAGCCTGTATGTCTGTAACCTAGGAATCAAGACTCATCTTGGAATGGTTTCTAAAAACCGCCAAAGATCCTTGAACAGCATGTGCAAACTCAGTAAACGGTGGTGCGGTCCCCCATGCGTGGGCTCAAGTGATTTCTTCTTTTATGGACTTCAGGGCTCCCATCTGGGCTCGGGCTGCTACAAGACGCTTCCTGAGTTGCTGTAGAACTCTGAGTGAGCTATCTAGGGATGTGGTGGAGACGGTGTACACGCTACGCTCACTTGCAGGGGGCTAGATGAAACCTTAGCATCCCTTAGATAAGAAGAAAGCACCAGGAAATGGGAGAAGGCAGCCCAGGGGCAGGGAGCAAAGTCCCCTCACAGACAATGGCAGTGGTCAATGAGTCACTTGGTGCCTACGCCCAATGGCACTAAGAAAAAGCTGTGTCCCCAGGGATTGGTGAAGCACATTTTTATTATGTCTTGATTCATAATATATCTTGTCAGTGTGGAGCTGGGTGTGACAGACAGCCTCTTCCTAATGTGGGAAATACATTTCCAGACCCTCAGTACTGCACTAGGGGGTAGTACTATATAATATATATATATATGTATATACATATATATAGTAATAATATAGTACTAAAGTAATATATTTACTGTTTTCCTATATATTCGTGTCCAGATAAAGTCTAGTTTATAAATTATGCATAGTAAGAGATTAATGAAAACAGTCAATGATAAAATAGAACTGTTATAACATGCTATGGTGAATGTGGTAAAATGTATGAATTATTTATTTGGGGGACTATTTTTCCATTTAATATTTTCAGACAAAAGTTGACCGTGGGAAACAGAAACTGTGGAAATGAAAACCCCAGACGGGGGAAGCAACTGTATCACACGCATGTGCCACTGTTTCAGAATAAGTTGACTTTCAAACAGGCTGGCCTAGTTCCGAATGATGTGCCGAGGGGGTGGGCTGCAGAGTACTTGGGGGGAGAGGTGGGAACGGAAAGATCTCTGTAACCAGTGTCCGGGCTCCCTAACTCCCTCCCCACAGCCTTTGACTCCCACTATTTTGGTGTGCATTTTAAAATATACAAATTAACATTTACTTCAAGCCTCTTTGGTATGATTTTGCAACCCTTGCTAGACATAGCTGGGCATAGGGAGAAACCAAGCCATAATCAGTCCCTTCTCCAATAGATGGATGAAATAGAAATGTCTCCACCCCATTTTCCACACCAGATTAAGGCAGCACATTGTGTTGTGTAAATGGAACCATGCTAAATGGTGTTCTCTCCAAAGTCACCAGACCCATGAATGAAGGATGGCTCTCTGACCAAGCACCCACAAACCCCATAGTACTCTTCTTCATTCAACACCGTGCTAACCGTCCTGTGAACAGAGAGCTCCTCGCCAGAGCATGCGATTTGAGCGGAGGAATATCCAAACGTGATTTTTAAGAGACTCGAGCTGATCCAGGAACTGATAGCATTTCCAGAGCCAAGTCTCAGAAGGCCCGCAGAGCAAATGGAGAACATTTCAGTGGCATCGGCGGAGGATATGACTTGTCAGGGCAGATTTGCTAACAGGAAAGGGAGCAGAGACCATTCTTGTCTAGACGTCTGATTAGCGGGGGAACTGTAGGATTAGGGGAGTGTGGAGTTTTCTGGCTGCTATTCTAAGGAGGCTGGGCTTTCTGCGAAGAGGGCTAGATGAGAGTAACATTTGTTTCCATTGAAAATGCTGATTGGTCCTAATCCTGCTTGACGGCACACACCACGACAGACCAAGGGACTAAAACCCACTGAGCCGCCCTTTTGGATAATGAATGATGAGTGAACTTTGACTCAAGTTCATTTGGAGTGTGATGTTTTTACTCATTTGCAAGATTTTTAATAATAAAGTTTGTTTTAAAAATTAGGATTTTTGTTTGCTTTTTGTTTTTCAAGATAGAGTTTCTCTGTGTAGCCCTGCCTGTCTTGGAACTCACTCTATAGACCAGGTTGGCCTTGAACTCTTAGAGATTCACTTTCCTCAGCCTCCCAAATGCTAAAATGAAAGGCATGTGCTATATAATGAGAGATGGACCATCAGGGTCTTGGCCTCAGAGACAGAAGAGTCTCTGGGAACTGGGTAGCTCTGGGACCATCTCCTTCTCCTCTGGTCCTCCCATTTCAGTCTCTGCTTACCATGTGAGCACTCTGATGCCCATCCCCCAGCTTGGAAAATCTGTTTTAGTGTTAGAACAGTTCATCAATGTCTCCTCAGCCCATGTAGGACTCTCCAGAAGTCACAGCACTTCAGGGATAGAAACTATGGCAGGGGTTGGGGCCAGAGTAGACCTTCTCCCAAGGGTGACCCTGAATCAAGGTAACCATGGAGTAGGGGACTCTAAGTGCTTTGGCAATAGGTGGGATTCTGGAGATGACAGGCCAGCACTGAAAGGAAATGAGCTCAGAAACATGAGCCTCAGGTGGGGAGTCCATACTGGTGGGTTTTTATTTGATTTTTGTTTCATCTTGTCTGCATGCAAGAGTTCTCAAATGAAAGGAAATAAAGGAAAACTTCAATAAAAAAAAGTCAAGCAAAATGTAGACATAGGTCTGATCTACAAGAGAGTCTGGAATGTTCTGTGGATTTGCTAAATTTACCCCACTTTGAGGCAAAGAAGCCAACCTTTTGTATCCCCATGTCTTTCAGACTCGTGAAGAAGGGAATATGATTTCTCTACCAACTCAACAGTGTTTCTGAGTCAGGGTCAATTCTCCAGGGTAGTGGGGGTCTTGGGGGAATGGCTAGCAGACAGACACTGAAATCAGAGTGGATAGATTGACTGGAAAATGGTCTAGAAAGATCACTAGTCATGTCTACTTTGGGAGGAAGGGGTACAGAGAGCTGGTAGGAAGTGATGTTTTGGTTAGAGTGCCCAGGGAAGCCTAATGGGGCCTGTGGCTCTTCAGACATCACAGAGGAAGTGAGGGGTTGCTTGGGTGACCAAGGGAAGGAGAGGATGTGAGGGTGGAGTCAGGAAGTAGAAACAGCCGGTGTGGAATCTCAGCCGTGGTACAGGTTTTATACATATAAGAAATGCAAGGAGGGAGGCTGGGAAATGGATCAGAGGTTAAGAGTCTGGTTGCTATTGCAAGGGACCAGGTTCAGCTCTTGGTATCTAAATGGCAGCACATGACTATCAGTAGCTCCAGTGTACTGGCTGGTTTTGTGTCAACTTGATACAAGCTAGAGTTATCACAGAGAAAGGAGCCTCCCTTGAGGAAATGCCTCCATCAGATCCATAAGGCATTTTCTCAATTAGTGATCAAGTTGGGAGGGCCCCTTGTGGGTGGTGCCATCCCTGGGCTGGTAGTCTTGGGTTCTATAAGAAAGCAAGCTGAACAAGGCAGGGGAAGCAAGCCAGTAAGTCACATCCCTCCACGGCCTCTGCATCAGCTCCTGTATCCAGACCTGCTTGAGTTCCAGTCCTGACTTCCTTTAGTGATGAACAGCAATGTGGAAATGTAAGCTGAACAAACCCTTTCCTCCCCAACTTGCTTCTTGGTCATGATGTGTGTGCAGGAATAGAAACCCTGACTAAGACATCCAACCCTAGGGTGTCTGGTGCCCTCTTCTGAGCTCTGTGGACACAAAGTACACACACAATACACATACAGATACACACAAGGAAAACGTACATGCACATAAAATAAACAGTTTTTGAGAGGGGGCTGGTATGAATGAGCAGGTTGAGTTCTGCAGGAGACAGAAGATGAGGTGGGCAAAGTAGTGGGATAAAATGGTGTCACTCGCATAGGCTCTTGTAACCAGGACTCTGAAGAATCCACTGGAAGGTTCTGGGCAGAGAACTGACATAACCTTTGATTTCATGTGTTTATTCTGGCTGCCATATCGTTGTACAGCAACATGGTCTTGCAGTCCAAGAGTGGATGTGCTAGGTCAGCATTGTGACAAGAAGTGACCCAGATCAAGGAATGGTCATGTGCTGGATACATGGTGAAAGTTAAGCCCCCAGGATCTCCTGAGTGTCTAATTTTGAGTATGAGAACAAGAAATTATGGATGTCTCCAAGGACCGGGCCTTGAGGCTGAAAAGGATACTGTCAAGAAAGCTTGAGGGTTTGGGGTGCTTAGTGGGTGCTTAGAAGTTCTGTTTGGATCTGGTAAACTCGGCACATTCACTGAGCATCCAAGTGAGATTAGTAAACAGGTGCCAGTTGAGAATCTGAGAACACACAACGAATGGATAGACATTATAAAGACAGGGAAATGGTAGATCCCATAGTGCAATGCTGGGGTGGACCAACCCACCAGTCATGAGGACATCTTCCTGTTGGCCTTTCCAGATCCTCCTCTGTGTCCCCAGAGCTCTCGAGAACCAATGGTGTTACGGTAGGTAGCAAACAGTCCTAGCTTTAGAACATTGTGATAAGTCAGGGTCATAAACGTAGATATGTTCACATTTAAACAGAGTTGTACAGGAACATTGGCAAGAATGAGGGAGGACTGAGGTTTGCAAATGGCTCTCCATGGACCTGTCATGATCTGGGCTTCACATGTGACCATGTGGGCTTTTCATCAGGATCCAGCTTGCAGAACTCAGGCCCAGCTTTCAATCAATGTACCTGCTGCATATGTTTCACAGTAGTGTGTAAGCTACAGAGAGTGTCTTTCACAAAGTAAGATTCTTTCGCAGTAAGGATACAGTGGCTCTTAGCTGTTACTGTTATTGCTGCAAATTGTTACAGAATGTTCTCTGGACCTCAAAGGTGGTGGCCGCTGCTCTCTGAGGTGCTTGGGTCGGTGAGCAGAATGCCTTTTCTGCTTCTGACTTGAAGATGGGGCACAAACCTACAGGAGCCCATTCAGGAGGCCACAGCCACTGACAATAGACAAAGTCACGCAATGAGAGGCAGGATGGCACAGGCAGAAGTAGACTGTGGTAGAGGAATTGGCCTTTGCTTCTTCTGCCCTGTGTTCTTCTCTCCAAGGAAGAACTACAGCGCCCTAGATCCTAGAACTGTACAGAATGCTCTGAGCGTCCTACGCTGCTGACATCTGTGGGTAGAATTTCAAGAAAACCATCACGGTGCATTAACTTTTTCTAGGAACAGGCTCCAAGCCAAGCGCAAGTGTCCACAGTTCTGAGAAGGAATGTCTGCGCATCAGGCACCAGCAGGGTCTTGCTTAGCTTTGAATTCCCTGTACCAGTTACTGGGCAGGACTGGTACATCTTGTCAACATAGGAGGCAGGTGCTCATAAGCAGCTTGTGGGGGGACCTTGGGTGCCCTGGCTGTGCCAACATAGGAAGAGAGAAGCTGAGAAAAAGAGAAGGAAAACAAGAGACCTGGGTTAAGGACCAAGAACAGACCCCCACCCCCGTGGCATGTAAGACCTCAGGCAAACTACTCGCTTGACCCTTGGGCTAGGGAGTTGTATTTAGTTGCTAGTGTAAGAATTATACCTGTGGTAGCTTCAGTGGGAGAGTTATTCTCCTGATCCTTCCAAAATAATCTAGAGTATCTCTATAAATTCATCAGAGAACCAAGCTCCTTTTAGTTCTCTGATCTGCAATCTTTTTATTTCTTTTAGCTCCCAATGTTGCTTCCTGAACCAACATGGCAGTCAGGAACTCTACCCACTGCATTCACATTCCAGGAAACATGAAAGTGGTGCAAAGAAAATGCAGAAGCGGGTCATGCCTTTTGTCCTTTGTAGAGTCCCGTAGTTCAATGCTAGCCCCATCTGTTTGCAGAGAAGACTAGGCAAGCGTGGGGGTGACAAGAGGGATTTGAGAAAGGGGAGGGGACTCTTGGCATATCAGGAGCAGTATGGGCTCCGTGTTGCTGTCCTGAACAATTCTGTTCTGGTCCTAAGCCTCCTTGTGCCCTCTAAAGAAGAAGAAAAGGAAGAAGAGGAGGAAGGGGAAGGAGGAGGAGGAGGAGGAGGAGAAATAATGCCTTGTACATCCATGTGTTTATTAGCTTCTGTTACTAAAATGTTCCAGCAGAATGCTGAAAGATCCACCCTTATTTTCTTCAACTGGTGGTTGCCCATGTTGCTGATGATACAACCCTCACCCAGGTTCACACAATCCTAATTAAATTCAACGTGTGACAAAAAAGAAAAGAAAAGACAGGAACGCAGGAGGGGCCTTGTTGGAAAGAAGTAAGAGGGTTAACAGGGTGTGAATATGATCAACTACATCTCCCACAGTGTTGTACCATAGTCCCCTTAGGGGACATTCTGGCAGAGGGTCGTGCTTGCACATTTCCAAGGGTACTCTACCTTCACCGTGGAGTCCAAAGTCTCCAAAAGGCTGGTGGTCTGAGCAGTTCCTGTCTGAACCACTCACATTTGTCTCTGACTTTAAGATGTAGCTTCTATTCTCAGAGGGACACTGTCTGTCAGATCCTTTATTCTTTCAGCAAGAACTTGTCCTGCCTCTGGCCTGTCCAATACACTACCCGCTCATCATCCCAAGATCCCATCGGTGTCTGGTAGAGGTCATAGGAATCGAGTGTTCATGTGTCGCAGTGGAAGGGTGACAGTGGGCCAAGCATGGCTCCTCTGAAGTTCATTGGCAGGTCCTTGACCTACAAGTTGAGAGCTGAAAGACAAGTGGAACTTATTCAGAGGTGAAGACATCTTAGATAATTCTGGCTCTGATACAGTGCATACACTGTAGATGGGGGAAATGGGGTACAGGCAGGCCCCAAGGAATGTTGCTTTCCCCCAGGAAAGCAGAAGACCCTTTGCATAGGGAGAAGGAAATGCACACAGGGTTAGCATAAAGATCGCAAGGGAACTTGGTACCTAAGTAGCCAAGATGGAGACTGGTTTCTGGCTTGGTAAGTGTGCGGTAAGGTATCATGGAGAAGCATCAGGCAGGAAAATAGGCCAAAACCCAAGACTTTGGCCCTGAGAGTGACCAGTTAGTTCAAAGCCAAGCTCTCTACCTGAGCCTGGCACAGGGCTCTCCAACCTGCACAGGGCCTACACAAGAGCCTCTGCCTTGTGGTGACTTATGAACAGATGTCCAGCAGAGGCATGGAATTCTGGGTCCTGGGACAGAAGCCTGATTGCTGGGACAATATGAGCATTGGAAGGAGCTGCCACTGTGGGGAGGACCAGAAATCAAAGACATAGGAGTGGGTATCTCCAGGTGCCCCAGCCAGGATGGGCCCCCAGATCTAAGAGCAGTGCTGTTGGATAAGACAGACCCAGGAGAGGCATCGTGTATTGTCTGTGATGCTATTCAAGGACTAGGGAAGATGAGGGATGCCATGGTGCACGGCAAGGGTGAGGTAGGCTGATGCTATTTCGAGTCCCGGCCCCAGATTTCTTGCTGCTTCATCAACTCCCCCACATCATCACAGGTCCCCCAGCTGGTACACCCACCACGTGGCAGCGAAGCCTACAGGAGGCTATCCCAAAGACACAGCCTAGCCCAAGTGCCAAAGTCTTGTAATCAGTTTAGTTACACGACAAAATCCAGATCAGAGAGAGGATTAGGATATGTGGCTTTGCGAGAGCGGATGCTTTGAACTTCACTATGGAAGCACCTCCCCAAGCGAACAAAGAATGCCCGAGGTATTCACCGTGACACAAACACATCGCTACCCTGGCTTCCCTGAAGCGAGGAGACCCGCACCTGGCTGGGTGATCAGTTGGCATCCCAAATTGCCTCCCTGCAGAGTTCCACTCAGGTCTCCCAGAGGAGAAACGGACCATGTCGCAGCCCGCTGCTCCTGGAATGGCAAGCATCCGACAGGCTGCCCTGCTCAGCGGTCCCCAGGACCCAGGAGACTGCAAGAGACGAAGCTCTCTTCTTGTGTTATAGTCATGGCTGGGGAGGTGGAAGGGGGAGGGGCGGGGAGCAGCCCGTACCCGGGGCCGAGCATGCAGCTTGGGTTATTGTTCCCAGATGGGGACTGTCAACCCCTGTCAGCTTCAGATATGCGCTGAGAGCTCTACATCCGCATTCCTGGGATGCGTGGCGGCCCAGAGTTCACCTCTTGCACCAGGATTCAATAACATGTCAAATCCCTTCAGTCTCACTCGGGGCTAAAACCCTCTCAACTCTCTTACTGCCTCTGCACACATGCCTTGCTCCAGTCCAAATACTGAAGCTGGGTTGAGTGCAGCCATGGTCAGCCTGGGCCAATTGGACTCCACCTGCGAATAAAACAGCTCTGTGGTGAGAGCCAAGAGCCCTAGAATATCTACAGTGGGCCTTGGAACTTATCCAGAGTACTGTCCCAGGGTGTGGTAGCTTGGGGAGCAGGGGACAGAACTGGGTAGCTGGTCTGGCTGCTCTTAAGTCTGTCTATAGCCTAGTTATTGCTAAAAGCCAAGTTCTGCCTGTAACACCAGGACTGAGGGGCTTAGGCAGTAAGATATTTCCCTTAATTCAGTCGCAGTATTTCAGAGACTAAATAGGCGGGAACAGCATTGAGCCTACCGGTCTGAAGTTTCCTGTGGGGACAGTGGCGGTGACTTAGAACCCACAGTTGATAGTGGTTTGGAGATCACACAGAATCAAGTGAAACACTTGAATATATAATTCCAATTCCCCCCCCCCCCCAGATTTTTAAAAAATAGATCTCACTATGTAGCCCTAGACTGCCTGGATCTTGCTATGTAAAGATGGCTTCCCCTGAACTCACAGAGATCTGCCTGCCTCTGCCTCCCCAGTGCTGGGATTAAAGACATATACTAATCATGCCCAGTCAACTCAAAAATATGTTACTAATTGTTACATTTTATTATGTCTCCCCCAAAGATATGAGAAAGTCCTACCCCCTAACCCTTTCAATCATGACCTGTAAGTATGGTTAGTGTAGATACAATGATGTCAAAATGAGGTTATTAGGGCCCTGATCCAGAAAAGCTAGTGTCCTTACAAAAAGGAGAAGGTGACAAGAATGAAGGGCCAGAGATCAATCGCACAGCCAAGGGCCACCTAGATAAAGCCACTTTCTTCTGACGGTGGTAAGAAAAGTTCCTCGCCCAGAGTACTTGGAGGGACCTGCCAACATCTTGACTTCACATCCTTAGCCTCTAGATCCAAGAAAAGCCTCTGTGGTTTGGTACCACCCACACTATGTGAGTACAATCTTAGGAAACTCATATGCCACCCAGTAATGTTGCTGATGAAATGCTGGGTGGAACCGATACAAACATGCTGGTTGGGGCAATGAGGAGAGGTGGCCAGAGGCAGCCTGGGGATTCAGGCCACTTCCCTGGTCCTGGTTAGTGCAGACATCACCTTGAAAAGGACCCAATGTTCTACACCTCCTCTCACCCGGAGAAAAACCTTCTACCAACGACACGGGTTTATCAACTTTAAACTTTCATTTATGGATTGAGAGAACCCAGTGCAATTTCCACTTTCTCCCGTTTTAGGTGACCCCCAGGCTTGCATGGAAGTGCCCTCCTTACTCAGTGAGGCTTGACAGCATGGAAATTCTACCCTTCCCTGTGGCCTCTGAAGTTAGGAATTCCTGGTTAACATCTGCCCTGTGACCTCACCCTGTCGCAATGACTCCATTAAACTGAGTCATTTAGTCCTGTGGACTCGGCACAGATGATAAGGGCTGGCACAGAAAACACCCTCTCGAGCTCTGGGCCGACTGTGGGCTGTGGGTTTGAGCAAATGGGTGCTTTGCCATTGACCTCAATGTTTATCCCAGTGCTCAAGAAATGGAGATTGTGCGCTGGCCATTTTCTGAGACTCCATTAACCAACTCCTGAGTCTGTGATAGTGTTTTTTATGAGGCTATTAGGTGGTTTTACATCTAGGAATGGCTGTGTGTATGCCCTAACATCAAATAAGGCCAGCCCATGGGACAAACACACACACACACACACAACACACACACCCTGTTGTCTTCGGTTGGCCTCACACGTCAGTACAGATTGGTTTACAAAACCCACGTCTCTTGCTTGCATAACTCTGGGAATAACTTTCCCTGTAGCTATGTTCCACACTTTCTTGCCTCACAGCTCTTTGCTAAAGTTTCTTGTTTACTAGGAAAAAGCTCAGAGTTTAAACATGTCAAGGGGACAGCTCTTCCTGCCCTCAAGGCATGAGTTGAACTAAATAGAACCATACCTTAGCTGTCTTTCCAAACCGACCATGGGGAACCAATTTACAACCTAGTGATCACACAAATGCGTGCTTAGAAATTCCCCGGCGTGTTATGTCCCTACCATGAAGGACGTACTGTTTTTGCCTGTGTTCTAGCTCCCAAAGACAGGCAGTGTGCTCAAAGGGCTGTAGATCTAAACAACTGGCCATTGCAGAACCCATACAGGACAGCCGTACAATGAATGTACTCTGTGTAACCGTAGAAAGTCAGGGGTGAGAAACAAATCTCACAACATGGGAGAGTGTTTATGGTTTGCTATTGCGTGGGGAGAAAGGAGCTGTTTGCAAAACTGAGTGCACCATATGAAAACAATTATGCAAAAATTATGTATATATCCATAGAAAAATCTGGAATTATGTATATATCCATAGAAAAATCTGGAAGGCTTTTCTCCAAAACGTAAACACTGAGAGAATCCTTGGGGGCTTAAACATACAATGCTCAGTTTGTGCACAGCACATGGGCATCGTGGAGAGAAGAGGGATGGCAGGCATTTTGGCACAGGCTGCCTTCCCGAAATAAGTCTTTTTATTTTTTTTTTTCTCCTATTTATGAAATGGCACCATATAGGCTGGCGACAGCCCAGCAATGTGGCTGACTCTGATTCCTGTTCTATGTTGTTTTCCTGCATTTTCCAGAGGGTATGTACTCTGTTTGTGTTAATATTTAAAGGACTCATAAAAATAATCCACTTTCAAAGGATAAGTACTAGAAAATTGGGTAGGACTGAATCTTTGATGATATTAGGGGGTTGGTTTTATTTTTAAGTTTGCTAATGGTCTCGTGGTTATGTTTTTAAGTCATTATCATCCAGAGATGAGCACTGAAATGTGTCTGGATGAAATGGTGGCATGTCTAGGGTTGTCTTAAAAATAATACAAGAGGTAATTAGGCGGGTAGACGCGTATCATAAAAATTCAAGGTCATAGGTTAATTATCATTGAAGCTAAGTGCCTGAAATATGAGGGTTTATATTACTTTGTCTATTTCAGAATCGCTTATAAATTGCCATAATACAGATCCTTGAAAACCACAAAATTAGTTTATATCATTGTGATTGTCGAGATTTTCCAGAGAAACAAAATATACATGTATAGTAGACCTCCCTACCCATGACCTGAGCGCTCTTTCCGAAGATGGAGTTACCCACACGTTAACTGTGGCAGAAAAATAGGAAATGGACAAGTCAAGAAATAAATAATTCTCCAGTTTACAATTGTACAGTGCCTGGGATTTCATTGTCCTCTGTCTAGCCCAGGACACGAATGGCCTCACAGTCCAGTGTATCCATATTGTGTATGCTAACCACCGGTTAACCATCTTGGTGATCAGAACAATTTTCATGGCGCTACATTTAAGTAACCTTTACATACTAGCTTACTCCTATTCACAACGTCTCCATTATTTACATCACTCTGTCTAATGTAGATATTACATAATCTCACAACATCATCAGGAAAACAAAAGGTGACCATACTGCAAAAGGATACGTTTAGCGAAAGACCATATTCATATAATTTCTACTATAGTTTTCTATAATGATGCTGTTTAATTGTTATATTAATATCTTACTTGCCTTACATATAAATTTTATCATATTCATACACATACATACACATATGTAAAACCATCAGACATTTTTTTCCAGTTAACTCTTTAACAAGTCCCAGGGGCTGGAGTGATGGCTCAGCAGTTAAGATCACTGACTGCTCTTCCAGAGGTCCTGAGTTCAAATCCCAGCAACCACATGGTGGCTCACAACCATCTGTAATGAGATCTGATGCCCTCTTCTGGTGTGTCTGGAGACAGCTACAGTGTACTCATATACATTAGATAGATAGATAGATAGATAGATAGATAGATAGACAGACAGATAGACAGATAGACAGACAGACAAAAAACCCAAGCCCCATATCCATAGATTAAACCAACTGAATATTTGGGGTCTATGGGCAAGAATTCTGTCTGCATTAAATGTGTAGACTTTTTTTCATCATTTCCTACATAATATAGTATAACAACTATTTATATAGAATTTACTTTGGGCATTATAAGGAATTTAGAAGTGATTTAAACTACAGAGGATGACGTGCATAGGTTATGTATAGATGGCATCATTTTATATAAAGGGCTTTTAGTGTCCGTAAGGGTCCTGGAAGGAAGTCGCTTTGGACACTGAGGTATACATGCGCACACAATGTTCCGTACGCTCCCATGTTCCACTGGGAGTCTCAGAATACAATCTCAGTGTGTAAAGGTGTGAGAGTTATAAGTGTGGAAAGGGAAGACACAGAGATCACACAACCAGAGAGGCTGGTTATTTCCAATCTGCAGGATGCGCTAGCAAGCTGGAGGACCAGAAAGAAACCAAACGTATGGTTCAAGTTTGAAGGCCATCAGATAGAGAAGTCCCTCCTGTTTGACAGGAACCAGTCTTTCAAGTGTTTGGGTACAACTCACATTAGGGAGTACTTTATCAAAAGTCTAGGGACTAGTCTCAGCCCAGAGCACCCTCACAGAAACTTCCAGAATAATATTTATCTGCATTACCAAGGCACAGTCATTGCTGCTAAGGTGACTGTTTCTGCCTTTGCTTCTAGAGGAACTGAGTAATGCTACAAGCTGCCTGAGAGTTCCCTGTGTGGTAACTAGTAGAACATGGTTAATGTTCTGTTTAGTGAGATGGGCAGATCTCTGTGGGTTTCAGGCCACCAAAGGATACCCAGAGAGACTCTAACAAAAATTATGCAAATAGATAAAAATTATGTAAAAATGCAAACAGCAAGGCGCATGTCACTTCCCACTTCCTCCAGTGACAGCTGCAAAGCCCTGTTTAGCCCTGGAGATGACACAAGGGGACAGTAACGCTACCATCACACAGCTAAAGACCAGTAACTGTGTCCCCTAAGATGGAGGGTGAGTAGCTAAAGTTTGATAAGAGCCACCAATCACATATTTGTATCAGGAAGAACAGGATGTAGATCCTGGAAACATTTAATATAGTGAGGGACTCAAATATAGAGTCACTGTGTTGCCTAGGAATATTTCCAGATATGAGTAACTTTAAAAGCTAGCGCCCCACCCCACCTCCGGCCTTTGATGGTTGCTGGGGAGTGTGTTCCTGCTACTGCAGTTTTCAGTGATGTCCTTCATTTACACCAGAATCTAGCCTGCTCAGCTTTCTGGTGTGAACTGAAGACCTGGAACCTTCCAGGGCTTCAGCCTCAGGCTGGGACTGGCTGAGGCACCCAGCTTCATGAACTGAGCAGCTGCCAGGCTCTCAGCCTCTCCAGTGAGCAGACAATCATTGCTGCACTGGTGCATAGCATTCAGGCCAATCCAAGATATATATCTTAGGACCTCTTTCAGTGACCCCTGAGCCTCGAGACCTGCTCCAACCACCTGTCCCTTCTAATCATTCCCATCTGGCCTTTTCTGGCCTCTGCTGCTCTCTCCACCCTAGGCAGACGGGCACTAAAAACAAGCCCTGTGTGCATTGTTGGTCAGTTAACATGCCGTGAACTCATGGGGGTCTTGGGGTTAGTTTGACATGGATGATGACATCCGGAAGCCACCTTTGCTCCCCATTTTCCAAATAAGGAATTCAAATCAGTTTTCACAAATGGGAACAGAGCCACTTATACTTGCAGTTGTAATGTCTGTATCTGTGCACCAGGGTTTTTTGGTTTGCTTGCTTGTTTGTTTGATTGATTGCTTGTTTTGGTGAGATATGCATAGTAGGTTCACAGACCTGCCCAAGCTAGAAAACAAGCAACTGAAATTCATACTTAAGTTGGTTAGAAACAGAGATCCAGCTCAAGGCACCAGGCCCAACTTGACATGGAAGGTCTCTCACACACACACACACACACACACACACACCGCCTATCCTGTCCTAGTCAGTTATGATTCCCATAGCATTTGGCACTTACTCTACTTGGCTTCACATGAGGGTCTATTGTTATTTTACGTTCCATTAGAACATAAACTTTGTTTTCTGCCTGGCCTCACGCAAGAATCAGTTCACCTAGAACAATGGTGGATGGGTAATAGATGTTCACTACATTCTTGCTGAATGGATTAGTGCCCTGTGTTACAGAAGCTCCAAGCCCCCAAAGGCTCCTGACAGAGGACAGAAGTCAAGAACGTTTGGTAGATCACATGACATTACAGGGTCGTCAGCACACCTTTGAGGTCTCCCAATTGGAGACATAGAGTTATTCACTCCCAGATACCTCCTGGTTTTATCTTTTTCTTTCTTTCTTCCCCCACTCCCCCCATCAGATTTCCAAACTCTGAGCTGCCCATTAGGAGCATCCTGACAGTTGATTTGGTATCCAATAGTTCCTAAGCTAACAGAGATAAAATATCTTCCTCCAAATTAAAGAGTTTACTCTTGCACAGAATTCACCCTGGCCTCTTAATGAGGCCTAATTAATCACATCAATGAGGGTGCCTGCAGACTACCTCTAAGGAGCAGCTTGATGCTGACAGTTATCCACCAGAGAGTGG
This sequence comes from Tokudaia tokunoshimensis, assembly GCA_036184795.1. NCBI lineage: Eukaryota > Metazoa > Chordata > Mammalia > Rodentia > Muridae > Tokudaia > Tokudaia tokunoshimensis. Next base: position 32,756,039 of record BTHU01000014.1, read on the forward strand.
TGAGCCCAAGACACTGCAGCTATAAGCAAAGGCAGGAGCCCTGACTGGCAGACAGACGGCAGCCCCTGCCGATGCCTACTGTGGCGCTTTATCTTTTGCCCAGAAAATACTTGGTGTACAGGGTTGCTCTCCTCTTCTCTCCTCCTCCGTCTCCCTCTCCCTCTCCCTCCTCTCCTCTCTTCTTCTTCCCTCCCCCTCCCTTCCCCCCTACCCCCCACCCCTGCCCCTCCTCTTAAAATGTTAGCAGTCAGGATTGAATAAGCTCATGTAGAGTGACTTAAACCTGTAATCCCAGAATTTAGGAGGCTAGGCAGGGAGAGAACACCATGAACTTAAGGATAGCTTGACCTAGTCGGGCGGTGGTGGCGCACGCCTTTAATCCCAGCACTTGGGAGGCAGAAGCAGGAGGATTTCTGAGTTCGAGGCCAGCCTGGTCTACAAAGTGAGTTCCAGGACAGGACAGCCAGGGCTACACAGAGAAACCCTGTCTCGAAAAACCAAAAAAAAAAAAAAAAAAAGAAAAGAAAAAGGATAGCTTGACCTACACGTAAGCTCAATATAAAAATACAAATAAAAAGCAAGTAGTTGGAGAAGATAAATTCAATAGTTCCAATGGACCTCCGGGGCTTCCACTGTGTCCTTCAGGGCTCTCCCTCATTTGATTTCACAGCTGCAAAGTGAGAGCCTGCCCCACCCCCCACCTTCCTCCAAATAAAAGTCTGGAAACACTAGTGAAAGTGTTATCTTTAAATGTTTATTATTGTTTCACGTTAACCAAAAGAGATGTTCTGTATGTGTGGATATACTGCCATGACGTAAGAGCAGGTGGTATGTGGAAGAGCAAACACTCCAGTGTGCCTGCCTCTCACCTTTCACACTTGATGTTTCTCTGTTTGAACACTAAATCTACTTTCAGGCATTTGAAACAAATAGTGAGGTACAGTTACTATTACGGCGTGTTCTCTCTCAAAAGGTTACTCCCCCATCTCACTCAGAAGGAACCATTTGGTCTCTCCTTACCCGACACCACCATCACCAGCCCTCGTGACCTGGAAGCTCCCCTCTGCTGCAAGGAATTTGATTCTCTGTCCTACCTGTGAGCATTTATCTTCCTGGGCCTGGCTGGTTTTGCTGAACACAATGTCCTCCGGGCTCACCCTTGTTCAAAGTCACAGAAACCCTTTCTCCAGGATGACTGCCCAGTACTCATTAGTATGGATCTATATCATATTTTCTTTACCATCTGCCTATTGATATACACAGATTAGACGTTTCCACACCTTGGTTATTGTGAATTCTTTCACAATGGACATAGGATGCAAATATCCAGAATGTGTTGTTAAACAGATATTGATTTCACCATCAGTGTTTCAAGTTGCATGGTAAGCCACACACACCTTATTCCTCTCTGGGTAATTTTGCTCATTTGTGTGACTTCTCTTGGGTCCCAGGTCCTGTCAAGAGGAAAACATCCTCCCCATCTCATCAGCTGATTTTGAACTGACAAACCAAGATGATACCGAGTCATTAGCCGGGGTGGAGACCAGCCGTTCTTTTTGTGAAGTGCCTCATCTTGAGAGCAATTCAGAGAACTGGAAGCACCAAGAAACTCCAAACTCTTTTCCCATGTGGCCCCTGTAACAGGGCAAGCAGCTGCAAGTGGATACACTGTAGATGGCATCCCCTGGGTTTCAGTGACTAGACAGGACTGGTGGTATCCAAATTATCAGGCATGCCACTATTACTCAGGTCCTAGCACTGACAGGCTCTTGTGTATCTAAGTTAAGTGGCACTGACTAAAGCCTTTGGTTGTCTGGTTCAGTGCTCCAAAGCCTGAACAGGTGGGTGTCCAGACGAGGAAATGGAGGCTCCAGAGCTCACAGTTACTCCAGGTTGGTGGCAGGATTCAATCCTAAGAAGTATGACTCCCTTGCCTTTGAATAAGACTCCATCATAGTCTGCCACCACCTGCCCCAAACCTTCAATGCCTTACTTCCAGAACAGACTATAGTGCTTAAACACCTACCACAACTCAGGCTGTGGACTGAATGGTGATCATTATGAGGACAAGGAATTCAAAGACTCCTGGAAAGATGCAAATATAGCTCAGGTTGGGCACATGAATACACGTGTGGCTAGCAGGTCGAGCCGTGCTGGGCAAGGAAGATCCACCCTCTCCAGACATGGTTCCAGAAGCATCAGAGAAGGCTCAGAGCAGATGCTGCTGAGCGGAATCTAAGGGCCCTGGTTCACAGCCATGGGAATACGGCCATGAATGGCAAGCACACTTCACACACAAATGCATGTGGCTTCTCATCCATCCATCCGTAGAACCCTCCTGATGACAGCTCCAGTTACCCTTGTAACAATGGTTGGCTGGACCTTCAAGAACTTCAGTCCATGTGTTTTATGGCTAAGGTGTCTCTGGGTGTCTGGAATCTTATGCAAGCACACAAGCACTGGGGTAAGAGGGAGATCAGTGGCATCACTACTACCATGTCCTGGTGGTACCAAGTCTTCTCTGCTTCCCTGCAGGCCTGCTGGGACCTTCATCCTCTCCTTGTTATGTTCACACTTGTTATTTTTGCAAAAGAGCCACAGGTCACATTTGTATTCTCTTGGAAAGCTTAAGGCTTGACACTGAGAGAGAGAGAGAGAGAGAGAGAGATCAAAGCATGCGTTCCATTTCCAGTCCCTTTCCACAATCCTCAGGTGGAAGGTCCACATCCCACAACCATCTAGACCTTCTTGCTCTTTCTCTTTGCAGAGAGTAAAGAAAAGTAAAGAAGAAAAGGAAACCAAGAATGGTAATGACCACAGAAGCATGGGATCGGGGAGGACAGCCTGGGCTGCTGCCTTCACTGGCCTGGCACATCAGATATTTAGATGAGCCCTGACATATGCATGCAGAGCACCTCACTCTAGGCATAGAACTTCCCCAAGGACATCGCCGCCTCCAGGCTGATCAAGGGTAAAGTAAGGGCCCAGGAAACCAGCGTTGATAAGGTAGATAAAAATCCTATTGTGGGTGGACATCCAAAGATGTAGCTGGCTGAATAGCAAGGGGCAGGGCTTTGCCTTAAGCTGAAAGAGAGAAAAGAGAGAGCTAGGGTCAGAGAAGAACAGAGGGGGGGGGGGAGGGGGAGAGACGAGCTACACGGAAAGAGGAAACCTAAGGAAAAGGGTCCCCAAAGGGGGCTTGTTTCACCAGTTCTTGCTGCCATTTTAGAGGTCTAAGGTCATGCCACAGTTGATGAGAACATTTAAGCACTGAATCTGGGAGCTATCCTGCTGAACTAAGGTGCGGTTCAAAGAATCCGCACTTTGGGGAAAAGCAGCAGAGTGATTTTAGATTGTGTTGCCGCCATGTCTTAGCCATGTGGCCAAAGACAAGCCTTGAATTACTCCTGTGTAGGAATGGGTATGAGGTAAAAATACCCCACATGGAGAGTAGGCTCCAACTAAGGGCTGTCCAGGACACTTGGTGGGCCTTCTGTCCTCCTGTGGGATTAGAAAATCATGGTGTGGCTCAATAGCTCCCAGGACACAATGGGAGAAGGGCATTTACTGCTGACAGGGGACTAGAGAGACTGACCCAAGTAAGTCTTGAGGGAGCCGGGAATGGTGAGAAAGTATACATGGGAACAGTTTTGGAGGGAAGTCATTGTTTGTTCATGTGGAAAAACACTTTGCTGGTAATTGCCGGCTAGGCAGGGTTTGTTTTGGCTCTCAGCTCTGGGGTACAGTCCATCACTGCAGGGGGCGGGGCAGGGGGCCCAAGATGGCGGGAGCAAGAGGCTGCTGGTCACATGACACCCATAGTCAGAAAGCAGAGAGAAATGGATGCCAGAGCTTAGTTCTTTTCTCCATCTAATTTAGTCCTAGACTCTGTGGGAATTACCACTCAGATCCAGGATAGGGTTTTTTTTCTCCATTAAACCTCTCTAGAAATTCCTTTAAAAACACCCCAAAATGTGTCTACTACGTGACTGCAAATCCTGTTGAGACGACAATGAAGAACCATATCGTGTAACAGCACTATGACGCCCTGGAAGGCGACGCACGTCTCCATCACTTAAATATGGTAGAAATAAAATTCAGGTCTAGGGCATTTGAGTGGCTGCTTCTTGTGCTGTGTCTTCAGTTCCCACCACTGTCTCTGTGCTGAGCTAACTACCATGACGAAAGAGATCCCTCATGGTCTGGTAGGACCCAGGTTGCTGCAGGGCCTATGAGAACAACTGAGTGAGTGAATGCTTACACTCTGATCACTTGTATGCCTGAGTGTGTTTTTGTGAGCATACATAAGTGTGCACTTGCATGTTCCCACCCATGTGTGCATCGTCTCTGCCAGCTGTGCACTCTCCCTGTCTCTGAATAAATTTATCTCCAGTCTTTAAAAACATGTCTTCCTTTTGAAGGTTGTACTTTAACTTCTAGTGTGTGTTGGATGTGTGTGTGTGTGTGTGTATGTGTGTGCACGCCTGCACACACACATGAGTGCAGGGGTCTGAGGAGACCAGAAAGAGGTGACTGCTCCCCTAAACTGGAGCTGCACGTGACTGTTAGCAACCCAACAAGGGCCTTGTGCAAATAAAAATAGTACAGGCCCTTAGCTGCCTCTCCACCCTAGAAGCATTTCTCCTTTAAACCCACAAGAATGTGTTATAAGATTCTATCTGGACTTGAGGAATTAGACACTTTAAAAGTCACTGCAGGACTATTAATCTAGGAGCACTAACCTTTTTGAATCTGCCAAGTTGTTCCAGGGGCAAAGTTAAATGTGTCCTGTTCTTTCTTTGTTTAGTAAGTTAACTAATCTTTATGGAACTGTCCTTATTTTGGATGTGGAGAGAAACCCCCACGGTATTTATTTGTGCCACGTAGGTTTCTGACAGTTCTCAGAAAGGCTTATAATCAGGGTTTTTTGGTTTTTTTTTTTGTTTTTTTTTTTTAAGTGATGTTTTCCAAGTAAAGAAGATAATTCTCCAGGAATGGAGTTAAAAGAGAAACTTAATGTAAGTGATTGCTTAGGAATGTGCCACTTAACAGAGTAACTTCTCAGTGCAATGACACAGTGTAAATGAGTCTTATTTGCAGTGTTCTTCAAACAACTTCTGGGGTACTCTGTGCTGTAGAATGAGATATTTGCTCCCTCATTAAGAGAACCAAACATAATGTGCTCCAAACATAAGTAGAACTTAACAACTACTTTGGGCATATCCAGGACCTCGGTCTATTGAATGTGCCACCTACACTCAGAGTAGGCCCGCCTCCTCAGTTGTGTCTCACCTGTCAATCAGCTCTGGAAACATCTTCACAGACAGACTCCCAATCGTGCTCGATGAATCTCCTAGGCATAATTCAACCTGACAGTGGAGCCTAAGTCTCGCAGCCAGACACGGGGGCACACGCCTGTGAGCCCAGTTATTGGAGAGACAGCTTGAGGCACACTTGGATAAATTAGTGAGACTGTTCAAATAACACATTCAAAAGAGGCTGGGGGTGTTTCTCAGTGATACCAAGCTTGCTAGAAAGGATGTAAGGCTATGGGCTCTCCCCTAAGTAGCACTACCACAACAAAAAAAGCAAACAGCACAGATGTCTTGACAGACGTATATGCACAGCCATATTAGTTCCTCTGGGAATAAAGAGTATGAACATATCCACCTGCAGAACTTCCACGCGTTCAGGGACTTGAAGATGGACAATCCAAAGACATGTTGGTTTGAAGGGGTGAAAGAATGAGGTACTAGGTAGCCAGAGGGCAGTGAGCAGGGCTGAGCCTGGAGCCTCAGAGGCCGGCAGAGACAGTGAGGACAGAGAAAGGGTGAAGGGAGAGAGGAGAGAGGTGGTGAACCTCTGGGGGTCACAAGGGCTTTGCAGGTCGAGGAGAGAATAGAACACGTGGAGGGAAGACAGAGGACAGAACACTGGGTGGAGTGAAGTGCCCTGAGGATCTGAGACTCCCTCTGGCAGATGTTGCAGGTAAACTGCAGGAAGCAAGGGTAGGAACTGAGAGCCAGGCGGGGTGGGGGTGGGGGGGTGGGGACCTCCATGGAGAAGCTCCGCCCAACTGAGGCGAACTGTGAAAGCGGTGTTCTGGAGTAGCTTCAATAGGATTTCGGTGAAGCCTCAGTGTGTGTGTGTGTGTGTGTGTGTGTGTGTGTGTGTGTGTGTGTGTGTGTGTCTGTCTGAGGCAGGGTCCCATGATGTAGCCCTGGTTGGTTTCAAACTCACAGAGATCTGCCTCCCTCTGCTTCCTTAGTGCTGAGACTAAAGTTGTGCCCCACCATGCCTGACTCCAGACACAGTTGCCTTTAACTGAAATGAGAGGTTTCTGTTTGATTGTGACATGTCCCCCAGCAGCAGCTTAAGAGTCTGAACACTTGATCCCCAGATGGCTAGCACCATTTTAAAAGGTCGTGGAACCTTTCTTTTGGAGGAGGGGGTTTCCAGCTGGAGAAAGTGGGAAGTAGGTCATGCAGAGGTAGTTTGGAGGGGGTAGTTGTTCCAGTCTCTGCTACCTGACTTCTGTCTATACACGTCCAGCCATCCCACAACCTCTCCAGGTTGTAATGTATCCCCTGCATCGACTGCCACAACAAATCATTCGTTTACATTGTTTCTGCCGGGTATTCTGTCACAGATACGGGGATCATGAGTGTCTACCAGACACTCACATAGGGCATCTAAGAGCCAGACAGGTAGATGACAAGTCTCCTGGAGTCTGAGACAGGGTTCGAATGAAGTCATAGCTCTGGTCATCACTGGCATAGGCACGGCTGTTTTAAGTCTGTGAGGCTCTGTCTTCTCAGGTTGCTATGGTAAATGCCTCACAGTAGATCATAAACCACAAAGTGCTGTTTTTCACATCGTCAACAACGGAAGTTCGAGATTAAGGTACCAGCAGATGCAATGCTTGCTACCTCCACAGACATCTTACCATGACTCCATGAGGCAGAAAGGAGCTAGAGAGCTGTTGATGTGGAGAAAGGTTGGAACCTTTATTCCCTATATGTGGTGTGGAGATGTGATGGGGTCGTGCAGACCCTGTACCTGAAAGGGATTAATGCTGACCTTGAAGAGTTCATTTTTCCTTCAAGAAGAGGTAGTTACTTAAAAGGGGGTGGGTTCTGAGCCCCTCTAAGGTCTTTTGCTTTCTGTTTCATCATGTGATTTCTTCTTCACATGCTGCCACTGGAGAAGTGCCACCCACTTGAGGCCCTCACCAGAGCCAAGCAGATGCTGGTATCACGTTATGTTAAGACGGGGCTTCACATAGCATGTGAATACTGGCGTGCGGTGGACGTAGTAAAGGACTCTGCAGATGACTCCTGGCTGTCCGATGTTCTCAAGTGCCCTGAGCTGCTGGTGCCAGCTTCTCTCTGGCTTTCACGTGACTTGGCTTGTCTGGTGCAGCTATAGCTCAGAACTGCTGAGAGGAGTGACAAGGTTTCACATGACAAGAGAAATGGCACTGTGGATGCCTGAAGGATGCACAGCTCTCGAAAGAACTCTCAGCATACGGAGGCCCTTCCCAGGGTCAAGAATTTGAAGTAGTTGGTCCATCATCTATTCCTGAACACTGGTAGAGTTTTGTACTAAAAATAGCTAGTCTAAAAATAAAAATTCCAGTACTTATCTGAGATTTGTCAACCGAACTGACTTCTACATATTTGGACACATCAGTACAAGCACTCAGACCTTTGGAGACATCGGAAACCTTGGTTTCATCTGGCTTTATATATAGTCCTTGTGATGCTATTTGGTTTTGTGTGGTTGTAATCAGGCAGTGTGTGAATGACTTGCTTGAAGTAAAGCCTCTGTGCACAGAGTTCTGGTCCAGTTGCCATGGAGACACTAATCAGAAGAACTCAGAGCATGAACCATGGGACACCAGGAGTGTCTGCCATTTCACAGTTAGTTCATTCCCAAGCAATTAAGCTATTTTGATTTTGTAAGTAATTACAAGCCCCCATCCCAATATTCTTGATTTTTTTTCTTTTCCTTTTTAAAGAAATGGTCTCATTCTATAGCTGCCTTAGAACTTGCATTGTAGCTCAGGTCGGCCTTAGATTCTTGATTCTCCTGCCTTGTATTCCTAATTGTTGATGTCACAGGTGTATCCTCTATACAGCCTACTATGTCCTTCCCCAGAGCTGGTGTGCATGCTTCTGGGTTCTTATCAAGCCTCACGGTTCATTCAGCTGGCCTCTCAATACCTCTGGGTTGAGTCACCTTAATTCATTTTGAGTTGGTGGATTCAGTGGATCGCTATAGCTCACTGGAAATTAAGCCTAGACAACCACTCAGCCTTTCTAAAAACCTGTGATTTCTAATAGACCATGCCCCATTCAATTCAGCTTCCTTTATTTATATAAGGTTTCATGATGAAGAGTGGGCTGGTCTTTTATTCAACCTCTTTATACCCTTATGAGTATTTAGCAACCTGACATCTCATGCTTATACATAATTATTGTATGTAAAAATATTACTCAATTCAAGAAGAGCAAAATTCTTAGCAACTGGTCCCCAAATCTTTCCCTAGCACAGTAATAACGTGGGTGTGTTCCGGTGACATTCTACACTTGTCTTATTCTGGCATCAATGGAAATGTTCTGAGGTAGTTTGCCGGTTGACCAGCCTTTGTCCTCTCCTCTGCCGAGCTCCGCATGCTTCTGTAGGCCCTGGAGGTTTGAGGACTTCTAAGACAGTAAGGAAGCTTCTTTACTCCTGACTCCTACAGATGCTATTATATTATTTAACTAAATCACACAGTTATCAAAAGGAAAGCAAGGTACACATCACTGGTGCTAGGTGGGGTAACTGTGGTAGTTTGAATAGGAATGGCCCCTGCAGTCTCATGTGTTTGAATGCTTGGCCTGTAGAGAGTGGCACCATTAGGAGGTGTGGCCTTGTTGGAGGACGTGTGTCACTGTGGGGTCAGGCTTTGAGGTCTCCTATGCATAAACTGTGACCAGTGTGGTAGACAGTCTCCTGCTCCCTTCAGATCAAGATGTAGAACTCCTAGTTCCTTCTCCAGTACTATGTCAGCCTGGATGCAGCCATGCTTCTCTCCATAATAACTGAGTAAACCTCTGAAAGGGTAAGTCAGCCCCAATGAAATGTTGTCCTTCGTAAGAGTTGCCTTGGTCATGGTGTTTCTTCACAGCAATGGAAACCCAGCAAAGACAGTAATACTAGAGGCTGTGACATCCCAGTTTCTATGACATGGCACAACAGAGTTCATATCTCACTCATCTGGTATATGCAGCTGCTCATGTAACAGTGTTACACAGCCTGTCACTGTGCCTCCCCCGTTGTCTCTGTGAGACCTGTGTCCCTTCTGAGCCATGATTTCCACAGCTCATGCTGCCATGAACTCTCCCCACTAACCAGGGTCCCAGGAGAATACAAAGGAGTGTGTGTCCTTTCTTAGAAGCCTTATTCTAGAAGTGGCATGCCTGTTTTGTTCATATTCTATTGTTATCAACCAAGTGTCCCCAAGCGTCCCCAACCAAATGTCCCCATCTGGAAGCTGGCTAGCTTAGCCATGATTGGGCAACTATGTCCAAGTTGTAACTCCAGGCTCAGAAGTGGAGAACTGTGAGTTCTATCTAGTCTATTGCATTTATAAGCTTATGCCATATCATATAATGGAATTCGTTTAAACATACACATGTTGAGCTGAGTATAGAGGCACATGCCTATAATCTCAATATTTGGTGTACAGAGACTAGAAAGTACCAGGTTCAAGGCCAGACTGGGTTACATAGTGAGGACCTGTCTCAAAGAAACAGAAGAAAAAAATAACAGAGCTAACTTTGGATTATAACTAATACTGTAAGCGGCACTTTACTAAGGGATATTGTTCGATTAATATGGTATTGAAACACACATGTCATCTGCATCCTTTGTGTGGACAAATTGTTCATAGTCTTGGGCATTTCTGAGATGTGTCTACTTCTGGTTGCTCCCACACAGACAGACAGAGAAGTCTCAGTTGATGCCAAGCCTCCACTGCACCCTTATAGACTCTAACCCTCTGGAACTGTAAGCCCAATTAAAATCTTCTAAGTTGCCTTGGTCATGGTGTTTTATCACAGCAACAGAAAAGTAAGTAATGATGGTGTATAGAAAATATCTGAACAGTATCCGGTTTCTACTGGAGCAACGGACTCTTTCTCACCAGCGTTCATCACGACTCTCCTCTTAAGCACTTATCTGATGACTCGGTCTCCAGCTATGATACCACATTCTTTGAACGTCAAACGGTCAAAGAGTGTGCATAACAAACAAAATGTAACATTTCGGTACATGAACAATATGTATTTGCATATTTGGCAGTGTTTATCTTTAGGACAAGATTCAGTTGCCCCTGAGATAAAAACCAAAGAGAACTAGTATCCTACAAAGTAAAAATCCATTTGTACAAAGTCAGTAGGGAACTAGGCCAGACGAGCAGGGTAGCTGCCTGCTTACCAAGAACTCACACTAAGGGCTGGGGAGATGGCTGGGGCTGAAATCCTTGCTGTGTGTGCGGACCTGAGTTCAGACCCCAGAACCCGTGCGAAAACCTATCGTGGCCAGGACAAGGGTCTATTACCTGGGATGGGGTCTATAAACCTGGGAAAGGGGTCACTCAGAGACCAGCAGACTTCCAGAATTCCTGGACTCCTGTCTAGCCAGTTGTTAGAGCTATTATAAGTAATTGAGAGAAGACTAGATGTATACTATACCTATATCTACAGGGTTATACACCAACATTTTTCCAATTTTCCATAAGGAAAGTTCTGCTAGGCACAGGGCCCTGGAACCAAAGTCCCTTGGCGATGAGGGACCACCATTCCTACAATTACCCCAGCTTGCTTGTTTGTGCACGCCAAGCAAGTGCTCCACAACCGTTGTTGCTCCCTGAACGCTTCACCGAGCAATTTTTGAGCCTGGCCTAAGATAAAGATAAAAAGTGTCACCCAGTTAAAGAAAAGCCAGTAGGCTATCAGTCCTTTCAAAGTGTACCTGCCAGCCCGCAAACTACAGCAAGTCCCCTGTGGGGGAGAGAGAAGAAACCCAGCTAGGCATAGATAAGGAATCAGTGACCCAAGAGAAAAAGAGAGGTGCCAGCCCAAGTGTAAACTAGATAGAAGCTAGGCTCACTGCTGAATTAAGCATTAAACCGACTCAAAGAAAATGTTAAAAAAAAAAAAGAGTAGTTAAAAATTAATCTAGTCACGATTTGTATGTTGGGGAGAGTATTAGGTGATCTGGAATATGCCCTGTGTCGCTGTTTCTCTGTGGTCTCAGGCTCCTAACATTGGAACAGTACTTCAGCTTGTCTGACTCTGAACCTTGGCGCTTTTCACTCTTGGAAGCCTGTGTTTTCTACTTTCCCTCTTCCACCCTGCCATTCACACCCGTTTTGAACACCACAGCTTCTTGGAGCCAGAGAAAGGAGAACAGCAGTCTAACCTAGACAAAGCAGAGGCCAGAAAGGAGAAAGGTGACTCACTGGGTGAGTCTTCCTGGTGAAGGGAATTGTGGGTAGCTGGGAATCACAGGGATAAGGCTAACCACACATAACATCTATCTGAGCTGAGCATGGGGGACAGAGCCTGTAACCCTAGAGAAGCTGAGGCAGGAGAGTGGTGGGTTTGAAACCAGCCTGGTCAACGTAATGAGATCAAACTATAGACCCTGTTTTTAAAAAAAGAAATCAAAAACAAGAAAACCTATGTGACTTTATTGTTGTTGTTGTGTGGTTTTTTGTTTTTTGGGTTTTTTTTTTTGGCAAGTATTCCATGGTAAATCACATCATCAGCCTGTCTTCAATTTTTAATTGTAAAGCAGTCTCACTAAGCCACCCAGGCAGACCTGGAAAGCATTGATCCTTCCTCAGACTCCCAGGTAGCTGGGGTCACAGACCTACACTAACAAATAGACAAAAATCTATCTTCTCTTCAGAATTAAGTCATGAATTAATTTTGTTGCTGTTGTTTAAGACAGGGCTTTTTCTGTGTAGCCCTAGCTGTCCTAGAATTATCTCTGTAGACCAAGCTGGCCTCAAATACACAGAGATCTGCCTGCTTCTGCCTCCCAGGAGCTGGGATTAGAGGTGAGTGTCACCACACCTAGCTCAGGAATTAATTGTTTTATCAACTGAATTCTGAAAAATAAAAGCTGAGATAGGGTCTTTGTCTATTAGTAACACACATACACACAAACATGTAAACATATATATGTGCACACACACTCAAACATGCTCTCACACCTGAACTTTTCAGCCTCAGAAACCACGTACCAAATATACTTGATCATTTCTAACCACCCAGACTGTAACGGTTTGTCGTGGCTCCATAAAAATGCCTGAAAGCATCAGTCCTCCGATGCACATATATGTGAATAGACAAACTAATGACACATGAGCCTATGGAATGGAGTTTTGTAATTGTCACAGTAAGATGATGTCATAACTGGAGGACACTGTGAAGCCCGTAGACACTGTTCTCACAATGCTATTTCTTACAACGTCACTCGGCGTAAAAATGGAACCAAACACAAGAATCTATGATGTTCTTGAATCTCTGTTATTATGTTCCAGCCTTAAAATTCTACAAGAGAAAGTCTCATTAGCTCAGCCAAAGCTGACAGGCCATTCCCATGGGCTGTGCACTCAGGCCGGCAGAGAGAACCACATTTGATCTTTATTGTCACCAGAATGAGATAAAGGCTCTACTGTGGCCAGGAGTCACAAAAGAAGGGATTCCCCAACAGGAAGATGGTTTAGATTCTGGACCATAAAACACAGGGCAAAATCCACCATGGCCTATAAATATGGAAAGAGTTTTTTAAATCTCTCCTTCTGGGGCAGGAGAGATGGCTCGGCAGTTATGAGTACTGTTTCTGTGCCCACACAGTGCCTTACAATCTTCTGGAACTCTGACTCCCTAATTTGGCCTCCATACGCATCAGGTAATGCACTCACACAGTGCACACACATACAAGCAAACAAAACACTCAGACAATACACATACAATAGGTAAATCTTTTTAAAAAAAAATTGAAATCTCTGCCTTCCACAAAAAGCATCATGTTCAGATGTCTCTATGGGCAATTTTTGCCAAAATATCAATTATAACTTTGTTCTGAGGGTTTCTGTTCACTACATTAATCTATATGGTCAGTATCATCTCAGTCTCACTACTAATTAGGCTTTCTGGGGAAGCTGATAGACAATTCATACACACACACACACATACACACATTTACACACTCATATACACTCAAACACACATACACAAATACCACACACATATACCACACAAACAGCCCTCCAACCATACATACACCATACATACACACACACACACACACACACACAGTGTGTAGGGCTGGGGTTGTGACTGGTTGACAGAGGTCTTACCTAGCATGCATAATGGCCTGCTTTGATCCCCAGCACCATAGTCAAATCGATCAGTATTTTAAAAAATGACTTCATGAAAGGAAAGATGAGAAGAGATACCTCTGGGCTGTGTGCACATTCACTGGGGACAAGGCAACCAGAAAAACCTGCTTCTCCAGAAACTCAGAACATAGGAGACTGCCTGTTTACCCTCCAATGAGAGTCCTAAGAAGGTATTTGATGAGTGTGGGAGATTTAAAGTATGAGGAAGGGGGCGTCTAAAGGCAGCTGCCATCAGACTGACAACCTGAGTTTGATCTTGGGAACCCACATGGTGGAAGGAGAAAACCAGTTGGGCAAGCTGTCCTCTGGCCTCCACACACATGTGCCCCCCCACACACTTGTGCACACAGAATAAAGAAAAAATAATCAAACACATTTTCTGTATTGCCTCAGTCGAAAGTTAACTCTAGGCCTGGAATGGCAATTCACGATTGTAATCCCAGCACCTGAGTCAGGAGGATTGCTTCAAGTTCAAGGTTAGTCAGGGAACATGGAGTTACAAGTTAGCCTAGGAAACATAACAGACTGTCTCAAAGAAAAAAAGAAAAAGAATCATCTTTAACATGAATCCACTAAGCCTTCCTAGAAAATTCTTCCCAGATAGATAGATAGATAGATAGATAGAGATAGAGATATGTAATTTGAAAGTACAACTCTGACTTTTTACCTATTAAATAACAAGAATTTTATATATATCAATATATACAGGCATAGTATAACACTCTGGTTATTTGCTTCACCACATAAATATAAAGCAAAATTAGGCCAAGCATGAGGCTCACACCTTTAATCCTAACAGCAGGTAGAGACTAGAGGATCTCTGTTAGTTCAAGGCCAGCCTGGTCTATATATTGAGTTCAAGGACAGTCAGGGCTACATAAAGTTTCTCTCTCTATCTCTCTGTTTGTCTCTGTCATTCTCTCTCTCTCTCTCTCTCTCTCTCTCTCTGGTGTGTGTGTGTGTGTCTCCCACCCCCTCAAACAACAAAGTAAAAGACACACTTATGGTCTCACCAGAATACACTAAGTAACTGAAGACAATATCAATGTAGAGTAAAGAAAATGAACAGTGACCCATAAAGACAAGGGAGGTGAGAATGGATGCCAAGTTCTTAAAACTTAGAGCCAAGGAACAGGCAGTCTGTAGATGAGCGCTCTGATGTGAGCCAGGAACCCATCCAGGAACTTCACAGGGAAATCCTATTAAGGAAATTTTGACGTTGGAAGCTCCTTAGTAAATGAGTGGAGGCTCACAACACCAGAAAAAGGCATGTCTCCACACTGACATTCGAGCGACCTCCTCTAGTAAATACCACAGCAGTAGGCTTCTAGTTTTCAAGTGGTCACAGTCAGAGGTTATCCTTATACCTTGTGATTCAGCTCACTGTGGGGGCTGGGCTCTAGCTCAGCTGGGTAGGTGGCTTGCCTGAGGTGAGTGCATGAGGTTCTCCAGCCTCTAGCACCACAAAAAAATAAGTAAATAAAAATAAATAAATAAATAAATAAAGCAATGTTGCTAAACTACTCATTGCTAAAATGGAAAAAAAGTTAATAAAAATGGCTGCATCGTAAATGAGCAATCCAGGGGATAGAGTCTTTCTTTAAAGTTGTTTACACTTACCTGTTCCTTCTGGGGTGGGAGGGGGAGGAGTAGAGGTCAGAGGGCAATCTTTGCAAGCCGGTGCTCATTCTATCATGGGGGTTCCGGGGATTGAACTCGGGCTGTCAAGGCTTGACACCAAGTGCCCTTGGCCACTGAGACGGCTCACTAGCCCCAAAGGATGATCTATTGTGAGATATTAAATCTATATGATCTTGCCCCCCAAATCCTCGGTTGTCAGATGCTCCACCGTTCTTTCCCCAACCCCTAGAAAGCAACCCACCTACCCGCCCACATGCACACTGCTTCCTGGGAAAGGAAGAATTTGATTCAGAACAGAGATGTATACCAAATCAACTTTTAAAATGTAATCCACAGATAGTAATATTCTAAGGGTTTGGTATCATATGTTCTAAGCGCCACCCCCCCCCCAACTCCCACTGCCATTGCTGTGACAAAATACTCTGACAAAAAGCAACTTGAGACAGAGAAAGCTTGTTAGGCTCATAATTCCAAGTTACAGTCTATTGTTGCAGAGAAGTCAGAGCGCCTGGAGCTCGAAGCCGCTGGTCTCTCATTACAGGAGCTTGAAGCCCCTGGTCGTACATTACATCTACTCTAAACAGCAGAGAGTGGTAGAAGAATCCACGAAAACTAGTAACCAGCTCACCTCTCCCTCTCATTCGGTTCAGCACCAGCCCATTAGATGGTGCTACCCACACTTAGAGTGATTCTTTAGCCCAACTAAGAAAATCCCTTGCAGGTAGGCCCACAGACCAACCTAATCTCTATATTTCCTCATTGAAACTTCCTTCCCTGGTGATTCGAAAGTTGCCAATCAAAACTAACCACACAAGTCAAGAAAAAGCATTCTTATGCTACAGTCATGATAAAGCCTCAATATTTACCGAATGCTAATGATGCGCTGGACCCTGCTCCAAGCACTTTCCATGTGATTCAGGCCATAAACTTAGTATTATACGTCCCATCAGCAGACGTAACTGCTGTTCTCCCAGTTCTGCAGATAAACAGCAGAAGCCATGTAGCGTTGGTGGAGCCTGCCCGGATGCATCAAGAATCATCAGCTTGGAGCTTCTGGCAATATTAATTGGGAAGCCACAATCCTGAGTGAGCTCCAGGGCCTTGGCTTTCTGCAGTGTGTGATAGTTCATGGCAACTTAACACAAGCTAAAGTCGTCTGAGTGGAGGGAACCTCAACTAATATTAATTATGCCTCCATAAGATTGGGCTGTAGGCAAGCCCGCAGGGCATTGTCTTAATTAGTGATTGATAGGAAAGGGCCCAGCCCATTGTGGGTGGTGCTGTCCCTGGGCTGGGCTCTATGAGCAGGCTAAGCAAGAATGAGGAACAAGCTAGTAAGCAGCACCCCTCCATGACTTCTCTCCATCAGCTCCAGTCTCCAAATCTCTGCTTTGCTCAAGTTCCTGTCCTGCCTGAGTTCCTTTGATGGTGAACTATGATGTGGAAGTGTCAGCCAAATAAACTCTTCCATCCCCAACTTGCTTTGGTCATGGTGTTTCATCACAGCAACAGTAACCCTAAGACACCTGCTAAAGCAAACCAAGCCCAATGGTATTTTACCATTACCAGTGTTAACGGTAAAAATAGAGTTAAGCTTAATTAATCAAGCCAATTAGGAAACAATTACGTTTTCTTTCTTTCTTTTCCACAAACGTCTTATCACTTTACTGTTTGCCACCTCCCCTCTGCGAATGCTCACATGAGTGGACCGCTAAAGCCCCTCTGTCCAGCGAGGCACTGTCCGAGAATCTTTATCTGCTCAGATACGTTCTTTAAATGTCTAACAAAGCCCAGGCAATCTGGCTACTGAGCTAACAGATTTGTCTAAGTTCATGAACTTGGCATTTGACCAGGTTCAAAGGCATAGATATGATGGGTAAACACAGAAAAGAATGTTAAGATACGGCTCACCACTTAAGAGCTTAAGTTGCTCTTGAGAGGATCAAAGTTCAGTTCCCAGCACCCAAGGTGGGTGACTCAGAGCTGCCTGTAACTCCAGCTCCCGGGGATCCAATACGCACATACATGCACATTGACATGCATACGTGTGCGCGCGCATGTGCAAGTGTGTGTGCATGTACACACACATACACACACACACACAAATTATAAAATCATAGGCTCAAAAAGTAATGAGCAAAAGAAAGAAATCTCAGAGAGAGAGAGAGAGAGAGAGAGAAATTGAGAGAATGGTCCCCACATGCCTACCACACTAGCCATGCATATTGTTGACAATGCATGACCCCCTCATGGCCTGCATTGCACTCTGCCATCGAAACCAGCAGCCCTTTCAAGGAGGGTTACTTACCTAGTCACTCATCAACCAGCCCTGGGTCATACCATTAGGAACAAGCACTTAGAAACTTGATGACTGTTTGAGATCGCTATGACATCTCTGTGGGCAAATCTCAATGACCATGTTCAAAAGTTGTCAGACTTGCTTGGTAAGCCAAGTGCAGAATCCAATTCTGGGTGTGTGCCCCAGGTGGAGCTGAGGGTATGGGAGGGTTTAAAGTTAGTTTGTCAACTATGATTTGATCTTAATACGAGCCTTCATTTGTCTTGATTACATTTATGTGTCATGTGTGTGTATGTGCACTCGTGCATGGCAGATTTCAAGAGTGGGTTCTCTCCTTCTGTGTGGGTCCTGAGGATCAAGCAGACTCAGGTCATCAGACTTGGCAGCAGTCTTTACTTTGCTGAGCTGTCACACCAGCCACCATTAGTTTTAGCAAGTCATTATTTTGATGGCATTCCAAGGCCTGCTTTTTAATCAATTTTTAAATTTTTAAGAATTTACTGTGTGGGTGTACATACTCACACACATACCTAGACATGTACCATAACACGCACATGCTGTGACACACATGCAGAGGTCAGAGGACAGCCCACGCGACTTAGCTGTCTCCTTCCACCGTGTGGATACACATCGTTCCAAAGAAATGCTGTTTATTTTAGTTTTATTGAGAGTGTCAGTCAGGGAAACAACTCTTAAGTGCTAGGGGATAGATACTCACTATGGGATTTAGTTCTTTGGAACTTGTGGAAGCTTCTTGAAAAGAGACTAAAGGTGGAGCTGTTGATCAGAGGGAAGTCCCCTGTGGCAACTCTGCTCGCAGGTGTGAGTGACACATCTTCGAAGCCTGAGAAGCTACATATGCTCGGCTACTGAAATAGAACCCTGTAGAGAGAGCTCAGAGAGACTTGGGAAGCTGCTCTCTGTGTAACCATGGTGCCTTCTGGAGTGGACCTAGGGAGATACTGGTGGTCAGCAGGGCTGGGTGTCAAATCAGGAGCTAGAAGCAGAGCTAAGAGCAAAGGAAAAGCAGAATCTACTAGATACCTCTGAGATTGTTGGGCATTGTAGCTAACCACAACCACCAAGACCAACATGAATGCCTGTAGCTTTGTTTAAAATGGAAAAAATAAAATTAAAAAACTGGCCGCAGCCTGAAGATTCACTGGTATGTGAATAGATAAAGCCATAGAGTGTATCCATATAGTGAAATCCCGCTCATCGATCAAATGAAGCCAGCTACTGGCTGAATATGCTGGTGTAGACCTGTAAACCCAGCAGCACTTGAGAGATGGGGTAGGAAGATCAGGAGCGCGAAGCTATCCTTGGCTACATAGTGAAGTTTGCAATCGACCTGGGCTATGTGACACTCTGTCAGAGAGGGAGAGGAAGAGGGAGACGGAGACAGAGAGGGAGACAGAGATGGAGATGTAGAGATGGAAAGGGGGAGGGGGGGGAGACAGACAGAGAGAGACAAAGACAGAGAGAGGGGAGCTGAAGGGATGGGTGGCTAAAAGTACATACCTACTCTTACAGAAGACCCAGGACTCAAGTTGGGTGGCTCACAGTCACCTGTAAATCCAGCTCCAAAGGATCTAAAGCCCTTTTCTGGCCTCTGTAGGGATCTACACTCACATATGCACACACCCAACACACAGACTCATGCATATATACCTCATTTTAAAAAGTGTCTTAGAAGACAAAGAACTGATAGGCTAGGGTGTAGAAATAATGGACCAAATACATATTCATGGATTATGAATCAAGACAAGAGTGGTGCTGGAGAGATACCTATGAACTGGGAGCTAAAATGCTTTAGAATGAAGAACAAAACTCATCTGGGATGGAGTAGAAGACATGGTATTAGGCCATCTTCTGCAGCTATAAGAAATTACCAAAGGCCAGTCTAGACTCAGTTTGGGAGGCTGAAGGTTTAATTACCGTGGAACAGGCTCTGGGGACGGTCTCCCTGGCTGGGACACAACATGGTGGATGGCATTACAGCAGGGATACTCATGAGAGGGAGTGGTCACAGGACCAAGGAACCAGAAAGCAGGGGGCACAGTTAGGCTCACTGATGTAACGCCTCTTTCTTTTGAGAACCAGCCAAGGTACGAGGAGATCTACCTTAATGCTTCCCATAAGTGATGTCTCCAGTAACCCAAACACCAGACACACATCTACAAGCTTAGAGGGAGAATAGGCAAGGAGAAGTGCCTGCCCTGCAGCGATGCCGGAGCAATGGGTATCAGCAAGGATGGTGTGCATCAATAGAGGAAGAAGATAGCTAGTATCAAAGAAGAGATTGGGCATCATTTCATGATTGCATTTTTCTTTGGGAACTTCTTTTTGGTTCACACACACAAACACACACACACACACACAGGTTCAATTTTTAACATTTTCTGTTTTCAATGTTTCTTCACATTTTGTATAATTTTAACTTTTAAATATTATTATTGTGTATATGGTGTGTGTGACATAAAATGTGCATGTCACAGTGCACATGTAAAGGTCAGATGATAACTTTGTGGAGATTTTTCCTTCCACCATATGGGCTCAGGATCAACCCTAAGTCTTGGGGCTTGCATGATGTGGTGGTTTGAACGAGAATGGCCTCCGTGGGCTTGTATGTTTGAATACTTAATTCCCAGTTGGTAGGCCTGGTGGGGTCTTGTTGGAGGAAGTATGTCATTAGGAGTGGGCTTTGAAGTTTCAAAAGCCCATACTATTCTTAGTTAGCTCTCTCCATCATTTTCTCTCTGCCTCTTGGCTGCTGTTTCAAGATGGGAGCTCTCAGTTACTGCTTCAGTGCCTACCAGTCTGCCACCATGTTCTCTGACACGAAGGTAGTGGACTCACCCCTGAAACTGTAAACCCCGCTCCATTAAATGTGTTCATCTATAAGTTGCCTTGGCCACGGTGTCTTATCACGGCAACAGAAAAGTAATCAAGACACAAGACAAGAGCTTTTCCCTTGAGGCACTGGCCCGATATGTGTGCTCTGTGCTAATAGTTTTTCTTCTGGCTTTCATTCATAAAAGGGCATTTTCTTGTGTTTGCTAATGGTTGATTGTGTGTGCCTACTCTGTTATAGTTGATCCGTAGAAACCCTGTCTGACCAGAATTGGATGTTTTCCTCCTGAGTGACTTCATTTTTTTTTTTACTGAGATATTTAGCCAGAGACATTTAGAGTGTGACCAGTGTGAACTGTTTTAAATATTCACCTTGGATCTGTCCTAGTTACACAATTTCCCATTTCAGAGCCTTGACTTGAGGTGTGGTAATTTTTAATTAAGAAAATGTTTTCCCACTCAGTACAGTGTTAGAAACAAATAACTTTCTTTGCAGTCTCAGTCCCAAGATGTTAGTCCCTATCTTCAACGGCTTACTATTGTTAAGGTTCCTGGCTTTGCTTACCATGAGATTTTACTCTTCGAAGGCTTGAGAGAAACAGAAGGAGGTACAAGAAATGTAACCATGGGGCAGGGTTCAATTCCCAGCAACCCCATGGTGGCTCACAATCATCTGTAATGGGAACCAATGCCCTCTTCTGGTGTGTCTGAAGACAGCGACAGTGTGCTCATATACTTAAAATAAATAAAGAATTGTTTTTTTTAAAAGCACAGCAAAAAAAAATAATTGAGTAAATCCCTTGATTCTGCAAGTGTTACATGATCATAATAATCTCACTGTAATTAGGTATGTAGTAAGGTATATAAATAAGATAATTAGAAGTAAATGTTGAATGTATATTTGTGGTTTTATAATATAGAACCTGCATAAACATTACTGTCATGAAACTTAATTGGAAATAAGAGCACAGAGATAGGAAAGACATTTGGTGGCTTTAGTACGACACCTGTCACAGGCAGGAAGTAGGTAAAAGATTTAGCAGGAGATCGGTTGGCCCTGCTGCTTTGCCCTATGGCAGCACATGGGGCAAGAACACATAGTAGACTCTGGCAGAATGAAACCACTCCTGGGATGCTGGGAAGTGCCTCCTTCAAGCTCACACTCCCAATGGCCTTGAAGTCCTCTCTATACGAAGCCCTACCTCCTGCAGGATTCGCTATCTCCCAATGGCACATCCTTGACATCAAGCCTTTAACCGAAGGAGCTTTTGTGGGGAAACACTTAAAAGTTAAGCAAATCACTAAAAGGGCTGAAGCCTTGGTTCTGAGCAGACCTCCAGCAGTGACCTGAGAAACTATAGCCCTGCCTCACCAGTAGGGGCATTGCTGCATGTTAACCTTTCTTTCATTGTAGATCTGTAAGCTATAAATGCTGAGGACAGGTCTCTGTTTAACACTGAGACTTCACTGCTTAGCTTCAGGAAAGGATGTGTGGATGGATACATGAGTGGGTGGGTGGATGGATGGATGGGTACATGAGTAGGTGGATGGATGGATGGATGGATGGATGGATGGATGGATGGATGGATGGACGGACGGACGGATACATGAGTGGGTGGGTGGGTGGATGGATGGATGGATGGATGGATGGGTGTGTGTGTGAGTGGGAGGAGGGTGTGAGGAACAGTTGGATGAGTGGGTGTGCAGGACTAGGGATTATACAGATCCCTGGTAGACAGTGAGATAAGAATGGCCACAAATAGATAAGACAGGAAAACTTCTGGTTTCTTCCTCTCACTCCTGACCCAAGATAAAGGCCTGGCAGGATTTTTCTCCTGCTAGTAGAACCCCTTGCCAATGAGTCCATCCACACCAGTTCAAGGCGGGTTCCACACATATTTACCACAAGACTGTAGACCCATCAGTATCCTTGTCTCTGTTCAGACTGTCCAAAGATGCCTCAAAGACCTTTAAAACACCCAGTCCTGGAGGAGAACTGAACTCTGGGCTCCTGAGTCCTCCACTCTGCTTTGCGGAGTTCTTTCTCTGTGTTCTTTGCTGTGTGTTTCCTCATCCCAGGGAATGCCTTTCTCCACTGTTCCAGTCTGTTTTCTGCATCTGAGATTTTCCCTACTGCTAATGGTTGCATGTCAAGATTTATCCTGCGTTTTAATTCTTTAAGAGTCAAAAGCCACGGACCTCATCAAGATCCCTAGACTGTAACAGGTGGGTGGGTGTGTGGATGGAAAGATGAATGGCTGGATAGATGGGTAGATAGATGAATGGATGGATGGATGGATGGATGGATGGATGGATGGATGGATGGATGGATGGATAGGTGGGTGGATAGACAGACCTAGTTGTGCAAGTGGAGCAAACACAGGCTTCCCTACTTAACATTTCTTTTCTATAGAAGCTTCATTGCACAGTAGGATTTCTTACACATTGGAGGTCGTATTACTAGTTAAATCATAGCACTAGTTTTGCATCCTTTTATGTATAGTATGTCATATAAATCAAGGAGACGTAGCCAACAGGAACCATAGGTTCCTATTAATAGAAACGGGAGACTTGTAGCTTTGGACGGAATGCCAAGGGTTTTTCTCTGCTTTCCTATCATATCTCATAGGTATCCTTTGGTAAGTCAGGCCATGGGGGCTCTGTGTGTGTGTGTGTGTGTGTGTGTATGTGTGTGTGTGTGTGTGTGTGTACACTGAAAATTCATCTGGTTTTGGCAGGGCAGTTCTGTACTCCCAGCTGTTTGTGAGGGTAAAACAGGAGAATCAAATCCAAGTCCTGTTTGGGCTACAGAGTGAGTTCAAAGCCAGTCTGATAAATTTGGTGAGTCCCTATCAAAAAACTCTTAAAGTGAAAACAAGACTGGGAAAAGCTGGTTGTCACTGAGCTTCAGAGCCCTAGATTCCATCTCCAGTAGCAAAGTAAACCAACACATAAATACATATTAATAAAGAAAGCAAAACTTAAACCTTTTCATTTGAGATTTTGTAGCGATTTTAAGAAATGAGAGTTTTACTCAAATTAATATTACATCTGCCATCCACTTACATATTGGGCACCTTAAATTTGTGATTGTGCTTCACCTTAATAAGAATATGATTATCCTCTTGTCATTTATGAAGAGGCTTGAAAGGATAAATTGTGCTTGAGGGCACACAGTCAGTCAACACCAAAGTCAGGATTCAGAGCTGGGCCCATGCATGTCCAAGCCCCAGGCTTACCCCTGCTCCCACTCCAGCCTAAGGCAAGTGCTTTTCTTGGCAGTTAGATACACACATTTGCAGTCTTTTACTAAGTGATGTGAATGAATCGGATCAGGAGCTAGCTTCCGTCCAGAAATCCCAGGGGCATTTCAAAGTCACAACTAAGCAGTAACAAGTCGTGCTCTCCCTAGCAAATCTCCCACCGAATCATGAAATGATGGTGTGTGGTGGCCTCACCCCTTGGCTGTGAATGGTAGCTTCACGAATACATCAAAGATTTGTGGGTGACAAAGAAAGCACCTCTGATCTGTACTTCAAAGCCACCAAAGAAAAACACCTTCCCAGCCACAGTTTGAGATTAATGTCAATCAGGCTTTTTCCTCCTCAACCTGTCTAAACAGGTGTGTGCTTTGTGATGCTGAACACGTGTGAGGAAACCACAGGTCTGCTCTAACGTAACATAAAAATACTTGCAACACACACACACATCATTTCTGTCCTCGTGTGTTATAAGAAGTTTTAATTAATGAACACGCCCCTCCATTCCCCATCCTGCCCTCACCACCAGGATTTCCCCAGATAGATTTTAAAGAGATGCTGAGTCCTGAGCTGCATCTGAATGATGTTTCTTTCCTTGTCATCACTTGACTTTCTTTGTGGTGTCTGAAGAACTGTCCTTTCTCTCCAGACCCCACATGGAACACCACTGACTACACTCCACCCCTGCCTCTCTCAGGAATGGGGCATATTGGCAAAGTCTGGGTCTAAGACTTGTTGATATTCTTCACAAACTCAGCAACCCAGGGAAGGTAGTCTTACTCCTGGACCTGTCACAAGCTAGCCTGAGGCCTCCTTTCTGTGTCCCACAGTGCTTGGTGCCACCTTACTGTGAAGGCAGGGTCATCAGACGTGGGCTGTCTGGGAGTTGGGACTCTGCCTCTGCAATCTAATTAAGGTCACAATGAAATGCCTTAAAGTGACCTGTGAAGCTGGGTATGGTGAGTCCGCCTTTAATCCCAGCACTCTGGAGGCAGAGGCAGGTGGATTTCTGTGAGTTCATGGCCAGCCTGGTCTACTGTTAGGGTTACAGAAGCTCCATTTTATGCTAGACATCTTCATACCCACCAGCCATTTGTTTCTGACTCTGGTCTCTGGAAGATCACCTTCCAGTAACTATGATTCAGTGACTACTAAAAACGTACCGTCATGACTACCTACTAGTAATGATATAGCTAACTGCTTTTTTGCTTCTAGAACTTGTGTATGCAGATACCTAAAGATTGTTTTAAGTTGTCTTAACCACTTAACTTGGCAGAACAGAACAGATTTTCCTTGCTTGCCTAGATATTGAAGGTCTTCATGTGGGTTCTGCCTTTAAAAGTCCTTCCCCATACCCTTTCTGTTTAGCAACCTCAGATTTGGCTTAGAGATTGTTTGTTGTGCTAGCTGCTAATCAATAAATATTTTATTTATAATCGGATTTAGTCTATGGTCTTTTCCCAGGGGCACATTCCAGGTCATCTATGGCTACACAGTGAGAACCTGTCTCAACAAATAAAAAATAAATGATTTGTTATTTAAATTTGAATTTGATAATTAGAATCAGCACATATCCGTTAAGTTCCAAACAGCGTACTTTTCCATTCACTCTGACCTCTGAAACATTGCTACCTAGAGTGCAGAGGAACCCTGAAACCAGAGGATCATTAGTCTGAGGCTAGCTTGTCCTACAAGGAGAGAATCTGTCTTTAAAAGAATGGAGACTATGCAGTGGTGGTATACACCTTTAATCTTAGCACTAGGGAGGCAGAGGCAGAAAGATCTCTGAGTTCGAGGCCAGCCTGGTCTGCAGATGGAGTTCCAGGACAGCCAGGGCTACGGAGAAACTATGTCTCAAAAAACCCAATAATAATAATAATAATAATATAACAAAAGTATGGGAGAATGTAAGCAAGAGCAAAAGACAGATACTTGTTTTCCCAATTTCATCTGAATACCAGCATACAGGAAAGGGTGATTTCCCTTCTCCATCAATGAATAAAAGTGTGTTGATTTGAGGAACTGTATGATTATAGATCACCTTCATTGTTTTTAAAAAATTTATTTTGGGCTGGAGAGATGGCTCAGAGGTTAAAAGCACTAACTGCTCTTCTGAAGATCCTGAGTTCAAATCCCAGCAACCACATGATGGCTTACAACCATCCATAATGAGATCTGACACTCTATTCTGGTATGTCTGGTATTATATGTGTGTGTACTTACATATAATAATAAATAAATCTTTAAAAAAATTGTTTTATGCATGTGTATGCAGTAAATGCACCATGTGCATGCCCGGTGCATTTGAAGGTTAGTGGAGGGCATAAGAACCCCTTGAACTGGAATTATGGATAGTTGAGAACCACTGTGAGTGTGTTGGGAACCAAATCCAGGTCTTCTGTAAGAACAACAAATACTCTTTACCATTGAGCCATCTCTACAGCCCCATCTTCATTCTTTATAAACTGCATCCCAGGGTCCAAACGATGAATGCTAATAGGATAGAGGTCAAGGCAGGGCATCTAACAGGTACACCAGATGGCTCTGTCTGATGCAGAGAACAAGTCACACTAGCTTGCAGGTTAGCGGTCCCAGAGATAGAAAGGAGGTGGCCTCCTGCTCCCTCCTTCTTCAGACCCTCCAGAGAAGCTCTCCTTCTCCCTGAGGGAAGAAGCTGGAAGGATGCAGAGGAATACTTATTTGCTCCTGCTGGAATCCACTCTTGAGGTCCACACAGGTGTGGAGAGCGGCACCGCCCACTTACTGTCTCAAATCTTCACCAAGTCGTATGTGTATCATATGCTTGGCTGGACCCTCTGGAACCAGCTTTATGGATAGTGTTGAGCCACCGGGTAGGTCCTGGGGACAGAACCCAGGTGCTCCGTAAGAGCAACAAGTACTCATAATCACTTCTCTCCCGCTCTGCAACTCAATACTCAACATTTTAAAGGACTTGATATCATCCTTTTTGATTCTGACCTAAACCATCTTTCAAAAAACAAGTAAACTTACCTTGTGTGTCACACCACACAGGTGACACAAGGGTGGAACTCCCCTCTCCAATATGGCCTGTCAATCACTTGGAAGGATTCTGCTTGAGCTGTACCACACTCGTGTGGAAAATGGACTCTCTCTGCTGATGGTATTCTTTGGATGATCTGGTCAGGGGAAGTACTCTCAGGAGTGGATCAGAGTCTTTATCTAGAGACTGACTTAGAGCCTGGGATGGTGGTGAATGCCTTTAATCTCAGCACTATGAAGGCAGAAGCAGATGGATCTCCGGAAGTTTGAAGCCAACCTGGTACACATGGTGTGTGCCTGTGTGTGTGTGTGTGTGTGTGTGTGTGTGTGTGTGTGTGTGTAAGGATGCTTACTGCTCATGTCAGATAGCTCACTGTTAACTGCAGTGCCAGGGCATCTGAGCTCCATGGGCACAAATATGTGGCATGCATCCACACAGACACACATGCACATAAGTAAAAGCAAATAAGACCCTTTAAAGGAGAGACTGAGTTGGCTATCTCCAAAGCATGACAGGTATCCTCCCTCAGGGCATCAGTTGCTTTCATGCCTGGATGCCCTGTACCCTCGCCCACTTCCCTCCACCGCAGTGGAAGCAGTGTGGTGCTCCCACTAGAAGCTGAGCAAACATTGATGCCTTTCTAGACTCCAGAACCAAGAACCAATCAAACCCTGTAAAATGACTCAATTTAAGAACATTTCTAACTTCCTGTACCCAGATCCTCAACATCAGAATTAAGGTAGTTTTATTATTTTTTTTTCAGAACTGAAGTTCATTAAAATACATGTTTAAGCAAATTTAAGAACAAAGGCTAGGTGTGTCAGTGCATGCCTTTAATCCCAACATTGATAGGCAGAGGCAGGAGGGTCTCTGTGAGTCTGAGGCCAGCCTGGTCTAAAGAGCAAGTAACAAGACAGCCAGGACTATGCGGAGAGACCCTATCTAAAAAACAAACAAAAACAACAGCAACAAAACCAGCCCAAGGGTTGAGAGGCACTCCAGGAAAGAATGAGACATACCTGAAGATGGGTTTGGTCTTCTCAAGGGAGGGTTGCCTTTGTGGTGGTGGTGGTGGTTGTTTTGTTGTTGAGATGGGTCTCACTCTATAGTCCACGCTGGGCTGGAAGTGACTCTAGAGCTCAGGCTAGCTCAGAACTCACAGTGATCCTCCTGCCACAGCGTCTGAGAACTTAGACTGCAGTCTAGAGCTTCACTATCTACTTCAGGACTGGAACTGCTGAAGAGATCTCCCGGCGATCAAGCCCTCCTAAAACACCTTGCCACAGGCTCCTTAGCTAACTTACTTTCTGATACAGAGGCTCTCTATGTAGCCCTGGCTAGCCTGGAACTCACTAAGTAGACCAGGCTGGCCTCAAACTCACAGAGATCTGCTTGCCTCTGCCTCCCAAGTGCTGAGATAAGAAACTAACTTCCTAATTTCCTATGTACATCCCTGTGGACACAGAAATTCACTTTGACTTTAATTTTTCCCAACGAGTCAGCCTCATTTGACTTAAAGTTTAATCATATATTTCAGATGCTCTTAACTAATCTTACTGAAAATAGAATGCGTTCCCCAAACAAGTTGACCATAAGTGAGAAGGCGTCTTTTTGCTTCCCTCTTCGTTTCATTCCTTGAAAGATATATTTATCTTTCCTATTCAAATTTGGAAACTGGAATTTTAAAGAGCAGCTGATCTAGATTTTAAAGATTTAGCTTCGTATTAACTTGTCGACTCCCTCCCCCCCTCCCCACTATGAGATTATTTCCATTTCTTGTGAAATTACAGGAATAAAGATGCATTTGCAGTTACAAAATAGGTCAAGGTCATTCACGGCGTCCATTTACTCTGCGTCTCCATGAAAAGGACTAAGAGCATCGCCTGCATTTTGCAGATGGAAAAGGGCTAACAGGTTCCATCTTGCTCTGGGAATCTGCAGTGGAGTCAGAAATAGAACCCCAGGGGATTTGTGTTCCCCGTTTGATGCAGAACAGCTCTCAACTCAGGCAGCCTCATTAAATCATGCTACAAAAGAATCAGATCTCTCCTGTCACTCAGTTTTCTTTAATAGAATTAAGCAGTTCGGCCAGATGTGATGGCGCATGTCTATAATCCCAGCACTTAGTGGAAGAAGTAAGATCAGGAGTTCAAGGTCATCATCAGCTACATAATAAGCTGCAGGTTCACCTACTTATCAGACTCCCTTCTTGAAACAATAACAACAAAAATGTTTTATGCCTAAAGTTATTTTATGCTAATTAGCCTAATATATAGACAGCCAAATATAACTTATAATGTCACTGAGTACATTGGACCCTAGGCATAATGAACAGTCTGTGATAATTTTAGGGGAAATCTTCAAAAACATAATCAAGATTTAAATTCAGTATAATTGAATACTGTAAGAGAGGAAACTGTGTGGCTTAATGTCCATCTAGTCAAGCAGCAACTTCTAACATAACTACCTTCATAGAATTCTTAATTTGGGGGGATTCTAATTTCTTTTTTTAATGTTTTATTTTATTTATTTATTTATTTATTTATATGAGTACACTGTAGTTGACTTAATACACACCAGAAAAGGGAGGGCATCAGATCCTGTTACAGATGGTTGTGAGCTACCATGTTGTTGCTGGGAATTGAACTCAGGACCTCTGGAGGAGCAGTTAGTGCTCTTAACCGAGGAGCTGTCTCTCCAGCCCTAGGGATTCTAATTTCTACCCTACAATCACCCTTCAAAAAATCAACCTTAGGAAAAATTATTTGAATGAGATGATTTGAATGAGATATTCCCCCACAAGTTCCAGGTATTTGGATACATGGTGTATTAATTTGGGTTTTACTGCGTCGAACAGACACCAATGACCAATTCAAGTTTTATAAAAGACATTTACTTGGGGCTGGCTTACAGGTTCAGAGGTTTAGTCCATTGTCATCAAGGCAGAAGCATGGCAGCATCCAGGTAGGCATGGCGCGGGAGGAGTTGAGGGTTCTACACCTTTATCCAAAGGAAACCAGGAACAGACTGGGCATCTTCAGGAATCTCAGAGGAAGATCTCTAAGCCCAACCCTACAGTGACACACTTCCTCCAACAAGGCCACACCTTCTAATAGTGCCACTCCCTGGGACGAACATATACAAACCACCACACATGGTTCCCAGTGGGGGAGGCTTAGGAGGTGACCTTACTGGAGGAAGTGTGTCACTGGGAGACAGGCTTCAAGGTTTCAAGATACTCATGCTTTGTTGTGTGCCCTTCTCTCTGCATCCTGTTTCTGGTTCAAGATTCATGCTCTCAGCTGCTATTGCAGCTACCACACCTGTCTGCCACCGGCTACCTCCACTCCGCCATCACGGACTCTTACCTTCTGTATTCATAAGTCCCGAATAAACTCTTTCTTCTATAAGTCGCCTTGGTCATGGTGTTTAATCGCACCAACAGAAAAGTGATGGCATATGCCTATATGGATAATATAAGAGTGGAAATTTCCATGCTGTCTGCCTTCCACCTTATGTCTACCTTCTTGCCATTGCAGGGTTCTTAAGCCCATTTTTTGTCCACAGGGCATGCAAATGTAAAGGTGAGGCCAGAGGGAACAGCCTTCACCAAACTGGGTAGTCAACTAGCTTTCCCAAAATATTAGCAGTGCATGGGTCCTCGGGTTAAAATGAGGCGTTCAAGCATCCTGCTGGCCAGAGGAATTGGTTGAATAAATGGGATCAGCATTGGGTCGTTTGCTTTTGCACTAAGTAAGTGCAAACTAAGCAAGGTCCCTTGGGCCACAGGCTGACCTGAAAGATGGAAGATGACTTTGAACTCCAGCTCCTGCTTCTGTCTATCGGATCTCACGAGGATTACAGGCACATGTACTGCGCTTGATTGATTTTTGTTGCTGAGACAAACCTTCATCAAGGACCGCAGAATGGCCTGGAACTCTCTCCATTCTCCCTAGTCAGTCTTCATAATTGTTGGGTTGGTGTTTGACACCAGGCCCCGCTCCAGCTCATCTGCATAGAGCAGCTACAGAGCGTGATAAATACGCACTAAAGATCAGCTACTATTATCTAACATACATGCCTGAACATATGCTGGGCATGTCATGTAGATACCAATGTTTTATTGATCTGCATTTATGGCCACATGCTATTAGGTAAGGGCACTTTGTTGTTTTGTTTGAAGCACAGCCTCAGTTTGTAGCCCTGGCTGGCTGGGAACTCCTTGGGTAGACCAGGCTGGTCTGAACTAACATCAGTCCCACTACCTCAAGTCTCTCAAGGGATGCGGTTACATGTAGGGGTGTTCTGCCAAGGCCAGCTTTGTTTCTGAAGATTTTGAAATATGCTCAACCGGGTCGAGGTTGGTCTGGCAACCTCGGAAACTCCAGCAGCACCTGTTCCTGCAGCCTAGGTGATACTTCGCGCCACATCACATCTCCGTCTCCCTAGCCCTTGACTGTTGGTGCAGAAGTTCCAGAAGCTACTCTACACTTCCCTGAATGCACAGGAACTCCTTCCGGGAGCATGTTCTGTGTTAGTCTTCCCTCTACAGGAAAGGAGATTCCCAGGCTCTTCTCCTTTGCTTCATAGACCCACCTTCAGTTTTCCACCTTGTCATCCCTTCCTCGGTCTCATGGGGGTGTCACCGACCTTCACCATGATACCTCTTAACATATATTTATCTTAGTGTGGTGCCTCCATGCATATATATCTGGACTCTATGTGAGTGCCTGATGCCGGAGGCCAGTAGAGGGCATTAGATCCCTTTATTATTATTATTATTATTTTTATTATTATTATTAATGATGGTTATTGATGATTGTGAACAGCCTTGTAGGTGCTGGGAAATGAGCCTAGGTGAGCAAGTAGTGCTCTTAACCACTGGGCCCTCCCTCCACTGTTCCATAATATCTCTTGTTGAGTGATAGTTTTACATCCTTAAAAAGGTTCTTATAGTCATGTCTGACCACTAAGCTAGTGGTCCCACACCCCAGGGTCAACATGCTGGACTTTTTACTGTCTTTACTGTTTAGTGTTTTCACTGTTTCCCCCCAGGCTGATTTAAAATGCTTCCACATGCTCTCTGATCGCATCATGGACCTACATCATTACCACACAATGCTGTCACTTCTACAGAAGGGGCTTTTTTTTTTTTTGGCTTGCATGTGTTGTGTGCATGCATGTTCACAGGTGTGGGGACTCACATACGTGCATGTGTGTATTGAAGCCAGAGGTTGTTGATATTGGGTGTCTTCTTTGGTAACCCTATTGAGGGAGGGGGCTGGAGAAATGACTTAGCCACCAAAACTAGGCTTACAAACAAAAAGAGTTTAAAAGCTTTCATTTAAACTCAGAGCAATAGTGTTGAATGCCTTTAATCCCAGCACTTAGAAGCCAAAGGCAGGCGGATCCCTGTAAGTTCAAGGCCTGCTTGGTCTGCAGAGCGAGTTTCAGGGTAGCCAGATAGCCAGGGCTACACAGAGGAATCCTGTCTCAACTCCCCCCCCCCCCCCGCAACCCATAATCCCCAAATCTAGACTTTTCCCTTAGAAACAATGATCTTTGGGGGAGGGAGTTGTTGTTTGTTTAATTTTTTTAAAATTTTTTTATTTTATTTTTGAGAGAAGGTCTTATATAGCCAGGCTAGCTTTGAACTCCCAATCTTTAGGTCTTCACCTCCCAAATACTGGGATTATGGGCATATACCATCACACCCAGCAGATCATAACTTTTTAAAGTAAGTTTTGGAAGTCAAGAGTGGTACCACAGGCTTGTTCTCCCAGCTCTGGGGAAACTCAGATGGGAAATTGCTGCAAATTTGAGACTAACCTCAGTTACCTATTGAGTTCAAGACTCTCCTGGGCCACATAAGGTAACAAGAGCAAATAGTGCCACATAATAGCCTTCTGTATGAGGGGTTTTGCTGAGGGTGTGGCTCAGTGGCAGAGCACTCACTCACCCTGTATAAGCTAGCCCTGCACCCTGTATAAGGTCCCCAGCACTGAACAAACAAAAAGTTATGAAGAGTTGCTATACTTGAAGCATCCCTTCAATGTGTGGTCTTCACAGACTGTCCCTGCCATCTGTTTCCTCCAAAGGCTCAAGTAAGCATTCATTATTGTTTTGAAGAACACACATTGTCACCTACTGGGTAGGACTCTTACAAGGTATAGCTAAGCACCTACACAGCCACCAAAACCCCTGAACTCAGAGGAGCCAAGCCAGATCCAGGTCATCATATGATAACCTCTGGTAACCCCTGTGGATTATGCCAAACTAAAACTTTCTAGAATCTTCTCATAGACTCCAGTAGTAAATTACACCATGAAACTTGGACCAAGAACTCCATCTCTATATAGCTGAAGGAAGTCCCTTCTCTGACCTTGAAATATCTTTAACATCTGTTTCTACAGCTGTCACTCTGAAACATACTGATAAGATTTTTATTTCTTGTCAATTTCACATCTGGCAAAAGAGAAACAACTCCATCAGATTGACCTATAGACAAGTCTGTGAGGCATTTAATTGATTAATGGTTATTGTGGGAGGGCCTGTTCCACTGTGGGCGGTACTATCTCTGAGCAAGTGGCCTTCCTGGTTGTTGTCTTTTCTGTTGCTGTGAAGAGACAGACACCATAACCAAAGCAACTTATAAATAAGGAGTTTATTGGGAGCTTGCTTACAGTTTCAGAGTATTATTTCATAAATATCATGTCAAAGAGCACGACAGCAGGCAGTCAAGCATGGCGCTAAGAGCTTACAACCTGACCTTCAAGTTGAGAAAGGGAGGGAGAGGGAACACTAATTGGGAATAGCATGGGCTTTTGACACTTCAAAGCCCACTCCCAACAGCACACCTCCTCCAACAAGGCCACACCTCCGAATCCTTCTCAAACATTTCTACCTACTTTGGAACAAGCATTCAAATAGGGGCCATTCTCAGTCAAATCACTACAGTTGTATTTAAAAGATGACGTTGACGTTGACGTCAAGCTGATTGAGCAATGGGAAGCAAGTTATTAAACAGTATTCCACCACAGTTCTTGTCTTTCCAGATTCCTGCCCTTCTTGAATTCCTGCTTCCATTAATGTTGGATTATGATGGGGAGGTGAAAGCCAAACAATCGTTCCTCCCCCCGACCCTCCCATGCTGCTTTTGGTCATGGCCTTTATCACAGTTACAGCAAAGTAGGACAGCCATTGATTTCCCGTGTATTTTGCCTGGTTTTGTTCTTAGAGGCCAACAGAGGCACATGGGAAACAGAGATAGATGCCTGAAGTCCAACGTAGCTAGTAACAAAGGTCACAGAGACAACATATCCCAACCTGTGTCTCTCAGGGACCACTCTGGCTTTGTCTGAAAATGGTCCTGGTCTCTTTAATTTCTGCATGAAGAATTATATAAAGAACCAACGATCAAGATGATATGGATTTGGCTATGTGGGACCTTCCTAGCAACCATCCCTGTAGGAGAAAATGCACACATGACCTGGTGACCAGCCTACCTGGCACACTGCACTGCTAAGCACGAAGCAGGGCACACCAGGCTCCTCTCCTGAGTGTTTCCAGAAGTCACAGCGCTGAATGCTGAAGCAGAGTGAGTAGCTGGCCTGCTGACGAGTCTGCACTCTCCACGTCTCCTTTTAT
Source organism: Tokudaia tokunoshimensis (assembly GCA_036184795.1). Taxonomy (NCBI): domain Eukaryota; kingdom Metazoa; phylum Chordata; class Mammalia; order Rodentia; family Muridae; genus Tokudaia; species Tokudaia tokunoshimensis. The sequence continues at coordinate 32,790,226 of BTHU01000014.1, forward strand.
GTGTTTCTTCCGCAGAGACCCTGGTGGTGCCGACTGTCCAATCTGAGGTCATATGCTAACCAATCAGAGTTGATAGGCTTCCACTCTCTAAATAGCTGTTCACATGCAAATACTCTGAAGTGGTTCATCTTCGCTCCTTTTGCTGACCCACGAGCACTGCAGTCTTGTCAGGGATCCCACCTCACTGCGACGCAGATTGCAAGCTTGAGGTCCTTCATGGAACCCCACTTAGATGCCACCAACAATTCAGAGACAGTTTACCCAAATACCACAGACTCATTTAGCCATGTAGACGCCTGCTCAAGTTTGAGGACTTACTCTCTAGAAAAAGCAGATCCGCGTCTTTCCAAATGACAGGGACAACACTCCCTGCCGCCTCTGAACTCCCAAACTCTGTCCTGCACACATTGAGCAGACAACTGGCAAGTGCTTATGCCGCTGTTGGCAAGGGGCACTGCCTCTATGTAAATAACAAGTAATGTCTGATCCACAGTGTAGACATGAACAGGTCAATGCCCAACATCAAATAAAGGCGGTGCCGTCATTTAATTGGACTGACCCGCTTGCAGGAGCGGAGGCCCGGTTTAGTGGAACACGGGGCCGCACGGCTCCCTTTGATCTTGGGAGCTTTTTTCAGCTCTGTTCTAATCTGTGTTCTTGCCTTCCGTGGAGCTCTAACTCCTGACCTCTCACCCAAGTCTCGTCTGCGCAGCAGCTGAGCCAGCTGCTTGCCAGTGAAACTTCATGTCAGTTTTCAAACAGGCCCGTGAAGGGCCTGACAGCCCATCAGGATGGCCTCAAACCCACTGAGTCCCAACATCTGATCAAACAGCAGCTGCAGGAAAAGCCTCATCTACACTGTCCTTTGATGAGCTGTGCAGACCTTTCTGCAGATTCAGCTGCCACAACCCTCTGCAAAGCCTCCGGAAAGAAGGGAGACTGGAGGGAGAGGGCCTCCCAATGGACTGAGTTGCATAAATAGGCCTTCTGCCTTCTGCATGCTCCCTCTGAAGCCTTACACACACACACACACACACACACACACACACACGTGCACACACCACCCTGACCCAGAGTTTCTTGTAGAATGTGTTCACATGTAAACACTAATGCCATTTTCTTATTGACCTGTTAAGCTCTAGAAAAAGCAACCATGGAATCCAACTTGGAAACTAAGTCGATAGAAGACAAGTTCTCCTGTCAGGGACACATTCTAGGTTTTTTCAATAGACCAGAGTATGTTATTAAGAGATTTTTAAAGAAGTTGATTTTGTTTAAAGGTGGGAGACTCAAGTGTATCATAAATACTTGGCTTTTCTCCTTTTGAATGTACTTCAGAGAATAAACTGGCTAGATATCCTGTGCACTTGAGGACTGACTGAAACCCTTTTCTTTAGGGTGAAAGCTACAAGTCATTTAAGCTAACTGACCTCTGCCTACCTAACTCCTGGAGATATTTACTCTAGAGCAAACATTCTCAAACTGTAGGTCGCAATTCCTTTGCTAAATCTCTATCTCCAAAAATATTTATAGTATGGTTTATAACAATAAGGAATTACAGTTATGATGTAGCAACAACAATCATTTTATAGTCAGGAGTCACCACAATATGAGGAACTGTAGTAAAGGGACACAGCATTAGGAAGGTTGAGAACCAGTGCTGTCGAGGCTCAGGGGTCTCCGTCTGGTATGAAAGCAGTCATCTTAGCACGGGCAGAGATTAGGAGTGTACGGACGCTGTAAAGGAAGCATGCATCAAACACATCATTTTACCTAGTCTTGGGGGAAGCGCCTAAGAAGAGGAGGAAATAAGTAAACCATAAATGTCCGTATGTGAACTTAAATATAAAGGTGAAAAAGTAGGTCAAACACTCAAGAAAGATTATATAGGAAGGGTGTCCCAGTATCTTTTCCATTGCTTTGTAAAACACTATGACAAACAGGATACTTAGAGAAGGGTTCTCTAGAGTCACAGAACTTGTGGAATAAAATACATACATACTTACATACTACATACATACATACACAAATACATACCATATATATATATATATATATGGTGTGTGTGTGAAATTTATTGGACTTCCAGACTTCCAGTCTACTAAGTCAACAATGGGCAGCTGTGAATGGGAAGTCCAATAATATAGTAGTCACTCAGTCCCACGAGACTTGGGTGGTTCAGCTGATCTTCTATATAAGCTGGAATCCCGAAGAGGTAGATTCCAACAGATGTGCTGGTAGGTAACTGCAAGCAGGCAGAGAAGAATGAACCCTTCCTTCTTCTGTTGCCCTTATGTGGGTCTCCAGCAGAAGGGATAGCCCAATTAAGGTACCACACCTGGACCTAAACTTTTCTTTTCTTGAAACTTGCTCTGTCCCAGGCTGGCCTCAATCTGCTTGCCTCAGTCTCCTGGGATTAAAGATGTGTACCCCCTTGCCTGGGCCTAAGCTTTTCATGGCCACTATGCCTCAGATCTGGATCATAAGAAGCTTGTGTCATCCCAGATCAAAATTTGGGTCTAAAGCCTGTGTCTTCAAGATCTGGATCACAGGTGTGCCCTCCATTTCATTCCAGGTATAGTCAAGTTGACAATGGGAATGACCATCACAAGAAGGAATGGGATTTATTTTATTTGGTTTAGAATTCCAGGTCAGGAATGATCATTGAGGGAGTCAAGGCAGGAACTTGAAGCAGACGCCTTGAAAAGAACCATGCTTGATGACTTGATTGCAAGCTCAGGCTTTGCAACCTTTCTTTTTTTTTTTTTTTTTTTTGTTGTTGTTTTTTTGAGACAGGGTTTCTCTGTGTAGCCTTGGCTGTCCTGGAACTCACTCTGTAGACCAGGCTGGCCTCGAACTCAGAAATCCACCTGCCTCTGCCTCCCAAGTGCTGGAATTAAAGGCGTGCGCCACCACCGCCCGGCTTCTTTGCAACCTTTCTTGTACAGTCCAGAACCACCTGCCGAGGGAGAGTGCCACTCACAGAGGGCGGGACCCTCCTGCATCAATTAACAATCAGTGCAACCCCCTTGCAGACATAGGCCATAGGCCAATCTTACCCAGGCGATTCCTCGGTCAAGGCTGTCATCTCTGATGTCTCTAGCTGGCATATAGATGTGTCAAGGTGACAGTTAAAGCCAACTAGGACAAAAGAGAACAAAGGGGATAATAAACATTTTAGAAGTTAAATATAGGGCCAGGTGTGGTGGTGCACACACTTAATCCTGGCACTTAGAAGTCAGAGGCAGGTGGACCTTTGTGAGATTGAAGTTAACCTGGTCTACATGGTGAATACAAGAACAGCCAAGTAAGATCCTGTCTCACAAAGAAGTTGGTTATAAAGAAACTGCTGGACTTTATTAGTGTAAAGTTTCAAATCACACACACAGCCCAGCACATTCTTAGAGGCAGGTTTGTTCATTCTAATATAGACATTGTCAAAGGATCGTAAGAAGTGAACTCGTGCAGTCGGATGGAGCATAACAGAAAACAAAACAAACAAACAAACAACCCCTGTGCTGAAGGATACAGTACACCACGTGAGACACAGTTAATCTCATACGTTGAAAACCCATTTTTAAAGGATTCAGCTTTTGGTGCTCAATGTTACTGATACATTTTAAAGCAATGTTACAACATCCAATTCTAAGTTCAGAGAGGAAACCTGAAGAGTGGGGTGCTACCATTGGAATGCTAAAAATGTCTATTGGGAAGATAAGAAATTCTCACCAAGTATCCCAAGTGTTTTTTAGACAGAGAAAGCCATAGGGTGCTGGGTTTATTGTTTCTCCTGTTTGTATGGCCTTGTAGGAAATAGCAAAATTGTTGAAGATGGACATAAACTCAACTTTGGATTCCTGGGTGCTTCTGACCTGCCGTTGACCTTCTTTCTTGGTTTTGTTTTGAGAGTTCAGCACAAATTTCCTAGTACTTCCAGGATCATCTTATATTTTTCTTGCATATTAGCTACTCCACCAAGAAAACCACAGTCCTCCTCCCACCCCCGCCACCACAAGTTTTTAAAATCAAGATCTGGGGACTGGAGAGATAGCTTATCAGTTAAGAGCACCAGCTGCTCTTCCAGAGGTCCTGAGTTCAAATCCCAGCAACCACATGGTGGCTCACAACCATCTGTAATGAGATCTGACGCCCTCTTCTGGTGTGTCTGAAGACAGCTACAGTATACTTATATATAATAAATAAATAAATCTTTAAAATCAAGATTGGGGCATGAGATGCACTCAGTGTTTGAACTCATCGGGTGTATTCATGCATATCTTCCCTCGGACACATAGCTAGGGTACAGATGTACATAAACTAATTGTTATATACACAGATACTGCATATCTAGAACACTTTAAATTAGGACGTTTGGACTGCAACCCCCACCCCTTTGGGTCAGCACAGTGACCTGCCTTCTCACCCCTTTATTATTTGTAGCTTCATTTCTGTGACAGACAGTCCCGTTTCCTATCATCTGAAATGTATTACCTTCAATTCAGCTGTGCTTAGAATTCTACAGGGTTCAGATTGCAAAGCTGTATCCCTGTGAGAAATAAATGTCCTACCTCCGGTACAGAGTTCGCCTTTCTCTTCAGCTTTACAGTGCATAGTCTAAGCATAATTTCCAAAAGTTAAGAAAGATGAGGGAGGAGCGCTGTGAATCAAGGCCGGTCTGGCCGACAGAGTGAGACTGGGACTCAAAATGCAGAAACAAGGGTTGAAACCATGTAGTCTGTGCTGTTTTGGAGACCAAGGCAAAAGGATGTCAAGTTCAAAGGCTGCCTGTAAAGAGTTGGTTCTAGGGCAACCTGTCTCCAAAAAAAGTAAGAAAAGGCTGGGCAAAGAGCTCACATGCCTGGATTCTATCCTTAAAACCAGGAAAGATGAAAGTTGAGTCTGCTTTCAGATTTGCATATGTGCATACGTAGTTGCTTCTTTTAAAATGGATTCATTGTTATTGGAAGTTAGATGATCTAGGTACAAAGTCAAAGCAAGCAAGCAAGCAAGCAAACAAACAAACCCAGTTAATTCACTTTGAGATAGTTTCCTCACTTGAATTTTCTAAAATTTATTTTTGTGTGTATGGGTGCAATGTGTGTGCCTGGTGCCCAGGGCAGCCAGAAGAGGATGTCAAATCCACTGAGCCTGAGGTTACAGTCGTCAGCTACCCCCTCAAGAGCTGAGAATTGAACCTGGTCCTCTGGAAGAGCATCCAGGGCTTTTAACCTCTGAGCCATCTCTCCAGCCCTCTCCTTGCTCAATGTTAATGTTACATAGATGGACTGACAGCTGGAGAATAGGTAAGTCTGACTTTTCTGGCTACTTCCTTGCAACTTTATAAGATAATACTTGAGTGTATTAGAATAAGATTGAATGTAGCAATCTTAACCGGAAGCCAGGGAGGGCAGTTTCATTATTCCCTGGCAATAGCTCTGTAACTCCAGATTTACTAGCAAGGTCTGCAAAATAAAAGTGGGCAGGTCCACAAAAACATTGTGCACATTGTTACAACCAGAGAAATGCATTCTAATGTAACTGTCTTGGGAAACTGGCCCTGATACTTTGTGTCTTCCCAACCCAAAGCTGTGGGATGACTTTTGAGATATTCATCAGGACCCGATTTTGTATCAACTTCACTGATTGCTGCTATCTACATGTGACACAATGGCTTGGAACCGTCGGACACTGGTGCCATGTCCCGCTTTGATGACATGCAGTCTGAGAAATTTGGATAAGTGTTGCATGGAACCCCTGCACTGTTTTTGCAAGTTTCTAATGAAACTATAATTCACAATAAAAAGTTTTTGAAGTTTTAAAGCTTCTAATTCGACTTAAATGTGTGTATATTAAAACATAATTGTCTCCACTTTTTTTTTCTGTATTACGGTCATAGTAAATCCTCAAGTGAGATCACATTACTTGCTACATGTATGATAGAATATTTAAAACCCCATTCTCTTTGGCTGAGTAATTTTACTGAGAGTGTATCTTAAGAAAATATTCCACCCTCTCATGCCTTTCTAATAATAGGAAAGTATCTTCCCAATTTGTCTTCTCAGTGAAGAATCTCTACAAGGATATGCAAAGAATCTGAATTTATACTTAAACAAAAATCAATACTGATAATTACTTTCTGTCTCCTACTTTCTTTACCCTGATGCACTTACCTGATAAGGGTAGCTCTAGTTGGTCTTCAATAACTATCTATTCCTGGCCTGTACTTGGGCATGGCCAATGTGCCTCAATGTGAACCACGCACCTTTTCAAGTTCAGGATCATAAATCCGAGATCGATTGCCCCCTCTTGCCTCATAATTCTAGTTTGTGCTCTCCGACATCATGGGCATAGCCAAGGATGGTGGTGGCTCTCTGACATCATGGGCACAGCCAAGGATGATGGTGACACATACCTATAAACTCAGAACTTTCAAGGTAGAGGCAAAAGGATCAGGGGTACAAGATCATCCTTAGTTATAAAGCAAATTTGAGGCCACCCTGGGCTCCATGAGACCCTGTCTCCAAATCTCGAAAGCAAGCAAATAAACTCCCGAGCTGGCGTGTACTGTGTTTTTTTTTTCAGAATATTCTTAGGCCTCCTCCTCTATCAGATGAGCTCGAATCCCATTTCATCGAGAAACAGAAGCAATTAGATTATCCTCTTCTCTTCAACCTACCCCGTTCAGTCTCCTCACTGTCTTCCCTCTTTCCACGAGTCCCCTTGAACATTTCAGCATCCTCGCCGCCTCGTCACCCTCCACGTCCTCGCAGAAGCTCCTGCTCATCGAAACCCACACCGTCTCCATCCTGCCAAATGATCTTACCAAGATTTTTTTTCAGATTTATTTTTATTTATGGTACGAATCTGTGTAGCACATGTATGTGGGTTCCCACAGATGCCAGAAAGGGCTTCCTGGGATGGAATTAAAGACAGTTGTTAGCTACCTAACGTAGGAGCTGGGAAGTGAGCTATAAGTCCCCTATAAAGCTCTTCTTCTTCTTCTTCTTCTTCTTCTTCTTTTCCACCTCCTCCTTCTATTTTTTTTTAGATTTATTTATTTTATTTATATGAGTACACTCTAGCTGTTTTCAGACACACCAGAAGGAGGCATCATATCTCAGAAGAGGGCATCAGATCCCATTACAGATGGTTGTAAGTACCATGTGGTACTAGGACTTGAACTCAGGACCTCTGGAAGAGCTGTCAGTGCTCTTAACCACAGAGCCGTCTCTCCAGACCCCCTCCCTATAAAGTTCTTAATGGAACCTATAGCCACATTCTGCACAGTTGGCCACTCTATATGCCTCCCCTGAGTCACACTGAGAGTATTTTAGGTGTCTATTTGACTGGGTTTGGGGGTACCCCGGAAATGATCCAAATGTTCTGGATGTTCCTGTGAGGACAGTTTTTAGCTGAGATTGACATTTAACACTGTAGACAACTCTTACAGTAAAAGCTGGTTTCTCTGTGCTGTGGAGAGACCTCTGTCAATTCTCTGAAGGCCCGACTAGAACAAAGGTGCTCACAGAGTCCGTAGCATATGCTACACTTATTCTAGGTGCTAGACACAGACAGCAGGCAAACCGCCATCTTACAGTCTGTCAAGAAGGGATAATTCTCAAAGAAGCAGCACCTTGCAATGTGCTGGAGTGAAAATCAACAGATCACGTGACTGGGGTCACTAGCAAGCTGTGCTGCAGACGGCAGGGCAGGAAATCCAGTGACAGCTCTGTTAAGCCACTTTCCTGCTGCCGCTGGAGTCTTTGCCGAAGTCTCGGGATTCAGTTAACTTGCTAACGATGAGAATGATGATAATAGAGCCTCGTCTCCTTGAGTTCTGAGAGTGTGTGCGGAATAACAAGCGTCGGTGGCTGCCATACAGAAAAGCGCCGAGCATCTTTGTCTAATTTACATTCGGAGCTTACAAGGCGTTTAGAAGGAAGAACCGTTTAAGTTGAGATTTAACGGATAAAAAGGATCCCATCTTGTGAAGTGGGTTGAGGATGAATATTGTGGGGCAGAGGGACCAGATGGGCCAAAGAGGGATGCTGCCTCTGGGGAGGCGAGAGGAGGTTTCGTAGACCTGCCTAGGGATTTGGATTTTATGTAAGCAGGATGCGAGGGTGATCTGGAGTGTGACATGATGAGAGTGTCATGGTCGTATTAAGATCTCTTAAAGGACCTCGACCTACCAGGCTCCAGGATGTGCTTCCAGGAAAGCAAGAGAGCAGACAGAGGGCCTGGTCAGAGAGACAGAGGACCAGTTAGGAAGTTTGGAGACTCCACCAGGATATTTGGGGGGTTTGTTTGTTTTGGTTTTGGTGGAAGAGGTTATTTTTGGTTTGGTTTTGGTGCGTGTGAGCATGCTTGCCTGTGTGTGTGTAGTGTATGCGTGGTGCATAGTATATAGTGTGTGGTATGGGTGTGTCTGTGTGTGGTGTATGGTGTGTGATATGTGATATGTGGTGTGTGGTATATTGTGTGTGGTGTGTGTGATATGTGGTGTGTGTGTGTGTGATATGTGGTGTGTGTGTGTGTGGTGTATGGTGTGTGATATGTTATGTGTGGTATGTGGCATATTGTATGCGGTGTGTGTACGTGCGATTTGTGGTATGTGTGTGTGGTGTATGATGCGTGTGTGGTGTGTGTGTGTGTGGTGTATGGTGTGTGATATGTGGTGTGTGTGGTGTGTATGTGTGTGATATGTGGTGTGTGTGTGTGGTGTGTATGTGTGGTGTATGCTGTGTGATATGATGTGTGGTATATTGTGTGTAGTGTGTGTGTGTGTGTGTGATATGTGGCGTGTGTGTGTGATATGTGGTGTATGCTGTGTGATATGATGTGTGGTATATTGTGTGTAGTGTGTGTGTGTGTGTGTGATATGTGGCGTGTGTGTGTGATATGTGGTGTATGGTGTGTGATATGTGCTGTGTGGTGTGTGTGGGGTAGATGGGGATGGAAGAGGAAGTCTTCAGATACCCTCTTTTAATCCCTTGAAACAGAGGGCTCTCACTAAACCCAGAACTCAGCATTCTGTGTTAAATGTTGGTGAGACTGGCTACCAGCAAGTCCCAGCAGCCTTTCTGCCCACTCTGCTCCCAGTCCTGGGACTGCAGGTGCAAAGAGCTATTCCTAATTTTGGGCGCTGGTTATGAGAACTCAGGTCCTCATTATGTGTGCGTCGAGAGCGCTGAACCTACTAAGTCATCTGTGAGATCTTAACTTGATTTTTCAAACATCATGTACTCTTTAAGAATTGTTGTAATTACACTTATTTGTTGGTGTGCTTGTGCACGTGCACACATGTGCAGAGATCAGAGGATGAATAAGGGGTCAACCTTTCACCATGTGAGTACTTCAGGTCAAACTCGGGTCTGCAGGCTGGAAAGCAAGCACTTTTCCCAGCTGAGCTACCTTGCCACCCCTCATGTGTTCTTATCGGTTATTTTGTTTCCATTTAGAGACAATTAAAATCATAAAGTACCTACTCAGGTCCTCCAGTATCTTTCCATTGAATTCCTCAAAGTGGATAGAAAATTACGTCCTTCCTACTGTGTTACAAAACTTGTTTCTGCTAAGCATGTGGCACGTACTTTTATCCCACCAGGGGCGGGTGGATCTCTGTGGGCTCCAGGCCAGCCAGGAGTCCGACGGAAAACAAACAAACCTCTAGACAGTCGTTCCCTAATAACTTTTCATTCATTTAAGCTTGGAACAATATAGCAGTGTGTGTTTCTATATTTTAATTCACTGTAGTAAAATTTTACGAAACCACTGAAATTCTCTAATTGCTTGCATAATTGACTCTAAAAACTAATAATAGCCTTTCTTTTTTTTATATCCTTTTATATTCAAATTTCACTTATTTTTACATAGAGATATCTTTTTCCTCCACAGTACTGTAGTTCAGACCCAAGCCCTACTACGCACTATGCCCAAGCCCTACTATGCACTATGCAAGCCTCTAACCAAGCTGCAAATCTCACCCCTTCTTAGGACTTTTTAATAGACATCTTCTCTATGTTTGTATTTAGCATTCTACTAACACACCAATTTTATATGAATTCACATATAAACAGACGTATAAAATATTTAGTCTTGGGCTTCAGAACTTCTGGTGTATCTAGCCATTCAATGGCTCTCTTTTCCTAGATCCTTTCTACCATCCAGTGTCTGGTGACTTGAATAGGCTTGGCCTCCATAGACTCATGTGTTTGAATGCTTGGCCCGTAAGCAGTGACACTCTTACAGGTGTGGCCTTGTTGGTGGAAGTGTGTCACTATAAGAGTAGGTTTTGAGGTTTTGGAAGCTCAAGCCAATTCACTTCCTGCTGCCTGCTGATCTAGATGTAGGACTCTGAGCTCCTTCTCCAGCACCATGTCTTCCTGGACGCCGCCATGCTTCCCACCATGATGATAATGGACTAAATCAGCCCCAATGAAATAGTTTTCTTTATAAGACTTGCTGTGGTCATGTTGTTTCTTCGCAAGCAACAGAAACCTTAACTAAGACAGTCTCACTGTACTGAAGAGCATGCTTTTCAAATAGTCACCTTAGATCTTAGCCAAAGGCCAAGACACAATGCCCCATGTAATCGATTCCCTTCTCAGAGACTCTCATTCGTGCATCTAAAAGCCAGAACTGAAACTGCATGTGCTGTGTGGCAGGAACTGTTCTGAACACTTCACATTTTCTCAAGCAGCAGTAAATACTAATTGTGCCAGAGTTAATTTTTACTGCTGAGTCCCATTCCTGGTTTCTTGCAGACGTTTCAGTCTACAGGACCCATCGTCCCTCTAACAGAGCCTGCTTTCTTCCCCGTGAGCACCAGGCTGCTCAGAAATTTGCCACGTGGTTCTTCTTTCATGGTGATGATGGGTTTTGCTCGGCTGGGCATTGCCTTACTGTGTACCGCAAGCTGATCTTGAACTCATGATCTTCCTGCCTCAGCCTCCCCAGTGCTGGGATTGCAGGCATGTGCGTGTTAAGTACGTTGGCTGGAGGGTCTTGAAGGTAAGAAAGTGAAGTCAATTCAACTAAATTGGATTGGAAGGTCTGGAAGGCCATAGTATGCTATGGACTGTGTAGGCATTTTGACATGTAATGTGGTGAGGGGATACTTTTGTCAGATCCATGCCAGGATATGCCTCTGAGCAATTACATGTTCAACAGACCTGGTGTCAAAGAAGTTTATTGAGGAGGAAAGAGGATTGAGGGCCTAGGAAAGAGATAGAGGCACGCAAGTGGATGTGTAGACAGGCAGACAGACAGGAGCAGAGTCAGGAGGGGAGAGAAAGCGGGTGTGTTCAGGGAAGAGGCAGGGAGAGTTTGCACTGGGGTGGCTGGTGGTTCTTTTTATCTGCAGCATACCTGCGAACCTGGCAGCCATCGGCAACCTAAGCAGTTACTAGGTCCCTGAGGGGAGGCCAGTGGAATTGCCTGTCCACTAACAGTAGGGAAATAGGGCACCAGCAGCAGGTGAGATGGTCTTATGTGAGTTCTGCATTTCAGTGACCAAAACACCCAAGTGGATAACAGAGAGGACGGAAGGCTTATTTAGCTCACAGATTCAGAGCGCTCAGACTGTGCTTGTTTAGTTCCGTGCACTTGGACAGAATATTCCGGAAACTGGAACTTGTGACAGAGAAGCCTCTTTACCTCTCTCTTTTAGCAGAGAGGAAGGGAGGGAAGGGAGGGAAAAGAGCGAGGGAGAGAGGGACGGGGACAAGTTTCCCCCAGAGACTCACCCCAGCGACCTGCTTCACCCAGCCCCCACCACCTAACAGATTCAGAACTAACTCTCTAGAATATTGCCAACAGCCTGGACCAAGCATTCAGCAAATGAACCTGTGGGTAACACTTTATATCTCAACCATAACAAGTGTCCGCTAATTAAATTTTTAGGGCAGTAATTATCAAACTCAGCTGCACATTTGAATCACTTGGTAAGATTTACAACTGACTCGAATGCCTGAGTCCCACATCCAAGGACTCTGACACAGTTGATCTGGGGTGTGATACAGAGGGTGAGAATTTCAAGATCCAGGGAATTCAAAGGGATGTCCAGGCTTTATAACCAGTAACTCAAAGGAGCCTTAAAGCAAGTTCCTTCCCTGTATGATGGTATATACCTTTTTAATCTCAGCACTTGGGAGGCAGAAGCAAGCAGATCTCTGTAAATTCGAGGTCAGCCTAGTCTACAGAGTGAGTTCCGGGACAGCCAGAGTGTCTTTGTAAGACCATGTCTCAATGAAAAGCAAGAACACAAACAGAAACACAAAACTAACCTATTACCTATATTATAAAAATTCCAGATTAGAGGATTGTGTAACCTACATATACAATAAATGCACATAATACAATAAGCAAGTATGTGTTATGCAAGGGCATATAAACAACATTCATCACAGCAGCGATGACTAATCCAAAGGAGGAACCCCAATATTCATCAGTAAACAAACAGGTAGACAAAATGTGGTGTGTGCAATACAGTGGGATATTATCTAGCCTTAATAAGGAAGAGAATTTTGACACGTCACAACATGAGTGAACCTTGGCTGAGTGAAATGGGGCAACAAAGAACACATATGTATGCTCCCACATGTGATCATGGTCAAACTCTTGGGGACAGGAAGTAGACTAGTTAAGTTAAGGGGACCCAGGGAGATTTGTTTAATGGGTACAGAGTTTTCAATTTGGAAGGCTGGAAATGAGGAGTAATTGTATGGCGTTGTGTGTATTTAATGTCACAGAATTGTATGCTTATAAATGGTAAGAAGAGTACGTTTTATATTAGATAACATTTATTTCCTTGAGACATTTCATGAAACCCAGGCTAGCCTCAAACTCCCTATAGAGCCAACAATGTCCTTGAACTTCTGCTCCTTCCTCTGCCACCTCCAAAGTGCCAGCATCACATACATTTTAACACGTACACACATAAGCACACACCACACACACAAGCACACACCACACACACATAACACACAGACACACACACTACATACCACACCTCCTCCCTACACACAGACACCACACACACATAACACACACACACACACTACATACCACACCTCCTCCCTACACACAGACACCACACACACATAACACACACACACACACACACTACATACCACACCTCCTCCCTACACACAGACACCACACACACATAACACACACATATACACTGCACTACACAACACACACACACACATACACATACACCACACACATATAACACACACACACACCGCAAAACCCACCTCTTCCCCACACACAGACACCAAACACACACATAACACACACACAACACACATACCACATTACACACCACACACACACACACCACATATACACACACAGCCATTGGGTATCTGCAAGCTTCCTTTCCCAGAGAGATTCAGAGTGTCAGAAGATTAATATAAGATGTTTTATTTTAGTAAAGACTAATAGTTTGTTCACTGGTGATTGTTTTCCTTATAATATTATCAAATCATAGTTAGTGTTCTTTTGCTGTGAAGAGACATCATGACCACAGCAACTCTTATAAAAGAACGCATTTATCTGGGGCTGCCTTATAGTTTAGAGGTTTAGTACGTTGTCATCTTTGTGAGCACCAAGATAGCAAGCACACAGACAGACAGACAGACAGACAGCTGCTGGAGAAGAGGCTGAGAGTTCTACATCTGGATCTGCAGGACCTCAAAGCCCACCCCCAATGACATACTTCCTCCATCAAGGCCACACCTCTTAATCCCTGTCAAGTGATACTACTCCCTAGTGACCAAGCATTCAAATATATGAGCCTATGGGGTCATTCCTATTCAAAGCACAACATGTATACATTTTTAAAAGTTTTATTGTATTTTTAGGTGTGTGTGTGTGTGTGTGTGTGTGTGTGTGTGTGTGCACATGAACTTGTCCCTGTGAAGATAGTGCCTGTGAAGACTAGGAGAGGCCATCAGATCCTCTGAAGCTGTAGATAGAGGTAGTTGTAAGGTGTCTAACATGGACACTAGGCTAAGCTCAGGTCCTATGGAAGAACAGTGATCCTAAGCCATCTCTCCAGCCCACACTTGCATTTTCAAAATTAATTTGTTTGTACAGTTGTTCATTTGGGTCTTTTAGAGACAGGATCTTGCCGTGTATCCTAAGCGGGCCTTGAACTCATTGTGAAGCCCAGCGTGGCCTCAGGTCTTCAGCAGTGATCCTTCCTCAACCATCATCACGGGGATTAAGGTGCACAGCGCCACACCCAGCTCTTCACACCATCCTCAAAGGAAGAAGTCTTTACACCTTGTAACAACCGGTAGATGCTCTTACACCCTCACACGTGTGTAGACAGGTGGGGCCTGGAGCTGCAACCTGCAGAGCTCTGCTGTGCAGACCATTGTGCCGAGAGAGCCTTTTGAAGGCAAGATTAAAGGTGTCTCAATTGCCCCGACACCTTTGATGCAGGCCCGCCTAACTGCACGTGGATGAGTCATCTCACCTCTATTTCTTTCCTTTTCTGAATGTCCAGTGAAATTCAATGAGCAGCAGCAGTAGCTGCTTGGATTCTACATTTAGGGGTGTGTAGGAGGAACAATGACAGAAAAGGCTTGCATTTATCTCTGAGTCACTATTTCCTCTTCCCTCCCTCCCTCTCCCCCTCCTCCTCCTCCCTCATCCTTCAAGATAATGTTTCCCTGCATAGCCTTGGCTTTCCTGGAACTTGCTCTGTAGACCAGGCTGGCCTAGAACTCAGAGGTCAGCCTGTCTTTGCCTCCTGAATGCTGGGATGAAAGATTTGTGCCACTACCCAGTCACAAGTTCTTAAGTGACGCAAAGTTATCAAGAGAATAGTGAATTGCATCTGACTTGATGTTTCTGGAATTCTAAAAAGAAAGATCAATTGAACTGAAACATCTCTCTTTGGTATCAGATTTTGTGAGGGGAAAAAAAAATGAGGCCATTTATGTGTGGTTTTGACTGACGAAAAGAATGGGTGACCCTGGCAATGGAGTCTTCATGGACTGTAGTTCTGAGTTCGGCTATGGTAGATGTCATTAGCAGGCACAGTTGTCTTTCACAAAGCACTCTATGATAAGTTGATGTTGGACACATGTATGTGTGTCTTCATGTAAAGAAACAGAGTTCATGAGATTCACCACATGTGCTTCCTTAGCAATCAGAAGACTCTAGAACCACACTGATTTGAGGTGTGTCATACCAGTGCGCCTGCTACTGTAGACAGTATTAGTTCCCAAGGCTGCTATAACATGCATGTTCCTTAAAGCAGTATATTGCATTATTTTACAGCCTGGAGACCAGGAACCCAACATCAAGGTATTTGCCAGGACATACTCTGTAGAAGCACTAGGGGACAATGTCCCTAGCACTTTACCTGTCCCAATTTTAAGAACTGTGGTCTTAGTTTTGATGTTTCTTGGTGAGGGGTTCCTTCTTCCAGTTTCAAAGCCACCAGCATAGCTCACAGCCCCCCTTACCTTAGTCACTGCATTGTGCTACCTTCTGCCCTGTGGTCAAATCTTCTTGTACAGGAATTTTAATCAAACAGCATGGCTGCTCTGGCAAGGGATCACATCCAAAAACCTTAGGTCTGTGTGATTCAGCTGGACTAACACACCTTTAATCCCTCTGGCTAGAATACGGACACACCCTTAGTACACACCTTTAATCAAAAGCAATAAAGGTAAAGTTAGTTTGTAGAAGGAAGCAGCCATGTTTGAAAGTGATTCTAATTGAGGGGCAGACAAAGTGATGAATCAGAGAAAGATTTGACAGAATAAGTCAGAGGTGGAAGATGACCAGCTCTCACAAGAGCAGACAGGAAGAGAAGCTACTTAAGAGCCACACAGAGCGAGTCAGGACAGAGGGCAGTTTGGTGAGTGCAGTTCAGTTGAGTTCGGTTGAGTGTAGTTATGCTCAGTGTAGCTCAGAGCAGTTCAGTTTGTGGAATTCAGAGGCAGTTTGCCAAGCAGAGCAACTCAGCCAGAAGCCAAGAGAAGCCAATTTGAATCAAGCAGCTTGTAGAGGGGTTTGAACTAGAACAGCTGAGTTAAAACAGTCAGCCAGAGTTCAGAAAGAGCTAGAAAGAGCTTATTCAGCAGCAAGCCTCTGAGACGATAATTATTACATCTGGAGAATAAAAGCTACTTTTACACCTTCTTATAAGTAACTGAAGACAATTGTCCCATCTCAAGTTCCTGAGTTGAACTGCATCTGCAAAGCCCCTTTGCCATATAAGGCTTCAGAATTAGAGTGTGGACCTATTTAAATACCAATATTTAGTCTCCTACTTGAACAAACTGAATAGTTAGCCCATGGCTAGTAGCAAAGTATTTCAACAAAAATCTGGTTTTGTTTGTTTGCTTGCTTGCTTGCTTTGTTCTGATTCTTCTCTTCTCTTCTCTTCTCTTCTCTTCTCTTCTCTTCTCTTCTCTTCTCTCCTCTCCTCTCCTCTCCTCTCCTCTCCTCTCCTCTCCTCTTCCCTTCTCTTCTCTTCTCTTCTCTTTTTTTTATTTAAGACAGGGTTTCTCTGTCTAACTCTGGCTGCCCAAGAGCTCTGTAGACCAGGCTGACCTTAATCTCAGAGATCCATCTCCCTGGGCTTCCCGAATGCTGGATTAAAGTTGTGCACATCCACCACCCAGCTGGTATTTTCATTTCTAAAAGTGTAAGTGCAAAAGAACTTGGTATCTTATTTATTTATCTATAACAGTAAAATAACACACACACACACACACACACTGCTTCAAGGCACACATGTTACAGCAGCTGTGAGAATTACTACTATTGGTGGCAATAACTACATTGGCATGGCATGCCTTCAACCAGTGCAATTCTAGAGTCTTCTGCTTGCCAAGAAACTGTGCTCCCAGTTTCTTGTAAAAACAACTTTCACATAAATACTCTTAATTTTAAGATTTATTTATTTCGTGACATGTCTGTTTTGCCTACACATATATATGTGTACTACACACATATGTGGTACCCTGGAAGTCAGAAGAGGGTGTTGGCTCCCTTGGAACTGGAGGTAAAGATGGTTGTGAACCACCATGTGGGTTCTGAGACCCAATCCCAGGTCCTCTGGAAGAGCACATCCAGCCCCTGTGGAGATATTCTGAAGAGCACCTCAGGAGCATGCAGTTATGAAGCCAAACCTCTAAACTGTCTTCCAGAATGTGGCTGCTCTCAAAGCTTTCAAGAAAACTGAAGTGTACTCTATGCTGCCTTCTATACAGCTAATAACTGCAGTCATTTAATTGAATTTGTAATCAAATCCCAAGATATACCATCAAGACTTGTCCTAAAAGCAATAGCAGTTTGGTATGGGTACCAAAGGTAAACAGACCAAGTGACAGACGGGACTAGAGTTGGCAAACTAACTCAATTTATATATGACCACTTGCCTGTGACAACTCCAAGTGAGGTGATCTTTTAAATTAAACACGCTAGAACAGCTTTTATCTACACAGAGAAATGGTATGTGAGCTTATTTCTGTACCCTGCTGTCCTAGCTTGGTTTCTAGAACCATGATAAAACACTATGACCAAAAGCAACTTGAGGAAGAAAGGATTTATTTGGTTTACATATCACTAGTCATAGTCCACTGAGGGAAGCCAAGGCAGGAACTCAAACTGGGTGGGATCCTGGAGGCAGGAGCTGATACAGAAGAGTTACTGGAGGGGTGCTTCTTACTGGTTTGCTCCTCATGGCTTGTTCAGTCCGGCTTTCTTACAGAATCCAGGACCACCAGCCCAGAGTTTTTCCCAACTATAATAGGCTGGGCCCTCCCATCAGTCACTAATTAAGAAAAGCCCTATAGACTTGCGACAGCCGTATCTTATGGAGACGTGTTTTTACATTGAGGTTTCCCTCCTCCCGGATGACTAATTTGTGTCACATGGAGAAGAAATTCTAGCCTTCAACTCTCAGTGGCTGATGGAGCAAACTAAAGCCTGGAGAAAGCAGAAAATCCTCACAAGCCGTACAATAAAACCAGATTGTTTTAATGTCAAGGATATTTTTCTTCAAAGGACATCATGAAAGGAGTCAAAAGGACCTCGGAATAGGAAGAGATATTTTCAACATACAGAGAAATATTCAGAATAACAAAAACCACAAATATAACACTGTTTTGTTTGTTTTATTTTTTATATTTATTCATTCATTCATTCTTTCATTCATTTATTTTTGAGAGACAGGCACTCACTATGTTTCTCTGGCTGTCCTGGAACTCATTCTGTAGAGCAGGCTGGCCTCGAACTCATAGAGATCCTCCTGCCTCTGCCTCCCAAGTGCTGGGACTAAAAGCATACGTCAACACACCTGTCTCAGCACTTTTGTTTTAAATGTTGTTTTAATTACACTTGTGTGTTCATTTATTTAGTGTGTGTATGCCTGCATGCATATTCGGACGTGTGCTTATACAGCACCGAGTGGAAAGGCCCAAGACAACTTTCAGAAGTTGGTTCTCCCCCTCCCCCACGCGACTCCCCAGGATCGAAGTCAGATTGTCAAGCTCGGTGGCACCAAGGGCCTTGCCTGCGGAGCCACCTCATCACCCTTTATGACGTCCTCGGTTTGAATTTGAAGTGATTGCTATGCATCTCACTCTGGCCTCAGATCAGAGACCCCCCTCCTTCAGTCACCCAGCACTGAGGTTTCAGGCTGACACCACTGAATGGGTACATCCATCATCATAAGAGCATTACAGACCCAGGCGAGGCAGTTCACACCTGCCCCCTAGCACTACCCTAGCTAAGACAGGGTCACTGAGAGTTTGAAGCCTGCCTGGGATACAATGTGAGACACTATCTTGAAGAAAGAAGAGCTTTGCAGTGCCAAAATGTTGCCGAGGGGCAAGATCTGAATCATTATGATGTTAATAAAGAGGGTGACAGGGAGGGACCAAGGGAGTGAGAGATATGTTTAAGGCATTGATCATGTTGATGGTCTGAAAAGAATTAAATCACTTCCAAATCCATCCTGTTGGAAAAGTTGAGTATATAAGAATTTAGTGTACCCATGCCTCAGTAAATGGATTTACCCTTACAGGTCGGGAGAGATGGCTCAGTGGTTAAGAGCACATAGTGCTCTTCCTGAAGACCCACGGCCAGTTCCTAGCTCCCATGTCAGGGGTATACAACCTCCTGGAACTCCAGCTCCAGGGGATCCAACACCCTTGTTTGGCCTCCATAGGCACCACACCCACACAGCATACATACACACAGTCAGCACACACACACTAAATTAAAAATAAAACCCCATGTACATATAATAAACAATCTGCTTCATCAAGTGGATGTCTACTCTGAAAACTTCAAAAGGAATAAATGTTTGCTGTACAACTACATGGGTAAATCTCAAATAAGTTTGCTGAGAAAAGACCACACAGCAAAGAACATATTGTGTATTTCCATTTATACTAAATTCTAGAATTGGCCTAAGTAGCCCACAGTGGGACTGATAATAAGCACATGACTCATTCTGGGCAGATGGGAATGGGAGGGGCTATGAAGGAATCTGTAGGGCAGCAGGGTCCTATGTATTTGATATGAAATTCTGGTTTCACAAGAGAATGCATTTTCAAAATTTGTCGTGCCGATGATTTGTGAATGTTCTGTGCATTTTCCAACAAAAGAGACCTCACACTGGGTTCCAGTTAAAAAAACATACATGCAGAAAGAAGTATTTACAAGACTTAGCATGTACTGCTGCCAGCAATTTACTTTGAAATGCAAGTGTTAAGATGGGTAGAGGGAGGGATGGATATATCATATAACCAGTTTTATAAAGTACTGGCAAAAGAATGCATGTGGTCAGTTTGAGGGATTTCATTTTATAAGATTCTTTAAAATTTGTTGGATACTCAAGATGTTCCATAGTCAAATGGCAGGTAGACACAAAACATTCAGGAAGAAACGGGAGTTGGTGGGGGCGTGCAAAAAAGAACTTTAGGAAATGCTTCATGGAGTTATTTCTAAGTAGCTAATAATAAGCAGATGAAAAGGGGCTCATGGGGCTAGGATGGTAGTGAATATCTGTATAGAGGAACATCGACAGACTAAAATCGTCCCAGCTTGTGGGTAGATGGCTCAGCAGAAAACACCCTTGCTGTCAAACCTGACGACCTGAATCCATCCCCTACACCCACAGAACAGAAGGACAGAGCTGACTCTCTGTGGTTGCCCTCTGACCTGTACATATGCACCATGGCACAACCTTCCCTCCCCCCATAAGTAAATGTTTGTTTGTTTGTTTGTTTTTAAAGTCATCCTCAGCTACGAGATACATTCCAGGCCAGCCTGGACTATATCTGACATAGTCTCAAGTTAAACAAGAGAACAAAACAAGTGTTCATCTTAATTAGCATGGAGATGCAAATTAAAAACATAGGCAACTCAATTATCACCCAGCAAAATGAAAAAAAAAAGGTGTTGATGGGAACGTTGTACTTCAACTCCCATATGTTGCTGATGAGAGTAGAAAAACACACACACTTTGGGAAACATTAAATATGTCCAGTAAATGTGGGCATGGCCATAACCTTGATTCAAGACTTCTGTCTGTTGGCATCCGACCAAGAGATACACTCGCTCACCAGGTCTTATGCTTCTAACAAGGTCATCACGATGGCCACAGAAGCAATGTTCTAATAGCTTCAAAATGTAAATGATTCCAATTACCAAATGCCTGTTGACTCGCCTTGTCCTGTGTAAACAAAAAGCTAGTACTCTACCAGGAGAAAGCAGGGCGTGGTCCCAGAGTGAAGGACAGTGGTTAAGTATCTGAGAGGAAATGTTCCAGGCTGGTTAAGTTCAATCCTGAGTGTATTTGTTTGTGAAATGTCAACATATTGACTTCATTAATTTTCGGTGTATTTACCTGTCATTTGTCACAGTGGAATAAAAAGTGTTTGCAGACCTATAAGCAACAAGGGATTGCAGGATTTGACATGTGAGAGAATCAAGTCAGATTTAAGAGACAGGATCAGATTTGCATTAATGAGATTAGTGCAGGAGAAGTCTCACCAGGCTGCTTGCAGGAATAATCCGGGCTGGGATGTACAGAGAGAGCGACCCGGCAGAAAAGGAAGAATACCGTGGGTGGAGAGACAGCCCGCGTGATGGGACTTGTCTTACTGTCTTCTGAGTTCTTTCCTGAAAAATGTGAATAGCTCTCTGTCGGGTGCTATTTTAATGATTTAATGTTTAGTTCTAATGGCCTATATTCCCCCCGCCCACGGGATCAATTCCCCTTGTACAACTCTACAAACGATAGAGCTAAGAAGTCTTCAAGAGAAATGAGTTGACAAGGTCTAAGTGATCCATCTTCCCCAAGCACAGGTAAAATCCCCACCTTGCTTTGGACTGTGTGAGAGTAGGAAACAAGGCAGAAGGCTGAATGGGAGGAGGAGGCAGGACGTCAGATTTGCGCGAAAATGCCTAAGAAACCAGAACTTTACTGTATCCTGGATTCCAACAGTAAGCTCAGGCCCAGTCACTTTCTTCTCCCGCTGTCAGCAGAGGGCCTGAACTATGGCGGGTGGGATCAGGCAGAGGGGCTGGAGTTGGAACCCAGGTCTACCCAATCACATACACCAGAATCTCCTCAACCTGTGATTGGCAAGTGTGCCTACCAGTGCCTTCACGGCCCGCGAGCCCTTGCTGCTTTTGTTGGTTTCATCAGCTCACTGTCTGAGACACTCAGGTTAATCAACTAATCCCAGCAGGGGACCTAAAGCACTGCTGCCTACCCTTGTGAACAGGGCGCTTCTTTGTTTCTAGTGGGACATTTAGTGCCTGAGGCAGGGCTTGGTAGCCTGGGTAAGGGAATTAACTGCTCTTGATGTGCCCAGTCATTTTCTAGCTCATATTTCTGCTGAAGTGGGATAAGGCGGCATTTATAGTTTGAAGTATCTTTCCTGTGCAAACACTTACCAAAGTCCTTATCCCCCTTTCCCCAAAGGTAATGCGATCCCTTCACATTCCTTCACTTAGCAAGTAATTCCAAATTATCTTTAAGAATCTTATACTTAATACCATAAACCTTGAGTGAGGAGGTCCATAAGAAATGAGAAGTGTTTCGAAGCGCTTATGCTCGCCCAGTGAGATGATGGGGGAGCCGCAGTGGAGAAAGCAGGATGGCTCCTCAGAGATTCAAAAAGTAGAAACACGGTGTAAGGCAACAGTTACTTCTCAGTAAATACTTAAAAGACGCAGACAGATACTTGCACATCAATGCATAGATTACCATTCACAATAGCCAAAAGAAGCCAGTCCAAATGTCCATCAACAGATGAGCATAATTTCAAACAATATTCATCTGTTGCATATGCATACAATGGAGCATTATTCATTCTTTGGAATTATTAATGTATGGTTGGATTGCAGACAAGCTGAGAGCTAGGGCTGGAGCTCAGCTGACAGTGCCTAGGATGCAAGCAGCCCAAGGTTTGATCCCAAGCACCCTGTTAAAACCGGGGAAGTTGTGAGTAGGAGGATCAGAAGTTAGAGGTTATACTCAGCTATCGCTCTAGGCTCACCAGGGTGACATGAGATTCTGTCTCAAAAGCAAACAAAAATGAAAAGGGGCCTGGAAATAGGTTGATAGTTAAATGTTTGCTGCTCTCAAAGGGGACACTTGCTTTGGTTCTAGCGCCCACAAGGCGGCTTACAACTAACTGTTCAGTTCCAGGACACCTAAGGCACCCAGGCAATCGAGAAGTACTTACCTGCAGGAAACACACGCCTAAACATACAACAAAAATTACCTTTACAGACCTCCACCTGAGAACTAAGTAAAACATGTAAAGCTTACAAAATATTAAACATGGTATGTGCAGTTTGGTTTCAGGGATATTACCAATATCCGGCCACACAAAGATTGGAGACATCAGCCTCCACTTTATCTTAAAGCCAACTATATCAATTTCTTGCATTTAAGGGTCCCTGTGAGTTCCTACCGAAACTGTTCAACTTCAAACTAGCTCATTCTTATGTGTTTGTGCCTGCTTTGTTTTTACCCTGGCTGTCTTTGAACTCACAGATCTGCCTGCCTCTGCCTAAGTGTTGGGATTAAAGGCATGTGCACACATCTGGCTCAAACCAGCTCATTCTAAATATATAACCCAAAGTCACTTTTGCCTAAAGTAGGACACTACTTTAGATTCTGTGTGGTTTGTGGTGCTGTCTGTCATGAGGTACTTCAACTATTACTATTTAATGCAAAATTAGGGAAATGTACATATCCTTTAGTAGGTGGGAAAAAGAAGGCTGAGGTGGTATGGTCTCTTAAGCCTGCAACTTCCCACAGGTTATTTGTATTGTGTCTGCTCTAATCCTTCATGAAATTTCCTTGTGAAATTAATCATAGTAGCTAAGCCGGGAGAACACACAGGCCAAAGTCGCCCAGTTACCTTGTTAGTATTGGCTGTAAAATGGTTCGTCCAATAGTGGTTCTCAACCTGTGGGTCAAGATCCCCTTGCGGCCACAGATCATATCCTACATACCAGATATTTGCATTGCAATTATAACAAATTTATGAAGTAATTTTATGGTTAGGGGGTCACAACACCAGGAATTGTATTTAAGGGGTCCCAGCATTAGGAAGGCTGAGAACCATTGATAGAACCAGATAACTTTGTTAAATCTTCAAAGCCCTCATGCAGTCATCAGCAGCATTTATAAAATCACCAAGGGGTCTTAATCTGAGGCATATCAACAGGCAAAAATAGCTGCAAAGTTAAACTCACTTCTGGAAAAAAACTGTTTCTCATTGTTACCTTCATTGATGATCTTGCCTGAAGCCAAAGCAAATACAAGAACGTAGGCATACATTCAGGGCCATCGTTTTTCCACTGGTCTTGGGGAAATGTCAGCATGTAATACATATTGAATCTTCTCTTGGCTTCGTGGCTGCAAGGATCTATGTGGTCTGTGAAACTGAGTGGTAATGTAATGCATGAGGCTGTTATTTCAGAGCCTAGCAAGCTAGCTCGGGGTTGAGAAACTAAGCCGGAAAACACACAGGCCAAGGTCACCCAGCTACCTGCAAGCTGGACTAATGTCTCCAAAGGAATGAGTGGATTCCCACAGGCAGAGATATTGACAATAAAACTTTTTGAGTCTCATCAGCAAAAAACATTAGTGCCATGCATTCCAGTACATACCTTTAATCCTAAATCCTGAGTTTTGAGGGGAGCCAGGACTACATAGAGATCTTGGTCTTGAAGAAAAAAAAAAAAAACCCACAGGCTGGCAAGGGCTAGGAGTGGTGAGCAGTTTAAAACTACTCTGCTTCCTTATGGCCTCTACCCCTGCAAAATATTACTGTTTGTACTCAGATTTCTACTTTAGACTTAATTTTGAACTCAAGTACATACTTAGAACCCAACAAATGTATACCTATTTCCTTTCCCATCTTTTGTGTTGTCTCATGTTTGTAATAATGCACCCTAAGCATTGAGATTACCACATAAAAGCATACACAAGGTAGCTTTGACAAAGATTTTGGGTGTTGGCTTACATGTATGCATGTGCATCCAATGCTTTCCTGGGATATCAGACCCCCTCCCTAGAGGTTGAGCCTCCATGAGTACTGGGAACCAAACCCAAGCCCTCTGCACTAGCAGGTGATCCTAAATGGCGAGCCAGCTCTCCAACCGGTTTTGAATTTTTCTAAACTATACCTTTCAATTAAAAGCACCTTGGGCCCTTTTTCTGGCTGGTGCACATGCCACCAGGTAGTTTTAGACTCATGTTCCTCTTATTGATTAGCTTCTCTGGCCCAATTAAAAGCAGGGTTCTGGTCATGCCCCATCCTCCCAGCTTCCTCTGCCCCCACACCACTTAAGGTCTTGTCATTATGGAGGCACATCTACAGGCTGCCCATTAAAAAAAAAAAAAGATGTTCAGAGTATCGTAGCTATCAGCAACCCAATAGAAATTGAAATCTGTGCTGTCCACTGGTCACATGTAAATGAGTTCTCTTGACAATGTAGACAATATGGTTATAGCAAACTGCTTTGGTCAGAGAACTTTAAAACTATTGTGTTAATAGAAACAATTGATATTTAAGACACAATTGTAAGTTACTAAAAACACCCCCTTGATGACTTTGTATCTTGATAACATTGTATCTTGATCCAGAGTCTCCCAGCAAACTCACCCAACTTTGTATCCTTGAAGCCTGCTACTTTTTAAATGAGACCAGTTTTGAAAATTAGAAGGCACAGGTAAAGGTGCCATGTAGCCTACGGACAAGCTAGATCCCTAACATCACATACACACTGTCTAGAATATAAATTGTGGGCTCAATAGGTACCACACAGAAGCCTGGAAAGGCCAAAGCAAAACACAATGCTAAGAATAACCCACAGCTAAGGGTGGCTGGCACCAGGCCTGACAGCCTGAATTTGATCCCAGGAATCCACATGGTGGAAGGACAGACTGCTCCAAGTGGTTCTGACCTACACACACTCAAGTAATAAGGACTAACAAGTGACTACTCACAAAAAGAATGACCACCATGGAATTGACACAGGAAAAGCCTTTATTTATTATGGAAAATTACTCATAGGCAACAATATACAGGTTAAAACACATAGACAGCACATGACTGGTTATTAGCAAAGAACTTGTCCTAGCATGTGGGCCAGATAAACTCTAATGATCTAGCATGAAATCTTTTTTCGTTGTTTGCACCTTTAAAAGGCTCAGCATGTTATAGCCATGTGGATCTGATTCTAGAACAGCCAGACATACAGAAGTTGTGGGGCAATGTATTATTTATAATACATTGATAAAAAAAAAAACTTTAAGAAATTACCTTCAGTGTAATCAGTTACTACAAGGCCATTCAAGGATACTCACATGGCCCCCATTCTTTATCTGTAAAATGGACTTCACCTACGTCAGCTTCGATACTAATCTTTTTTTTTTTTGGTTTTTTTTGAGACAGGGTTTCTCTGTGTAGCCCTGGCTGTCCTGGAACTCACTCTGTAGACCAGGCTGGCCTCGAACTCAGAAATCCACCTGCCTCTGCCTCCCAAGTGCTGGGATTAAAGGCGTGTGCCACCACCGCCCGGCGACACTAATCTTAAGGTAGGATACAGGCATGACTGGTCACTACATGTAAGAGTACTTCACCTGGGTGCCATTCAGCTCACGAGTTTCTTTCTCATCGTTTTCAACCTATAAAAGAATAAGAATGTTTCACATAAGTGGAAAATACTCAACTATATAGTTTTCAGCTGACCTAAAAATATCATTTCTAGAAAAGTAAATGTATTCTTGTCTTCTGAACTGTCCCATCGAATCAAATTAAACTAAGTAGGCTACTTTTTTTTTTTAATGGTTCATCTGTGACTCCAGACAGGATCCAAAGAGGAGGTGTAGTTTTCCTCATTGGGTTTTATGGAGAGTTCCTTTACCCTTCTGTGTTAGCCTCTTAAAGTACTGCGACAACCTTAAAAGGGCACAGGAAAGGGCGACTGGGCAAGACCTATGCAGCTCAACAAAACAGGCCTGGAACCTCGGTCTTCTTGGCCACGTGGCCTGGGCCTTCCTTCGATCAATGCGGGGACGTACCTGCGCTTGTGTCCGAGGCAGCAGCACGGCTGGACAGTGGGGACCGGCTCGGGTGGATCGGCCTGCGGAGGGAAAAGGGCGGTGGTCAGGGCGCCCGGGACGGACAGCGCATAGGGCTTTGTGTCTCGCACAGCCCCGGGCTGGGCACGGCCGCCCGCCCCCCGGGCCGCCGAGAACTGCTCTACCCCTCCGTTCTGGCCGCCGGGAGCAGCTGAGCTCGGGGCGGGCAAAGCTCGAGGGGACACTGGGACATCCTGACACCCTCTCGAGAGGACACTCACCACCGAGCACGCGACCGAAAGACCGAACCGGTGCGCGCAGCGCGGATACAACCTCGGAGAGGGGAGGAGCTGGCCCGAAACCTGCAGCCAACCAGCAGGCCGCTTGGAGGGGGCGGAACAGGAAGAGGAGAGCAGCCAATCTTCAGAAAAACTGTGGGCGGGGCTTGAAAGGGGAGCCAATCGCCCGGTCGTTTCGGACCTGGTAGGGTGGGGTCATTGACTTTCAGCAGCAAGTCATCCACCCACTGCGTTGTTGGAGCGTTGCGGCTGCAATCATTCCTTTCCTAGAGCTATGCCGGTTCTAGGTGTTTTCCGATTTAGGTCCTGTCTTGTTCAGCTAGTTCACTCCCAGGGGGCCTCCTTAATTCTGAGAGGAGAGGCCTTTTTCTGTGTTCGTGGAGAGTAATATCAAGGAGAAGGGTTGGAGGAGAGGTGAGGCAGCTCTCTTGTTCTCCACAGAGCTACCTCCTCAGCCCTTTTCATTAATTTTGAGACTGGGTCTCTCCTAGGTGCCCTGGCTGCTTTCTAACTTGCTGTGTAGCTCAGGGTATGCTTCAGACTTGTTATCCTCAGCGCTCAGTGCTGGGATTGCAGGTATGCATGCCACTCTACACCTTGGCTATTCCTTTGTTTTGTTTTTCGTGGTCCTGTGTTGAAAGTAGAGCCTGGCATCTCTGATCCCAAACCCTTTTACTACTTTGAAACTTAAGTCTCACAAAATTTCCCTGGCAAGACTGGAACTTTCCGTCCTCCGGCCTCAGCCTCCTGAGTAGAAGAGACTACAACCCTTTACCACCAGGCCTGGATGTATGCTTAACTTATTTTTAGTAAGGATTTCCACGGTTTGAAATGATTTTATTTGCAAGGTTTTTTTTAAAGAATAATGATAATGAAATTTTTTTTTAAAAAAACTGCAAGAAAGTAAATTTCCAAACTTGTATTAAAAATAATAAAAGTTCAAAGAGCCACTTTCGTGCGTTCTTCTCTCGACTAAAAACCAGCTATTTATCCCAGACCACCTCCTTCGCATACTCATTTGTCATCTTTGTGTGCTTTCGAGAGGGGGGTATTTTAAAGCAAATCTCAAGCCTCGTTTATTTCACCTCTTAATATTTCTGTATTTCAAAAGAAAAGAGGCAATCATGCCTGAGGACAATGCCAACATGATTGCTAAAACAAACTGCAGTTCCAAGTTCACACCCAGAATGTTGTGATACAATGTTACTTTCCAAAGTTCACACCCAGATTGTTGTGATACAATGTTACTTTCCAATGTGTTCTTTCACTAAGGACTCAGACAAAGTCTATTCATCAGCTCACTTGTGTTTCTTTACAGCCTCTTTTAGACTAGAAAAAAATGATGGCCTAATTTGTCAACTTGCTTTGACTTTTTAGGTAACCTTTTGAGATTGGACGCAAGTGTTATAAGTCACCCCCTAAATGTACAAATCAGTGTTTTTTAATATTCGTCAAGGTTTTATAATCATATCCATTATCTACTCCCAGATCATTTGCAGTCAGTGTTTTATTGGAAAAAGGAGCCCCATGAGGCTGGAGAGATGGCTCAGCAGTTAAGAACACTTGCTTCTCTTGCAGGTTCCTAGCACCCACTACCTGTAACTCCAGCCTCCAGCTCCACAGTCCTCTTTGGACACCCACAAGTTCACGCAAACTCACACAGTTGCACAAAAAAAGCAAATAACAAATTTTTTAAAATTGGAAACAGTCTCTTCTAGATTTTTCATAAAAATGGACTCACACATGTGACCTTTTTGGTTGTTGTTATTTTTTTTTTTTTTTTTTTTTTTTTTTTTTGGTTTTTCAAGACAGGGTTTCTCTGTATAGCCCTGGCTGTCCTGGAACTCACTTTGTAGACCAGGCTGGCCTCGAACTCAGAAATCCTCCTGCCTCTGCCTCCCAAGTGCTGGGATTAAAGGCGTGCGCCACCACCACCCGGTGGTTGTTGTTATTTTGAGACAAGGTTTCTCTGTGTAACCCTGACTGTCCTGGAACTTGCTTTTAGACCAGGCTGTCCTTGAACTCACAGAGATCCTCCTGCCTTTGCCTCCTGAGTGCTGAGATTAAAGGTGTGCCCCACCACCGCCCAGCCATACTTGATGCTTTTAAAACTAGACTTTCTTCATTTGAAACTTGTTTTCAAGCTTTCTTCATGTTGTATCATGCATCACGTCTTATAAGGAACAGCAACATGTTTAGCCATTCTTCAGGCTTTGTGTTGTCTGTTTTCTGGATCCTGCAGTCCTAGGTAACCTTGAATCCCTCCTATGTAGTCACAGCTAGCCTTGACCTCCTGATCTTGCTTTCAGGGATTACAGGCAGGCACAGGCTACCACACTCTAGTTTTTAACTCTAGAGACCAGACCACTCCCCCAAAGGACTCGCGGGGTCCGGATATCTGACTCCTAGTGAATGGACTAAGGTGGTGCAGTCTGTCCTCACCAGAGGACAATACTTAACTTGGAAATCTGAATTCATAGATAGGGCCGAGAGTCTGGCCGCTAGGAACAGAAAAAACCCTCTAGGCAGGACCGCCTCTGGGACAAGTTGTGTGGGAGGGGCCCATTTGCCTCCGAGGAAAAACAATTAGGATTGTCCCCTGGCATACTCGCTCAAACAGCACAGGCCACCTTATCTGCCTGGAGAGCGGTTCCTGCTACAGGATCCCTCACCACCCCCTTAACTAAAATAGTCCAGGGGGCCCAGGAACCCTATGCTCAATTTGTGGGGAGGTTACAGGAAGCAGCAGAAAGAATCCTAGGTCAAAGTGAAAGTGAGGGGCTCCTCGTTAAGCAGCTTGCTCTTGAAAATGCTAACTCGGCGTGCAGAGCCGCGTTACGAGGCAAGACCAAAGATCTTGATATTACGGGAATGGTTAAACTTTGCAATGATGTTGACTCCTTCTCACATCAAGTGTCCAAGTCTCTATATCAGTTTAGCTATCGGGGCTGTGTTCCAAAAAGCCTGGAGATTCTGGCCGCCCTAGAGGCAAAACATGCTTTAGATGTGGGCAGCCTGGTCACTTTGCTAGAGAATGTAGCGCTCTCAACTCCAGCCAGCCATTTAATCCTGCCATTGGCCAAGGGGCCCCTAAGCCTATTGCGCAGAGTTTGCCCTCGCCGTAGGAAAGGCTGCCATTGGGCCAAGGAATGTCGGTCTAGAACTGATGCTAATGGGCAAGCCCTCCCTGCGGTCCAGGAAAACGGCCAAGGGGCCCCACACCGGGGGCCCCACACACCCCTAAGTACAGCACCAAGCTCCTGCGGCACCAGCTTATCTAGGGCAACAGCAGGGAGCGCAAGACTGGACCTGTGTGCCTCCTCCTACACAATTTTGAACCCCCAAGATGGTGTTTAGGTTCTCTCCAGGAATTTTTGGACCCCCGCCATCTGGCACATTTTTTCTCATTATAGGGCATGCCTCAGCTACTATGCAGGGTCTCAGTGTCCACCCGTCGCTTGTGGATGCAGACTGTACTGGAGAGATAAAAGTTTTAAGGCAGAAAAGGGCCCGGTCACCATTCTCCCTGGTCAGAGAGTAGCCCAGGCGCTCCCTCTCCTGCTTGATTCCTCTGGTGCTCACATGGGAGGGCTCAGAGGAGATAGCCAACCTGGTTCCTCTGATGTCTACTGGGTCCAGCAACTCTCTAAGGAGCACCCCTCCTTGTGCCTTACGTTGGACGGGCGAAAGTTTGATGGCGTTATAGATACGGGAGCTGACACAGTTCTTAGTTTGAGCTTCTGGCCTTCTGCCTGGCCTCTCCAGCCCTCGGTGACTCATTTACAAGGCATTGGCCAGTCTAGAAATACCTTACAAAGTTCAAAGTTGTTGACAATGGAAAGATTCAGAGGGGAATTCGGGCACTGTGCAGACTTTTATTGTTGAGGGCCTCCCTGTCAATCTTTGGGGGAGAGAAATTGTTTCTCAAATGGGGATAATGATGTGTAGCCCCAATGAGGTGGTTTTTCTCACCAGCTCGCTCTGGAGCTAGTGCGGATTGGGGTACCCCTGACACCTTTGTCCCTCAAAAAAGCGCGCCCGAGCTTTCGGATTCTAACTGGTCCCCGGGTGCTCCACTGAAGGCAGGCAAAAACACTTAAGGCTCCTTCCCTGGGAACTTTATGTCTGCCCTGGAGGTCATCGCAACCGCTCCATTGCCCGAGCATGTGAGTATCTGGAAACCAGGTCCCTGCAACACCCACTATCCCAGATACCCGAACACCCAATCCTTTGCTTCAGCCTACTCTACCTATGGGTCCTCCCTCGTCTACTGAGCTTGTGCTATCATTAGCTAATGCTTCGATACAAGCCATACATGAAGCTATTTTAGAGGAATGTTGGGTCTATTATTCACCATCCCCGCCCTTTTACTAACGGATTGCAAGCTTTGGAGAATTATTACCCACTAATGACACCTTGCTTCTGCAGTGGAGTCCTCCAGAGAAGCAAGGACTCACCCTTGGCCAAATTTCTGGCCTAGGCATGTGCCTTCTGGGACCTGATATGCTGCCCCCCAAGGCCCTGATTGAGGTTTGCAATCAAACTATTGTAATTAATGTTTCCTTTCAATACGATTCCTATCTTGCTTGCTCCTCGGGATTGACCATTTTTATAGTTTCAGCTGCCTTTTTAGAGAATAGAGAATATTGTGTGTTTGTCAAGCTCCTCCCTCGATTGACCATTTGTGATTCTGATGAGCTCCTTAATTTTTGGGAAAGGGGAACTCATTTGTCCAGACAAAAGAGAGAACCTATAACAGCAGTCACCCTGGCTATCCTCCTTGGTTTGGGAGCCACAGGGGCCGGAACAGGAATTGCCTCCTTGGTCACTTCCAGTCAGCAGTATGCGCAGCTCAGCGCCGTGGTTGATAGAGGCCTACAAGAGCTACAGTTAGGACTAAAGAATCTTAAAGATTCTGTTACAACCCTCTCTGAGGTAGTGTTACAAAACAGAAGAGGTTTAGATTTGCTCTTTTTACAAGGTGGGTTATGCACTGCCCTTAAAGAAGAATGCTGCTTTTATGCAGACAAGACAGGGTTGGTTGAAGATAGCCTAAAAAAGGTCAGGGAAAGTCTAGAAAACCGCAAGAAAGAAAGAGAGAAAAAAGAATCATGGTATCAAAACTGGTTCTCTACATCCCCTTGGCTCTCTACTCTGTTACCTAGTCTTTTGGGACCTTTGGTGGGCCTTCTCATGCTCATTTCTTTTGGGCCGTGGGCCTTCCAAAAATTAACTCTTTTTGTCAAGTCACAGGTGGATGCCGCTTTCACCAACAAGCCGGTTTCAGTGCATTACCATCGTCTAGAGGTCAGAGATAATGACCCGGGTGCCTACGAGGAGCCCTTGGGCACCCCCTCTGCTGGCCTCAATTTCTCGATCCTGGCCGCAGACTACCGAAACCCTTGGTATAAAAAGCTATGGAGACGTCCATGACGGGATTATCATGATGCCACATGCCAGATGCACACCTGAGAGCCTGGCTAACTCAGTCGGTAGAGCATGATCCCAGGGCTGTAGAGTAACTCCATGACGGGAGTAGCGTGAGGCCATTGCCCAGGGGGAAACTCCTATTGGAGGTTCTGGGCATGGAGGCACCTCACGTAGCCTAAGACAGAGGCTCTACCCCTCTCTTCTAGGTGCTGGCTGTGGGTGCACATCATGTAGCCTAAGACAGACTCTCCATCAATTATACAAAGAAGGGGGACATGTTGGGGGTCGACAGGCCAACTGCCGGCTACATAGACAGGCCACCTCTCCCCTCGAGTGAAATTCCTGACTTTCCTGACAGAACATCAAGACCAAGATAAAAATCTGTGACCTTCCCGGGAAAAACCGCAGAATGTCCCAGGCACCTGACCCAGGGCTTGGCCCATAGCTCACTTCCCCCTAGCTCTCCCTCCCAACTTCCTCATTCAGTGCTTGGCCCATAGGTCACTTCCCCATAGTTCCCCCTCCCAACTTCCTCATCCCTACTGCTTAAAACGTGCTGCCTGTGTGACAATAAACGGGGCCTTGACAATGGAATCTTGCTTGGCCTCCTTTCTTTCTCTCCCCCATGACCCTCAGGTAGCGCCTCTTTGGGACCCTGAATAACTAGACCTGCTGGACGGGGTCAAGCATTCAAGGCAGAGTGGATCTCTGAGTTCTGGGTCTACCTGGTCTAAACAATGATGTCTAGGCTAATCTGATCTACAAAGAGAGAGTTCTAGGAGAGCCCGGGGTACAACAGAGAAACTCTGTCTCAAATAACAATGAAAGAAAAAGAAAGGAAGGAAGGAAAGAAATGCTAAGATAGCAAGACAACAGAAGAAAACTATTGGTACTTTTAGGTGGTTGAATGAGAATGACTGCCACAGACCCATGTTCGAATACTTAGTCACAAGTTGATGGAACTGTTTGGGAAGGATTAGGAGGTGTGGCCTTGTTGGAGGAGGTGTGTCACTGAGGGCTTTGCGGTTTTGAGGTTCCAAAAGCCCACAGCATTTCACTTGACTGTTTCTTTGCCTTGTGCTTGTTGTCTCTACATGTTAGCTCTCAGTTACTCTCCAGTGCTGTGCCTGGGTACTTGCCAACAAGCTGCCTTCCACGGTGGCTGTAGATTTGAACCCTCTAGAACCATGAGCTTCCAAATTAAATGCTTTCTTTTATAAGTTGCATTGGGCATGGTGTTTTGTTACAGCCATAGAAAAGTAACAAAGACAGGGGCTTTAAGAAAACAAGACATGGATTCTAGGAAAAGGTTTATACCTTTTATTCTAGGTTTATTCTAGGAGGAGGTTTATACCAAGTCCCTGAAAGGGAATCTCTAAAACTGAGCAATGATTTCCATTCTTCCTTGGCTCTCTTGACTTCATTAGTCTGATGTGGATGGAGAGTGGAGTTATGCAATAGTATAATTAAAACAGCTTTTAATCTTTGAAAATGCTGTGCATTCCTCTAAGTAAGAAGAATATAAGAAGCCTCAGTGATTATCAGTATTTTGCCAATTCTATTTCATCTGGTACCCATGGCATCTTCACTCCAGTTCTTCCCTTTATTCTTGAGTTTCATACATGTATACAATGAAATATTATATTTATTGCTATTATCCCTTCTAATTTTCCCCTTAACACCCTCAAAAAGTTCTTCCAACTTCATGTCTTAAAAAAATAAAAAAACCTCACTAAGAGCAATTTATGTTGTTTGTGGGTATGGGGCCATGCACTGGAGCATGGGAATCCTACCAATGGACGCGTCTCTCTCTAGGTACTATCACTGGCCAAAAGGTCCTCAGAAGGGGTGGGGCCTGGAGGGCACCTACCTACCCCATCTATTGGGTTGGGAGATTAAAATTTCTCTTTTATAGTCACTTTCTTTGAGTTAGAATATAAACTAAAAGCCAGATATGGTGTTGCATGCCTTTAATCCCAGTACTTGGGGAGTAGAGGCAGGTGGATCTGTATGAATTTGAAGCCAATCTGGTCTACATTGGGAGTTCCAGTCCAGCCGAGGCTATACATAGTGAGATCCTGCCTCAAAACAGTAAGAGAGAGGGGGGAGGAGGAGAGGGAGAGGGAAGAGAGGAGGAAGGGGAGAGAGGAGTGGGAAAAGAGGAGAGAAGAAGAGGGAGAAGGAGAGGGAGGGGGAGAGGAAATGAAGAGGAAGGAGAGGGAGAGAGGGAAGGAAAGGGAGGAGGAGGAAGAAGAGGTTAGGAAGAGAGTGAGGGAGTAGGAGAGAGAGAAGGAGAGGGACAGGGGAGAGAGGGAGAGGAAAAAAGTCTGAACAAGACTTACAGTGTAGCATCTGGTGTGCCCTTAAGTCTCTTACAGCATCTGTCTGTCCTTATTCAGTTTCTGATCTGTTAGGGAAATTGGATGGTCCTGCAAAGTGACCTTCGATCCAGATTTATTTTATAATTTCTTCCGCTGTTTCTTTATTGCCCATGTTTTCCTATTTCCTAGCTTAATGAGAATGAGATTGAATTTCGGGACAAGAAGACTTCTGCTTCTTAGATCCTCCTGTCACACTGTTCCTAGAGATACTTGGGCCACATTCTCTAGGCCCTAGTGGGCTCAGAATATCTATCTAATCCCTGCAGTTGACCCCCGTCACTCCTGTGTTTGCTTCGTTTTTGTTTTTGAGACAGAATTTCAGGTAGCCCAAGCTGGCCTCAAACTTACCTTGTAGCCAAGGATAGCCTTGAACTCAGTGTCTTCCTATCTCCACTTCTCCCAAGCACTGGGATTACAGGTGTTAACCACCATGTCTGGTTTCCCTTTTCACTCTTTAACCAAAGGGCATTTATATCCATTTCTGTTTATTCTTTGCACATTTTATGTAATCAGTAGCTGTGAAATAGTAATTTATTCATTTATTTTGCAGTGCTGTGGCTCAAACCCATACCTTGTACATGCTAGGCAAGTCTCTACCTGCCTCCTTAGCCACTTTTTTTTTTCTTTTCAAGATTCATCAATCCTTTTGCATTAGTAGCTTTAATAGTCTTCTCTAGAGGGAAGAGTGTTCTCTCAAACTGTTTGGTCCCATGGAAAACAGTTCATATAGGAATAGCAGCCCAAATTCTTTTTTCTTTCTCATTATGAAGTTTAGCAGGAAAAAAAACCTTTCAATTATGATGAGATAAATTCTGTATTGTTTATTATGAACTCAGAATTTTCATGTATCAAATGTTTCTATGGTAAATGAGTTCTACAAATTGATTTGCTGACATGGGCTTTCTGAGACAGTGTTTCTGAAAGTATGGATGCAGGACACCTATATCAGAAGTCCCTGGAGCCTACATGATATGTCAGTGCCTGCCTCCCCACCCCCAAGCACTCCCAGGACTTACAAGGTTAGGGTCTTTGGGAGCAGGGCTTTGGAATCTGTATTGCTGACTCTCTGGGGGGTTTTGAAAATGGCTACAGTGTGCACAGCTCCATTTGGGCAATCCCCTCACACACTTGGTGTAAGGGACAAGGGGCAGTGAGGGGGAGAGCACTCTGAAATTATTCTAACTAGGTTTACATGAGAATCAAGAAGGCAGGGCAGATGGCTTAGCTCCTCTGGTAGGGCCCAGCAGAGAAGAGCAGAGCTATTAGTCCTGGAATCCTGACAGGGTTGAGTCTCGATTGGGCTTCTTAGAACTCTAGGGGCTCCTCCCATCCCCTCCCCCTCATCCCCCCAACACACAAACACACCAGATCCTGTATAATGTGGTTCTACATGACAAAGAACTAATTTCCTCTGTGGACCGTCGGGGATAGTGTCCTCATATCCGGCACTGCTCTTCCTCTATCCCCAGGGGTCCCCCCAACCCCCCCCCCCGCCCTGCTCTGCCCCCTTCTCGGCTTACATCATCTCAGCAGGTAGCACAGTTCTTCTTCCATTTGTACCTGCAATATGAATTAGCACTGTTGTCGTCCACTCCAGCTCTGAATTGCTCATCTCCCCTAGGGAACACACATTCCATATTTTGTTTAAGTCTTCTGGCGCTTGACATTTTGAACAAGACACGTATTTAGTCAGATTTTCATAAAAGACGTTCCGGTTTTTTATCATCTCATTTGTCTTTAGCTATTGAATTTTAAATAGCGTTGCTGCATGCCTCCCTCACCGAGGGAAAATGTGGTGCTTAAAAAATAAAATAAAGATTCCGATGAACAGATCTTCTTGTCAGTTGTGATTGTTGCTGATCAGAGAAAGCTGGATCACATCTGCCAGCAATGTTCTCAGCATGTGCTTCTAAAGAAGGATGTGGAATCCTTCTCCTATGGGTGCAGTCCCTGTGCATGCCAGAGAAGCCCTGCCAATATCCCACAGGGAAAGGGCTCTGGGACAAAAGGATCGGGCATCCCACCAGGGCCTTGCAGGGGGCACGAGTACATACAGCTACCAGTTTGAAACGCTTCAGTTGCTGCTAATGCCTTGACATAGCTGTGTCCATGCAGAAACCCAGCTTTGCGAGAACTGGCTTATGTCAGGGTTTGGAAACCCAAATGCCATTGTTTCCAGGAAAGAAGTGTAAAAGGGAAGGAGGCCTGCATAGAAGACTGTGGCAAGGGAGGGAGGTATATATGTCCCCTTAAAGGAGGCCACTTCACCTATCGACTTCTGGCCACAGTCAGGAATGTGGACCCTGAATGGTTAAAGCTTTCGATAGTTCAAAGACACTGATAATGTGAATGTTTTTGGTTTCTTTATCAGACACGCATGTGTTTGTGCATGAGCACACACATCTGTGCCGATGCACGTGAACAGGTACATGTGGAAGATGGAAGTCAGCTTCTGTGTCATTCCTCAGGCACGGATTAGGGGACCTCACTGTCCATCTTGGATTTGAGGCAGCCTGTCATTGGCCTGGAGCTCCCTGAGTAGGCGAAGCTGGCTGAACAGTGTGTCCCAAGGATCTTCTTGTCTCTAATTACTAGGATTACAGGGGTTCTCCATCGAGGCAGGGTGTTTTTTCTTTTCTTTTTTCTTAGTTCTGGAGTTTGGACTCAGAACCTCATGTTTGCAGGACAAAGACTTTACTGACCAACACAGCCTCCTTGATTCTGCTAATCTGAGTTGTTTCTTTTTTTTTTTTTTTTTTTTGGTTTTTCGAGACAGGGTTTCTCTGTGTAGCCTTGGCTGTCCTGGAACTCACTCTGTAGACCAGGCTGGCCTCGAACTCAGAAATCCACCTGCCTCTGCCTCCCAAGTGCTGGGATTAAAGGCGTGTGCCACCACCGCCCGGCCTAATCTGAGTTTTTGATGGATCGTTCTTTTTGTTTTTTAAATTTTCCTCTGAAGTAGTGTATCATGTTGCTCAGTCTAACTTCAAACTCATCATGTAGCCAAGGCTGGCCCTAAGCTACCAGATCTTCTTGCCTCCTTTTCCCAAGTGCTGGGATTCTAGGTGTGCACCGGCATCCTTGGCTGTTGCAATCTGAAGTTTCATGGGGACTCATTGTGTTTCATGTATTGGCTGGCATTGTTTCAGATGAATTTAAACATAACAGCAGTTAAACTTGATCTGTCTGCAGTACTTTGGATTTAGGGGACATAAATACTTTAAATTAATACCAAAAACTAATAGAAGAGAACTAGATTAGAGATGAGTGAAGTGGAGTTATACCCCGTTTGTCAAGGCCATTAGCAGAGACTCAAACCATGGACCTTGTAGGGATAAGTTAAATGTGCCATGGTTAGGAACTGGAGGCCAGGCTTCTGTGGACGGGAGGCATTGCTGCCTGGTAGCTCAGGATGAAACTGACAGGTGCAAACTGGTCACTTAGAGCACACACCCTGAGGACTGTGGGTCTGTGAGAAGGCTGTCCTGCTATGAGGTTATCACTCATCAAATAAAAAGGGGCAGCTTTATTTATAAGGACTGCTTTATAAGACTCATTTCAGCCAGTGGCTCCCAACCTGTAGTCCAGTCCAACTGTCCTTTCACAAGGTCGAATATCAGATATCCGGCATATCAGATATTTACATCCCTGTTCATACTAGTAGGAAAATTATAGTCATGAAGTAGAAATGGAAGTAAATCTATGGTTTGGGGGTCACCACAACATGAGGTCTGTATGAAAGAGTCACAACATCAGGAAGGTTGAGGACCACTGTGCTAAGGCTTATCTTGCTGATGAGAGAAAGCAGCAGGAATTTAGACAGACTGCTCTTGCCTTTCTGAAGACTGATAGGCAGATATCATGCTCTACTGGGATTGGACATAGTCTAGAGTTGTCTGCAAATTGTCGAGAGAGAGGGAGAGAGAGAGAGAGAGAGAGAGAGAGAGAGAGAGAGAGAGAATGAATAGCTATACAGTTACAGAGTACAGAGAGACCAGTCTTCTTCATGGTTATCTGAGTACATTTTATAAAGGAATCCAAACTTTGAGAAGTTAAATTGAGTTTCAGGAGAAACTTTAGACTTCAGAAAAGCCATTTCAGGGAGTAACTCCAGGAGGTTGTAGTGTGTGGACCAAATATCTAACTGGCTCAGCCCCTGGATACTCAGTTGCTTTTGGTTTTAACTTGGTTGAGTTAGGTTGAATTATGAAATCTCGATATCATATCCAATTGTTCTAGTAGACTTTTTAAATTTACTTCCAAATTTAAATGAATTTTATTTTATGTGTGTGAGTGTTTTGTCTGTCTGCACCCCTTGTGTGTCTGGTATCTGCAGAAGCCAGAGGAGGGTATCAGCGCCCCTAGGACTGGAATTACAGACAGTTGTGAGCCGCCATGTATGTGCTAGGAATCAAACCCAGGAAGAGCAGCCAGTGCTCTTAATCACTTACCCATCTCTCCAGCCCCCTTTATTAGATTTCTTAAAAGTTAATTATTTTTCCATTATTGTATATAGTTTCTAACTTAATTTGTCTAACTTCTATTTTGTTGTTCCAACTTCCAGTGCTGGGGATTGAACCTGCAGCCTCCAGGTAGCTGTCTACCACTCAGCTACATCCCTACCTGTCCATCTCACTTAGTTCCAAGGAGATGGAGAAGGGTCCTTGGTTACTAGTGGTTTCGTGTCTGTCCGTGTTGGAGTTTTTTGCATCGAGCAAGATTATGCTGAAAGGAAACAGGATGCTATGAGGTCATTGCCAATGCTCCAAGTGGGCCTGGAACTCAGAACCTTCCTGCCTTGTCCAAAAATATATTCAGGAGCATCGTGAAGTTATCTATGGTTCCTTCTCTTGTGCTATAAGCAAAACCACAATTGCTTTATTAAAATGCAGTATTTAAAACAGATTATACTGTGAGTATAACTGTATTATAATTCATTAGAAAGACTAGCATTATGGAACCCATTATCTATGTCCTTGGAGACTGTGGAGCAGAAAAGCTCTGACGTTCTGCTAGAGGGGAGGTTAATATGGTCACCTGAAACACCAACTGGCATCGTCTCCTAAAGTTCATACTCATGAGGTAGATAGCCAGCAGAAGTGTGTACACGCTCACTGAAGGACATACAAAGTTCCAGAAACAGTTTTGGTAACGAGGTCAAACTAGAACAAACAAACAAACCCTAGTCTATTTAAATGCATTAGGAGCTTTGCACTTAATAGACTAGACTATTCTGCAGCAATGAAAACAAATTAATCATAGCTCTTTTTTGTTTGTTTGTTTGTTTGGAAGCTAGGAGTGGAGGAACTACGCGTTGCAATATGGTAGGGAGCATTGTACTGCTGAGGCTTAGCCCAGAATCGCAGCTTTTCTGAACAACGTGGATGAATCTCAAACGTACCAAGAAAAAGAAGCCAAAGCATATACTGCATGGTTTTATTTATATAAATGTATGCAAACAAAAGCCCACACAAAGTCAAACTATGGTGTTAGAAAAGAGGTTTCCCGGGGAGATGGAAGAATGATGGGGAGGGGAGGGGCATCTGAGGGGAAGGGGGCAGATGTCCTAGTGATTGGCACTGGTCTGTGCCCTTACCTGGGAGGTCATTGCCAGGTGTGTCTGCTTTATCAGCGCTCATTTAAGTTTTATGTGCTTCCCTGTATGTTGTGGCTTAACCAAACACATTAAAGCACCAGAATCAGTCTTTTTATTTAGCTGCAACAAGTCTTTTAACGTTGTAATAACCTGTAAGAATCCACTCTATTTGGGATTGAAGCTCACTGCTCTTGCAGGGATTTCTATCACACAGCTCGTGATTACCATCTCATAGTACATAATTAATGCACCTTTGCAATTATTTATTAATTATTTTAGTGCCAGGTGCTGGGTAAGGCAACTACAACCTGAGTCTCATTATTATTATTATTACTAGTCATTGCTATATACTTTTGAAGCTCAAAAATATTTTTTTATCAGCGTTAGAGAAATAACAGGGCAGGTGGCTGTAAGTTCTGGCAGCTTCCATAAGTGAAATGGAGAAGAGGAAGAAAGAAAACCATGCTGCTTACAATGGAGGGCAACAAGTTTCCACACGATAAAAGTGAGTGGAAAGATATCTTCATAGAAAAAAGAGCCCACAGAGCATGCTTAGCCTTTTTATTTTGCTCAATACCTGAGGGAGAAAAAGATAAAGAAAGTAAAAGAAAAATCTACAATCAGGAGTACATAAAGGGACCTCGTCTCAAAAAACAAACAACACCCCCCCCAATCAAACCAAACAAACAAATAAAAAACAGGGGGGAAAAAAAGGAAAAGAAAAAACTTAATACTTTTCTGAGTCCCGACTCAAATGCTCAGTAAAGAGAACGGTGGAAGCTACTGCAGATGTCTTCAGTCTTTTTTTAAAAATTCTTATTTATTTGTTTATTTATGTATTTAGTTTGTGTGGGGTGGTGATCTCATTGCATACTCCACGGCTCGTGTGTTGGAGGACAACTTACGGGAACTGGTCTTCTGATTTTACCAGAAGGGTCAGGGGATTGAACTCAGGCCGTCAGGGTTTGAAGCTGGAGCCTTTAACTACTTGGCCATCTCTAGCTGTCTGCATTCTTCAGAGAGAGAGAAAGAGAGAGAGAGAGAGAGAGAGAGAGAGACAGAGAGACAGACAGACAGAGAGACAGAGACAGAGAGAGAGACAGACAGACAGAGAGAGACAGACAAACAGAGAGAGAGAAAGAGAGAGAGAGAGAGACAGAGAGAGAGAGAGACAGAGAGAGAGACAGAGAGACAGACAGAGGAGACAGAGAGAGAGAGACAGGAAGAGAGAGAGAGACAGACAGACAGACACAGAGAGAGACAGGAAGAGAGACAGAGAGAGAGAGACAGACAGACACACACACACACACGTCTTTTTGGTGTGATTTGAGACAAGACCTCTTGGATCCCAGGTTGGCCCAGAACTCATTATATAACCAAAGACGACCTTGAACTCTTCTTGCTCTTGCCTCTGTCCCAAGCACTTCGATCTCTGGCATGCAGCCCTGTTCTTCTATTTAACAAGTCCGAACAGCAGTGAGTGGAATTACCATGGGCATCTCCACCCTGTACAGTATCACCCCCCCACACACACACACACAAAACTGAACCAGAATTTAAAACCTTTGAACCAACCAGTTCTCTTGAGACCTTTGAACCCACTTACCAGCTCCCGTGACCTTAAAAGGCTTAGTAACTGAAAGCAGCCATCAGGGCACATCCCCAGTGGCCACCTCTTTATCAGTTACTTGTGACTGTGATCGGTAGATGTTCACAGGGAACAGAATCGCAGATCTGCTCCTAGGAGAATGAGACCCACATGACCTGAAAGGACAGGCCTCTGCCATCTGTCTGTATGTCTGCCCTGGCCTCTGCCATCTGTCTGTCTGCCCTGTTTCCTGAGAAGAGAGGAAGTGCTCTCAGACTTGACAAAGAGGCAGTGGAAGGGCCTGTAAGATAGCTCAGGAAGAGTCCTTGTGCGAGACAGGGTTCCCATTGCTGTGGAGAGACTTGATGACCAAGGCAAGTCTTATAAAAGAAACCATTTAATTGGGGCTGGCTTACAGGTTCAGAGGTTCAGTCCATTATCACCCTGGCAGGAAGCATGGCAGTGTCTGAGTAGGCCTAGTGCTGAAGGAACCAAGAGTTCTACATCTTGATCAAAGACAGCTAGTAGAAGACTGTCTTTCAGGCAGCTAGGAGGAGAGTCTCAAAGCCCATCCTTACAGGGACACACTTCCTCTAACAAGGCCATATCCCGCCCCCCAACAAGGCCACACCTTCCCCAACAAGGCCATGCCTCCTAATAGAGCCACTTCCTGGTGCAGGCATATTTAAAGCCCCACACTGTACAAAGATAAAGGTACACAGAACCCAAGGAAACATGAGTGGAGAACCAACTCTGTGTAGTTGCCCTCAGATGACATCACACACACACACACACACACACACACACACACACACACACACACAAATACTACATAAAATAAAACCTGTGTGAGAATTCAGGGCAGTCCTATCTTGTTTTCTGTGGGCCATGTGGTTTCATTGTAGTTTCCTAGAACAGGGACAAAGAGAATTGTGGGTGACGCCCTTCTGAGGGACAATGTCTCAGGTGCTACTTCTGTGTGCTTGGCCTCTGAGCAGCCAGTGTGTGTGGGGGTGGGCTGTTAAAATGGAAATAACTCCACATGAGCTGGGGGAACACTGGGTGTGACACAGGAAGTGATTTTTTTCCTTCATTGTATATGGCTTGTGGACTGGAGAGCCCGCAGCGGTCCCAAGGAACACCCGTGCTCTAATCCAGCTACGGAACCACTCAGCTGGCTCAAGTGGCTGTGTTTAGCCTCCATCCAGTCTACCCTCTTTCAGTCAGATGCTCATTCTATGAGTCTACAGGTCTGAAGGCTCCAACTGTGAACAGAGGTCAGACCCCTTTGAGAATAACTATCGACTTGCCTGAGAAGAAGGCATTTCCCAAGAACTTTCTCCTCCTAATGGAAGGGCTTCCTCCTTTCCTGCATGGAACTTTTGATCTGCCTCAATGCTAACTAGCCTCTTGTGATAACTGGGGTCATAGAGCTTCACTGTCTACTAGCCTGGTACGTTTTTGATTTTCTTTTCGCATGCTTGAGAATGAGCCCAGGCTAGCATACAGCTCCAGCACTGAGCTGTAACCCACACTCTGCCGGCTCCCCTACCCCGCGCGCGCGCCTTCTGTCTTTATCTTTTGACTCAGCGTTCTTGCTAAATTGCCCAGATTGGCCTTGACTTTGCAGTGCAGCCCTTGAACTTTCAATCTTTCTGCCTCAGCCTCCGAAGTATCTGGAATTATAGACCCTTGCTGCCTGGCCTGACACCCTTCACCCTCAGATGAGAAATGCATTGATGGGCTCCCACACTGAAGAGCTTGACAAAAAGAAACAAACCGGAAATCCCAGTGATTCTCTCGCCTCCTCCCAGCTTTTCCCTGAGAGTTCTCTTCATTTGATCGCCCAACTTCTTTAGGATGCCTGACTTCTAGTGGAAGCCAGGTTGTTTCAACTTTCTTCCCGCAGACTCACCTGCCAAACCCCGCCTTCCCACCTCTTCCAGAGCCCCCAGTTCTACTTAATTCAGACCGGAGCGTGGAAGAGAGAAACCCTTCAGGAAATCGAGATGGTGAGTGCTATGGTTAATGAGGAGCTGAGCATAAAACAAGGGCTTGTGAGGCAAACCGTGAAGGCGCTGGCCACTGTACGAGGCAGTTTAGGTTTCTATTGTTTTTTTTAAGATTTAATTATTTTATATATGTGAGTGCACTGTAGCTGTCTTCAGACACTCCAGAAGAGGGCGTCAGATCTCATTACAGATGATTGTGAGCCACCGTGTGGTTTCTGGTATTTGAACTCAGGACCTTCTGAAGAGCAGTCGGTGCTCTTAAGCGCTGAGCCATCTCTCCAGCCTGAAAATAAGGTTTTTAAACCAACGACCTTTGACTAGAACTTTTACTGGAGAAATTTAAACCAGGGAGAGTTCCGGTGAAATGGATTGTGAGGAATGAGTGGCCCTGACGCAGACGTAAGGCGGTAGGGGTCAGGCGCGGGCTGAGGCCTGGAAGGGTGGAGTGCGGGTGGTCCCCTTGAAGGCACAGTTGGACGGAGCCTGATCAAGTCGTGTTGGGAGACACCCCTCATGGAAGGTATTTTGACCTCTTCGATTGTTTACAGCACCCGCCTCCTTTCCCTCACAGCAAACGTCATCGTCAGAGTCTGCTGTTATCTCTTCTCCCTTTATCTTAAAACCAACCATTTCCCACGTGGATTCTGTCCTAACTTCCCACCCAAACTACCCTAGAGAGCAGCAGAGCACCTCTTAGGGATGGTGCCTGGGCAGTTCTGGAGAACTCTCTCCCCCATTCCCTGCCTCCCCCCCCTTTGGTAAACGTTTGGGAATCAAAGGATAACTAAA
Organism: Tokudaia tokunoshimensis; assembly: GCA_036184795.1. Lineage (NCBI taxonomy): Eukaryota > Metazoa > Chordata > Mammalia > Rodentia > Muridae > Tokudaia > Tokudaia tokunoshimensis. Next base: position 32,834,920 of record BTHU01000014.1, read on the forward strand.
TGGAGTCAGTTTCTCTTTTTGCACCATGAGGATCTTGGGGATAGGACTCAGGGTCTCTCTCCCTCCCCTCTTCTCCTCTCCTTCCCTCCTTTCTCCTTCCCTCCCCTCCCCTCCCCTCCTTCTTTCTTTCCCCCCTCCCCTCCCCTTCCTCCTTCTCCTCCATTCCCAAGAGCTCACTGTGTGGCTTTGGCTGACCTCGTACTCACCATTGTAGACCAGGCTGTCCTGGATCTTGTAGAGATCCACCTGTCTCTGCTTTGGAAGTGCGTTGATTAAAGGTGTGTGCAGCCACACCCAGGCTCTGGAAAACTTTAATTCCCTAAGCCTCAGTTTTCTTTCCTTCCAAACACAGAAGCTAATACCACCTTTCCCAAAGAGCTGTGAGTCTGACACATATCTTAGAGCCTGTTCTGAAAGAGATCAGAATCGCCATTATCATTTCTCTGGTGTTACTCTGTAGCTGCTGGTTGTGGCAGCCTGTGCCTGGTGGTAGGATACACTGATTTTATAGCTGCATTTGATACATATTCCTCTGTCTTTAACTACTGTTTCTATCACCCCATCAGCCTTTCTCCTCCCTATTTCAGAGGCTTTCCTAGTTTCCATTGGCTTCTCTTCTTCCACGACTGCTTTGCACAGTGGCGCTCTCTGACAACCCCCTTGTCCCCTGTTCTACCTGGGGCAAACTCCTCCAGAGCTGCATGTCTTCCATTATTATGCATACATTAATTACTCTTAGATTTAGTTCTCCAGTGAAAAATTTTCTTAACCCAAGACTTGTCATAGTTAAGGGCTTAATTGATTAATAATTCCAGTGCTTTGTGTCTCGAAGTCCACACCTCTGAGCCACCCTCATGTCTCATAGTCACACTCACCGAAATCTAATCTTTAGCATTTCTTTTTGTTAAAAATAAAAGTGTTCTGGGAAGGCAGACAGATGGCTCAGCTGTTAAAGAGCCCTGGCTGCTCTTCCAGAGGACCTGGGTTCAGTTCTAAGCATCCACAGGACAGCTGACAACTGTTGGGAGCTCCAGTTCCAGGGGATTTAATGTCTCTTCTGGCCTCTGTGGGCACCAGGCACGCACATGGTAGACAGGTTTATATGCAAGCAAAATGCCCATACACACATTAAAAAGAAAAGCAACACACACTTCATTCTAGCCAGAAATCTGCTTCTGGTCCCTGGCTTCCATCCCAGTCAACCACAAAAATCCTAGTTCTCTCTCTCTCTCTCTCTCTCTCTCTCTCTCTCTCTCTCTCTCTCTCTCTCTCTCTCTCCCCCTCTCTCCCCTGCACCCCCCTAATTCAGGATTTCATCAGCTCTGGAACCCTCTCAGAAGCCTACTTTATTTATTTATTCATCTATCAATCTATGTATCTATGTATCTATCTATCTATCTACCTACCTACCTATCTATCTTAGTGTTTGTGTATATGTGTTTGAATGGGCACACATGTGCACATCCGTCCATCCATATGTGTGTATGTAGGTATGTAGGCCAATGTTGACATCATCAAGGAATAGTCCTTGATTACCTAACTCTTTAAGGTGGGGCATCTCAGCTGAACCCAGAGCTGAGCGATTTGGTTAGTCTAGCCTTCTACTGTCTCTGTCTTCCGAGTGCTGATTACAGACTGGCTGCTATGCTCATGTGGGATTTATGTGGACTCTGGGGATCTGAACTCTTGGTCCTCACACTTAACCAGCACGTGCTTCACTGGCCGAACCACCTCCTGAGGCTTCTCAGATTTAGAATTGGCTTCACCTGGAGCATCTCCACTGTCCTTCAACTTTCCTTCACCCAGGGTAGCCAACCAGAGTAATGCTTTTCCAGTTACAATGTATTATCAAATAAAGTCTAATCATGTTTCAATCTAGCTCAAAAGTCCTTCAGTGACCATTGAAATAGGTTGTGATTGTTCTGAGGACTTAGAAAACCTACGGTACCAGGAAATACAGGAACGAAACTACAACATGATGTTAGATGCAGTTATCTCATTAGAGCCGTGGTTTTCAACCTTCCTAATGCCACAGCCCTTTAGTACAGTTCCTCATGTTATGGGGACCCTAGACATAAAATTATTTCATTGCTACTTCCTATCTATAATTATGCTTGTTATGAATCGTTATGTGAATATCTGTGTTTTCCTATGGTCTTAAGGCAACCCCTGTGAAAAGGTTGTTTGGCTTCAAGTTGAGAACCACTGCATTAGAGGAATTCTGATGCTATGCTCACTCCAAAGCTGGCCTTACTTAATACTAAAAATACCCCAAAAGTGGCAGAGACTCTCCTAAACAACGCTCACCAGGATCCAAACAGCTCCAGCACCCATCGTCTAGGTTTGTCCCACATCACTGGTGCTGCACGCAGGCCAGAGTGCAGAGAATGTCTGGTGTTGGTTGGCTGCATGGTGATTAAGGGATAATGGTTCCAATGGACAATGTGCCGGTTCCTCAAGTGTCACCTGGGGGCAAAACGCACCAGACTGATCCTTATATCTAATGAGGGCTGGATAGCAGTGAATGTGTGAGAGGAGCAATCCAGGAGGCAGACGCCGAGCTGTTTGGCTAGAGAGCAGAGGAGAGACAGGAATATCATGACCTCAGGATGAGCTTCCTGAGTCCTGAGAGTCGGAAGACACTGACTCAGTGGTAGATATTCAGTTTGAACTGGTCAGGGAAAAGAATTTCACTGCTCTGCTCGTTATGTGAATATCTGTGTTTTCCTATGGTCTTAAGGCAACCCCTGTGAAAGTCTGGGATTTAGATCTGGTAGTGGTAGAAGGAACAAGGCTAGGATCTCCCCTCCATGCCTCAGGGCCATTTTCCTGTGTTGGCTTCATTCTGGGTCGTGGGTAAGAAGTTGGCTGTAGATCCATATTGGATCAACTCTTCAGAATCAGGAATGGGGACAGGACCTAAAGTCTCCGGGTTAAAAGCTGCGTGGCTCACCCCTGTAGTCCTAGCAGTTGGCAGGTAGGAGAACTGCCTCAAATTTGAGGCTAGCCTGGTCCACGGAGTGAGATCCTGTAAAGCATCCGGTGAACTTTGCCCAGTGGGTAAAGGCCTTCCAACAGAAGCATAAGCATGAGACCTAAGTTTGGATCACCAGCACCCACGTGCAAAGATGACCATGTTGCCACACCAACACTGGAGAAGTAAAGATAGGCGGGTCCCTGAGGCTCACTGCCTAACCAGCCTGGCTAAATTAGTGAGCTCCAGTTTCAATGAGACGCATTGTCTCAAAAAATAAGGTGGTGACTCATTGAGGAAGACAACCAATATTTTTGTTGTTGTTGTTAAAAGAGTTATTTATTTATTTTATGTATATGTGTACACTGTAGCTGTCCTCAGATGCACCAGAAGAGGGCATCAAATCCCATTACAGATGGTTGTGAGCCACCATGTGGTTGCTGGGAATTGAACTCAGTGTTCTTAACCACTGAGCCATCTTTCCAGCCCCCAATGACACCCAATATTAACCTTGTTCCCCCCGCCACACACACACACTCACACATACACATGTACCAGCACTCACATGTGCACATGAAATCCCAGGGCTGATTCTTTACTGAACAAATCAGTCTCTGTAGCTGGGCCTCCTTCTGACTCCAGGTGCAAGGTAAGACACACCTGAACCCTAGGGTTTGAGTATGTGTACTGGCTGGTTTTGTGTGTCAACTTGACACAAGCTGGAGTTATCACAGAGAAAGGAGCCTCCCTTGAGGAAATGTCTCCATGAGATCCAGCTGCAAGACATTTTCTCAATTAGTGATCAAGGGTAGGGTAGGAGGGCCCACAAGAAAACAAGTTGAGCAAGCCAGGGGAAGCAAGCCAGTAAGATACATCCCTCCACAGCCTCTGCATCAGCTCCTGCTTCCTGACTTGCTTGAGTTCCAGTCCTGATTTCCTTTAGTGGTGAACAGCAATGTGGAAGGTGTAAGCTGAATAAACCCTTTCCTCCCCAACTTGCTTCTTGGTCATGATGTTTTGTGCAGGAATAGAAACCCTGACTAAGATACAGCATGGGAGAGGGAACCTTCCCACAGTAGGTCTGGGAGTGGCTACTGGAAGAAACAGAATTCCAGGGTGGGCACATGGTGAATTCCAGCACAAGGCAGAGCTGTCTGAGGCAGAGTTAGACCTGTTCTGAGATGGGTGCAAGTTACAACAGCCTAGGAAATGCCAGTGCTCGTCCATGGGTCACACTTTACAGCGGGAAGCACATTACCTGGAGTGGCTGCCTCACTCTGCTCCACTTAGGTTGATTCTGACCTAGAAACCATTTTTTCCATTTCCTGGCTATTCCTTTCCTCACCGTAGATCTCACATCAGCTGCAGTCTATATGTACAAATACTTCCCCTCAAAATCCCCTCATTAGCTAGGCGCCATCTGTGAGACTTTACCTCTTCCTACCTGTGATAGTTCCTTACTCAATGAAGCCAAGATCACAATTTTCCAATCCAAGAGCATTCTGTAATTGAGACTTGTGAATATCAACCTTGCTGAATTGTAAAACACATTTAATCATTCATGAGTTGGATAAACTCTGCAATGTTCAATTGATTTGCTGACTAACCCGCAGCCTTGACTTTTACCTTTTATTTTCTTCCAGAGGTAGGTAGACAAGATCCTCCCACCTCTCTCCAGCAGGCCTGGTACTCACTATGCAGCCCTGGTGGGCTTTGAACATGTGGCAGTCCCTCTGATTCAGCCTCTCGAGTGCTGGATTATACCACAGCACATCTAGATTCCAACCTGTCTGTCTACATTGTCTACTTGGGTTTAGGTGTTTAGAGGGCAGGCAAGCAATCCTTTTTCTTGCTGGCACAGCACCCAGTGCCAGGTGCTGGTCAGTTTTCGCTGTGCCAGTGCTGTTTGTGTGTGTGAACATGCGGGTATGTTCATTTGTGAGTACATTGTGTATGCCAAAGCCTCAGGTTGATGCTGGATGTCTCCCTCTCTGTCTTATTTTTTTGTTTAAAGATTTATTTTATTTTTAACTCTGTGTGTGTGTGTGTGTGTGTGTGTGTGTGTGTGTGTGTGTAGGTGGTATGTACATATGATGCAGGTGCCATGGGCCAGAAACCATGGGAGCTGAAGTTACAGATACTTGTGAGCCACCCCACATGGGTGATGGGAATTGAAATCAGGTCCCCTGGAAGAGCAGTGTGTACTCTTAACCATCCAGCCATCTCTCTATCCCTTCCACTTTACTTGCGTGAAACAGAGGTGTGTGCCTGCATTTGTAGCTTGTGATTTGACTAGTCTGGCTGGCCAGCAAACACAAGCTCCATGTACTCTGTCTCTGCCTCTCCAGCACCGGGATATTTGTACACTGTGGCCATGTTTCTTTACCTGTGAGTGTGGACTCTGGGGGCTTGAACTTAGGGACCCACGCTTGTGCGGTGAGCACATTATTGACTGAGCCAACTCCCCGGCTCTCAACTGTGTTTTAACTCCTCTATGCCTTGCACTCAGTGCACCCATATTGGAAGAAACCACGAAGTTTATCATCAGAAAGCATGCACATTTAATGCTTTAGACTAACCACGCAGAAAGCTGAGGCCTTCAGCTCATGACATTTCTTAGTCTTTAAGCTTTTCTGGACTTTACTGTTCTGGCCAGTCACAGTTTGGGTGTTTTATCAATGTTCCCTCCCTCCCAAATGGTGCCCAACCTAAGTTTAGCATGCCTTTATCGGTACTATTTGTGAAACACAGAGCTGAGTTGATACTTGCTCTGTAAGCCTTTATGGAGCTAACCATGTCTATTACCTAATAGATACTGTAGAAGCTGAAAGAATTGTAACTGACAGTAGTAAAAAAGAATGAAAATAAAATTCAGGTAGAGTGACTCATTGTGAGCAGGAATATTAATCCTTCCACACACTGAAAAATACAGTACCCACGTGACTCCCCCCCCCCAATCTTTAGTCAGTAGTTTTTGCCTTCTATTTCCACCCCAGATCCTAGGAGGATTACCATTGGATGGCTCTCACGTGTTGTATGTATAACCCTATTCCCTCCACCCCCAGTATGTTACACTTGGCTAGATAAAGCTGTCTTTAATTATATTAATTTCTCTCCTAATTTAATTTCCCACAAAATACATTGGTTCGGGAACTTATCACGTTTCACATGCACAGCTTCCCCGTGGAAAGCATGGGACTGCCAACTTGTCTACACAATTATTCCCCATGTTTGAAATGGACTCTTTCAGTTCTCACGAACGTATCCCTTAAGGGGTGTACAAGGTGCACCCTGCAGTTTTGGCCTCCGCAGGAACGTGTAAAAGCTCAAACAGCACCCAGCCTCACAAAACTGAAATCAGGAGCTCCGAGGATGGGGGATACGAAAGTTTTGTTTTGGTATTTCCTGGACAGCTTCTAGTACCGCCCAGAACCTGGCCATTTCCTCTGTACCTGCTAATGTTACATATCTCCTGAGTGTGTCTGCCTAGACCAGAATTCTTTCCTTTCTGGGGAACCTTTTCCCAGAGAGCTGGGTTGCTGCTGGCCAGGGCTTTCAAGCCACGCCCATGTCCTGGTCTCATTTTACTTTTCGGGTTCCGGCGGATGCCATCTGGCTAGAACCCTGGAGAGAAACTTTAAAGTTTTGGACTAGTCACCCTTACTCCCTTAAACCCTTACTCATATCCTCCACTAGCTAACCCCTAAAGCCCAAGGCTTGTTGGAGACCGGCAGGAACACGCAGAGGGAAATCGGGAAACGAGCACGCCCGTGTCCCCGAGTGTAGGTCCCCAATCCACGACCGGCCAGTGTCCAGTGCCCGGTGCGGTTGTGGGTCCGGCGGAAAGGCCGCGGTGCTGGATCCGCTGGGGGCTGGCCTCGCGGTGCGGCTGGCACGGAGCGGGACCCTAGAGCAGAGGAGCAAGAACGGCTTCCAGCGGGGTTAGCTGAGCGGGTCCTGGCAGGCGGCGGGAGCGTAGCGGCGGCCCCGGCTCGGCGCCTCCCGGCTGCCGGCTCCTCCTCCCGCCGGCCGCGGCCCCGGCTGCGTCGCTCCGCCACTCCCCGCCCCGCGCCGCCGCCCCGCCCTCGCCGCCGCCCGGCCTCGCTCGCCCAACCCCACTGCAAGCCGGCCCCAGGCCGCCTCGCCGCCACCCGGCCTCGCAGCGCGCCACCATGGACAGTCCCGTTTTCCCCTGGTAAAGATGGCGGTGCGCGATCGCTGCAACCTTTAGACTAATGACTGTCCGAAACATCGCCTCCATCTGTAATATGGTGAGTGGCCGCCGAGCCTCCGGGGGTCGCGCACGCAAGCGAGCCAGGCAAAGAAAGGGAACCCCGGGCTGGAGCTGCACGCGCGCCGCGGTCGTGGGGGCCGCGCGGCCAGAAGTTCCCGGCCCAGAGGCTGGGCCGGCTGACCGCAGTCCCCCGCCTCTGTCCCAGCCGGGGACCCCGAGCGGATCCCAGGGATCCCCAAGGCGGCCCCATGCCCCCGCCCTCGAGTTGCGGTGCGGGTGGTGGGTGGGGGTGGAGGGTGCGAGGTGGCCGCACACTGATGTCCCGAGGGAGGACCGTGAGGGTACGAGCTGGGAGTGGGAGGAAGTAAATCCTCCTGGTGCAGTAAATAAACCCTTACTGGACTCACCGACTGTCCTCTGCTCCTTCTGGAGTTCAGCCTTGATTGTATTCACTTTGCAACAGCAGTGCTCTTACCAGGAGAAATTGGATAGACATAAAATCTGTGACAAAAAAAAAAAAAATCCAAGTGAAGAATCTGGTTAGAGAGACAAACTAAAATCTGGTATTGGAAAGCACGGCAGTTTGTTCTGGAGGCCTCAGTTTCCCCACCTGCATGCAGGAGATTGTAAGGCAGCAGGAATGTTTGCAGGCCCTGGAGTGAGGTGGGTGTGAGGAAGTCTGCAGGGGTCATCCTGCCCCGCCTCCTCTCCATTTAGCTTGGGCACTACTCGCCCGTCTGATGGGATGTGGGTGGGTGGGTGGGGTGTCGGGGGTGTTACCCAGGAGTCACATTAATTTGGATTTCCTCCATTACTTTCCGGTTCTGTTTAGTTTCCTCGGGACCAGTTTCCAGCCTTTGGGTCCCCTGAGTGTACTCAGTTGACACCCCTACTTGTGAGAGCCTTAGGGAGGTCAGTTTGGGGTAAGGCATTACCTTCAGTGTGGGACTTGAGGGTGTGGGCTCTACTCTCTGGATCCTCCCCTACCACCTGCCCCTTCAAACTGGAACACTGCTGGGTTTTTTTGGCCATTTTGGGGAATTACCCCACCCCCACCCCTACCCCCTGCCAAGTTAGATAGTAATACTAGCATCTAAAGGGAATCTGAGGAGGCCTGATTAAGTAGGCCTCAGGTAAGGTGATCTGGCTGCCCTTCCCCCATCACACAGCTCTTTAAATCTTCTGTCCCACATTCTGTTGCAAGATCAACACATGGCACAGAGCATTAAGGAGCCATGTGTTAGCTCAGGTGGAGTTGAGACCTGCTGGGGCTGGCTCCAGCTCTCTGGTCGCCAAGGCCAGCCGAGCAAATGCAGGAGCTCGCAGAGTGATAGCTGCCCGCTCGGTACAAGTCTCCTTAGATGAGGCTTCCTGCAGCCTTGCCATTTTCCTTTTCTGCTTGAAGACACAGGTTTCCTGCTTCTTCCTGTCCAGTGACATTAATGTGGCTAAAGGCCCGAGAAGACATTTCTTCTCAGTGTCTCTGTGTAACCGAGCTCCTGTGGGGAACTGGGAAACCACAGTAGCTTCGATGCCTTATTTCCCGCCTGTGGTGGTGGCCGCAGGCCTACGGGCTCCCGGGGCTCTGTGCCTGCTTGTGGGGCTGTGCTTGTCCAGTTTGCATTCAGTGACACCTCTCAGTACTGAAGCAGGGTGGGAACCCGAGAAGGGGCATGTCCCACGGGGAAGTCTGCCTCCGGCTTGTTCTTGCCCTTGCTGTAGCTAGGACTTCTTGGCACACCTGGACAGAATGTCACAACCTGTTTTCAGTGAAACTCAGCCAGGGAGACGAGCCTCTGGGAGGACATGAGAGGAAAGGGCCAATATTATGTCACTAGAATAAACACTTCTGGTGACCAAGTTAAAGCTCGCCACCCTCCCCGCCTCCCTTCCCGTAGTGAAGTAAACCTAATGTGTTTCTCTTTAGACACTGTCTTGGGCAAGTGGAGAAATGTTTGCATTCTAATGTGAGGCTCTAGGTTCAGTCCTGCTTGTGTATTTCTTTGGGGCTCGGTTAGCCCAGGTTACCTCCAGCGTGAGATTGCCTTAAGCACTAGATGACAGACAGATATGCTCTGAGTCACCCAGCTTTCAAGTCCCACTTTGAACACAGCAGCCTTGTGTCCTTGAGCACGGTCTTCGCCTCAGCTTTTATTTGTGAAAATGGGCTGATAATGGCTGCATTCCAGGAGGAAGTTCCTGGGGCTCGGGGCCCAGTACATAGTAAGTTCTCAGTGAGCGGCAGTCGCTGTGGTGGTCAGTACCTTCTTTCTCATCATGATGTCACCTCTCATCATGATGCTTGCTTTGAGGGGCCATGGGAATTTGTCTTCTTCTCCTACTTGGGTACGAACCACCCATTGGGTCACTTATGCGCAACAAGCTGAGTGACTCTGTGGAGAAGCCCGGGGTGGGGACTGGAAACCCCGCCCCTTATAAAAGCTGCTCAGGTCACTTCTGCCCATCCCGGTTGGTTTCGCAGAGGAGAAGGCTGGTGCTGAGGAGACTGCTGTCTCTCTCTGCACAGCGAGATAAAAGCTTACTTGACCATGATCTGTTTCCAGGTAGGTGTCTTCCGAGCCTCTCCTGTTACTGTGTTTCTCTCTGGGGCTCTTAACTCGAGCTTTCTCACTTTCTCACTTTGCTCCCAGCTGGTTTGAGGCGGGGTAGAACAAGCAGGAATTGTTTGTTTGTTTGTTTATGTTTATTTAGTACCAAATGGCTCAAAACACAGCCTCGCACAGGCTAGGCAAGTGCTCTACCACAGAGCAATATACCTAGGCTGTAGATATTTAGTATATTTTAAACATTTTCTGATGTGTATTGTGAAAGAGTGTTTAAAGATACTGTCTTCTTGGGGAAGATAAAGCAAGATAGACCAAGATCTAGCTCTGAAAGGCCATCTCCTTTCCTCCATTGAAGGAGCTCCCAGCAGGGCTTTAACAAGCCTGGAAGCAAGTCCTTCCTCCATTAAGGTCTCCACACCCCCTTCCTTCCTCTTACTGCCCCTCATGCCCCCGCCCCCCAGGTATTTGTCCTTTGAAAATTCAGACCTGGTTCTTATTTACTTCTTGTGAATGGTCTCCCTCAGCAGTGCCTGATCAGCTCTCTCTGGGCGAGTTGGTCTGACCACATGGCCGTGTGCAGTGAGAGAGTAAAGCTTGTTTGGTTGGTGTGTTGTAATTTTTGAAAATGCTTCAGCTGCTACCAGGCACAAGGAGAAGTCCCCTGCCGATAATCCTCTGTTGTTCAGAGCAGTGTATTCCACTCTCTGTATGTTTCATGGTCCTACAGATGGAAGCTATCATTTGTGGTTATGTACAATTTTGTTTCCTGTTTGAATTGAGGAAATTTTCAAAAAAGAAAAAAAAAAAAAGGAAGAAAATGTGACTTGTACTGGTGTAAACTGGCCTAAGTCATCTCTTCTTCATTTCATTTGTTAATAGTTCTGTTAAGATGTGTTTTTTTTGGGGGGGGATGCTTGTCTTAAGTAGTAGGTTTTGGGGGGTATTGAACATGTAATTTAGAGGTGGAATGCTTTGCTTAGCCTGTGTGAGGTGTGGGTTTTGTCTCCAGCAGTGTGTGTGTGTGTGTGTGTGTGTGTGTGTGTGTGTGTATGTATGTATGTGTGTGGTGTGAAATGTTGTACTGATGAACGACATCTGTCAAGGATTGAATGAAGATATGGGTCCACAGCCCCAAGGAGCCCAGTCGGTTCTTTGCTTGTGGCCTGTTGCTGGAAAAGGCGAAACAATTCCAATATAGTGTGATAGCCACACAGATGGGTGAGAACAAGATCTTAGAAGTAGGGAGGTGGTCACACCCATGCGCCCCACTGGACATGTTGGTGAGAGTCTCACCCTTTCTACGTGGGGTTCTTACTTTTCATGAGCACGTGATCATAGTCAACACTGAACTGAAGCTGTAGGCCTGGGTGTCATTCCTGTGCAGTGTGAACCTGTATATAGCCAGTACAGTTTTGGTATCCTTTGGTAAGTTATACATCCGGGACCTTAATTTTTCTCATGCTGCAAAACTGCAATATAGTTTTGGTCCTGAGATGTTTCTTAGTGAATAGTATTTCTTAAAGTCTTTCCTCTCTTAGCTGGCTTAGTCACTTCAGTTCCAAACTACCTGTTTTAAACCTTGTTGCACTTACCAGATATTGGTAGTTTAACATCGATCACCTCTATGGTGTTTTCCGAGGCCCGTTTGTGTGCCAGATTTGAATCCTTTTATGTGGATGAAGTTGCCTTCAAATGAAGAAAAACTAAAACCAATAAACGTTGGCGGTAAAACGGGGGACTTGATCCTATGTGTATAATGTCCACCTGCTTGTGTGTCTGTGCACTGTGCCTGATGCTCACAGAGGGTGTTTGATCCTGGAACCAGAGGTACATACAGTTGTGAGCTACTCTAGGTGCTGGGAACGGAACCCAGGTCCCCTCTGAGAGCAACTACTGAGTAGTCTTCTCAGTTCCCAAACTGAGGATTTTTATAAGGATCATTTAATCTTAATAAATCAACGTACCTAGAGCAAGTGGTTTGAGAATGATCAGAACTTTATTTTAATAATAATAAAAAAAGCCAGTCCCTCAATGTGCCTGAAGAGATAACTTATTTCCACAACTCATGCGTTCTATTTGCAAAGATAACTGGCGGCCGGATGTGGAGTTTACTGTATCAGTGAGAAAAGGTTACAGTTATGAACGAGGGGCCGTTCTGATGGTTGTTAGGTGTTTAATAAATACAGCCTGAGGTGAAGTGGGTTAATGTTTAAAGAGAAAAAAAAAATCTGCTCTCCTGACCTTTCAGGTCTAATATGTTGTAGTTTATTTTAGGCCAGAACCTGACAATTAAGTCTGCAGAATTTTCTGTTTTCCTTGGACTCCTGGGGGAAGACAAATTGGCACACCAATATTTGGCTGGAATTGAAGATTGTGAGGCTTTCCTGAGTAAGAAGCCCGATGTTCGACTGAACCACACGCTAGGCCCTGCTTGTGGAATTTTCATGTGTTTGGGTTAAAGCTGAAAGCAATTTTGAATTTCTGTTGCCTTTGCAGTTAAGAACTTTCTCTAGTTAGATGTGGGCCTCCTGCCCACCAGTATCTGAGCCTGGTCTTTGTCATAGTTGAGGTTTTTCTGATGCCATTAAAAGCTGGATGGCATCGACAGAAAGATACCTCTTCCTGGTCTGAGCTCTGGTCTCCCCATGACGCTAGTCCGAAGCAAGCCAACTGGAGGAGCTGGGAACGGTGGCATCTTTTAATCTGACTAATTTGTATGGTCTAAATACTTTCTTGGAAGTTGTTAATGGTTAACTGCCATTTGTTGGGATATCAATGCTTGCCTAGGGGTTTGAAAGGCCTTGATAGTCTTTGGAGAAAAAAATTGCCCCCAAATAAACCAGCACAAATGTATCGTTTGCCCTCTATGGTTCTGTAGGTTATCTGCACTGTTGCTGTTCTGGGATTACGGGTTAATTAATGGACATTGTAAATCCCATGTTCATCATGGTGGTGAGTGTAATTATTTGCTGTGTTTCCCTTATACTGATCATGGGGACTTGTTGGTTCCTAGTTCTTGCCTTACCATTCATTGGTCCAGCCCTACCCCCAATCCACACCCCCCCCTTACTTTCAGCATTGACAGAACAAATAAACTCAGTCCTGGGATTCCTTCTTAGGGTGGAGGTGAACTTTAGACATCCAGAAAGGTATGTGAAATAATAGAACAAGCAGCCAGCACTCCCCATCCAGGGAAGAAATGAACCACACCAAACATAGTTAAAACCTCCTGTGAGCATCTCCAGCCTCCCCACTTCTCTCCCCAGACACAGTGGCTATTGTTCCAAATTTGATATTTATTATGTATTTCATACTTTTACCGGATATGTGTACACTGACAAACCAGATATAATACTGATTCACGTGTTTTAAACAAACCCTGTAAATCCGAGCTTATATCAGTTCTCTAACATTAATTAATCATGAGATTTATGCATCAAGATATTCATAATTTTAGTTTATCTGCTGTATAATATTCCTTCAAATGAATGTGCAACCGTATATTCAATTTATTAATAATCACAGGGCTTACTTTTTTGTTCAGTGTATTTCAGTGTTATAAACAGTTTTAAACTCATCTTCCTGTGTAAATGTTTGTAGTCTCTCTATGGTAAATGTCCAGAAGGGGACTGCTGGGTCAGAGGGAGTGGGCCTCTTCCCCTGTAATATATTGCCAGGTTGTTGTCTGAAGCAGTTGTGCTGATTTGTGTTCTGGCCAGTGTGGTTGGGGGAGGGGGCCTAGTGGTTCCATACGCTTGCTGACACTCGATATTGTTAGATGTGGCATTTTGCCAATCTGATGGGCGTGAAATTGCATCTCCGTGGTTTAAACTTGCACGTTATTCTTCACTAGCGAGGCTGAACATCTCATGTGTGTATCGGTGATACAATGTTTCTAATTCATGATCAGTGTCGGCTTCGGGATGGGATGACTGGGATGATGGAGAGGAAAATCAAGGGAGACCAAAGCAAAGGTCAGGGAAAGTGGGGGGATATGAAAATGTTCTCAGGGATGGGGCACTGGCAGCGTGGAGGTGGCGGACATCAGTGGAGATGTCCTGAGTGTAGCAAGTTCATTCTGAATCTGATCCTGTACCGGCCGGGCTCATTTCAAGCCCCATTGGGGTGCAAGTCCATGCTTTGTTTGAATGAAATTGGCCTTGGTGAAAATCATGTCAGGCCTCTTCTGGCATGCACAGCTGCAGGGCCGGACTTGAGTTTTCCTGCTGACCCAGTTGTTGTTTGAATATCTTTTTTTAAAACTGGTCTTATTCTAAAAGCACATGTCTTTGTCTTTCGGGTGAGGTTTTGTGAGCAGGAAGCCAGTGTTTATCAGGTTTGGCTTGAATGTCCTGGTGCAAGTGTCGAGTTCACTATCAGAAACCATTCCTTTCACCCCAACTCCACAGCTCTGTGAATGTCACCTCACTGAGCACAATAGGTGCTAAAATGCCTTATAATTCAGGGGCTCTTTGTGGGCCAAAGAATGGAGTGCACCTGTGTGTTCTCCTTCTTAGAGTCCAGTCTCGGGGGAAGATTTTGAGTAAGCAGATCTCAGGTGGAGCCCTGGAACCTGCATTTTAGAATGCCTAATCCTTACTTCCACTCCCCACAAATCCTGAAAACTAGGATTTGAGAAATACCGGCTTCCTGGGTGATAGCCCCAAGCTCTTAAACATATTGTTTAGAGGAATTACCTGCCATGTGAGAGGTTTTTTTTTTAAAAAATCAATGTAAAATTTTTTAAGGCGGGTGATTTAACTTCAAGAGCCAGAGAGTGTGGCCATTCTCCAGGTGTATTTCTCGACATTAAACAATTAGGTTTTATGTTGTTGTTGTTGTTGTTTTAATTTTCTTCTCTCACAGGTGTCTGGAGTACTGGTTATATATCACTTGTGAAGCCTTCAAAGAAACCTTTAAAAAAATGAAATCGTAAAAGGTCAACAAAAATAAGAAATGTAACATATATCATATGCCTAGGTATCTTCTTTTCAGTTAGTAGATATCAAAATGTAGCCATATTTAGTTTTTTTTTTTTTTCTCCAGACATAATGCTTAGAAGTCAGCTCTCAACACCCTTTCTCATTGCTTCACCTCTCCTCGTAGAACAAACCATTTTTGGAGTCGATGTGGCTTTTACCATGTACGCCTTTTCTTTGTGGTTCTCCAGGCTGGTTGCCGACGTTTGTGTGCAAGACTGTCTGGTCCGGCCTTTTGCAACTCTCTGGCTTTGCTCAACAATGTGGCTGCGAATAGGTTGACTCAGAAATCCAGTTCACTCGCCCATTGTTTGCGACAGTGCTCTTCAGCTTGGCTATGGGTCCATAGCCATATTGGCTCTCTTCTTCAAGGGCAGGTTCAATAGCTTCGAAAATACTCTGTGCTGGAAATAGGGACGCAGCGGATGTCCCAGCTGTCTTTGTACCTGGGTCTTCATTTCCTTGTCCTAGGGTCCTGCAGTAGATTTTCTTCTCTTAGGGTGTGCCACCTGCCGCTTTACGAGGTGCTGTGGTTTGGATACAGGTCTCGTGTGCGTCTTGTGTGTCTCTTGCGGGTTCGTGTGTTGGAAGCTTGGTTCCCCAGTACGATGGTGGGACCTTTAAGAGGCGGAGCCTAGCGGGAGATGTTAGGTCATCAGGACATGCCCTAGGAAGGGGCTGATGTTGTATTTCTTGGATTCTGCTGAGCAGCTACAGGAGTTGTCATAAGAGGGGTCTCGATGGAGCAAGCCCAGCCCTTCTCTGGGCTCTGTCTAGTCCTGCCTCACCTCACAGCTTGATTCCCTCCTGGTCACATGCGCTCCTGTCATTGTGAGCCACGCACATGAGGTTTCCTCCAGAGCTCCTGCCATATGCTGTTTTGGCTTTCGGCCTCCAACACCTTTAGCTTGGGGCCAGAGAGATGGCTCAGCAGGTGAAGGCGGTTGCTGCTGAGCTCGGTGACTTGAGTTGGATCCTTGGAATCCATATGGTGGAGAGAGAAAACCAGTCCCCACAAATCGCCCTCTGATTCCACAAGCCCTCTATAGCACGTGGAATCGATACATATGCAAGTTCATGCATGTGCACACCCACAAAATGTGTAATAGAATATATAAAAATATACAGTTATAAAATATATACAATATAATCTTAAAAGTATAAGCTAAGTTAATCTTCTTTCTTGCCTGCCTATCATCCATTCTTTCATTCGTTTTGTTTTTCTCTTTGTAGCCCTGGCTGTTCTGGAACTTGCTTTGCAGACCAGGATGGTCTCAAACCTAGAGACCTGCCTGCCCCCATCTCCCAGTTGCTGGAATTAAAGGTGTACACCACAATGCCTGGCTCCCTTTTCTTTATGAGACTCTGTCTTTGGGGCATTTTGTTATAGTAGTGGAAAATGGAGTCAATATACGAAGTATTGTCAAAGTATTCTGCAAAGTGGTCCTGACAGTAGAAATTTGATGCTCAGCTGCTAAAGGGCCTTACATTCAGAGTTTCTGATGATATAAAGTGTATACAATCTAGATTGGTCGTGGGTGTGTGTGTGTGTGTGTGTGTGTGTGTGTGTGTGTGTGTGTGTGGTTTAAGTATCATGGTTAATTTTGATGAGCTACTGAGGTTGTTAAACCACCATATTTTACAAAGCGAAAAATTTTTTTTTAAGGGACTGTGTGCATATGTAGAGAACAACTTTCAGGTCTTTATTCTCTCCTGATGTGGGAACCCGGGACTGAACTCATATCATTAGACTTGTATAGCTTATCCTTTTGACATGTCCTATCTGTCAGCATGATGCCTAGTACATTTAGGTGATAGATGTTCAATAAATAATTTTTGATGAATAAATAAGGATATCTAGCTTGGTAGAATGGAAAAATTACATTGTTGCCAAGTGTAGTGGGACACACTTGTAATCCCGGCAGTTGGGAGGTGGAGAATAGAGGACTGGGGATTTCAGAGTTCAAAGCCAGCGTACCTTAAAAAAAAAGCAAACAAACTTTTGTAAAAAAAAAAAAAAAAATCAGTGTTCCTCTGAGTATATAATGCAAAGAGCTTGTGAAAAATGTTCATTCTGTCTGATAGGCAGGTCTGGAACAAGATTTTGCAGTGCGACCCCCTTTCTGGGGAAGCAGGTGCTTCTGGTGGGAGCACAGTTGGAGTGACAAGATCTTAGCAGGGAAACAGGATGACTTTCCACTGGGTAGTTGTGGTGACGGGCTCAATATTGGAATATCCTGCTTGGGAAATCTCAGAGCCTGTTTCCTCATCCTTTCAACAAAAGCAAACAGCCAAGCGCCCTCCCTGCTTTCTTGGGCATCAAAGGAACTCCCCTGTGGGAGCACTTGGCGAGCTGCGCCAGCCTTGTACATGTTGCTTTTTGTAATTATCTCCTTCTGGTCATGAGTTAGTCTGCTAAAAGCATACACCTCTTGTTTTTTATGTTGTTGGTTGTTTGCTTGTTTTTTTTTGGGGGGGGTGTGAGGGTGGGTTTCAAGATGGGTTTTCTTTGTGTAGCCCTGGCTGTCCTGAAACTCACTTTGTAGGCAAAACTGGCCTTGAACTCAGAGATCCTCCCTTGTCTACCCCTGTGTTGGGGTTAAGACACCATCACACCAGCTCAGCACAGAGCTCTTAGCTTCCTTTTGACTTGCCACCTGTGGTTCGTGGGGCACTTCCTCTGGCCTTGGGAGTAGTGACGCTGGAGAAGCCAACACTACTCCTTCTTGAGATTCCGCCGGTGCAGCGTCCGCCATGTCTGTAAGACACTATCTAGCAGCAGGTGTCCTGGTCAATGATAATGCCAGGTGACATGCTCCTGTAGATAGTGGGAATTTCATGAGGTTTCACCCCTACAGGAAGAGCTACAGGCAAGATGGCTGCTGAGAGGGGAAGAGTTAGTCTTGGCTCCCTGAAAGATTATCCGATCCCTAGCTGTCAGCCCTAAGACACTAAATCAGCTCAGTTGTGTGTGTGTGTAACAATAATTATAGAATAAGAGGTCATGAACTTGAGAGTGAATGGAGGGGACATGGGAGGGATTGGAAGCAAGAGCGAGGGGTAGGAATTACATAAGTACAGCACTCATGTATGAAATTCTAAAATAAATAAATCCCTTGCCTTCATTCTAACTGTGGGTGCCTCACAGAGAAGGGGTCCCTGTCTCACTGCTTCTGTTGTCAGAGAAGCAGCTAGAGAGAAGCTTTCAGCTCTCTCCTAATCAGCCTTGCACTGTAACAGGAGACTGTGTCATTTATTCCTCAAGCCTGACTTCTGAATTGAAAGCGATGCTGAAGGTGGCTGTAAGGTGCTGGCCACTCCCCTGTGCCTGGAGTGCGAGCTGTTCATGGAGATGCCCAGAGTATCTGTGTGTATATGTCTCTCTGTGTGTATGTGTGTGTGTCTGTGTTTGTGTTTATGTGTGTGTCTATGTCTGTGTGTTTGTGTGTGTGTCTATCTGCATGTCTGTGTATGTATATGTATGTGTGTGTCGGTGTATGTCTATGTATGTATGTATGTGTGACTGTGTATGTGTCTGTATCTGCACTCCTGCATGTCTGTGTTTGTGTGTATGTGTGTATGTCTGGTTCTGCATGTCTGCATGTTTGTTTATGTATGTGTCTCTGTGTGGCTGTGTCTGCATGTCTGTGTGTTCATGCGTGTACATGTGTGTATGTGTGTGTGTGTGGGTCTGTGTGTCTGTGTGTCTGTGTGTACACTGGGGTGAGGTGCCTTCTATTCCCAATTCTTTTTCCTCTAGAAAATACCAATGGAGTAGATCCAATTGTTTAGGTCAGTGACTATTTTAATTTTTATCTTATACGAGTGGATGCTTTAGCTGCATGGACATCTGTGAACTACTTAATGGCCTATGAAGGCCAAAACAGGGCTTCAGGTCCCCAGAGCTGGGGTTATTTGAGTTGGTTCTGAGCTGCCATGTGGGTTCTGTGAACCAACCTGGTTCCTCTGCAAGAGCAACCAGCGCACTTACCCACGGAGCCATCTCTCCAGCCCTGGTCAGTGTCTCTTAATGCTGGTTTTCACCCAAACTTCTTTTTTTTTTTTTTTTTTTTTGGTTTTTCGAGACAGGGTTTCTCTGTGTAGCCCTGGCTGTCCTGGAACTCACTCTGTAGACCAGGCTGGCCTCGAACTCAGAAATCCTCCTGCCTCTGCCTCCCAAGTGCTGGGATTAAAGGCGTGCACCACCACTGCCCGGCCCCAAACTTCTTTAATAGTTTTCTTGAAATCTGTATATTTCATTTCAGTTGAACCTCAGAGAGCTTCCGGAGGGCAGAAGCCTGTGGCTGAGGTCGGGTTTGAGTTTTTCCATGCTGTTGGTGGGTCTAAGAGTCCAGTGCTCTTCCCTTGCACAGACTCCCTTTTCATCCAATATGGCCTGGGTGAGGAATGGATTTACCTCCCTGGTCTACTGTGGGGATAAGATGGAGTCAGTTATGCCTCGCACTTCATGCAGCACCCACACATTTTGTGACTTACAAACTTCTGAGTGTGTCTCCTTAGTCCATAGGCAGAGGAGTCCAGACTGCAGGTCTGGAGTTTTGAGCTATCACCCCAGAACCCAGGGTCTAGTCTCTTTCTAGTTTAGCAGTGTCAGGCAGGTCTCCTTGGCCTGTCTGGGCCTAAACTGAAAGCACCTTTCCTGCAGGAATGGTGGTGCAAAAGCAAGCTCATTAGAACCTAGTGTTGGCTTCGTCAGGGAAGGCGATAGGTGGGAGGGCCATGGCTTTAGACCAAAATGTCCTCACAATGCCCGGGCTGATTGCATGTAGCCACGCTTTGGAATTGTCAGTTAGGACGTACTGTGCTTTCTTCTCCTGATAATGACGGTATATGGTCCACTGAAGGATATTTCGTCATCTGGAGTGCATGCCACCTATTTTGAATTATTTGGTGTGCACTGGTAGATGTTACTAACTGGGAAAATACATGCAGTACCAACTATACAGTTCCTTTAAGTTTTTAAACCAAGCCTTTGAATAGGTGGTTTGTGTCCATGTGGCAAAAATTTCAAAGTGTGTAAAAGGAAAGTATTCAAAAATACAAGTGTCCTCCAATTCCTGCCCTTGATGGCCATCAATATTTATAGCTTTTGTGTTCTCATGAGTCATCTTGTGCAGGCACAGTCAAGTATGTGTTTACTCTTAGTTTTAATCTTTATTTTATTTATTAAAATGTTTTATTTTGGATTAATCTATTTTATTTTATTTTACTTTATGTATGTGAATATTCTGCCTGTATATACATATGTGCACCATGTGTATGCCTGGCACCTTTGGAGGTCAGTAAAGGGCATCAGATCCCCTGGAACTGGAGGGTAGGGTGCTTGTGAACCACCTGTGTGTGCTGTGAACTGAACTCAGGTCTTTGGCAAGAGCAACAGGTGTTAACTTCTAAGCTATTACCTTTAGTCTCTTCCTTCTAGTTTTTAAAAAATACAGTCTATTTAGCACCCATGGATTGCTCTAGCTGCCTTTTGGTTTTGTGTCCTGTACTCTGTAAAGAGCACCCTCACCCACCAGGTCTCCGCCAACTAGCACTTTTTTCCTCCTCCTCCCCCTCCTCCTCTTCCTCCTCTTCCTCTTCTTCTTCCTCCTCCTCTTCTTCCTCCTCCTCCTCTTCCTCCTCTTCCTCCTCCTGTTGTTTGGACGTAAGAGTTTCTCTGTGTAGTCTTGACTTTCCTGGAATGTGTTATGTAGACCAGACTGACCTTGAACTCAGAGATCCACTCACTTCTGCCTCCTGAGTGCTGGGACCAAGGGTATGTGACACCATACCCAGAGGTTTTTTTTAATTTTTGTTTTCTTTACCAATAAAACTATAAGAACTGTCTTGTTCCTATACCCTGTTGTCAGTGGAAGAGCCTGTCTGTGGATTGACTTTTTAGAGATGGTTTTGCAGTGGTAGCTATGAGAGATTTTGCCAAACTGCCTTCTGCTGGTCACATGTGCAGCAGGTATTGCCAAGAGCGTGCCTTAGCAGGTGTCATACAGAAACCTCTTACGCTTGGCAGGTTGCGGGGCAAATGGCATTTTGGCTTTCTTTTTCTAGCTTGCATCTCTTTTACTAGACGTGTGCCCGAGGAGCTGTTCAGACATGTAAGACAACTCAATCTCATTACAGTGGTTTGCTTTGGGCAATTATTTTCAAAGTCTGCGGGAAAGTACATGCTTTATTTTTATTTTCAATCTGTCTCAGACCCATATCTTTTAGTAAAATACAAAAAAAAAAAAAAGGATCACTAGTCAAATCAAATGAAAACCCAAAGATACGTAAAACAGAAGCCTCAATTTTTTTATGACTCAGCCTGACAGATACAAAATTGCTCTGGCCACTTGTTGTAGATATGTGTTTGCACTTCCCGAGCTGGCTGGGGCTGGTGATAATGCTTTCAAGTAACATTAGAGGACCGCTCACTCCTCCTTACCTTTCTTCTCCCACCACCATGCTCTTTGGCATGAGGGGAGACAGTGCAGAGGTTTAGATTTCTGCTTTTACAATCCATACATTGCTGATTTTGTTGTTGTTGATTATATTAAATATCTCTAATGGCGCCACACTGCTTTGGAAGGATGTGTTTCCTAGAGGTGGTCGGACAGCTAATTCTTAGGCATGGTGACTCTCTTCTCCTTTTGCTGGGAGGAGGGTCCTCATGCTTACCGTTTTCACAGTGGGACCCTGAGCACCAAGACCGGAATGGCAGGCTGGGGCAGTGGGAAAATGATAAGGCCCTGCTGTAAAACTGGGCGGAGCCGCCTTCTAGGCCCCGCCCCTAACACCTCCCCTTTGAAAGTAATGAGCTGAGGAAATGAGATGGGCTAAGTCGTAGCCAAAGGGACAGCATCCCCGAGGAGGGATCTTGGTGGTGGTAGTGGGGGGGGGGGGGAAGGAGGGAGGGTTGGGTTGCAAGTGAAGTTCTTGTTTCTGGTTCCCTGCAGTCAGTGGTGGCTAGGTGGCTGTTTTGTCCTTCTCCGCTCTGGGCTAGAAAACAGACCCGGATTTTGCCGTTTCTCCTATGCTCCTGAATTGAAGTTAGCTTCTGTGACTTTCATCAGCCAGAGCCCCTAGCAGGTATCCTTCACAGGGTAGGGGCAACCCTGTGCCACTGTGTAGTCAGATGTCCCGGGAGTGGACGCTGGACTTCCGTGTAACAGCCGTTACATGAGATCATGTTAGGCTTCTGAGTAACATCACCCTTCCAGAGTCACATAAGCGACAGGAGCTCCTGCTGTCATGTGCCCATCATGCTGTGCCTTCCTGCGCATGGCTGGCTTCCTGCTGAAACCCAGAGAATTGCCGGAAGTGGTTCTCCAACATGGAGCTGGGGTTGTAGAGTTTGGCCGCCACTGAGTTCTACCTCAGCTCAGACCTCATCTTGGCAAGTTAATTCAACCTCTTCAGCTTCATCATGCACACCCCTCCTTCGCCTGGGAAGTGGGGGCAGGGCATACCCATTGGTGATTTAATGGCTGGGAGAGTTAGGTTCAGTGTTGCTTAGGGGTACGGAAGCTCTGTGGTGAAGTTTGCTAGCTCATAATCAGAATGGCCATTCATGACACTCAGGGATATGTCCAGTCAGCAGCCAGAAAACACTCCTGGCTGTCCGCCCGCTCCCTCCACTCACAGCTAAGGAATTACTAAAAATGTGAACGAAGCATTCTCTGGCTTGACTTGCAGTCAGCAGCTGATTCTGGAGACAGATGTTTGGGTCCCTGGCTCTGCCCTTCCTGGCTCAGTGAGCTTGGCAGCTCTCCCTCGTTTCCTTGTGTGGGATGCAAGGACTCTCTCTGCCTTGGGTTTGTGGGTGAGATCGAATGAACACGCAGATATGCAGTTCTCGGAGCACTGAGTACACACCATTCCCCATCCGTCCTCCTTCCCCAAGTTTGTTGAGTGAGCAGATGTGTCAAGTTCTCTCTATGGAAAGCATTGCTAGGGGGTGGCATACGAATCAGACGGAATCACTTCCTGGGGAGACTCTGAATCTTGTGTAGAGCTGGCGGGCTCTTCTGTAGAGAGCTAGAGAGTAAACAGTTTAGACATTGTGGGTCCTAATATCTCTGCAACAAGTCCGTGATCCTGTTGTTCTGTCGGAACATAGTTGCCACGAATACCCAACTGGTCACAGTATTCCAGTTAAAGTTTATATAAACATCTGGAAGCGCAGAGTAGGTCTGTGAGCTGTAATTTGCACACATGCATCTAGTAGGGTGACATGGCAACTAATAAGTTACTCTGTTACAAATCGGGATAAGGGCCAAAAGGAAACAGACAGGAAAGGCCTGTGTCTTAGGGTTTTACTGCTGTGAACAGACACCAGGACCAAGGTAACTCTTATAAGGACAACATTTAATTGGGGCTGGCTTACAGGTTCAGAGGTTCATTCCATTATCATCAAGGCAGGAGCATGGCAGTGTCTAGGCAGGTATAGTGTAGGAGGATCTAAGAGTTCTACAGCTTGTTCTGAAGGCAAACAAAAGATGGACTTCCAGGCAGCTAGAATGAAGATTTTAAAGCCCATGCGTACAGTGACATGCCTACTCCAACAAGGCCACACCCACTCCAACAAGGCCACACCCACTCCAACAAGGCCACACCTCCAAATAGTGCCACTCCCTGGGCCAAGCATATTCAAACCATGACAGTCTGTGAGAAGGAAGGTCAAGGGATGAGTGACACTGAGGCCCCAGGGTGAGGTGGAGACAGCTGAAGGGGGGGAGACAGGGTGCAGCTCTGAGGGATGGGACCATGCCAGGGCCTCTCATCCCAGTCTGTTTTGCATGTTTTGAAGGCGCAGTGGATGTACTTCTGCTTCTTTGCTCTCTCTAACCCAACCCCACCTTTCCCCCTTCTTCCCTCCACAGCCCTATCTCGGAGAGATGAGCTGCATACGACAGACCAAGACACTTTTGTTCTTCATATGCCTGGTCATTATGCTCTCTCTCTCTCTCCATGTTCCCTTACTTTGTAACATTGTTTGTAGTATCTAGGCAGGGATTTAGAAGTTGGAGGGGGTAAGATTGTATCTTATTTTATTATTTAGTGTTAACTGATCCACTCCTTAAAAATCAGTCCTTGTTTTGCCCTTTAAAATTTAACATAGTTTTCTTACTTGGGTAAAGGCTTGGACACAGTGATGAAAAGCCTTTTTTCCTTCACTTGTCCTGTTTCTGCCAGCTCCATGGATTCATTTCCTTCAAGCAGGTTGTATGTCCTGTAAAGGTTTTCATTACTTTTTGTTTTGCTCATGTACATGGTTATGCGCTAGAATGTGTGTCTGCACCAGGTGTGTGCCTGGCTCCCAAGGAAGCCAGAACAGGGAGTTGGATGCCCTGGGACTGGAGTTACATAAAATCGTGAGCCTCCCTGTGGATGCTGGGAATCAAAGTCTCCTCCTTGTGAAAGAGCCGCCAGGGCTCTCAACCGCTAAGCCATTCCTCCAGCCCCTGATGAGCGTTTTGTGTAAGAGGACTGGGATGTTTTCTCTTTCAGAGGATGCCTTTGACATAGGGGTGCTCCTGTATCACACCAATGTCTACCCTAATGGATGAGCTCTGATTCAGTGATAGGTCTGGTCTTGAAAAATATGGTGGAGAGTGACTGAGCCAGGCAGCCAGCATCATCCTCTTATTTCCATATGTTGGCACACACCCACATGTACATGAATGTAGACACACACACATACCCACACACGGGAGAATAATTGTTGTAAAGATTACAGTGAATACACAAGAAAGCCCTCAGATCAGTGCCTACACAGTGAATACCCCTTCCCACTTAGCCACTGTCTTGATTACACCTAAGGCATCAGGTTCCTCATTCCTTTTGAGCCTTATTGGGGGGTTCTGGACTCATTCTAAAAACTTGGGCTGCATCCTGTCACTGGTCTGTGGGATGACCTTTGTCACTGGAAGTCCAGGACTGCAGTCTTTTTGAATGTTTTGTTGTTCTACAGACATTTCATTGCTAGAGTAGCTTTTTGAATATAAAACTAGAGTTTTACCGGCAACATCCACCGCACCTGTCATCTGTTTTAATTCACTCTCTATGACCAAGGTCTTCCTCTGTATGTATGTAGATATAATCTTGGGCTCTCCCTGGGTTCCTTTTCTACTTCATACAAAATTAAGAGAGAGGTGATGTGTCCTGAGATGCGGGAGCTGCCTTGGGGAGACCCAGGGCAGGGACGTTCGTTTCTCTGGTACTGGTTTTTACTCCCGTGCTGGTCTAGCTCACTTCCAAGGATGCTCCTGCTCTCCCTAGCTTTGGTTTTGACTCACACATTGCAGCAATGTTCTCAGCGCTTCTTACAGACCTTGACCTTATCATGATGTTGTGTTCTAATTATTTCTTTCTCTCTGACATCCTCCCTCCCCTGGAGGAATTCTAACTTGTTTTCCTTATAAATTGTTTTTAAAAAATGGTCTTAAAAAGACATTTCTTTCTGTGCCATCCTATGCACTCATGATTCATCTTCCAAGGGTTGCTTGGTTGTGTGTACTAGAAGCCCCCTCGGTAATCTCCAGAGGTTCTTCGAAAAGCTAACATTACGATCTTGTTGGAACGAGTCCCAGATCAGATTCTATTTTTAATAAGACTCTTTGTATTGTTTTTCAAAAGATTTCCACTTTCTCTCACCGACTGAAGTAAGAATTTTGTTTCTTATGCTCTCAGATCCTGTGATTTTTTTTTCCCACAGGGACTGGTTCTTTGTTCAACCTCTGGTCATACAGCATTTATATTTTCAGGGCCTCTGATTGTCTTTTGTGCCATCGTGATGGGGGCTTGCAACAGGAGCCTGGGCTTTGTGTGAATAATGCGCTTCACGATTGACACAGTACTGATAACCTTCGCGGCTTGGGTCACCTCCCTGTTGTCCTGTGGAATAGGCAGGCTGGGCATCAGCACTAGGACCTCTGAGCTCCAGTGAGAGATGGAGGGACAGAGCTGAAAGGCAGACAGACACGGGTAAGAGAAGGCAGGCAACAGTGACAGAGGCGGCCTTAGTTCACTAGGGTAGAGGCTTAGCTTACCAAACTTTTATTAATCATGTAAAATGTGAGTTCCTAAATAATACATCTTCATAGCATAAAGTTCCGAGTCAGGAGGATAAAAAGAAAATCTCTTGGAGCTGGAGAGATGACTTAGGTACTGAGAGTACTTGCTCTTGCGAGGACCCAGGTTCAGCTTTCGGAAGCCATATGGTGGCTTTCAGCCATCTGTAACTTCAGTCCTAGGGGATCTGATGTCCCCTTCTGATCCTTGTGTTCACCAGGCACCCAAGCAGTGCACATATGTCCATGCAGGTAAAACTCGAATATGCATAAAATAAATCTTTAAAAAAAAAGAGAGAAGAAAAGCTCCCTGTGACTGTCTTATCTTTTAGCCCTATGCCCTGGCAATATTTTCTTAACTGTTAGTTATTAAGTTATTTCCTTAACTGATATTTTCTTTTCTTTTCTTTTTTTTTTTGGTTTTTTTTTGAGACAGGGTTTCTCTGTGTAGCCTTGGCTGTCCTGGAACTCACTCTGTAGACCAGGCTGACCTCCAACTCAGAAATCCACCTGCCTTTGCCTCCCAAGTGCTGGGATTAAAGGCGTGCACCACCACTGCCCAACTAACTGATATTTTCTTAACTGTTAGTTCGATGCAGCGGTATGCATCCGTAACCCCAGCTGCTTTGGAGGCTGAGGCAGGAGGATGACTTGAGTCCAGGAATTGAGTTTCACTTGGGACAACACAGAGAGAGCCTGTCTCAAAAACAACAACAACAACAACTACAACAACAAAACCCAAACAGATGAAAAAAAATTACAAAAAAAATTAAAATAAACCCTCAAGCCAAAAGTAAGGAATTTCTCAGGAATTCTGGCAATTTTCACTAAAATACAAGTGTTGAGTACAATAGCTTGATGGTTTTCATTCACCTTGTTCCTCAGAAAAAGAAGAGTTGTGGAGCACATAGCAGGCACAAACAGGATCACTTGTATGTTGACTGAAGAAAGGACATTCCAGGGATGTCCTAAGTATACTGTCACTATACTGCAGTTTGCTTGTCATCTGTTATTTTACACAGCAGTACCTGAAAAGAAACTTTACTTTAAAAATGAGATATATTATAATGGTAAGGCATTTGCCTGGCATGCAGGAGGTCATGAGTTCAATCCCCATACCACAAAAATAAAAATACTGACAATCTGTTTTATAGATTATCATAATTATTTAATCAGCTTGAGGTACTTCTAATTTTTTGTTGTTGCAAGGACCATCTTCAATATTGCCTGCTGATTGTCCCTTCAATATCTACTTTCTATTTCTAGGTAAGAGAAACTTCTAACTGCCCACAAATGCTTATGTAATGGTCACATTTGCTAGGCTCCCTTGCAGCTATGTGACTCCATGACTGAGATTTTTGGCCAGAGGATTTATAAGCAAAAGTATCCTTTGTAGTTCTTAAGAGCCTCCTTGTAAGGGGAGAGGCATCCATTCATTTTTCCCCTTTGCTGTGACAGAGAGCATTTTTGGTGGCAGGAGCTAGATTAGTCATCTGACTCCTGCTCACAACAAAGTGGCAAGCTAGGAGAACTTTGGCCACAGCACTGCGGGGTTGTTGCACCAGATCTGCACTGCACCATCTTGAACACTGATATGAAAGAATCAAATGGATTTCCATTTTGTGAGGTCACACATATGAGTTAGGTCTTTGTTACACTCTCTATATCCACCTCCATGAGTATATTTTTGAGCTGCTAATTTAGGGTATGTGTATGGTATTTAGGGTGTGTGTATGTGTATGTGGTGGTATTTGCACATGTGTGTGCAGGTACACAAACTTATGTGCATGCATGCACAGAAGCCAGAGGAGGACATTGGGACATTTGCATTCAGTAAAGTAGAATTGCAGGATTGAGGAACATGGTCATTTAAATTCTCAGTTGATACCACCTAATTAACCTTTAAGTACTTATCACCACTCCTATCACATGATTTGCCTTCATGTGTGTCACTGTATCATGAATTCATCTATGTTTAATGGAGATAGTTCCCAAATCTGTTGAATAGGTACAAAGATTCATGTTACCAAAGGAAAACGATAGAATGTAAAAGCAAGAGTTTAGTTCCAAATGTCAATATCTGTTACATTCTGTATCCATGGAAACCAATTCCTGTGTGTCTATAAAGGGAATGGGAGGATGGGGAAGTGATGGAGGATACCACTTATGCTTCATTGAACAGCACACTGGGAGAATATACAGACCTAGGTCTACAGTATCATGCACACAGTTGCATCACAGCCATCTCTAACTGTCCCTGTCTGTGCCCAGCTACCTGACGATCCATCTAGCCTGTAGATACTGTGGACCTACTATGTGCTCTTCACTGAGAATGTGGTATCAGGAAGGTTACCACGTCATATATTCTATGGATTAAATCAGGTGGTAATGATTATAAAAATAATAACTGTCATATGTGGGGGAGACAAGGTGCATGGAGAGATATGGAAGAGGTATATTAGTTTCTTCTTTCTGCTATAAAAATAAATTACCCTAGTGGCTCAAGAAATGGCTCAGTAGGCAGCAGTGCCTGCTGGGCAAACGTGTGGACCTGAGCTCCCATCTTAGCATCTAAGTAAGAAGACAAGACTGGTAGTTTATATGTGCTATTCCAATGCTGAGGGATGAGGCAGAAACAGGAGTATCATTAGGGTTTACTAGCTTCCAGCTTAGCTCTAGGTTCAGTGAGAGACCCTGCTTCAATGGAACACGGTAGAGTGTGATAGACCAGGACTCCCAGTGTCCTCCTCTGGCTTCCATGCATGCATGCATGCACAGAAGTATGTGTACCTGTACACACATGTGCAAACAGCACCACACACACACACACACATACATACACACCCCCAAATTAGCAGCTCAAAAAGAGTACCACTATTTCTTACAGTGTGTGGCCAGGTCGTTCACTCTAGGGTACACCTGCTTCCTGGCTGCTGGGATGTCTGCTGGCTCCTGGGATGTCTGCTGACTGCCTTTGTTCCTTGGCTCACAGGCCCTTCTGTCTCCAGGGCCAGACGTGTAATCATTTTAGTGTCTCTGAGCTGTTTCCACCATCACTTATCTTTATTTACTCTGACCTCTGGGGACATGGAACATCCTGGCAAGTCTATCTTTCATCTAGAGAATCCAGAAAAATCTTCCTGTATCAAGATCCTTCGTTTAATCTTCTGCAAAGTCCCCTTTGTCATGCGTGGTAATTTGATGGAGTCCAGGGATAGGATGTATACAACATGGAGGGATGTCATCCTGCCGACATATGACTAGTTTAACAGAGAGGCTGAAGAATTCCCAGAAGAGTTGGCCTTTCAGTTAGTCTTGTAAGGTACAGGCAACGGGGAGTGATTAGGAAAGAGAATGGGTGTCTGGAGACTGAAAGGCAGCCATTGGTCTAGGCAGGGTTTGCAGAGGATGAGTGACAAGAGAGGTTAGTGACAGCCCTGAATGCCACCAGGGGGAATTCCAAAAACAATTTTGTGTTTAAAAAGAATGCTTTCTCCTGTAGCAGTTAGGGCTGGCTAAGGAGAATGGCAGAGGCTATGTAGGAGCTGGTGGTGATTTGGATGAGAGATCCTGCAACCACGTCTAGCTGCAGCTGAAACAGAAGTGGACAGAGCGGAGAGATTGAAGGAGTTTGTTAGCAGTGCACAGTGATGGATGGAGGACAGTTCAGCAGGGATGTTGGGTATGACCTGGAGGATCCAGCCTGAAGAAAGCAGGACCATTTACTAAGTGGGGAAAACACCAGGGGAGTGAGATGTTCTATTTGAGTAGACGGATGTTAATGGCCAGTGGGTGAGCAAGTGGGAAAGTCTTTAGTAACGCCACATGGAGCTCCAAGGGAAGTCTGTAAGGTGCAGATAGTTGGAAATGGTTGGATTGCGGCTCCTGACTGAAACCTTGCCGAGGCTTCTGCTGCAGCCCTGGAAAGAGACATGGGGGAGGCCTCAGGGCACCTCTGGGAAAAGCCAGCTGTCGGCAAGTCCCACTCTGGGGATCTGGCTATATTTATAGCTTCTCAGGGTGATGCAGGGGTGAAATCCAGAAGGAGATTTTTCCCCCCTTTTGGGTGCTAGGATTGAGTCTAAAGACTATGCAAATAAATGCTGGGAGAGATATGGAGGTGAGGAAGGACAGACAGTACTTACAGACAGAACCATTAAACACATGGTGCTAGTTTCCTAGGCTGCTGTAGCCAATTATATTATCTGAGTGGCTTAAACAATCCACATTACTATCTTTAAATAGAACAGATTTATTTATTATCAATTGGTTTTTTGTTATATATATGGAGAGGCATATACATAACATATATGCCTGTGTGGAAGTCGGAGGACAACTTTTCTGAAGTTGGTTCTCTACTTCCATAGTCACATAGGTCCTGGGGCTCAAACCGCAGGTCACCAGCCTTGCCCGGAAAGTGCTTTACCTGCTGAGCCATCCTGCTGGCCTCACTAACTTTCTGATAGTTCTGAAATCCAAAGCAGGCTTCATAGGGTCAAAGCCCAGTTGATGGAGGGCTGCCTTGTGTTGGAGCTGTAGGCATTTCCATGGTGGAGACTGGACCACACCTTGGCTCTGTCTCTTCCTCCATCTGCAGAGCTTCTGAAGTTGTCACACAGCATCCCTTAATTCTGCCTTGTCCATGCTCCCACTTTGAAAGCCAGTTGGGAGCATTCTGAGCCCCACTGGATTAATTCAGAACAAGTCCCATTCTATTTGGTCAGCAGATGTGTGAATTAATACCATCTCAGGTTTCCTTTGCGGTGTGAGGGATTGTATTCACCAGTCTGGGGGATTAGAACAAGCGTGTCCTTGGTGCACTGGGATTCCACCTTTACATACAGCAGTGTGTGTGTGTGTGTATATGTGTGTGTGTGTGCGCGCGCTCTAATGTTTTGGTAAATGGTGGGTTACATTTACTATAGTGATTCCATAAGATTATAATGGAGCTGAAAAATTCTTACCACCTGGTGTGGTATTGTGGTATGTGAGGGACTTTTCCAAGGGAGGCATAATTCATTCTCTCTTTCTCTCCCTCTCTCTCTCTCTCTCTCTCTCTCTCTCTCTCTCTCTCTTTCTCTCTCTTCTTATTCTTATTCTTCTAATTCTTCTTCCTCTTCCTTCTCCTCCCTCCCTGCCCCCCCCCCCTCTGTGTGTGTGTGTGTGTGTTTACCCCCAGGATAGACCAAAGTAGTTGTAAAAATGTCTAACTTGGTGAACAAATGAATTTTTACTTGGACTCTTAACTAGAGCATAGGTGAGGGGTTACTTAGAAGAGCAAGTAGGACTCAAAAGTAGCAGCATCTGGGAAAGGGTGAGGCCTCATGGGAGTTGTAGTCCTGGAGCTGGCAGGCAGCTAAAAGGTCCAAGAATCTCTTCTCTGCACTTTCACTTCTCTTCCCTGAGAGGTTATTTTCTGTTTCCATAGCTCTGGAGTAGGGCCCTCAAGAATCTTGCAAGTTTCAACTTCCCCAGGCTTGTGAAGTTTGTTTACCCCTGAGTCTCTTGAGCCTCTCCACTCTCTTCTAGAATTTTTTAACTTGGAGGGCATTATTGCATTACACTATCTCAAGCAATGCCATAGTTGTAACAAGGTAGTGTGAGCTGTTCCTCAGTGTGACCCATTCTGTGTCTCTGTGGTGACATGTGGAAACAGACCTATTGCCAGTTGCATGAAAGTACGGCACACACTGTTGTGCAGGGCACACAACACTTGGCGATGATAATAAACAGTTAAGTAGATGCATTATATATTTATCTCACTGTGCTTTGTGCTGCTTCAGAATATGCACCATTTATAAAACGTTTCCCATAGTGTGCAATGCAATTCCAGAGGCAGCCTCCTACAGCTTCTGTGTATGTCTCCTTAGTTTTTATCTGTCTATTTTTATGTGCATGCACATGTACTTGAGGGGCTTCATGTGCTCCATGTGTGTTCCCTGGAACTGGAGTTGTAGATGGTTGTGAGCCGCTCTGTGGGTGACGGGAACTGAACCTGGGTCCTCTGCAAGAGCAAGAGGCGCTCATAACTACTGAGGTGTTGCTGCGGCTCTTCTATGTGCCTTCTTCATCCCACCATTTTCTCTTGCACTTTATTTGATCTTCTGATCCCTTTGTCAGGCCCCAAGAAGCAGTAAATTCTTACACACACACACACACACACACACACACACACACACACACACACACACACACATACACACACACGCATGCAATACATACTTCATACAGCCTAGGTGGTAGGCTCTACTTTGCAGGCTAGTGTATGTATTCTCTATGATGTCCATTAATGAATAAATGGCCCAAATACCTCTTTGCTCACTACATGTCCTCACGGTTAAGAGATGCATGACTGACTGTAGCTGTAAAAGTATAACCAGGATAGCCCAGCGAGCCCACCCGCACCCATCACTCAGCTTCCACTCCATGGCCTTCAACAATCTTAGGAAACCTCCGACTCATCTGTATTTTAGCAGAAACAGTTCGAAGATGTTACGCTCTGAAGGGGATGTAAGAGTGAGGTGGCAGTGGAGGGGAGAGAGGAGGGAGGATGTGAGGTGTGTGGGTGCTGAGTTTATGGTGCTGGAGCTGAGGAGGACAGACACTTCGATCACGGAAGCATTGGCATTGTTTACAATGGAGAGACACAGGGGCTTCTGAGCAGCCAATTAATGGAGTCCTCGACATCTGGTGTAATTTTTTTTTCCTATTAAGCTAGAAAGGAGTGAAGGGGATGCTGATGTCTCAGAGGCTCAGGAAATTTGGAAACAGTCACTGTGGAGTAAGGAACAATTTCACTCTATGATGTTGGAATGCAGTATCTTTGTTATCTATCTATCTATCTATCTATCTATCTATCTATCTATCTATCTATCTATCTATCTATCATCTATCTATCTATCATCTCTCTCTCTCTCTCTCTCTCTCTCTCTCTCTCTCTCTCTCTCTCTCTCTCTCTCTCTCTCTCTCTCTCTCAGAGTCAGGGTTTCTCGGTATAGCCCCAGCTGTCTTGAAACTCACTCTGTAGACCAGACTGGCATCGAACTCACAGATATCTGTCTGCCTCTGCCTCCT